>CM069131.1:138999162-140199162 GCA_035221665.1 Okamejei kenojei | reverse complement strand
GCTACTTCCTTAAGGCCCTATCTGGCCCTGGAGATTTATCGGCCTTTAATCCATTCAATTTATCTAACACCACTTTCCGGCTAACCTGGATTTCACTCATTTCCTCCATCTCATTTGACCCGCGATCCCCTGCTATTTCCGGCAAATTATTTATGTCTTCCTTAGTGAAGACAGAACCAAAGTAGTTATTCAATTGGTCTGCCATGTCCTTGTTCCCCATGATCAATTCACCCGTTTCTGACTGCAAGGGACCTACATTTGTTTTAACTAATCTTTTGCGCTTAATCTTGAAAATGTTCCACCCAAGAGGGATGAGAAAATTTATGGGCCTGTCCCACTTAGGCAATTTTTCAGGCGACTGCCAGCAACTGTCAGAGTGGAACACACACACACATCGCTTCCTTCACCAACCCGTTATGCAGGCGGGGAACAGGGCAAGCAGGGGGAGCGCTGTCTGAGTGAAATTCATGCGGGGCAAAGCCAAGGTGATACCACGATGAACAGGAAGGTTGGCGTTGTAATTAAGATGGCTAAAGCACAGTGTACGGTAAATCCTTTAAAAGAGAGGGGTGGGGGGGTGAGGGGAGGGGAGAGAAGGAGGGACAAGGAGTGGAGACAACTTTTAAGAAGCCAGAGACACGCGGCTATGAAGCTCGGCGGACATTTAACATTACCGGTCAGTTATCCTTGGTTCTGAAAACTGCTGCTCACGTTTGTTTTTCCCAATGAGCCAATGAAATTCACAGGTCAGAACCGGCTACAACTTATGATAACCCAAAGAGAACCTTCAACCTCCTGGAAACCCACTAGGACCTGCTGGGGACACAACTACGACATGGGAATTCTCGCTATACTCCATGGCAGCTTCATTCTAGTCGCTGCTAATTTTTCAACATGTTAAAATATTTGTGGCGACCATAATGAGGCCGCGATTCGTTCCCAGAACTCCTCACAACCATGAAGGCAACTCCCCGGCAATCACCTGCGAACATGTGGCGACCATGTGGCGACTGCATAGTCTACTGCAGTCGCCTAAAAATTCGCCCAAGTTGGACAGGCCCATTAGTCGTGATTATTCAAAAGGATGATCAAAAGGTGTTTCTATCCTTCTTCTCGCCGACTCTCACCTTTCACTTTCTCTTTTCTTTATATGATCTGTAAGGTTAATTCTGTTTCTCTCTCCATGGATGTTACCTGACCTGCTGATCTTTTTCTTTTGTAAGGTAGCTGATTTATGTCAAGCTCCAATTAATAAATAAATCCTGCACATTTGGTGCTAACAACACATTATGTTGTACTAGCCATTCATTATGCTAATCAATGCGCAAAAAGATTTTAAAACATGGTGAGTACTTTTTTCTTCCTTTAAGTACTTTACATTAGAGAAAAGTTTTCAATATAATGTATTTTAAAATCCTGAACACCATTCTTGAAGGAATGATAAATTTTCAGGACCATAAAAATTGTTCTGAGTCAATTATTTCTTATCATAGTAGAGCTACAAACCACGTGTGCGCCGTTTTTTGTTAATCCATTTTTTGATGTGACCAAGAGGATTGATGAGGGCAGGATGGTAGACATTGTCTATGTCAACTTTAGAAGTTTGACAACATCCTGCATGACCAGCTATCCCAGAAGATGAGATCACATTGGTACGGGGTTAGCTAACAAATTGGATACAAAATTACCTTTGTGGTAGGAGGCAGGCGATGGCAGTGGAGAGTTGTCTTTCAGATGTTACCATTGGCCTGTTGCGAGAAACTGTGCTAGGTCCTTTATTGTATATTTTGTACGCTTACAGATTATACAATAATAGGCGGTGTGGCAAACAGTGACAAATATTGTCAAAAATAGGATATACAGTACATCAACTGGGAAGGTGGACACAGGAAGGACAGATGGAATTTAACTCAGACAAGTGCAAAGTGATGTATTTTGGGCAGCGCAACCAGTACAGGACATACACATTGAATATCAGTGTTAGCCTCCTGTGAAGCCTTGTTGAACAGAGGGATCTGCAGCCACATATAGAGCACCGAATGCAGAGGATGTTAGAGGAGATGTCAGTAAATCAGTGTCTCAGCTGGAAGGGCTGCTGTAGTCCCTGGATGGAGGTGAGTGAAGAGGGGTAGGGAAGATATTACATCTCCCGTGGTTGCAGGGGGGAGTACCTGGTGAGGGGAAGGTTTGGGTAGGAAGGCATGAGTGAACCAAAGAGTTGCTGAGGGAAAGCTGAAATGGATGGGGATAGAAAGATGCAACTAGTGGTGTGATCACATTGCAAGTGGCTGAAATTTGGAGAATGATGTGTTAGATTCGGAGGCTGGTGGGGTGTAAGGTAAGGACCAGGGAAACTGGTCTTTGTTCCGCCTGGAGTCGGAGTGGGGTGGGAGAGCAAGAGCAGAACTGCGGGATACAGAGAGGGATCCAACCACAACAGCAGAGGAGAAAACCACATTTACCAAAGGAAGAGGCCATCTCAGATGTCCTAAAAGGGAAAGCCTCACCTTTGCGAACAGATGCGGTAGAGATGGAGAAACTGTGAGTAGAGGATAGCATCCTTGCAAAGATCAGGGTGGAATGAGGTCCATATAACTGTGGGAGTCAGTAGGTTTATATTAGATATCAGTTGTTAGCCTGTGTTCTGTGATGGAGCCAGAGAGATTGAGAAAGGGGAGAGACCTGTCAGAAATAGTCAGGGTGAATTTGAGGACAGGGTGGGAGATAGCGGTAAAGTTGATAAATGAATGAGGTGCAGGTGAAGGAGGTAGACCTGATGCAGTCATCAACGGAGCCGAGAAAGAGTTGGTGATGGTGCCAGTGTACGTTTGGAACCACATGTATAGTTTATCTGATCTGATTGATGGCATGTAAAACAAAGCTTTTCACGGTACCTCGGTACACGTGACAATAATAAATCTAAACCTAAATGACTGTTTACTGTTGAAGAAAGTGAGAGGAATCAAAAGAGAGGGTGAGGACAAATTCTGGCAGGCAGAGAAGAGGAGGCGGAGGGGAACTGATTGGGTCTCTGTTCAACGAAGAATCAAAGGCCCTGAGACCTTCCTAGAGGAGAATGGAGGTGTAAAGGGAATGAATGTCATGGTAAAGATGAAGTGATGGTGGCCTAAGAAGTGAAAGGAGTTGAAGAGTTGAAGAGTATGTGATGTGTCGCAGATGTATGTCAGAAGAGACTAGACAAGGGGGGATCCAGATAGAATCGAGTTAGTTGGAGATGAGTTCGGTGGGGCAGGAGCAGGCAGAAACAATGGGTCACCCAGGAAAGTCCTGCATGTGGATTCGGGAAGGAGATATAAATGAGAGTATGGGGTTGGGGATCTATAAGTTTGGGGGCAGTGGATGGGGATATCACCAGAGGTGACGAGATTGGTAATTTTGGGAGATGGTGGTGTGGTGTTCATCCGTGGTGATCAAAGGGTGGGTATGAGGAGGTGTCCAAGAACTGACGTCTAACCTCAGTTCAGTAGAGGTCTGCCTGCTCAACTACAACTGCAACACTCTAGTCAGTAGGTTTGATAATTTTATTGGAATTGTTACCAAGTAAGCGGAGGTCGATGCTTTCATAGGGGGTGAGATTGCCGTGGGTAAGGGGAGTGGAGAAATTAAGACGGTTGATGTCCCGCAGGCAGCTGGAAATAAAAAGCTCCAGAGATTGTAGCACGCCGGCAGAGGGAATCCATGAGGAGGAGGAGTGCTGGAGATGGGGGGAGGGGTGATGAGGACATATTGCTGGAAAAATAGTCCTGGAATGGAGGCGACGGAAGAAGAACTCAACATTATGATGGGGTCAGAACTCGTTGAGGTATGAGGACCTGCAAAAGCTCGACCATTCTGCATTGAATGGGGGGGTCAGGGGGATGGTGAAAACCTGACGGGGGTTACAGCTGGGATTAGATTTGTCGCCTTTCAGCCTTAGAAAGAAGTCGAGGAGGAAGTTCCTTAGTCAGTGGGTGATTAATGTGTGGAATGCATTGGCACAGATGGCTGTGAAGATCAAGCGGAGATTGACAGAATCTTGATTAGTAAACGTGTCAAAGGTTATGGCGAAAAGGAAGAAGAATGGGATTGAGAGGGAAAGATAGATCAACCATGATTGAATGATGGAGTAGACTCAATGGGAAGAATAGATTAATTCTGCTCCTATGACATATTTAGAATTTAAAAACCTTTGGCATGGTGCACATGCACCACCTATAATAGACAATAGACAATAGACAATAGACAATAGGTGCAGGAGTAGGCCATTCGGCTCTTTGAGCCAGCATCGCCATTGAATGTGATCATGGGTGATCCCCAATCAGTACCCCGTTCCTGCCTTTTCCCCATATCTCCTGACTCCACTATCTTTAAGAGCCCTATCTAGTTCGCTCTTGAAGGTATCCAGAGTCCCGCCATCCCGGGAATTAACCTTGTAAACCTATGCTGCACTCCCTCAATAGCAAGAATGTCCTTCCTCAAATTAGGGAACCAAAGCTGCACACAATATTCCAGGTGTGGTCTTACTAGGGCCCTGTACAACTGCAGAAGGACCTCTTTGCTCCTCTTCTCAACTCCTCTTGTTATAAAGGCCGGGGCGGAAGATTGCAACCTTCACGTGGTCCGCCCTGTTTCGATTAATGCAATCAACTTAACGTGCACAAGAGGAAGATCAAATAGAACAAGTTGTCCAACAACATTAGGCTGTGCACGCCACACGAAAGAAGAAGAAGAAGTTATAAAGGCCAACATGCCATTTGCTTTCTTCACTGCCTGCTGTACCTGCATGCTTACTTTCATTGACTGATGAACAAGGACCTCAAGATCCCGTTGTACTTCCCCCTTTCCCAACATGACACCATTTAGATACTAATCTGCCTTCCTGTTTTTGATTCCAAAGTGGATAACCTCACATTTATCCACATTAAACTGCATCTGCCATGCATCTGCCCACCCATCTCATCTAAATCATTCAGTGCTCCTGATTTGGCCTCCTCTGCATTGGTGAGATCAAGCATAGATTTTCACTGAACATTTGCGCTCAGTCCACTTAGGCCTGCTGGATATTTTGGATATTAACTCCCATTCCCTTTCCCATACTGACCTTTCTTTGCTCCATAGATGCTGCCTCACCCGCTGGGTTTCTCCAGCATTTTTGTCTACCTTTGATTATGTTAGGTGCTTTTCCAAAGGCGCAATGAAGAAACCGCTAGTGAGGAGGCTGGTCTGTGTGATGGACTGGGTTACATCCATAACTCTCTGCAATTTCTTGCGGTCATGGGCAAAGCTGTTGCCAAACCAAGCTGTAGTACATCCTGATGGGATGCATCTGTGGAAGTTGAGAAGAGTGTTTTGAGACATTCTGAACTTTCCTACTCTTCTGAGGAAGTAGAGGTTTAGTTTAGATTAGTTTAGCTTATCATTGTGACAAGTACTGAGGTACAGTGGAACGCTTCTGTTTGCATGCTATCAACCAGAGAGCAGTGCTGAACTACTATCTAACTCTTAGGTGACCCTCGGACTATCCTTGATCGGACTTTGCTGGCTTTACCTAGCACTAAACGTTAATCCCTTATCGTGTATCCATACACTGTAAATGGTTCGATTGTATTCATGTATAGTCTTTTCTATGAGTGGATAGCATGCAACAAAGGCTTTTCATTGTACCTCAGTACATGTGACAATAAACTAAATTGAATCATGGCATTGTTCCCTAGAGAAGGTGCTGTATTGCATCATGTCAGATAGGGTTAATTAAGGAGGTTTTCTTGGACAAATTTAACAAATTTAACAAATTTCACCCCATCCAAGTCTTTTACACAATGGGAGATTCAGTCAATATACAGAAGTTAAAATCTCCCACTAATACTATCCTATTATTTTTACAGCTATCTGCAATCTCCCTGCACCTGCTCAACTAATTCAAGCTAACTATTGGAGGGTCCTATAATACAGCCCCATTAAATTAATAATTCCCTTGCCATTTCTAAGTTCTACCCCTATAGTCTGTGGGTAGTGAAGGAGGTTGTCAGACACAGTAGGATCTGAAAATTTAGAAAATGTAGATGAAGTGTGGATGTCAAGTGTGAGCTGCTGCATTTTGGAAGGTCAAATGCAGGAGGAAAGAATGCAAAAAAAATGTTTGGGTCCTTAGGAGCATTGAAGTACAAAGGGATGTTAAATGCAAGGCACATTCACGTTGAATGTTTATGTCGTAAAAACAGATGCTGGAGTCATTCCATTTTCTAACATATGCTTCAATTCCCACCTCTCTGCCTTCTCCTCTAAATCAGGCGCAAGTCTTCAGTGGACACTTATTCTCAATGGCCCTCTCAGAACATATTCATAGACTTGCTTCCAGAGTACATCTTGCGCAGGCATCTGTGAATTCTCTGTAGACATGGCTGGGAAATACTCATCAACAAGTCACCGTCTGAATATCGCATTTTCACTCATGTGATTCATTCTGTGAACTGGCCACCATGAAGGCAGTTACTTTTCTCCTCAATTAATGATATTCATCAAACCCTGACAGATAAATTGCCCACCTGTGCATCTTAGGAGTTGCCATTATTGGAATTAATGTTTTTGCATCCAGCATTATAAATGGCGGTTAGGGATCCATAATCTGAACAAAGGGTCTTCCCAGCAGGACCTAATGGAATTTCTTCACACCAATAATAATTGCTAGTGCTTTGTTCTAAATTTATCTCTTCAGATTTATTCAGAGATTACAAAAGATAAAGTTATAGACTTTTCTTCCTCATCATCCATAGCAGCAGACAGCAACTACAGTATAACTTGAATCAAAATAACATAATAAAATTGAAACGTGGGAGGTGCTTCAGCCCCTCACCGTGCCCTAACATTTAATAAGTTCATTATTATTTGCATAACCTAGCCCCTCTTCCGACATCACCCTGTATAACAGTAATATCTAGAAATCTATTGAAATCCACCTTCAAAATATTCTGTGCTGAATCTTGGGCAGAAAATTTGCTGACTGAGGAATTATTTCTCATCTCTGAACTGAATGGTCAATCCTGAGTTTACCCTATGAAACTACAGAAGAATTTTGTCTTGTTTCAATGTTTCAATCCATCCAAACTCAAAAGATTCATTGATCATTAAAAGATCAATGATCAATGATCTTTTAATGAAAGATGCAGCATGATACCAGGCCCATCAGCCCACCTAGTCCACACCGGCCATTGAATACCCATTTGCACTTTTTCAATGTTATCTCACTTTTGCATCCACCGTTTACACACCATGTGCAGTTTACAGAAACCGATTAGCTTACACAACACATGTGGGAGGAAACCGGAGTTCACGGAGTAAACCCACGGGTTAACAGGGGGAACCTGTGATTAGTTCGGGTGCCAGGGGTTCAGGCAGTAGAAAGGGGTTGAGAGGGAAAGATAGATCAGCCATGATTGAATGGTGAAGTAGATTTGATGAGCTGAATGGCTTAATTCCTCTTCTATAACATGAACTTTTGAGAATGTGCAAACTCCACATGGACAGCTGCCGAAGTAAGGTTTGAACCCAAGTTTCTCACGCTGTTAAGCAGCAGCTCTACCAGCTGCACCAAAAGATAGGTCTTATTATCTTTTATGGGAACCATTTTTGAATAGGCAATAGACAATAGGTGCAGGAGTAGGCCATTCAGCCCTTCGAGCCAGCACCACCATTGAATGTGATCATGGCTGATCATCCACAATCAGTACCCCATTCCTCCACCGGCCATCTGAAGCAGAGAATTCCAGACTCACAACTTTCTGTGTGAAAAAGTATTTCCTCACCTCCATTCTAAATGACTTACTGCTTATTCTTAAACTGTGGTCCCTGCTTCTGGACTCCCCCAACATCAGGAACATGTTTCCTGCTTCTAGCGTGTCCAAACCCTTAATAATCTTTTATGTTTCAGTAAGATTCCCTTTCATCCTTCTAAATTCCAGAGTATATTGTAGCGGCGCCTGCTGGCGCACACAGGTACCGAACCCGACGTTCGGAAGCCGCAGTCACGTGACTCGGGAGGAGCTGCTGTTTTCGCGCGGGTTCGCTTTCGCGCCACAGTTGTGTTGCTGACCACCGTTGTAGTCAGACGTGTTTGCAGAGACCTGTAAGACAGGAGCTCTTGTCTGAATAAATAAGTTCGTAAAACTTGGTTGGCGTCTTTGCATCCGCCAAATTGGTGACCCCGCAAAGTGCCAGTTGCGCTCCATCTCCTTTTTAGGCCACAGCATTACCTGCTATGGCGCGCAACCACTTCCTGAGAAGGTTGACGCAAACCGTTGCCTCCCGAGGCCACTATCGATCAAGGGCCTGCAGGAATTCATCAGAATGGTCAATTTCTACCACCGATTCATTCCGTCAGCAGCCGCCATCATGCGGCCATTGTTCCAATGTCTGGCAGGCAAGCCTAAGGACCTGGTTTTGTCCAAGGAGGCAGGGACAGCTTTCGAGGGGGCTAAGACCGCGCTGACCAATGCCACCATGCTGGTACACCCTAGGGCATCGGCCCTCACGGCTCTCACCGGGGACGCGTCGGACGTCATGGTGGGTGCTTTCCTCGAGCAGCGGGTTACCCCTGGTCTGCCAGGCAACAGCGGCACCTCGCCTACATATCCGAGTTCACTTCTGACATTCGGCATGTAGCGGGGAAGCTGAACGTTGTGGCTGATGCTCTATCCTGTCCGGCGGTCCCTGAGGTTTCCGCTTTAAACCTAGGTGTGGATTATGCGGAGCTGGCAGCAGCCCAACGGACCGATGCCGGCATGGAGGATAACCGCAATGCTGAATCGGGTCTCGAGCTGGCTGAGGTGCCTTGAGGTGTCTCAACGGGTAAAGTCCGCCCGATCGTCCCGATTGCCCGGAGGCGGCGGATTTTCGACACCATCCACAGCCTAGCTCGCCCGTCCATCCGCACCACAAGCCCTGGTTGCTTCCAAGTTCATCTGGCACGGGTTGCGAAAGCAGGTCACAGTGTGGGCCCGCGCTTGTATCCCCTGCCACACGTCGAAGGTGCAGAGGCATGTGCGCCCACCTTTGCAGGATTTTACTGTTCCAGACGGCAGGTTCCTGCACATCCATGTTGACCTGGTGGGTCCCTTGCCATGTTCGCGTGGGGCCACTCACTTACTAACTATCGTAGATAGGTTCACCAGGTGGGCGGAGGCAATACCGTTAACTGATACCTCCGCTGAGGCGTGTGCACGCGCTATTGTCTCCAATTGGATCACTTGTATTGAGGTCCCTTCTGATATTACTATAGATCATGGAGCGCAGTTCACGTCCTCCCTGTGGTGTGGTATGGCGCAGCTGTACGGCGCGAAGCTGCACCAGACCACCGCGTATCATCCGGAGTCGAACGGTTTAGTTGAGCGTTTTCAGAGACACCTTAAGTCGGCGTTGAAGGCCCGGCTCACTGGCCCCGATTGGGTTGACCAGTTGCCCTGGGTTCTCCTGGGCATCAGAACTACGCCTAAGGAAGACCTCGATGCCTCCTCGGCTGAGCTGGTTTATGGCTCGGTTTTGCGGTACCTGGGGATTTTCTGCCTGCCACCCGCGATCAGGAGGTCCCGGTTTCAGCGATGCTAGCTGACCTTCGCAAGCGGGCGCGTGCATTGGTCCTGGTTCCCACTTCCCGACACGTGTCATCCGCGGTGCATGTGCCTACTAAGTTACAGGATTGTGCTTATGTTTTCCATCGTAGGGATGCTCACCGCTCGCCGTTACAGCGGGTGTACGAAGGTCCGTGCAGGATGCTAGAGGCTGGTACCTCGACTTTCATGTTGGACATGGGGGGGCAGGGGGGAGTTCATCTCTGTCAACCGCCTTAAGCCAGTCCACGTCGACGAGGAATGCCGCGGAGTGGCTGTGGCCACTCCACGGCATAGAGGGCGTCCACCGGCCGTTTTGTTGCCCTCTGCACCTGTTACCCACGGTTATGTTTTACCGTCCTCTTCTGTTACGCCGGTCCCTCGTTCACGTTTGTCGCATCCCTCCGGTTCTGTTTTGCCAGTCCCTAATGTTACGCTCCACCCGCGACCGCTTCTGTTTTGCCGGTCCCTAATGTTACGCTCCCCCTACGCGTTCCGGTCGAACCATCCGGTTACCCGTGCGTTTCCGTACCGCGGATTCTGGGGGGGATCCATGTAGCGATGTCTGATGGCGCACTCAGGTATCGAACCCGGAAGCTCGGGAAGGGCTGCTGTTTTTGTGCGGTTTCGCTTTCGCGCCACAGTTGTGTTGCTGACCACCGTTGTAGTCAGACGTGTTTGCAGAGACATGTAAGCCAGGAGTTATTATGTGAATAAACTAGTTCGCAAAACTTGGTTGTCACCTTTGCATCCGCCAAAATATAATCTATAAAATTTTGGAAGATTGCATTTTATTGTATGCTGTAGCGGCACCTGCTGGTGAACCCTGCGGTTGGTTACCTTGGTCATGTGACTTTGGGAGGGGTTTTGTTTTTGCGCGTTTTCTGGGCTAGCCCCATTCATTACTTCGACCACTGTTGTGGTGACATCGTTTTGTATTAGCTGTCGTTTGGTCCTTATTGCTTTCACTGCTTTGATAATAAAGCTCGTTTGTGAAAACGACTGCCATCTCGACTCGCTAAATGGTGGCCCCGATGCGCCCAATTGGAAATTGGATGCCGAGATGCAGGACGGTTTAGCTCCCGTCGCCATTCCCGACAGCCATCAGAGCGCCGTCAGATGTGGTTTGCCAATGTGGAAGCGCAGTTCCACCTGTGCCGCGTCGTCGCGGGTGAGACAAAGTATTTTCATGTGGTGGGAGCCCTGCGCAGGAGTCGGCCTCCCGTCTGCTGCCGTTTCTGCAGACCCACCCGTGACCGCCAAGTATGACGACCTCAAGGCCCTCCTACTACATACTTTCGGACTCACCCGCCGGGACTGCGCCGCAAGGATTCTACATATGGACGGTTTGGGAGACCGCAAGCCGTCGGTCCTCATGGCCGCGATGCTTGCGTTAATGGACGGCCACAGCCCGTGCCCACTATTCGAACAGGCATTCTTCGTGCAGATGCCGGATGATGTCCACCTCATGCTCGCGGGCGCGGATTTCGCAGACTGGCTGCAGCTTGAGGAACGGGCTGACAAATTCTGGCTGAGGAAACAGCAAGATGGCGGCGCCAATAACCGCGTGTCCGCACCAGTGCGCCCTTCGCCTCAGCGGGAAATCAGCGAAGCCCCGCCCATGAACCCCAGCGCAGAGCTACACAGCGACCCGGGACTTGCGGTAGGCAACGTTGGTGTTACTCTCACCTCCGCTACGGCACGGAGGCTCGATGCTGCCGCCCACCCTGTACATTTCAGTGAAATGCCTCGGCCGATTGTCTGTAGAGGCGATCACAATCGGCACAAACAACCGCATCTACGTCCGCGATCGCAAATCTGGCCGCCGCTTCCTAGTGGACTCCGATGCTATTATCAGCATCCTCCCAACAACCAGGCGCGACACTCGTGCTGGCCGGTCCTCCGGTGCATGCCTGGTCGCGCTGCCTCCCGCCGGACAAGCCGCTCATCGCCCGGGATGAATTTCGACTGATGGAGAACATGGGGATTGTCCGGCAGTCCAACAGCTCGTGGGCCTCTCCACTGCACATGGTGCCCAAAGCATCTGAGGGGTGGAGACCGTGTGGCGATTACTGGCGCCTAAACGCAATAACCCAGGGGACCGTTACCCGGTGCCTCATATTCAGGACTTCTCCGCGCACCTCAAAGTTATTTTCCAAGGTTGACCTCGTCCGGGGTTACAATCAAATCCCCATGCACCCCGACGATGTAAGGAAAACCGCCACAATCACCCCAATCGGCCTGTTCAAATGGCTGGGAATGCCTTTCGGATTAAAGAACGCCGCACAGACATTCCAGCGGCTGATGGACCATGTCGGACGGGGTCTGCCTTTCGTCTTCATTTATTTGTCCGACATTCTCGTCGCCAGGGCCTCGCAAGCGGAGCACGCCACCCACCTCCATGCTTTGTTTCAGCGCCTCAGTGAGCACGACCTGGTCATTAACCCTGCGAAATGCTGGTTTGGCCTCCGCTCCATTTAAGTTAAGTAATTAAGTTCATAAGTTAATTTATTGTCACATACACCAATTGGTGTAGTGAAATTCACTGGCCAGGTCAGTCATACTATTTAAAAAAGCAACACTCAAAAAACTCATTTTAACATAAACATCCATCACAGTGACTCCAACACATTCCTCACTGTGATGGAAGACTGTGATAAAGTTCCAAGTCCTTCCCTTGTTGTTCTTCCTTGGTTGGGGGCCTCGAGCTCCCCGTTGACGGGACGGTCTTGACTCCCGTAGCCAGCGGCATTCGGGCCCTCTGCGTCGAGGCGTTCAGCTCCTGCATCGGGGGGTTGTCAGCTCCCCCGTGCCAGGCAATCAAACCTCACGTCGGGGCTGGACGAACCTTCTGCGGCGTTGGAGCTCCCGACTAGCCTCTCTCAAGACTGTGAGCCCTTGATGATAGGTCCGCAGGCCGGGGGGGGAGCGATCCCAGGCAAAGGATCCACTCCGATGGTAAGTCCCCGCCCCGCAGTGGGGCTCACGACAGTCCGAGGCGGCTTTTCAACACCTTCGATGGTAGGCCGCAGATGGTTCTTCAGACGAAGGGTCTCGACCCGAAACGTCGCCTATCTCCTTCGCTCCTTAGATGCTGCTGCACCCGCTGAGTTTCTCCAGCTTTTTGTGTACCCTCGATTCTCCAGCATCTGCAGTTCCTTATTCAGCAGGAGTGTTAGATTGTTTGTTTGGCCACCCGCCTTTGATGATGGAAGTTAGCAGTTGGGACGGTGTGTTCGGCGAGGCGGCGCAAGGGGTCGGTGGGAACAAACGAGACTTTCAGAACGGAGAATTTATCCTGTTCAAATGGGTGTTGTTCGCTGGTGGTGCGTGGAGCTCTAGATAGAGTGTCTGCGATGTGCATGTCTTCACTTTTTTTGTAGACGATGCGAAAATCGAACCGTTGTAGCTGCATCATCATGCGTTGGAGCCTGGCTGGGGCAGCATGAATCGGTTTGCTCAGGATGGTGGCAAGTGGTTGATGATCAGTCTCCACCATGAAGGTTTTGCCAAGAATATAGTCTCTGAATTTGGAACAGGCGAAAACCACGGCAAGCAGTTCTTTCTCTATCTGTGCGTACCGTTGTTCAGTATCAATTAGGGTGCGCGATGCGTAGGACACGGGTATTACGTCGCCGTTGAAAGAAGTTTGCAGACATGCAGCGCCTACTCCGTACTGGGATGCATCGCAGGTGAGTGTGACAGGTAGATTGATGTTGAAATATGCCAGGGTTGGTGCACCAGTGAGCTGTAATTTTGAAGTGTCAAAGGATCATTGATGTGATGGGTACCAGGCCAGGTGTTGTCTTTGTGGGTCAGTTGACATAGTGGGGCTGACAATTCACTGAGATTGGGGATGAATTTGCCCAAGTAGTTGACCCTACCCAAAAATGATTGAAAGCTGGTGACGTCGGTTGGTACTGGCAGCTCGTTAATTGCTGCAGTCTTCAATGGGTCAAGTTTGAACCCATTGCTGGTGAACATGTGACCGACGTAGGTGACGTCTGGAACTCTGAACTTGCATTTCAGAGGGCTGAGTTTTAAATTAATGTCTGGCATGGTTCAACACGTCGTAGGTTGGCACGGTTCAACACCTGTCGTAGGTTGGCACGGTTCAACACCTGTCGTAGGTTTCGTCTCGGCCGTGTACGAGGATGTCGTCAACAATGATGGCACAAGGAAATTCGGTGAACTGCTGTTCCATTACGCACTGGAAGACTTCGCTGGTAGAGTTGATACCAAAAGGCATTCTTAGAAATCGGTAGCAGCCGAACGGGGTAGCGAAATGTTGTTAGTGCAGATGATGCACGATCTAACGGGATTTGCCAAAAGGAGTTCGTAGCATCTAAAACTGTGAAGATAGTTGCATTATCGATCTGTGCTGCTACATCTTCAGTGGTTCTCATCGGGTAGAGTTGGCGTTTAATTGCCGTGTTCAAATCTTTAGGATTGATGCAGATGCGTAATTCCTTCTTGTCTTTCTTGGTGGTGACGACCATGGTGGAGACCCAATTGGAGGGTTCGCTGACCTCGGCAATGACTCCGATAGAGACCATACATTTTAGTTTATCGTGTACTTTCTCTCGCATGCCGTGGGGGACGTGGTGAGGTGCACGAATAAATTGGGGTGACTGTATGGTCGACAGAGATTTTGTATGTCGTTGGTAGCTTGCCGAGTTTGTCGTCAAACAAATCCTTGTAGTTGGATAGCATCTGCTGCGCTGGTCCTTCCGTCAAACAGAGTTTGTGGACAACACGCCCAAAATAAACCAGACCTAAGTCATGGCAGGCATTGATGCCCAGCAGGGTTTCCGAGCTTGGCTGGACAATGTAAAAAAGCAAGTTCTTTGTCTGCTCGTTGATGGTACATTTCAGATCAGCTTTACCCAATGGGTGAAGAATTTCCCCTCCATAAGCATGTAAGGTAGAGGAATCTTTTTTCATGAGCTCAGTGGGTTCTCACACAAAACTCTCCAGTTTTGTTCTGCCGGCCCCCAATGTTACGCCTGTCCCATTTTCGCGGTCCCCCGTCCTCACGGTCCTGTTTTGCCAGCCCCTTCTGTTATATTTGCCCCGCCTTCGCGGACCACACACTCTGGTTGTTCCGTATGGGTCCCCGCTCGGTTCCGTACCTCGGGTTCTGGGGGACGGGTCCTGTAGCGGCAGAGACCTGTAAGCCAGTGAGCTGAATAAATACGTTCGCAAAACTTGGTTGTCGTCTTTGCATCCGCCAAAATACAATCTATAACATTTTGGATGATGCCATTTTAGTGTATAGTGTAGCGGCACCTGCTGGTGCCGGTAGGTAGTCGAACCCTGCGGTCGGTTACCTTGGTCATGTGACTGTGGAAGGGGTTTTGTTTTTGCGCATTTTCTGGGCTAGCCCCATTCACTACTTCGACCACCGTTGTGGTAACATCGTTTTGTATTAGCTGTCGTTTGGTCCTTGTTGTTTTCACTGCTTTGATAATAAAGCTCGTTTGTGAAAACGACTGCCGTCTCAACTCGCTAAAATGTACTATTTCCATAGCCACCTCCTTCAAAGCCCTAATTCTATCCATTGGTTTACAGACCACATCACTGTGGAGAGCCGAACCGCAAAGAACAAGACAGTGTACAGGAAGGAGATAGGAAGTTTATGATATGGTGTCAAGAAAATAACCTCTCCTCAATATCAGCAAGATGAAGAAGCTAGTTATTCACTTTCGGAAACATGATGGAGTACATTCCCCACTCAGTATCAACAGTGCTAAACTAGAAATAGTAGAGAGCTTCTTCAATATTACCAATGACCTGTCATAGAAACATAGAAACATAGAAATTAGGTGCAGGAGTAGGCCATTCAGCCCTTCGAGCCTGCACCGCCATTCAATATGATCATGGCTGATCATCCAACTCAGTATCCCGTACCTGCCTTCTCTCCATACCCTCTGATCCCCTTAGCCACAAGGGCCACATCCAACTCACTCTTAAATATAGCCAATGAACTGGCCTCAACTACCCTCTGTGGCAGAGAGTTCCAGAGACTCACCACTCTCTGTGTGAAGAAAGTCTTTCTCATCTCGGTCTTAAAGGATTTCCCCCTTATCCTTAAGCTGTGACCCCTTGTCCTGGACTTCCCAACATCGGGAACAATCTTCCTGCATCTAGCCTGTCCAACCCCTTAAGAATTTTGTAAGTTTCTATAAGATCCCCTCTTAATCTCCTAAATTCCAGAGAGTATAAACCGAGTCTATCCAGTCTTTCTTCATAAGACAGTCCTGACATCCCAGGAATCAGTCTGGTGAACCTTCTCTGCACTCCCTCTATGGCAATAATGTCCTTCCTCAGATTTGGAGACCAAAACTGCACGCAATACTCCAGGTGTGGTCTCACCAAGACCCTGTACAACTGAAGTAGAACCTCCCTGCTCCTGTACTCAAATCCTTTTGCTATGAAAGCTAACATACCATTCGCTTTTTTCACTGCCTGCTGCACCTGCATGCCTACTTTCAATGACTGGTGTACCATGACACCCAGGTCTCGCTGCATCTCCCCTTTTCCCAATCGGCCACCATTTAAATAATAGTCCGCTTTCCTGTTTTTGCCACCAAAGTGGATAACCTCACATTTATCCACATTATACTGCATCTGCCAAACATTTGCCCACTCACCCAGCCTATCCAAGTCACCCTGCAGTCTCCTAGCATCCTCCTCACAGCGAACACTGCCCCCCAGCTTAGTGTCATCCGCAAACTTGGAGATATTGCCTTCAATTCCCTCATCCAGATCATTAATATATATTGTAAATAGCTGGGGTCCCAGCACTGAGCCCTGCGGTACCCCACTAGTTACTGCCTGCCATTGTGAAAAGGACCCGTTTACTCCTACTCTTTGCTTCCTGTTTGCCAGCCAGTTCTCTATCCACATCAATACTGAACCCCTAATACCGTATGCTTTAAGTTTGTATACTAATCTCTTATGTGGGACCTTGTCGAAAGCCTTCTGGAAGTCCAGATATACCACATCCACTGGTTCTCCCTTATCCACGCTACTAGTTACATCCTCGAAAAATTCCACAAGATTCGTCAGACATGATTTACCTTTTGTAAATCCATGCTGACTTTGTCCAATGATTTCACCACTTTCCAAATGTGCTGCTATCCCATCTTTAATAACTGACTCTAGCAGTTTCCCCACTACCGATGTTAGACTAACTGGTCTGTAATTCCCCGTTTTCTCTCTCCCTCCCTTCTTAAAAAGAGGGGTTACATTTGCTACCCGCCAATCCTCAGGAACTACTCCAGAATCTAAAGAGTTTTGAAAGATTATCACTAATGCATCCACTATTTCCTGAGCTACTTCCTTAAGTACTCTGGGATGCAGCCTATCTGGCCCTGGGGATTTATCGGCCTTTAATCTATTCAATTTACCCAACACCACTTCCCGACTGACCTGGATTTCACTCAATTCCTCCTTTGACCCCCGGTCCCCTGCTATTTCAGGCAGATTATTTATGTCTTCCTTAGTGAAGACGGAACCAAAGTAGTTATTCAATTGGTCCGCCATATCCTTGTTCCCCATGATCAACTCACCTGTTTCTGACTGCAAGGGACCTACATTTGTTTTAACTAACCTCTTTCTCTTCACATATCTATAAAAACTTTTGCAGTCAGTTTTTATGTTCCCTGCCAGTTTTCTTTCATGGACCAACCACATTGTTGCGACAGCCAAGAAAGCACAATAACACCTCTACTTCCTGAAGAGAATGAGGAAATTCAACATGTCTCCAGTGACTCTTACAAACTTCTACAGATACACCATAGAAAACATACAGTCGGATTGCAACCCAACTTGGTTTGGTAACATCTCTACTCAAGACCACAAGAAATTTCAGGGAGTTATAGATGTAGCCCTGTCTAATATAATCAAAGACTTATCTCACCCTGGTCATTCTTTCTCCCCCTAGTTCCCGTCTAGCAGAGGTTGCAGAAGTAGCTCAGAAATCGCTTCTTCCTGTAGGTTATCTGGCTTCCGAACAGCCCTTCCATAAACTAGGGTACTGTGCAATTCACCTCTACCCTGTTGAGGACATTGAACTTTGTCTGTGGAACTGTTGCACTACAATGCTGAGAGCTACTGTATATTCTGAACTCAGTATTTTCCCCTATGCTGTATGTATTGTACTTGAGTTTGAACTGATTGTATCTACACTATGTGCGGTATATCTGATCTGTTTGGATAGCATGCAAAACATACTTTTCCATCATTCCTCAGTACGTAACAATAATAAACCTAAACATAAACTACTTTTTTACGGATGCTTATTTCTTTGGTTTCCATATTCACTCCCAATAAACATTTCATACTGTCTATAGACTTCTCATAGTATCAATGTGAACCAATGAAGATCTGATACTCAAACTTCATTGATATTGATCAAATGCTCGATGTTCAATTTCTCCTTGTTATGAGGTTGGTGTGTGGTGTTAGCCCCATCTCCAGGCAAGAATCTGGCATAGTATTGAATCATTCACAAAAAGGAGCTTTGTCAAGATGTTTGACTTTCAGGAGAGTATCAAACTTGTTTTCATAGGCCATTAGTGTCTGTCGTCAAGACCAAGATGTGCCACCTCTGGCTGTGCAAGGGTGCACTTAAATAATTTTACTTTGTAGTTGTGGTGGTAAATCAGTTCAGTGTTTACTCCAAACTATGTATATTATCCACTGCATTAATTTATTCATCCACGTCAACTGTTGTGACGAGAATAGTTGTGAATTGATTGACCTCATTGAAACTTACCGAGTAGTGAAAAACTTGGATAGAGTGGATATGGAAAGGATATTTCCACCTGTGGGAGAATCTAGGATGAGAGGTCATAGCCTCAGAATTATAGGATGTTCCTTTAGGAAGGAGATGAGGAGGAATTTATTTAGTTTATTTGTGTAATTCTTTGCCACAGAAGGCAGTGGAGGCCAAGGGCCTGTCCAACATAGGCGATTTTTCAAATGACTGTCGGCTTCCTTCACCAGCCCGTTATGCAGGCGGGGGACAGGGCAAGCGGGGGGAGCATTGTCTGAGTGAAATTCACACGGTGCAAAGCCAAGGTGATACAGACACACACCTCGATGAACAGGAAGGTTGGCGCTGTAATTAAGATGGTGAAAGCACAGTGTACGATAAGTTCTTTAAAAGTGGGAGGGAGAGGGGGAGGAGGGGGGAGAGGGGGGGGAGGGGGGGGGAGAGAAGGAGTGGAGACAACTTTTAAGAAGCCAGAGATACATGGCTGTGAAGCTCGGCGGACATTTAACATTACCGGTCGGTTATTCTTGGTTCTGAATAATGCTTACGTTTTCTTCCCAATGAGCCAATGAAATACACCAGTCAGCACCGGCTACAACTTATGAGAAACTAGGAGAACCTTCGATCTCCTGGCAAACCACTATGACCTCCTGGCGACCCAACTACGGCACGAGAATTCTCGCTACTCTCCATGGTGGCTTCATTCTGGTCGCCACTAATTTTTCAACATTGAAAAATTTGCGACGACCATGATGAGGCCGCGACTAGTTCCCAAAATGCGGGATCTCCTCACGACCATGAAGGCGACTCCCTGGCAACCACCAGGGAACATGTGGCGACCATGTGGCGACTGCATTGCCTCCTGCAGTCACCTATAAAGTTGCCTAAGTGAGACAGGTCCATAATGGATAGTTTTAAGGCAGAGATAGATACTTTAGATTCTTGATTAGTACTGGTATCAGGGGTTATGGGAAAAAGGCAGGAGTATAGGGTTAGGAGGGAGAGATAGTTTTGCAAAAACTTTGGATCTCACCAATTATGCATATTGATTGATCAATTGATCGATTGAAAGATAGCATGGGTCAGGTCCTTCAACCCACTAGTCCTGTGTTATCCCACTTTCACATCCATTCCCTACAAAGGGGCAATTTACAGCAGCCAATTAACCTACAAACTCACACATCCTTAGGATGTGGGAGGAAACCAGAGTACCCAAAGAAAACCCACAGTCACAGGGAGAACGTACAAACTCCATACAAACAGCACCTGTAGTTAGGATCGAACCCAAGTCTCTGCCGCTGTGAAGCAACAGCTACCAGCTGTCTCTCCTAAATAATTCTCTCTTTTAGCCCCGTCTGCACCTGCACAAATCCCATCCCCGAGCGTATACTGAAGACATTTCATCTTTGTATTTCATTTGAACTCTGGGTTTTTTTTACATTTCTGTTGCATCTCAACCAAAGTTAATCCTCAGAGTCTCATGATCACTGAAAACTGCAGATAACGCTGAGTGGTCCAAGAATTTTGACACAAGAATAAACCATAGCTGACTACTAGATATGTATCCATACACAAATGGAGTATCATAAAGATAACATTTGATGCACCATAGGTGTGTCCAAAGTGCTTGGAATTCCTGATTAGTGAGTATGATAAAGTGCATTATGGTAGAACTTAATGGCATTTGAAGTGCTTCAAGATATGGAAGACTGGATAAAGTTATTGGATAGCTCTTTTATTTCAATATACAGATTTGCCTTGATGTGCAAAATGTTTGAAACATATAATTCTGCATGTCCTACACTCCAAATTCAATGAAACAGGAGTTTGCATCAATTGTATGTCTTTTCAGAATTTCTACTGACCTGTACAATTAACTATTATATAATTCTGCAGTTTTTCTATTCAGATAGGAGTCTTTCAAACACAACAAATAGCATAGTTTTAATGTGCTTATAAATGAAACAAATGTAATACATCATCACAGAATTCTGCATGTGTCCTAAAGTAAACCACGTTGACGAAAGGCCTCAAGGTCTGTCTCGCCATTCAACTTCTTGATTTCTTCCCAAATAAATACTAAATTGCTCTCGGCAATAACTTATAAATGTCCCATTCAAGTGGGAACTCTAATGGCTTCATAAAATACAAGAATGTGAGAAATTAATGAACATCAGCCAAACACCAAGATTTTTTTTAAATTCCCAACGTGTAATTCAAAATATAATCAGTAAATATAACGGATCATCGGGGGGGGGGGGGGGGGGGGGGGGCTGGTGTCCGTTATTGTCGATTGTCCGCTGTAACCGAGTAAGGGATTATAATTATATAAATAGTAGAAACAAATGATAGCAAAGGTTACTGCACAAAAGTTGTTCTTCCACTTTCATGCTCTTCTTAAAGTTTGCCTGATGTTTGTTTCTCTGTTATACCAAATTTTCGTTTTATGTATTTTTCTTGCAGTCAATAAAGATATAGTTTATAATCTAAATATACAAAGAGCTTTTGCTTTTTGTTCTGTGAGTGCATACAAAACCAGAATCAGCAAGAATAAATATCAGAGTTGTTCATCTGGAATATCGTAGAATGAATTAGTATCTGGAAGTGCTGCCTTGACATAAATACATCATGTTTTACTGTTCAATAGTACGATTACATTAATGTTTCCCTGTCGATTTATGCTTTAAGACAAGATAACAATTTATTTTTCCAAGAAAATTAGCTTTCTGAAAAACAGATTGTGCCTCTATTGAGTGTAGACAGAGATGGTAAATCAATGCATTTATTGTGCAGTTATTTACTTTGTATCATTATCAAAAGTTTCCAGTATTTTCTTGCAACACTGCCATCTTCTGGTCACAGAGAACTATTTCAAAGAAGATACAAAATGCTGAGGCAACTTAGCAGCATCAGGCAGCAGCATCTCTGGAGAAAATGGCTAGGTGATGTTTCTGGAGAAAGGAGGGGCTGAATCTGGCAAGTGATAGGTGGATACAGATGAGGGTTTGTTTTCATAGATGGATGGTTCGACAAAGGCCACAGATGAAAAGATAAAAGATGCCAGATAAGGATAGACGAGGTACAAATTGTGAAGCCCTAGAAAGGAATATAGGTGGAAGGGGAGGGGAAAGGGAAGAAATAGGAGGGAGTCCATGTGTGGCCCAGGGAAGATGGAAGAATGGGAAGGAAAAAAGGGGGTTGTTTGTGGATTAGTTACCTAAAATAGTAAGATTAAATGAGAACTTATCAGTTTGAAGTTTGATCCTTATTTTATGAGGAGTTACGATGAGGGATTTCGTGAAGACCCCGCCAGCATGACATTCTTCAAAGCAGCGGTGTGGAATCACAGAAAGCAGCACTGACTGGAGATAGTAAGATTAAGGGACACTAATATACCAGTTGACCTTATGATAGAGGGTTGGGAGCGGAGGGCACAAAATCCCTCATCGTCCATGGTCCTCGGATTGACTTTCCCCTGTTATAGGATGGGTCACTAGATTCGGGCATTTAGGGACCTGCACCCATGGTTCTTTCACCATGTCGAGGACCACCGGATACTATGGTTGTGTGGGCCAGTCGGGTATTATCAGAATCCCAGATGCAGAGTCAAGCTGGATTTTTTGCAATGCCCGACTAATGAGGCAGAAAGGGGGAAATGAATAGAAGAACAATTTACCCCAATGTAGCTAGAACGCGTCCATCGCCACTGCCCCAGGATCTGGTTCCCAAGAGAAATATGTTGGTATCTGATGGTTCAACCTGGACGCAAAGAGGTCGATATCTGGTGTTCCATACTTGGCTATAATATTAGCAAATATTTGGGGGTTCAACATCCACTCGGTGTTGTCATTAAATACTCGTGACCTGGTGTCCGCCACTGTATTGAGCTTACCCGGAAGGTATGTTGCTGATATCCAAATATTTCTTTCAATACACCAGAGCCAAATTATGTTTGCCAATTCATCGCAAGATATCGACTTGATATCACCCATATGGTTTAAATATGCCTCCACTGTGGTATTATCTATCTGAAGATGGACATGCGTATGATGCATATTTGTGCAGTAAGCCCGCAGTCCATGAAATGCTCCCAGCATTTCCAAATAGTTTATACCTTGTGATTGGAGTAAAGTAGATTCGTGCAAATCCCATCTGCCGCCACAACAGGAAGTTGTGTCGGTAGCTCCCCAGCCCTGGGCGCTTGCATCGGTTTGCAACACGACTAATGGGTTTGAAATTATGATGGGATTTAAACAATTACGAATGTTGCTAATCCGCCATCGTAGCTCAATTTTTACCTTGTTTGGCAGCTGCATAGGTCTGTCAAAATGTCCAGCATTTGTTTTTAATGCTGAGATCTTTGCTCTTTGCAAATTTTGATAATGTAACGGCCCAAATTGTGCAGCTGGAAATGTAGCTACAAGTTTTCCAATCACCTTGGCAGCATGTCTAATAGTCGGTTTCCTGGCGCAAGCAAGGCTATTACATGCCTCTATTATCTGTTACTTTGTTCTCTGGGAAAGTGACTATCATATGATCGGTGTTAATCGTGAATCCCAGGTAGTCCATAATCACAGAAGGGTTGAACTTAGATTTGTCTGGATGGATGACGAACCCCAGTTTTTCGAACAGTGACTTGGTAGCTGTCACAGGCTGATTTAGCTAATTCCAAAGTTTTTCACACAATTAAAATGTCATCAAGATATGCCATGACTATGTGGTTTTGTCTTCTTAGAGACGTCAATACTGGTTTTAGTATTTTGGTAAACAATCTGGGGGCTATTGTAAGTACATTAGGTAAGGCTTTGTACTGCCATAGCTGCCCCATCCAGATAAATTTTAAGTATTTATGGTGATGTTTCCATATAGGCACTGAATAGCATGCATCTTTTAGGTTGATGCAGGCCATGAAGCACCCTCTGGAAATCAGTTGCTTAGCCGTTTCAAATGTTTCCATCTTGAAATGGGAATATTGTACAAAAGTATTCAAGTGGGTTAAATCAATTATGATACGACATCCACCATCTTTTTTGGTTTTAGTAAAGATGTTAGATACAAACTCAAGAGTTTCATGTATCGTTTTCTCTATAACCTCCTTGGTGTATAACCTTAATAGTTCTGAATGTCCTTCCACTTTCTCTTTGTGAGAAAGTAGAAATTTCCGGCTAGGCACATGCTGAGCTGGGGGAAGTTGTCCGTTTATGAATTCAATTTCGGAATCGTGAATACTTTGTAATGTAAAAGTCTCAGAAGTTATAGAACTCCATGCATCCCAGAACAGACGCAATCTCCCTCCTACTAGTGAGGTTTTGCATGCAGCACTCCCAAGAGAACCAGACCCCCTTACCTCCAGGGTTACTTGATCTTCTGGCCTTTCTTGGGTTGCTGTGTTGCTGGGATGTGGGGTTGGTGCATCTTCCAGGCTGGTCGCTGTGGGCCCTGGCCTAAAAAAGGCCTCTGTTGATAGGGCGCGACCTTAGGGTTAGTTCCCATTGCTCTGTCGGGTTGAACCCGAGGCCTGTTTGCTGTTACATATGGATGCTTGCCAATGGTACGCCGGTGGTCTGCTCAAGGAAGGCGGTTTAATCAATCCGACCGCTTTGGCTTCCTCGTCCAGGTCTTTTACCTGTTTAGGCAGGTCATCACCAAACAATTGTCTTGGTGGCGACGTAACATTGACCTTACACAAACCCGCAAACTTGGGGTTTAATGGAGGACGGATAGAGCTCATCCGAAAGCAGTTTATTTCATACTGTGTGTTGCACAGCAGAGCTAATGCATCCTGCTGCTCTTCCGTCATGTCCGTACTGTCTATTGACCTGGCAAATGCAGTGATGCCTGAGGTCAGTAATTTCAGGATCTTTTGGATTTTTAACTCCTGAGCCCTGATCCCAGGGCTGATGTTACCCCATATGGGTGTATTGACAGTGGGGACATTCAGCAACATGCAATTCTCTGGAGCCATGTATTGGTCTCCGAGATGACCTGTTCTTGTAGCTGGTGGGTAGTCAGGTAAATAATGCTAGCCGCTAGCCTCGGATGAAGAGGCTGCCCTTTCTGGGATGGTTGGGCGAACTTCGATACCATTCCCAGAAGTTCCTCTTCTGGCATCTCTTGCAACAATGGATCTTCCACCAACCCCTCTTCAAAGTCAGCTAGTGCCTGACTTCTAGCACTCCCTATTGAGGAGGGAGAGATGTTGGACAGCCCTGCCATGGGCCCTGCCGTGGATCTCCGGGATCCTTGGGACGCACGCTCCTGATGGAGTAGGTCCCTCTCGAGCAGCTGCTCGACCATGCGCTCCATTCGAGGTATGCGACCGCCGCCACTATCTGAGGACGGCAAGTCATCTTCCCCAAGTTCTGATGAACAAATGGGGCCTCTACCAACAGTCCGCACCTCGTCGAGGTGATGTCTATGGGACTGAGGTAGGTAGTCGGTGCCAGCCACTCCTACGGGGCTACATGACTCCCGCGTGGATTTGCCGCTTGTCCGCGGTCTTCCGGACTGAAGCGGTGGAGAGCTGGTGCCAGCCGCTCCTGCGGGGCTACACAGCCTCCTGTTGGTTTTTCCGCCTGTCTGTTGTGACTGCGACGGTGAGGAGTCGGTGCCAGCCGCTCCTGCGGGGCTACACGACTTGTGTTTTCTACCACTGGTCCACAATCTAGCAGACTGAAGCGGTGGTGAGTCAGTGCCAGCCACTCCTGCGGGGCAACACGACTCTTGTGTTGTTATTCCACCGGTCCGCAATCTAGCAGACTGATGCGGTGGAGAGTCGGTGCCAGCCGCTCCAGCAGGGCTACGCGACTTTGGTGCGGTTTTCCCACCGGTCCGCCCTCTAGCGAACTGTAACGGTGGAATGTTGGGGTGTGCCGTTGAGACAGTCCCTGTTTTACGCACCTTTCAGCTCCGGGGATGTCGGCCGCTGACTTCTCTCTGAAGTCCCGCGGTCCATAGAGGCATGCTTCGGCGCAGCCTTCTTTTTTGTCCTCCTTTCCATAGTTTCTCTGTAATGCAAACAAATACAGAAAACTAACCAGCTCAAGGTTAGTGAAAACTTACCTGAGGGCCTTTTTGAAGCTGCCGGCAGAGGAGCGCAGTCCCCCCCCAGCTGTCGACTGCAAATGCGATCGACGATATGTCACGCATGCGTGCTGGCGGGGTCTTCACGGTCACTCACGTGACTCCGAAGTAAAATTGGAGAATTCAATGAACATCAGTAGTGACAGGCCAAATATCGTTGCAAGATGAGGTTCTGGTTCTGGTGGGGAAGGGGGTCAGTGGAGGGGGAAATTGAACCAGCATAGCAAAGTGTTGTGAACCTCAAAGGAAAGTCAGGTAACAGGGAAAACAAAACAGGAAGAGGAAATTTATAATAGCAAGTGAATTAAATAGCAAGTTGATGGCAAAAATAAATTAAGGCAGAGCATTGGACAAGGAACAGAAAAAAATGTTAAAAGTACAGAAAACATGTTAACGTGACCAGAATTAAAGGCACAAGGCTAAATGCTTTCAACGTTGGCAACAAGGTATATGGTTTAAGAGTGCAAATAAAGGGAATGGATATGATCTCATTGCTATAACCAAAACTAGCTACAGAGTAACCAAAGCTGGGAACCAAATATCCCTGGGTGTTTCACATAGAAACATAGAAAATAGGTTGCAGGAGTAGGCCATTCGGCCCTTCGAGCCTGCACCGCCATTCAATATGATCATGGCTAATCATCCAACTCAGTATCCCATACCTGCCTTCTCCCCATACCCCCTGATCCCCTTAGCCACAAGGGCCACATCTAACTCCCTCTTAAATATAGCCAATGAACTGTCCTCAACTACCTTCTGTGGCAGAGAATTCCACAGATTCACCACTCTCTGTGTGAAAAATGTTTTTCTCATCTCAGTCCTAAAAGACTTCCCCCTTATACTTAAACTGTCTGAAGAAGGGTCTCGACCCGAAACGTCGCCTATCTCCTTCGCTCCTTAGATGCTGCTGCACCCGCTGAGTTTCTCCAGCATTTTGTGTAACCCCCCACTTAAACTGTGATCCCTTTTTCTGGACTTCCCCAACATCGGGAACATCACATTTCAGAAGGTCAGGTAACAAGGAAAAAGGGTTCATGGATATACAATGAACTGCAGATGTTGGAATCCTGAACAAAACACAGTGTACTGGAGGGACTGGATAGACAACAGTTCCGATTGGGAGAATGAGTCGGAGGAAGGGCGTCAATCCGAAGCATAGTCTATGTATTCCCTCCACAGATGCTGCCTGATCCATTGACCTACTCCGCTACTTCGTGTTTTGTTGATGGAAAAGGGGTGATGTATCCCCATTAATTAGGGAGGGAGTTAAGTGTTTAATTGAAACGTTTTGTTAATGGAACAATGATATTCTTATTTGCTGCAGCTTAACAGCCCCATTAATGCAACAATACACAAATATATACATAATCTTCAATAATACAGTAAATTGATAAATGTAATACTTGGTAACCATTATAGTGAAAATTCAAAGTTCATAGTGTAACCAAAACACACAGTCCATAGAAGATCATAGTTGTGTAGTGTTCTAAGGAAGGTGACGGTTTTCAGGCTTCTGCACCCTCTTCATGATGGTAGTTGTGAAATGAGAGTGAGGCCAGGGTGGTATGGGATTTGATGACATTGGGTGTGTTTTTGCGGCAGTTTCTCACATAGATCCCTTCGATGGTGTAGAGGTCAGCACCTGTGATGGATTGGGCAGTGCACATCATTTTCTGTATTCCCAGCATTCAAGTTGCCAAACCAGGCGATGATGCAACCAGTTATTATGCTGTACTGTACACCTGTAGAATATCAATCATGAGTATTCGGCAACGTAGCAAATTTACTCAATCTTTTTAGAAGCACTGATGAGCTTTCTTTAGTGATTTTATCAATGTGCTGAGCCCAGGATAGATCTTTAGAGATATTCCTGTCCAGGAAACTGTGTCATCTCTCCATGGCTGACACATCAATGAAAACAGGTTAAATTTTCTCTTCCTGAAATCAACAAATGCTCCTTGGTTTTGCCAATGGTCAGAGCAAGATTGTTATTCTGGCGTCATTAAATCACATTTTCAATCTACCTCTTGTACACTGACACATTGTTACCTTTTATTTGTCAAACAGTGGTATAATCGGCTAATGAAAAAAATGTGGTAATGCTGTGTTTGGCTACTAGGTCATTGTTATAGAGTAGAGCAGGGGACTGAGCTCTCAGCCTCGAGGAGCTCGAGTTGATGGCTATTGAGGAAAAAGTGTTGCCAAAATGTACTGATTGAGGACTGCCAATAAGGAAGTCAAGGATCTAATTAGAAACATAGAAACATAGAAAATAGGGGCAGGAGTAGGCCATTTGGCCCTTCGAGCTAATATGATCATGGCTGATCATCCAAAATCAGTACCCCGTTCCTGCCTTCTCCCCATATCCCTTGATTCCATTAGATATAGCCCTAAGAGCTATATCTAACTTTCTCTTGAATACATCCAGTGAATTGGCCTCCACTGCCTTCTATGGCAGAGAATTCTACAGATTCACAACTCTCTGGGTGAAAAAATGTTTCCTCATCTCAGTCCTAAATGGCCTACCCCTTATTCTTAAACTGTGACCCCTGGTTCTGCATCTAGCCTGTCCAATTCCTTAAGAATTTTATATGTTTCTATAAGATCCACTCTCATCCTAAATTCCAGTGAATATAAGCCCAGTCTATCTACTTTTTCATCATATGTCAGTCCCACCATCCCGGGAATTAACCTGGTGAACCTACGCTGCACTCCCTCAATAGCAAGAATGTCCTTCCTCTAATTAGGAGACCAGAACTGCACACAATACTCCAGGTGTGGTTTCACCAGGGCCCTGTACAACTGCAGTATCCTTGGACCAATTTTCAAATCCTCTTGCAATGAAGGCCAACATGCTATTTGCTTTCTTCACTGCCTGTTGTACCTGCCTGCCTACTGTCAGTGATTGATGTACAAGGACACGCACGTCTTGTTGCACCTCCCCTTTTCCTAATCTGACACCCTTCAGATAATAAGCTGCCTTTCTGTTCTTGCCACCAAAATTGATAACTTCACATTTACCCACATTATATTGCATCTGCCATGCATCTGCCCACTCACCCAACCTACCCTGCAACCTCATAGCATCCTCCTCGCAGCTCACACTGCCACCCAGCTTTGTGTCATCTGCAAACTTGGAGATGTTACATTAAATTCCCTCGTCTAAAACGTAACACCATTCCTGACTAATGTGGATTTCCTTCAGTTCCACGCTCCTGCTAGAACCTCGATCC
The DNA here is from genome assembly GCA_035221665.1 of Okamejei kenojei. Lineage (NCBI taxonomy): Eukaryota > Metazoa > Chordata > Chondrichthyes > Rajiformes > Rajidae > Okamejei > Okamejei kenojei. The sequence continues at coordinate 140,170,462 of CM069131.1, read as the reverse complement.
CCAAAGATTTCTGGGAGATTGTTTGTGTCCTCCTTAGTGAATACAGAACCAATGCACATGTTTAATTGGTCTGCCATTTCCATGTTTCCCATTATAAATTCACCTGTTTCTGACTGTAAGGGACCTACATTTGTCTTCACTAATCTTTTCCTCTTCACATAAAGTATCTATAAAAGCTTTTACAGTCAGTTTTTATATTCCCCGCCTTAGAGATGAGCAGAGATCCTAGTTCTCTGTGATTGATGATATGTTTGGAGGGGATGGTTGGTGTTAACAACAGCCTGACATATGTCTATCAATCAGTGCAACAGTGAGAATGGTGCGATCAGTGCAATTGGTGAAAAATGATCTTGACTTTATAAAGAATGCAAGGAGAATTAACATCAGCTTTATTTGAGTCAAGGAACAGGAACATGGTAGGAGTTATTTATAGACTGGCAAATGGTAGTTGCAAAATTGGGTGTGTCATAAATCAGGAAATTATTTGTGCTTGTCATGCGTGGGAATTGTGGGAAGAACTGAGCTGTTCTTCCATTTTGTATTTCAACATGGGGTGTTTCAACACTTGTGGGAATCGAACTTTACTCCCATGAATGGCTAAACAAATCTGGTGCAGGTAGCCCATAGAGTTAAGAAAACAAGTTCGCAAAACACAAAGAAGAGCTTGTGACCTCAAGGCTACACCGAGACTCCCTAATCTTCCTACATAGATAAAGAAGCCCGTTTCTCAGTGGAAAGTTACTGAATGCTGGATCACAATAGTTAACCCTGTAAACAAGTGTACGTGACTAACCTTGCTATTATGCTATCAAAAATTATATAAAATGCTGCATGCTTAGAATCGTGAGGACAGTCTCTTGCTTGACTGTTATTCTTGTCTGACAAGTTATTGCTAATAAAGTAGCCTCAGTTTGATAGTCACTCACATCTCGTGAAAATTATTTCAACACATGCAGTAGTCATGGGAGCCCCACATAACCCTGCCTCCACCACTTCTGCTGGAAGCTCATTCCACACAGCCACCACCCTCTGAGTAAAGAAGTTCCCCCTCACGTTACCCCTAAACTTCTGTCCCTTAATTCTCATGTCATGCCCTCTAGTTTGAATCTTCCCTACCCTCAATGGGAAAAGCTTATCCACGTCAACTCTGTCAATCCCTTTCATCATTTTAAAGACCTCAATCAAGTCCCCCCTTAACCTTCTGCGCTCCAAAGAATAAAGACCTAACTTGTTCAACCTTTCTCTGTAACATAGTTGCTGGAACCCTGGCAACATTCTAGTAAATCTCCTCTGTACTCTCTCTATTTTGTTGACATCCTTCCTATAATTAGGCGACCAAAATTGTACACCATACTCCAGAATTGGTCTTACCAATGCCTTGTACAATTTTAACATTATTTCCCTACTCCTATATTCAATGCTCTGATTTATAAAGGCCAGCACACCAAAGGCGTGCAGGCTCGAAGGGCTGAATGGCCTACTCCTGCACCTAATTTCTATGTTTCTATGTTTCTATGTTTACCACCCTATCTACCTAACAGTTATTCCTAGATCCCTCTGTTCCACAGCATTCCTCAATTCCCTACCATTTACCATGTACGTCCTATTTTGATTTGTCCTGCCAAGATGTAGCACTTCACACTTAACAGCATTAAACTCCATCTGCCATCTTTCAGCCCACTTTTCCAAATGGCCCAAATCTCTCTGTAGACTTTGAAAATCTACTTCATTATCCACAACGCCACCTATCTTAGTATCATCTGCATACTTACTTATCCAATTTTCCACCCCATCATCCAGATCATTGATGTACATTGTAGGCTGAATGTATCAAATTTGTTGTAATTAGAAGATTTATTCATTTTCTGGATCAATGTGTGGAAGAATAACTGAGGAAAATAATATTTTCTTGTTTCTTATCTTCTAGTCTTGAAGGTTTGATCAATTATCCTGTCAATGAGCCTTTGTGGAAGCAAGATGAAAATATTATAAACACTTTTCATTGAATTTGAAAGTGATGTGATTCAATGCAAAACTGGGAACTTAATATAAGTAAAGGGGAATATGCAACAAGGTTGGTCAACAAGGTTAGAACACATGGAATGAAGGATAACATGCTGACAAAGATTGAGAATTGGTTATCAGACTGAAAGCATTGATTGGGACTAAGCAAATTGTTCTCAGGTTGATACGCTGTAACTAGACGGACAATGCAGGGAGCAGTGCTTTTTGCAACCTACATCAACAACTTGGCTGTTGGGACCAAAGTTCACATTACTTAGTTTGCTGACAGCAATAAATTCAACGTTCTCACTCATGGGATTACATGTGAGTAAAGAGGAGAATGTAAACAGACTTCAGAGGATATGGAATGATTGGGCTAGAACATTGCAGATGGAATATAACAGGGAAAATTTAAGATCATCAATTTTGGTAAACTCTTTGCCGGAGATACGATTTTTTTCTGGATCGTATCTCCTGTCTCTCTGCGGCCAAACATCATGGAGCTGGCAGCCTTGCTCGAGACTGACTTTGAGCCCCACCGTGGGGCCGTGGACTTACCATCGGTGCCTGCGATCCCTTGCCTGGGATCGACGCTGCAACCGCGGGCCGCAGATTTCAACATCGAGGAGCTCGCAGTCTCGGGTAGACACTGATGTCGGGAAGCTCCAAGCCGCAGGAGGTTCGACCAGCTGCAACTCAGGAGTCTGATTGCCTGGCGCTGGGAGCTGAGATCCCCTTGATGCGGGAGATCATCCCGATGCGGAGGGCTCGACCGCCGATTGCGGGAGCCAAGATCGCCCGACAACGGAAGGTCGAGTGCCCCGACCACGGGAGAACAAGAAGGGAAGAAGATTTCACTTTTTTTGCCTTCCATTACAGTGAGGAATGTGGGGGAGTCACTGTGGTGGAATGTTCATGTTAAAAATGTGTCTTGTTGTGTAGGTGTCTTGTTGTTCTTTATTGGTATGACTGTATGGCAATCTGAATCTCGGTGTACCTTAATTGGTACATGTGACAATAAACTAACCTTGAAACCTTGAAAAAAGGAGAGTATTTGTTCAGATACTATTGCTATTGGATTACTATGAATGAATGAATGAATGAATGAATGAATGAATGAATGAATAAGTTTGTCTAGGTTTATTGGCCAAGGAATTTGCCTTGGTGTTCCGCTCACAAGTAACAAAACAACATACAGTAACAATTAAAAATGACATATAAAACATTAAACATTAATAATAAAACATTATAGTTTAAACATGTGAATGAAATAAAATACCAGAGCAAAAGGAGGCTTTTATTGTCCTTTTTTGGGCAATAGAGGCCTTGTTATGCACTCCCTCTGCTGGTGTTAATTGTGTACTAACCTGTTTCTCTGATTCCCATCAGTACCTCCTCCTGCTTGGCTGCGCCTGTACCTGATTGGTCTCCTGGCCCAAGCTGCATCACGTGAGCCTGATGACAGAGCCTCAGCTTAAAAGACCATGTGACTGGCAGCCTCTCTCTGTCTCTCTCGACTCCCTCAGACTGCTGGCAGCATTCTGGTGTTTGGTTCAGTTTGTTTTGCTTGCATAGTGTTCTTTATGTAACTCTTCATTCTGTATTAACTTATTTTGCTTGGGAAGGAATGGGACTAGCTTTATTGTTTACGTGGTTTTGTTTTCAGGTTTATTTTCACACACAGGCAGGTTTAGAGTCTCTGGTCTGACGGCCCATTGAGTGGTCGGCCAGAGCACACCTTATCTTTTGTTTGCTAGCTTCCTTCCGACCCCTCTTTGTTTGTTTGATCCAGGTTTAGTTCCTTTGTTAGTGAAAAATAAATAATTTTTCCATTTGACCCTGGTGTTGTGTTATGTTATTGGCCTCTGAGGTATTTGATTTTGGCGGCCGTAACAGGCCTCCTTTTGGACTTTATTGTCAGATATACCAAGATACAGTGGAAAACATAGTTTGTGTGCTAACCAGTTAAATCATGTTATGTACGAGTACAATCATGTTATACAACAGGTATAAAGAGAGAAATTCCACATGAAACAATGGTGTATACATCACTCAGGTAAGTAGACCAAATCTTTACACAACACTCCAGGTGTGATCTAATCAAGCTCTGTAAAATAGTAAGATTAAATGAGAACTTACCAGTTTGAAGTTTGATCTTTATTTTATGAGGAGTTGCAATGAGGGATTACGTGAAGAACCCCGTCCAGCCATTGGTGCGTCAATCTTCAAAGCAGCGAAGTGAAATCATAGGTAATAATGACTGAAGTATAATAGTAAAATAACAGAGACTAGAACTACCAGATGATATTCATGAGGGTTGGGAGCGGAGGGCACGTAATCCCTCATCGTAACTCCTCATAAAATAAAGTTCAAACTTCAAACTGGTAAGTTCTCGATTAATCTTACTATTTTACTTCGGAGTCACGTGAGCTCTGTGATTTCATGCCGCAGACCCAAATCCGGCGTTCACACTGCATTGATTGACTCAAGTCGTTAAATAATCAATAATGCATCAATCATAACATTGTCAAATAAATTAACGGTTTATTTACAAACAAAACAATAACAACCCCTCTAACTCAGGGGGAAACGATAACAGAGCTCAAAACAGAATCAGCAAACACCCCCAGCCTTGTAATCGACTTATGATAAAATTTTTGGAAGGTCAGCTCACTGGACCATCCTGCGGCTGCAAGGATATGGTCTATAGGCACGTCCATCGCCCTTGCCGCGGAAGTTCGTGCCGCCCTGGTGGAATGAGATTTGGATTTATCAGTATCAATCGCAGCACTTCCCAGAACCTGCTTTAGCCACCTTGAAATCGTTTGCATCGACACCTTACTGTGTGGTTTTTTGTGGCTAATAAATAATGCAGACTCTGTTCCTCGTAGGACTCTGGTAGCCTCAATGTAATGAGACAAATATGATACCACACACAGGCGAGCATCTGTGGGGTATGCTGAAAAAACAATCTTACATCCTGTCATGCCTATTCTACTATGTTTGAGCAGATCATAGACATAAAAAGTAATGGCATCTGCCGATACCTGCATTCTGTCTAGCCGTAGCTTTTGCAATGTTTGCACACGTTGGGCTGATACCAACGCCATAAGCATGACCACCTTCATGGTTAGTTTGGCTAGAGATAGGCTTGCAACAGGAGTCCACTGGCGAAGAAGCATAAGAACTTCACTCACATTCCAAATACCGGAATACTTGGGTTTAGGAGGATTAGAATTGAAAACTCCCTTCATAAATTGAGAAACTAACGGATGTGTCCCTACTGAATGTAACTCTGAATTCATGGGTAAATAAGAAGACAGAGCACTTCTGGCTGTATTAATCGCACTATAGCTTAATTTTCGATCAAAGTAAAGAGTGGACAAAAACTCCAGTACGTCTGGGATGCCTGCAGTTTGATATGAGATATTCTGCTGTAGACAGAATACCTCCCACTTCCTTATCGAGATGATGTACTGCTTCTGAGTACTATCCCTGCAGGCCGACGTGAGAACATCCACGGTACGATCAGACAGTCCTCTCCCCAGGTATGGCCTCCTTAAAATAGCAAATTAACAGATCAATATGATCATGTAAAGGATGTTGATCGCCAGTTACTGGATTTACCAGTAGATTTTTATGTTTGGGAATAATCATGTGAGGCTGATTAGCTATTTGCAATACGAGAGGGAACCATGGTTGTGTAGGCCAATCTGGCACTACCAAAACTCCTGAAGCGGAGTCCTGCTTGATTTTTTGCAAGCATCAACTGATGAGACAGAATGGAGGAAATGCATATACAAACATTCCACCCCAATGCAGCGAGAATGCATCCACCACTGCTGCACCAGGATCTGGTTCCCATGAAACATATCTGGACAACTGATGGTTTAGTCTAGATGCAAACAAGTCAATATCTGGCATTCCATACTGAGCAACACTTGTTTAAATATGTCCTGATTTAACATCCATTCTATGTTATCATTGAATTGGCATGACCTTATGTCATCTACTGTGTTGAATCTACCTGGTAAATATATTGCTGAATGCCAGATATTTTGGTCAATGCACCAGCTCCAGATCTAATTAGCCCGTCTATCACAAGACTGTGACTTGACTCCACCCATGTGGTTTACATATGCCACTGCTGTGGTGTTGTCAATCGGAACCTGCACATGCAAGTCACTCCTGGCAGAGCAATAAGCTTTAAGCCCATACCAGGTTCCCAAAAGCTCTAAATAATTGATCTCTCTTAATTGAAGAAGGGATGTCTCATCAGTATTCCATCTGCCTCCACAACTGGAAGACATAGCTGTAGCACTCCAACCCAGCGCACTGACATCCGTCTGTAATATTAGGGAAGGTGGTTCAACCAAAACCTCCCTGGAGCTTTTTGAGACATTTATGATCCACCATTGAATGTCTGAAATTGCCCCAGCTGACAATTGCATTGGCCTATCAAAATGTCCCGCATGTGTCCTTAGTGCCTGTTCTTTAGCTCATTGTAATTGTTGATAATGCAGAGGTCCAAACTGCACAGCTGTAAAAGCAGCCACCAATTTACCAATTAAACTGGCTACTTGTCTAATTGAAGGTCGTTGCTCACTAAGGAGATTAACACAATCCTCAATTAACTGCTGCCATTTGTCCCTGGGCAAAATCACTAACATGTGATTCAAATTAATGGTAAATCCCAAATAATCAATGATTTGAACTGGTGATAATTTGGATTTATCTGGATGAATGACGAACCTTAATTGTTCAAAAGTGAGTTTAACAATTGAAACAGATGATTCAGCTGCAGCCCGAGTCTACCCAACAATTAAAATATCATCTAAATAGGCTATTACAACATGTCCCTGAGATCGGAGTAATCCTAGAACAGGTTTTAACAATTTAGTAAATAATCTAGGAGCTGAAGTTAACCCATTAGGCAATGCTTTGAATTGCCACAACTGACTCATCCAGGTAAATTTTAAATACCTCCTATCATCACAATGAATAGACACTGAGTAATATGCATCCTTTAAATCAATGCTGGCCATATAACACCCTTTCGAAACCAGATGTTTAGCCGTAGAAAAAGTTTCCATTTTGAAATGCCTATAGCAAACAAAGGAGTTCAAGCTTGTCAGGTCCAGAATGATTTTACATCCCCCAGTCTTTTTAGACCTAGGAAAATTACTTGACACAAACTGACGGTTTTGACGAACTGACTTCTCAATAACCCCTTTTTTGTGTAATGTGTTAGGTTCTGCTTGTATGTGCACATTCTCTTCTTCTGAAAATATGTTTCCGACTTGGAACATGCTGATTAGGTGGATACACAGTAGAGTAAAATTCAATTTTAACCCCCTCTATACTGCTCAGTATAAATGAATCTGATGTTATCTCCTGCCATTGTTTGAGAAACAAGTGTAATCTGCCCTCAATTTGAACATCTATTTCACTTGATTTATAGTTTTTAGGAGGAAAGTGTCTCACCTGCATACATTCTGGCTGCCCTTGCTGCCCCCAGCCCTTTGTAGGGAAAGTCATCCTTCCCCTCGCGCTTGTGGCAGACTACCAGCTCCGAGATTGCGAAGATGAGTGGCTGGTCCCTTCCCCGGCGTCCGTAATGGTACCCCGCCAGTAAGGAAAAACCCTTTTCCCTAGTTTGCCACCTGGCTTGATGAGGCCCATAGTTCTAGTGTCCTCATGGAGTTCTTTAACTCGCTTGGCGAGATCCCCGCCAAAAATAAGATTAGGTGGTTGTACGCTGGGTGGCTTACACAATGATGCCAGATTAGGATTTATAATTGGCCGAATAGCACTTCTTCTTATATTGTTAATTTCAAAATAAGCACTACACAGAAGTCCCAGTGCATCTTGGTGAGCTTCCGACATATGCCCCTTGTCTACCGTAATAGCAAATGCCGTAAGCCCTGCTGAAAGTAATTTCAATACTTTTTGACATTTTAGTTCTTGCGATCTTGCTGACACCCCCAACTGTGTCCATATGAGATGGTTTGCCATTGGTACTTTTAATAAACCGCAATTGATAGGGGCTTTATGCTTTTTAGCCGCCTCATCCATTGCCAATTCTTGCAGCTGGTGAGAGAGCATATATTGGATGGCTGATGCCAATTCTTCCCCTAACGGCTCTCCTGCCTCTCTCAGGACTGCAAATTTCTCCGCTATATTCGGAATCACTTCAAGTTCCACTCCATTGTTGCTCTCCCCAGCCACTTATTCATCGTCAGTAAACTGCTGCACCGGTATACCCTCCTCCTCAAAAGTTGGGTATTCTTGTAGCCCTATTATAGGTGCTGCTAGCACAGGCTCTCCACTAGCCTGGCGTGGGCACCACTCCTCCTCACGGAGTTTGTCCCGGTCGAGCATCTTTTGTAACAAGACCTCGACCTGGGAGAGCCATGAGCAAACGGTCTCTCCTTGTGATGGTAAAACCTCCAGGCCCGACTCTGGGTCCACGGGCCTATTTGATTTTGCAGTAGCCTTATGCCCTACCTGCGTGGCTACGCTGCTCGCAGGCAGTGGGTCCGGTGTCGCTAGCTCCATTGCTGTCATCGGACTTGGTGACCTAGGCGGGCATCTGCTAACAATACTATCACGGTCCTCGAACCTTTTCCCTGTTGATCGCCTCGCGGACACCTTCTACACTTCCTGTAACATTTTAAAGGTCTACAATATACAATACAATATACAATATAATATACGGTTTATTTGTCACATTACACATTAAGCGCAAGTGAAATTAATTTATCAGCAGCATACAAAAATAAAGAACACACAAATACACAATAAAAATGTAACATAAGCATCCACCACAGCATTCATCACTGTGGTGGAAGACACAAACATTTGCCAGTCCTCCTCCACTTTCCCCCGTGGTCAGGACCTCAACCCTCCACAGCCACCGCTGCAGGCGTCCAGATGTGCAGACAAGGTAAGTCCAGGGTCGGCTCTTCCCCACTGGAGACGAGGCTTCAGGTCGGTATAGGCCGCAGGCCGGCAGTTGAAGATTTAAAGTTCCCACCGCAGCCAGAAGCACCGCAGACAGCAGGGCCTACGGTTCATGCTCCCCTCCGGGGGTGATGGTAAGTCCATCCCGGACCCGCAGTAGAAGTAGGCCGCGGGCCGGCGGTGGTGGCCACTTCTTCCCCCGGGTCCCCCATGAGGAATCCCAGGCTGCCGATGCCGCTCAGCACTGGAGCCGTGCAGACCGCGGCTTCAGGCTGCCGACTGCCGCAGGCCAGCGAAACGAAGTGCTCCCCTCCGGCGAGCCCTAGCGAGGGCTCGCCCACTCCCCGCCGAGTGTCCACGCTGCGCCTGCCGCTGAAGCCCCGGGCGCATCTCCGGGAAAGGCTGCGCCGATCCTTGTTGTTAGGCCATGGAGGAGGCGACATGGAAAAAGTCGCCTCTCCGTGGAGGAGGCGGCCAAAACGGTTTCCCCTCACACCTCCCTCCACACAAGACACACCAAGAAACATTTAAACAGTGCACTAAAACATACTAAAAACAAAAAAAAGTAGAAAAAAGACGGACAGCTGTTAACAGGGCTGCCGGCTTGCAGCGCCCCCACCGACCAACCGCTACACCCTACCGCTAAAACAAAATGAACGCAAGAAAGTTTGATACTTACCTTGTGTTTTGAACTTGTGTTTTAAGCTTGGAGGAGCTCTGCTGCTCCAACCGACCGACTGCACCAATGCGTCTGACATAATGACGCACCAACGGCTGGACGGGGTTCTTCACGTAGTCACTCACGTGACTCCGAAGTAAAATTGCATTTACTTCCTCACTCTGAAGTGAATTCCCTTATATTAAATACACCTCTACTTCCTTAAAAAGCTTCGGAAGTTTGGCATGTCCCCTACATCTACAGACGCACCATAGAAAGCATTTTATTGGGATGCATCAGAGCATGGTTTGGGAACAACTCCATTCAAGGCCGCAAGAAATTGCAGAGAATTGTGGACACTGCCCAGACCATCACACAAACCAACCTCCCTTCCATTGACTACATTTACTCCTCACGCTGCCTCACTAAGGCCAGCAGCATAATCAAGGTTGAGTCACATCCTGGCCACTCCCTCTTCTCCTTCTCCCAATGGGGAAAAGGTATAGAAGTGTGAAAATGTATACCTCCAGATTCATGGATAGTTTCTTGCCAGCTGTAATCAGGCAACTGAACCATCCAACCAACAACAGTCCTGTCAAAGAACAATCTTGAACAATCTTGAATCTTCCTCATTGTAGACCCACGTACTAGCTTTGATTGGACTTTATTGGCTGTATCTTGCACTAAACGTTATTCATATTATTCCCTTTATCATGTATCTATCCACTGTGGATGGTTCGGTTGTAATCATGTATTGTCTTTACACTGACTGGTAGCATGCAACAAAAACTTTTCACTGTACCTTGGCACATGTGATAATAAACCAAACTCAGTCTCAAACTCTTGTGCTAACATGTCATTTGCTCTCCAGATCACAGCTGTACTAGAATCTTGGTCTTCCCTTTGAACCTCCATCCCAAACCTCAAATCAGTAAGCGTAGGCAATAAATCATAGAATGTAGAACATAAAACATGGAACAGAAAGGAGATAGAAAACTTAGTAACTCAATGTCATATCAATGCCCTTTCCTTCAATGTCAGCAAGATGGAGCTAGTTATTGACGTCAGGAAATGTGGTGGAGTACGTTCACCAATCAGCATCAATGACGCCAAAGTGGAAATGGTTGAGAGCTTGACGTACTTTGACATTAACATTACCAACGGTCCGTCGTGGACCAACACGGGTCGCCATTGGAGCTCCGGAGCTTTGGGCCGCTGCTCCAACATCGTGGAGCTCTGGTTGGGAGAGCTTCCAACGCGGGCGGCGCTGAACTCCATGGAGTCCTGGGGCCCTTTGCCGAGGGCCTCCAGCGTTGTGTCTCCACCCGGCACGGCCTGCGGACTTTGGGAGCCGCGGACTCCGGTAGGAGGTGGCCGACTCGAGGTCCAGGCCGCTGAGGACGTCCCCCAGCCCCGACGTCGGACTTGCATCACCCCGCCGAGCGGGCCTGAACATCGGGCCGCCCGTAGCAGCGACTGCGGAGGACTCGGGGAGGCCCCGACCACGGGTGAACAGTGGGGAACATCAGGGGAAGAGACTGACTTTGGTGCCTTCCCTCACAACTGATCCTGCTGTGAGGGGATGTTTTATGTTTTATATTGAATTTCTACTCCATGTTGTGTTCTTTATTTTTTACTGTATGGCTGTATGGTGGTTTCAAGCCACGGTTGCCTAGCCAGATGCAACTAAATTTAGTGGCACTTTCTTCCCAATAACCCTCTCTGGCTTAACCCTCCCTTCACCACCTCCAGTTTAAATTCCAGTTGGAATATTTTGGAGGACCAAGTAACCAAGAACCAAGAACCATAATGATGGGACATCCAAGAAGGTGCACCAACACTAACACCTCTACTTCCTGAGGAAACTGAGGGAATTTTGCATGTCTCCAATGACTCATACAATTTTTTCCAGCTGCACATTGAAAGCATAGTGTTGTGATGCATCACAGCTTGGTTTGGGAACAGCTGTGCCCAAGACCTCAAGAAATTGTAGAGAGTTGTGAATGTATCTCAGGCTACCACACAAACTAGACTTCCCACTATAAACTCCATCTACACTTCACTCTGCCTCAACAAAGTAGCTAACATAATCAAAATCTTGTCCCAACACAGCCATTCGTTCTTCTCCCTGCTCCCCTCCTGCAGAAGGTATCAAATCTTGAAAGTGCACAACACTTAGGAATTTCCTCGCGATTATTTGGCTTCTGAATGTTCCTTCCATAAGCTAGGGTATTGTCCGATTCACCTCCACCACACTGCAGACATTAGATTTTTTTCACGGTATGCTTTTAAATTATTTATAACTGTTTTTAATTACAATTATTATAAAAAGGCATTTTAAATATTTTTGAATATTAAAGACCAAAAATGTGACTTTGATAGTTAACAATTACTTACCAAGGCTGGCAAAAGCTTTGAATCCCATTTCTGTGAGGGGACCAGATAAATAGTATAAAGAATGAAGTCAGGCACAACTATAGTAAAGATAACGTTCCACAAACTTGTTGGTAATACGGTATAGAGATAAACTCTGGAAATTTATCCATATTAATGTGCTCCAATATTTCAAGCACTTCGCCCCTCATGCTACACACATGCTTGAGAATAATAGCATATCTTTCCATTATTCTCCAGCCTCCATATCATCCTCCCTGATGAATATTCACGAGAAGCATTAATTTAGGATTTTGTTAATCTCTGCTGGCCCCACACATAGATTACCTCTCGAGTTCTTGAGAGAACCTTTTCCTTCTTTTTGTTTTTAATATACTTATGAAAGGTTTTACAATTTCTTTAATCCTACTTGCCAAGGTTATTTCATGCCCCTTCCTGCTCCTCTAAATTTTTCATGAAGTACTCTCCTATATCCCTTATGAACTTCAAAATACGTTTAATAACAATATGCTATACCTGACAATTTCTATGAACATACTTTCAATATCTTCGTTAACCAGGGTTCCCTAAGCTTACCATCTTTGTTTCTTACAATTACAAGGACATTCTGATTCGGAAATCTTACCATCTATCTTCTTGTCTGAAATCCTCCTTTCCTCAGTTTTGGGACATAAATCAGGAACAAACTATCATTTTCCAATATCAGAGCTGCCAACTCTCATGCATAGAGCGTGAGAATCACGCATTTCGCCAAATTCTCATGCTCTCACGCTGATTACGAGATCAACGAGATGGGTCGCTCGCTGCAGCTCTGGCCATGGAGCAGCCTCAGTGCAAGAGTCCCGGGTGGTCGTCAGAAGCGTTGCGCCGCTGCCGTGAGAGTCTCTGTGCCGAATTCGCCCTGGTGACCGGCATGGACCAGGCTGTGGCTCGGTGCATCCTGGAGGACAACCAAGAATCAAGAGTGTTTTATTGTTATATGTGCCGGACGGGACAATGAAATTCTTACTTGCTGCAGCACAACAGAATATGTGAATATGTAAACATTGTATATAACGGGTGAAAAAAGAAAAAGTTCAATAAATAACAAATATAATGCAAATAACAACTAATAATATAGTCTTTTGCAGTTCAGAGCTCATACCTTATTCTTTGTGTTAAATCGCCTGATGGCTGTGGGGGAGTGGCTGTTCCTGAACCTGGACGTTACAGTCTTCAGGCTCCTGTACCTTCTTCCTGATGGCAATGGTGAGATAAGTGTGTGGCCAGGATGGTGTGGGTCCTTGATGATTTTGGCTGCCTTTTTGAGGCAGCAACTACGATAGATCCCTTCGATGGTGTGGAGGTCAAGGCTGGTGATGGACTGGGCAGTGGTCACAACTTTTTGTAATCTTTTTGGCTCCTGGACGTTCAAGTTGCCGAACCAGGCCACGATGCAACCAGTCAAAATGCTCTCTACCATGCACCTGTAAAGGTTTAGGAGAATTCTCTTCAACATGCCGAATCTCTGTAATCTTCTCAAGAAGTAGAGTCGCTGATGTGCCTTCTTTACAATTGCATCGGTGTGCTGGGTCCAGGAAAGATCTTCTGATATATGCACACCCAGGAATTTAAAGTTATTGACCCTCTCCACCATCGTCCCTTTGATATAAAAAGGATTCTGGGTCCTCATCCTTCCCCTACTAAAGTCCACAATCAGTTCCTTGTTCTTACTGATGTTGAGAGCCAGGTTGTTGTGCTGGCACCATTTGGTCAGTCGGTCGATCTCACTTCTATACTCTGACTCGTCCCCATCTATGATTCGTACAACCACAGTGGTGTCATCAGCGAACTTGATGATGGAGTTCGCACTGCGACCAGCTGCGCAGTCATGGGTATAGAGTGAGTAAAGCAGTGGCTGCTGAAAGTAGGTACCAAGCTCTGGGTAGAAGCGGTGGAAGGTAGTGGCCTTCAAATGGGGGTGGTTGTAGAAAGCATCCAGCTTGCCTGCTAGATTTTCACTTACTGTAACTGCAGGAAAAATGTTCCCGATGTTGGGGAAGTTCAGAACCAGGGGTCACACAGTTTAAGAATAAGGGATAGGCCATTTAGGGCTCAGATGAGGACAAACTTTCTTCACCCAGAAAGTTGTGAATCTGTGGAATTCTCTGCCACTGAAGGCAGTGGAGGCCAACTCACTGGATGTTTTCAAGAGAGAATTACATTTAGCTCTTGGGGCTAGCGAAATCAAGGGATATGGGGAAAAAACAGGAAAGAGGTACTGATTTTAGATGAACAGCCATGATCATATTGAATGGCAGTGCTGGCTCGAAGGGCCGAATGGCGTATTCCTGCACCAATTTTCTATGTTTCTATGCTTGAGTATATGGCAATAAAACTCGACAACTTGATTTTGAAGCATTCATGCATGGTGCAGGTATAATGTAGTCATAGAGTGATACCATGTGAAAACAGGCCCCTCGACCCAACTTGCCCACACCCGCCAACATGTCCCAGCTACACTTTTGATCCATATCCCTCCAAACCATTCCTATCCATGTATCAGTCAAACTGTTTCTCAAATGTTGGGATAGTCCCTGCTACCTAGCTACCTCCTCCTCTGGCAGCTTGTTCCATACACCACCACCCTTTGTGTGGAAAAAGTTACCCCTTAAAAGGTTCGCTCTTAAAAATACTTCTAACAAAAAACATTGAAATCATGCTTCGACAATGCACGAAAATATGATTTTAACACATCAAATTTCAAAAAGGCCCTACCGGGGGAGGGGGCACCCATCTCCTACACCCTCCCCTCACACGTTTGCTCCAGTCCCTCGCCGTGTATCCCCAAGGCCAGTGATCAGTGATCGCTCAGCCCCCCACTTTCAAAAACACTCCACGGTCCCTGGTTCAGTTGGAGAGCACCGCCAGATGTGACCGGGAAACTGAGGCCAGTTGTCCATGATGTCTGGATCCCAATGCTCAGCGTTTCCTGTTTCGAGGTTGGCTAATGTTGTTGATTTGTAATTAGCCTGATTTGGAATTAGTTGACAAAACCTTAATTTATTAATCCGGAATATCCAGGGGAATGGGATAAGTGTAATATTAAAATGACATGCAAGGTGTCAGGCTATCTGTCACAACACACAGCTCCGATAACCCATTATTTCCTTCAGTCAAATATTGGGAAGGTAGCACTATTGTCATTTGCCACTCAACTATTATGTTTGTTTACCTCACTGACTATTTCTGAACACCCCCCTCCCCCCCAAAATTCCTTTGACAGGTGAATAGAAATGTCCCCAATCTCATTGTTTTATTAATTGAACACGTAGATGAACATCCTCAAGGAGTGTAATCAGATGGAAACTGATTCAGATGCAATGTTTAACAGCTTGTTCAAAGAAGGGGCATATTTTAAAGGAGTGAGAGAGATACTTGCAGGGGAATATGTGAGGAGGTTATTATTTGTCTTTAGTTTTAGCTGAAACCTGGACATCTGAAGCTTCAAAGTTTAACATATTAATTGTGCTGATACTGAATCCAACCAACTACATAATGAATATCATCCATTCCGGAGGTTTTATTTTTCTGATGCCATTTAAACTTCACTTGGATTTCAATCACTTCAATGTAAAAGTAATTGGGAATGGGGAGCATTGGAACAAAAAATTGCCCGCAGTACAAATTAACTGTAATATAATAATGTATGCACGTTGGTAGATGTAATCAAAACAAAGATCTTTTTATCATTGTTGTGTTATGAATACCACAGAAAATATTATGTACTCTCAACATCATATTAAATACAATATTATTGCTTAAATATATAGTTATTGGACTTTGCATTTCAGAAAAGTCACCTGCCTCCCACACGCTCCCAAACCCCCCCCCCCCCCCCCCCCACCCCCCATTGGTCGCTACGCTCCCTCGGGCCTTGGTCTCTCGCAATTTCTGATTTCCAACTCTTATCCATCCCTGGAGAGGGAACACGCGGTGTCCACGGGGACGCTGGAGGCCTTCCGTGAATGCTGGTCGCCGCGGGAGGTCGATTGTATAATAGACAAGGATGGCAGGATTTTAATTTGAATTTTTATCTTGTTTGTAAACTGCCATTACAGGCAGCTTTTGATATGAATGCTATACTACCTTGTATGTTGATTTTGTTTTTGGAACAAAGTTATTGTAAAAAACAAATCAAATCAAAACTCTCGCCCAATGTTGGCAGCCCTGCATTATAACTCAGCGGGACAGGCAGCATCTCTGGAGAGAAGGAATGAGCTATGTTTCCAGTTAAGACCCTTCTTCAGTCTCAATCCGAAACGTCACCCATTCCTTCTCTCCAGAGATGCTGCCTGTCCTGTAGAGCTACTCCAACATTTTGTGTCTATCTTCGGTTTAAACTAGTGTATGCACTTCCTTCCTGCACAACTATGGTTCCCAGAGGATTCATCCACAGACACTTTCAATCACTTGCCCGATCTCATTCTCTGTGATAAGGTCCAGTACATTTCCCTTCCTAGCAAGGATCTTTACATACTAATTCAGAAAGCCATCTTGACTGTGTTTTATGTCTCAGCTAACTTCAGACAGCTTATGCTAGATTTCCCTTCCTGTGAAATGTACATATAAAACCGACCCTCTTCTACCTTATGTGGCATCAGTTTCTAAGCTGACGCTCAACAGTGTCAGACACAGCATATTACGCTCTTCCTCCTATAATTATTCTTCCGATACCTCCCCCTGTAACCTCCCTTTGCACAAGTTGTAGTGGGGAGATTATGCGGGTCACTCTATTAGACCTGCCACAGTAAAGGTCCACCAGGGCGCAGCGGTAGAATTACTGCCTTACACTGCTTGCAGCGAGGGAGACCCGGGTTCGATCCCTACTATGGATGCTGTTTGTACGGAGCTTGTACGTCCTCCCCATAACTACGTGGGTTTTCTCAGAGACCTCCGGCTATCCAGGCAGATCATACCATACATGAATGCAACAGGTACAGCAGGCAAAAGAGAAAATAATCCACAGGGAAAGTGCAGATAAGAACAAATTGCAAGGGTCAAAGCAAGATAGATTGGGAGATTGGGAATGCATCCATAACATATTAGAGCTCTGTTCATTAGCCTGATAAGTCTGGTGAGAAAGTTGTTCTTGAACCTGCTAATACATGTATGCAAGTGGTCCTTGATATTCTTGACTGCATATCCAAGGCAATGTGAAGTATAGGTGGAGTTGATGGAGGGGAGGCTGGTTTGCGTGATGAACTAGGTTGCATCCATGATCTTCTGCACTTTCTTGCAGTCTTTGGCTGAGCGGTTGCCATGTCAAATTGTTACGCATCCTGATACGATGCTTTCTACAGAGCATCTTTATAGATTGGTAAAAGTAATTGGGGAAGCTCAATATCCTTAGCCTTCTGAGGAAGTCGATGACCAGCTCCTTCATTTTGCAGACATTGAGGGGAGAGGTTATGGTCTTGACAGCATTCTACTTAGCAACCTATCCCATTTCTGCACTCTGTCTCATCATTGTTCAATATCTGGCTCATTACAGTGGTGTCATCTGCAACCTTGTAAATGGAGTTAGAGAGGAATCTGATTGCACAATTGTGATTGCAAAGGGTGGATTGAAAAGGGCAGAGAAAGCAGCCTTGTGGATCACTGGTAGTTGAGAATTATCATGAAAGATGTTTTGTTACCTAAAGCTCTTACTTTGACTATGGGCAGAAGGCAGAAGAATGGGGTTGTGAGGAAAATATAAATCACCCATGATTGAATGGTGGAGTAGCCTCGAATGGACTAATTCTGCTCCTATGACGAATTTATGACTATTATCAGGTCGGCATTTCCTTGCAACATTGTCCAATATTGTAATAGGTTCAGCAGTCAGCAAACCTGACACAGAGCATGTGAGGAAACTCAACTGCAAGGATTTTGAGGTCAAGCTATCTCTCCTCCCATACCTGTCTCTCTGCTAATTGGGTAACCACTGTAGTACTGATCCATGATGAAAAGGTTTGCTTTAAGCCCTGAAGCTTGACATGATGCTGAGCAATCATCTGCAGGCTCTGACATATGCTGCTTCCCTTATGTGGAATCAATGCATATTCATAACATGCCAATTGATGAACAGTTGCATCAACCTCCACCTCCAGCCATTAAAGATAATAACCGAAGATAGACACAAAAAGCTGGAGTAACTCAGCAGGATAGGCAGCATCTCTGGAGAGAAGGAATGGGCGTTGTTTCAGGTCAAGACCCTTCTTCAGACTCGTAACCAATAAAGGTTATAATCCTTATCATATTAATATATCAAGTAAACCCTGCATATTAATGACACATGCCAATTAATAAAAAAATCTTTGTACTTAATAGTCTGAGATATAAATTTGATGCAGTTAGTTTAAATTTGTTTGAAAATATTCAACTCAATGAACTGTTTCCTTACAACAATCTTAACGCTAGGTGGCGCCATAGCTGATAATATTTATGATACTTTCCTTTTCTCCAGAGATGCTGTCTGATGCTGAGTTACTCCAGCTTTTTGTGACTATCTTATGATAGTACAGATTAGTTTAGTTTGTTATTGTCACGTGTACCGGGGTACAATGAAAAGCTTTTGTTTGCGTGCTATCCGGTCAGAGAAAAGATACAATCAAGCAGACCACATTGCAAGGGTACTTTATTGATTAAGAAAAATTGACAAATGTGTAGTATATTGGGAAGTATTGGAATATGTCTAGAATTTTTTTTTAATTGATATACAAATATTTTAATGGAAATATTGTGGTGGACAGTACAGTTTTTACAGAGCCACTGGATAAGATTAAATAATAATTTAAATCAGATAATCACAATCACTAATGATGAATTTACTTCTCCGCATGAGACGTATCTTAAAGTGTTCTGAGTGAAGACATTTTACTAACTTCTCCAGAGTTATGTTTAACCTTCAACGTCAGGATTAATGTGGAACGTGCTGTCTGAATTAGAATAATTAGGGTGGCACGGTGGCGCAGCAGTAGAGTGGGTAAAGTTACTGCCTTACAGCGCTTACAGTGCCAGGGACCCGGGTTTGATCCTGGCTACAGGTGCTTGTCTGTATGGAGTTTGTACGTTCTCCCCGTGGCCTGCATGGGTGTCCTCTGAGAACTTCAATTTCCTTCCGCACTCCAAAGATGTACAGATTTGTAGGTTAGCTGGCTTGGTATCAATGTAAAAATTGTTCCCAGTGTAGTGTTAATATGCGAGGATCGCTGTTCAGTGGGCCAAATGACCCGCTTCCACGCTGTATCTCTAAACTGAACTAAACTAAATGTAACACTAATTCATTGTAACCCAGCTGATTAAGGTGCACGATGCACCAACAAGATCACAATTAAATAGAATTACAGCAGAGTTCTGGGTAAAGATGAACCGTGGGAAGTGGAAGTATTCAAGTTGCAGTCTGTGGGGCTGCATGAAAATGCCTCTTCCTCAAGATTTATGAGAAGCAAGTTAAACAAACAATGACATGTTTTAAACGAATAAAAACCTATTTTAAAACATTTCCCATATGTCTAGATGTTTGAAATTAATTGCTGTAAAGAAACTGTATAAAAATGGTTAAAGCAAATACATATTTATTTCCATAGTACAAAGTCAAGCATGATTATCAATTATTTAAAAATGATGATAACTGCAAATAATGGGCTGAAACAGATTTATGTTTAACACAGATCAGTAAATCTCTGGAAACTAAATTAGACTGTGGTGCTATGTTGGAAGCAGAAAAAAACAACCTGGAACAGAAGTGTCCTAAATCTATCAGGAACATGCTAATGAAGCATGGGACTTGAAACTAGTACACTAGGAGCAGAATATCAATTAAGAGGTAGAACAACCAAGCAGCTGAAATATCTCAAAAGCTGTATCACTGAAGCAAACAATGTTAGTGACAGAATGCTGGACAACCTCAGTGAGGGTCCCATGCAAGAAAACTCTATCTGCAAGGTAGTCAATTAGGATGCTAAGAATTAGTTCAATTTGTTAAATAATGATTTGACCTAGTAATGAGCAAAACATAACACAGCTTTTTAAAATGACCGTCGTGGTTTGTGGTAGTCGAGTACTGACTACCGAATAACAAGTATTTTGAATTAAAAAAATAAAATCTTTCGAGTAAAACAAAACTATGAATTGGAAAATCTTATACCTATTTCTACAAATTTCTTGTCCTCTTATTTTATCTACTTCGGCAATGGGGGAAAGTTTCTTGCAGTCTACGCTATCTATGTCCTGCATAATTTGAGTTGCCCAAGCATGTCCCTTCGTAGCCTCCTGAGAGAACAGACCCAACGTCTCCCGTTCCCCTCATAACTCATCTTCAGCATCATTTTGGTGAATCTCCTCTGCATCCTCTCCTTCACTATCCAATCTTTACATCAGCGTGGTGACCAGAACAGTATGCAGTACTCTGGATGAAGACTGACCAAGGTTTCTGAATTTGGAGGTCCATTCTCAAACCCATGAGTAAGCAAGGTCTTTGTGCTTATTTAAGAGTTACAGCAATGATGCTTTCTGTTAAATGGCTTTGACAGTCTGCTTGGGTAACCATCTCATAATTGATTGTTTCCTCTCACAGGAACTCCATCACATTCTGTGTGAATGACTGGCTGGTGGACATAGTCTAAGTTGAGTTCCTGCAGAAACATTTCTGGGAAGGACAACAGGTATCACAAGGTTTGACTGAGGGGAATGAATGCACCAATGATACCAGGCACGTTCTTAACATCCCAGCGCCAAGAACAGGTGGAAACACAACACACCATCACTTTCTTACTCTCACCAGGCACAATTTGATGCAGCCACAGTATGGGAATGTTTGTGTCCCTTTCTCAGGGGACATTTCCACCAAGGACTGGCAGACACAAACGCACACATTTTAAACGTCCAGGTGAAAGGGAAGATGATTGAGGCCACGGCTGTGCCGCGGAAGTGGGCAATATGCCACACCGTGTCACGCAACAACAATACCACCTCACATCCTATGACCAGCTCTTGTCTGCCCTGGAGAAAAAAACATAGAATGTTTCCAGCAACATATACTTTAATATGTGACAAGCAACACCTTATCAATTCCAATGGTGGGAAGGGGGAGGGGGGGGGGGGTGGGTGGGTGGGGTGGGGGTGGGGCGGAGAGGGGGACCAACCTTTTGCCAATGTTTCTATTCTAATATCAGATTTGGCTTCACCCTGGTTGACAGGAGCCCACAACCCAACCAGCACGATGGCAGGGGTTTGCTGCAGTACAAAAGGCCTGATGTGTCATCAGGTGAGGTGAGGTGAGGTGAGGTGCGGTGAGGAGCGGTGAGGAACGGTGAGGTACGGTGAGGTGAGGAACAGTGAGGTGGAGGTGAGGTGAGGCCATCATTGACCTGCAGGCCAAGGAGACTTACCTTGTGAGGCTCTGTGAAAACACCAGCCTGTGTACAAACCATGCCAAGTAGGTTATTTCCAAAGACATGTAGCAGCCGTTCAGCTTGTAGGATCTACTGAATCCCACGACAGAAAGCAAAGAATAAACTACGCTTAGCTGAGATGCACAAAACTCCTTCCCTAACTTTTGGCGCAAGAAAGGCTCTTTTAAGAGCCAATGGAAAGAGCTCCAACCAGCTTCCCTCTATCACTTTGTTTTGTTTCATTTTGCTTCTGTGTATCTCTATCTGTTCCCCATAAAGAACAAGACATCCCATACAAGGCTCTATTAAGAGCCACTGAAAAAAGCTACAACCAGTTTTTAGTTGCCCAGCGTTTGTCCTTTTTTGCCTCTATGTATTTCTTTATTTTTCAATGCATAGTTGCACTCAATTGAATGTGTGATGTGTGCATCATATCTACGTCAGCGCAATTTCATTGCACTACCATGCACCTTGATGATATTAAAATCCACAATGTTATCACACAGTCTGAGGAATGTTGAGGATCGAAAAATCTCCCTGCAAGCAAAAGGTGACAGACAAATAGTGCCAGGATGCATTGGCCATGGACTAAGACGATGCCTCACAACTGCTGACCTGGCATCTTAGAAATCAGGGAGGACTGGTGGTATGAAATATTCACTGAAGTGCTCCTCCACAAATTGTCCTTCCAGATCCTGATGCAGATGATTGTTCCAGACATCATTATGGGCGTATATTCCCAGAACTCAGTGAAGATCCAGACGGCAGATCCAGGTCGGCAGGTGAAGGAGTGAGAGCGGGGATTGGCTGAGGAATTTAATTAGCAAATCGGTAAGTTTGCGAATTAGTCAAATTATCAACTAATATAAGCAAGATTTGCTCTACGTGAGTGGCCTGTCGGGGTGCAGCCTTGTCAAGGGAAGTGCCTCGTGAGTAAAGTGCGAGTCTTTGGCTCAAGAGTCTTCGGCGAGGAGGCTGAAGCAAGAGGGCTACACTTGATTCGTAAGCTGTGATTTTTTGTCTGTTGAAGAAATGGCAGGGAAGTTGGTGCAGTGTGTTTCCTGCAGGATGCAGGAAGTCAGGGACACAGCTGGTGCTTCTAGAAACCACACCTGCAGAAATTGTGTCCAGGTGCAGCTCCTCAACATATGTGTTGGAGAACTGGAGAAGCAGCTGGATGACCTCAGGGCCAGAGCGAAGGTGGGTGCCGTGAGAAAGAGGAGTAAACGTAGAGTGCAGGAGGCCCCGGTGGCTGTACCTACTGAAAACAGGTACACCCTCTTGGAAGCGAATGTCACGACAAGATTGAGTGGTAGACAGGACTGATTCCAAACCTGGTGCTGAAGCTCAATGGGGAAGAGTGACATCAGGCAGCCGCAGTGGTGGGAGACTCCATCGTCAGAGGTGTGGACAGGAGATTCTGCAGCAACAGGTGAGACTCCAGGATGGTGTGTTGCCTCCCTGGTGCCAGGGTCCAGGATGTCTCGGAGCAGCTGCACGACATCGCCAAGAGTGAGGGGGAGCAGCCGGAGGTTGTTGTGCATGTTGGCATGAATTATACAGGTCGGAAGAGGAAGGAGGTTCTTCAACAAGATTTTATGGAATTTGGCAGAAGGCTGAAAAGCAGGACCTGCAGGATAATGATCTCAGAATTGCTTCCAGTACCTCGTGGTTGTGAAGGTAAGAATAGGAAGATAGACGATATGAATGTGCAGCTGAGGAGTTGGTGCACGAGGCAGTCATTCGGATTTCTGGATCATTGGGATCTATTCTGGGGCAGGGGTGACGTATAATAGGGACGGGTTGCACCTAAGCTGGATTGCACCAACATCCTAGCGGGAAGGTTTGTAAATGCTTCACGGGAGGGTTTAAATTAGATTGGCAGAGAGGCGGGATCTCGTACAGGACAGAGGCACAGGAGAGGCTAGAAGTTGGGATGGAGGGTAAGATTAATGGACAGAATAGGCAAAAAGGCAGAGAGCGAGGAAGGAGGGTTGGCTTAAACTGCACGTATTTTAATGCAAGGAGTTTGACGGGCAAGGCATATGAGCTTAGGGCGTGGATAGGTACGAGTGACTGGGACGTTGTAGCCACGACTGAAACCTTGTTAAGGGAGGGGCAGGACTGGAAGCTCATAATTCCGGGGTACATGAGCTTCAGGAGAGACAGGGGTGAGAGAAAAAGAGGAGAGGGGTTGCATTGCTGGTTAAGGCGGATGCTGAAAAATTTCCCTCGACCAAACTGAGGCCGCTAGTATGCGGGAACTTACCTCGAGCATGAAGGAGAGTTAAGGGCCTGTCCCACTGCGGGGACCTAATTTGCCAGTTTAGAAGAGTTTGCCTTCGACTCATACTCGCAGCATGGTCGACATGTGGTCCTAGGAGGTCTATGTAACTCTCCTTCATGCTCACGTGTAGTCCCTGCATACTCGTGGCCTCAGTTTGGTCGAGGCGTTTTTTTTTAGCAAGGTGAAAATTGTCCGTAAGTAAAAAAAGGTTGGCATAGAAAAAAAAAATTTTTTTTACTCGTAGGTTTAGTCGAAGTAGGTCGTAGTAGATCGGCATGTTATTCGTAGGCAATCTAAGGCAATCGCGGGTAATTGAGGGTAGTCAAAGTTAATCGAAGGAAGTCGAAGGTAGTCGTAGATAGTGTTAGTATAGTCGAAGGTAGTCGAAGGTGGTCGTCTTCACTCTCCACTATTCAGTGTACAATTTTACCAAAGCAGGTCGAAGCTAGTCAAAAGAGATGGGGGAGATATTGAACAATTTCTTTTCTTCGGTATTCACCAAGGAGAAGGATATTGAACTCTGTGAGATAAGGGAAAAAAGTAGAGTAGCTATGGAAACTATGAGATTCAAAGAGGAGGAAGTACTGACACTTTTGAAAAATATAAAGGTGGATAAGTCTCCAGGTCCTGACAGGATATTCCCTAGGACATTGAGGGAAGTTAGTGTAGAAATAGCAGGAGCTATGACAGAAATATTTCAAATGTCATTAGAAACGGGAATAGTGCCGGAGGATTGGCGTACTGCGCATGTTGTTCCATTGTTTAAAAAGGGTTCAAAGAATAAACCTAGCAATTATAGACCTATTAGTTTGACGTCAGTGGTGGGCAAATTAATGGAAAGGATACTTAGAGATAATATATATAAGCATCTGGATAAACAGGGTTTGATCAGGAACAGTCAACATGGATTTGTGCCTGGAAGGTCATGTTTGACAAACCTTCCTGAATTTTTTGAAGCGGTAACTAGGGAAATTGATGAGGGTAAAGCAGTGGATGTTGTCTATATGGATTTCAGTAAGGCCTTTGACAAGGTTCCCCATGGAAGGTTGGTTCAGAAGTTCAATCTTTGGGTGTTAATGGCGGAGTAGCAAGATGGATTCAACAGTGGCTGAATGGGAGATGTCAGAGAGTAATGGTGGATGGCTGTTTGTCAGGTTGGAAGCCGGTGACCAGTGGGGTGCCTCAGGGATCTGTGTTGGGTCCACTGTTGTTTGTCATGTACATCAATGATCTGGATGATGGGGTGGAAAATTGGATAAGTAAGTATGCAGATGATACTAAGATAGGTGGTATTGTGGATAATGAAGTAGATTCTCAAAGTCTACAGAGAGATTTGGGCCATTGGAAAAGTGGGCTGAAAGATGGCAGATGGAGTTTAATGCTGATAAGTGTGAAGTGCTACATCTTGGCAGGACAAATCAAAATAGGACGTACATGGTAAATGGTAGGGAAGTGAGGAATGCTGTGGAACAGAGGGATCTAGGAATAACTGTGCATAGTTCCCTGAAGGTGGAATCGCATGTAGATAGGGTGGTAAAGAAAGCCTTTGGTGTGCTGGCCTTTATAAATCAGAGCATTGAATATAGGAGTAGGGAAGTAATGTTAAAATTGTACAAGGCATTGGTAAGACCAATTCGTATGGTGTACAATTTTGGTCGCCTAGTTATAGGAAGGATGTCAACAAAATAGAGAGAGTACAGAGGAGATTTACTAGAATGTTGCCAGGGTTCCAGCAACTATGTTACAGAGAAAGTTTGAACAAGTTAGGTCTTTATTCTTTGGAGCGCAGAAGGTTAAGGGGGGACTTGATTGAGGTCTTTAAAATGATGAAAGGGATAGACAGAATTGACGTGGATAAGCTTTTCCATTGAGGGTAGGGAAGATTCAAACAAGAGGGCATGACATGAGAAATTAAGGGACAGAAGTTTAGGGGTAACGTGAGGGGGAACTTCTTTACTCAGAGGGTGGTGGCTGTGTGGAATGAGCTTCCAGCAGAGGTGGTGGAGGCAGGATCGATTTTAAACATTTAAAAGTAAAGTGGATAGGTATATGGACGTGAAGGGAATGGAGGGGTATGGTCTGAGTGCAGGTAGATGGGACTAGGGGAAAACAAATGGTCGGCACGGACTGGAAGGGCCGAGAGGGCCTGTCTCCGTGCTGTAATTGTTATATGGTTATATGGTTATATGGTAGTCTTCAACATAGTCGATGGAGGTCGAAGGAGATCGAAGGAGGTCTTCTACATAGTCGAAGGAGGTCTTCTACATATTCGTAGGAGGTTCTCTGCATAGTCGAAGGAGGTCGTAGAGGTGTTCTACTTCGACGATACAACACGACCATGACACTTTTTTAAACTCTCCTAAACTCGTCTAAACTCGCAACTTAGGTCCCTGCATTGGGACAGGCCCTAAAGGCAAAGCAGGCAAATGAAGGAAGCTTGGCTGACAAAGGAAATTGAGACGTTAGTCAAAAACAAGAAGGTTGCATGGGACAGGTATAGGCAGCTGGGATCATGTGCATCCCTGGAGAAGTTTCGGGAAATAAGGAGCAAACTAAAAAAGGAGATCAGAAGAGTAAAAAGGGGCCAGGAGATAGCTCTGGTGGGTAGCATAAAAGACAATCCCAAATGATTTTATAAATACACTAGACTAATGGGCCTGTCCCACTGTACGAGCTAATTCAAGAGTTCTCCCGAGTTTCCCATGATTCGAACTCGGAGAATTACGGGAATGGCCGCTCGTAGGTACTTGGGGCTCTCGTGGACATTTTTCAACATGTTGAAAAATCTTCACGATTCTTCCAGAGCTTACTGCGTTTCCCGAGTACCTGCCATTAGCGCTAAGAGACATCCGGAGCTCTGACGTACCCGCTATGTACATTCTACATGTTAACACAAGTTTGATTTTTTTTAACTCAGGAGAGCCCTTGGGTGAACTCGTACAGTGGGACAGGCCCATAAGTAGGACCCGTTGGGTCTTGTGGGCTGAAGGGACTGGTATCCAGAGCGCTAGTATGGACATTGTGGGCCAAATGGATTCTTGGGGTGGCAGCTCAGTCACTCAAGCCTGATGTGCTGGCAGCTCACTGATGGCTGGTGGGCTGGCAGTTGACTCACAGCTATTCCTTGAAATTCCATTTCAAGCAGGGTGCAAGGCCACCAAATTCAAATGCAGTTTCCTACCACTTAAAGCAGGGTACAAGGCCACCAAATTTAAGTGCAGTTTCATACCACTTCAAGCAGGGTGCAAGGCCACCAAATTCAAATGCATAGAAAATTGAAAATAGGTGCAGGAGGAGGCCATTTGGCCCTTCGGGCCAGCACTGCCATTCATTGTGATCATGGCTGATCGTCCACCAATCATATAACCCGTGCCTGCCTTCTCCACATATCCCTTGATTCCACCAGCCCCTATAGCTCTATCTAACTCTCTTGAATCCATCCAGTGATTTGGCCTCCACTGCCCTCTGTGGCAGGGAATTCCACAAATTCACAACTCTCTGGGTGAAAACGTTTTTTCTCATCTCAGTCTTAAATGGCCTCCCCTTTATTCTAAGACTGTGGTCCCTGGTTCTGGACTCGCCCAACATTTGGAACATTTTTCCTGCATCTTGCTTGTCCAGTCCTTTTATAATTGTATATGTTTCTATAAGATACCCCTCATCCTTCTAAACCCCAGTGAATACAAGTCTAGTCTTTTCAATCTTTCCTAATATGACAGTCCAGCTATCGCAGGGATCAATCTTGTGAACCTATGCTGCACTGCCTCAATCGCAAGGATGTCCTTCCTCAAATTAGGAGACCAAAACTGTACACAATACTCCAGATGTGGTCTTACCAGAGCTCTATACAACTGCAGAAGAACCTCACTATACAGAAATCCTCTTGTTATGAAGGCCAACATTCCATTAGCTTTTCATACCATTTCATGCAGGGCGCAAGGCCACCACATTCAATTGCAGTTTCATACCATTTCAAGCAGAGTGAAACCACTATAAAACCACCATAAAAACACACAAAACACCACAAAATACCACATAAACACCACACACAGTTGAGTAGACATTCAGTGTGTTCAGTTGACTCACAGCTCAGACAATCGTGACCTCTCCCTCCCCCATCTTGCAGAGACTGAGCCACACCCACACTTCCGGGTTTTATAATCCCTCCGCCTTCCCGCTGGAAGGGGCGTGGTGTTCATGGCGTGATTGACAGGAGAGAGATTCTCAGCATTTTTTAAACTCTAACAATACTTGTATTTTTCATTGATGGGAAGAATCCTCTGCACCCGATGATGAGTGGGGGGGGGGGGGGGGGGGGGGGGGGGGGGGGGGGGGGGGGGACTGAGTAAGATAGCCAAATATCACAGCCATAAGTGGTAGAGTTTTATCTAAAATCAATATACAGTGCAAACAGGAAGGTGTCAAGTTTAGACTTTTAATCATTTGCTATTTCAAATCAACCACCACCAACCATTTGCGGTGCTTTGTTTCAAACCGACCACCACCAACCATTTGCGGTGCTTTGTTTCAAACCAACCACCACCAACCATTTGCGGTGCTTTGTTTCAAACCGACCACCACCAACCATTTGCTGTGCTTTGTTTCAAACCAACCACCACCAACCATTTGCGGTGCTTTCTTTCAAACCAACCACATTTTCATTTTCAAACCACATTCAGGGTGCTCAAGGTCAGTAAAACCACACTCACAGTTTAGTAGACATATGTTCAGTGTTATTCACAACTCAGACTGAGAGACATGACCCTCTCGCCATCTTGCAGAGACTGACTTAGGCAATCAACACATCCGGGTTTTATAGTGGCCTTCAGGAGAGATAATCTGAACATTTTTTAAACACTAATAACTCTTTTATTTTTCATGAATGGGGAAAATCCTCTTGTCCTGCACAGCGGAGGGGGACTAAGAGTAAGATGGCCAAAGTTCACAGCCGTAAATAGCAGCGTTTTTTCTAAAATCAATATACAGAACAACAGGAAGTGGTCAAGATCGGACTTTTAGTAATATAGATAAGGGGGGAAAGGGTGACTAGAGGGAGAGTGGGACCTCCCAGGAATAAAAGCGGTCATCTCTGTGTGCAGCCACAGGAGATGGGCAGGGACCTCAATGAGTATTTCTCCTCTGTATTTACCGAGGAGAAAGACAATAGGACGGAGGAAATTGGAGCAGTCACTGGAAGTGTCATGAGAGCAGTCAGGGTTACCGTCAATGAAGTTCTGAAGGTACTGTCATGCTTGAAGGTGGACAAATCTCCGAGGACATTGCGGGAAACTAGAGAGGAAATAGCGGGGGCCCTGGTTGAAATTTATGAGTCGTCCTTAAATACAGGAGAGGTGCCAGAGGATTGGAGGGTGGCAAATGTTGTGCCTCTTTTCAAGAAGGGCTGCAGGGAAAATGCTGGGAACTATAGGCTGGTGAGCTTAACATCTGTAGCTGGTAGGTCACTGGGCTGATTTAGGGACAGTCAGCATGGTTTTGTACGTGGGAGTTCGTCTCACAAATCTAATTGATTTTTTTGAAGACGTGACCAAAAAGGTTGATGAAGGCAGAGCTGTAGATGTTGTGTACATGGACTTTAGTAAGGGGTTCGACAAGGTGCCACGTAGTAGGCTGCTCTGGAAGGTTGGATCTCATGGGATCCACGAGAGATAGCTGAATGGAGAGCAAATTGGCTCCATGAAAGGAAGCAGAGGGTGATGTTGGAAGGTTGCTTCTCAGAATGGAGGCCTGTGACTAGCGGTGCACCACAGGTTTCGGTGCTGGGCCTGTTACTGTTTGTCATCTACATCAATGATTTAGATGAGAACATACAGGGCAAGATTAGCAAGTTTGCAGATGATACAAAAGTTAGTGGTTTTGCAGATAGTGAAGATGGTTGTGAATGATTGCAGCAGGATCTGGATCGATTGGCCAGGTGGACGGAGAAATGGTTGATGGAATTTAATAGAGAAGTGTGAGGTGTTGCATTTTATGATGTTGAACAAGAGCAGGACCTACACAGTAAATGGTAGGCCTCTGGGTAGTGTTGTAGAGCAGAGGGACCTAAGAGTGCAAGTGCATGTTTCCATGAAGGTCGAGTCGCAGGTACAGTGGCTTGCAAAAGTATTCATACCCCTTGAACTTTTCCACATTTTGTCATGTTACAACCACAAACGTAAATGTATTTTATTAGGATTTTATGTGATAGACCAACACAAAGTGGCGCATAATTGTGAAGTGGAAGGAAAATGATACATGGTTTTCAAATCTTTTTACAAATAAAAAACTGAAAAGTGTGGCGTGCAAAAGTATTCAGCCCCCTTTACTCTGATGCCCCTATATAAAATCCAGTGCAACCAATTGCCTTCAGAAGTCACCTAATTAGTAAATAGAGTCCACTTGTGTGTAATCTAATCTCAGTATAAATACAGCTTTTCTGTGAGGGCCTCAGAGGTTTTGTTAGAGAACATTAGTGAACAAACAATGTTCCTGGGGCATCATGAGGCCCAAGGAACACACCAGACAGGTCAGGGATAAAGTTGTGGGGAAGTTTAAAGCAGGTTATAAAAAAATATCCCAAGCTTTGAACATCTCACGGAGCACTGTTCAATCCATCATCCGAAAATGGAAAGAGTATGGCACAACTGCAAACCTACCAAGACATGTCCGTCCACCTAAACTGACAGTCCGGGCAAGGAGAGCATTGATCAGAGAAGCAGCCAAGAGGCCCATGGTAACTCAGGAGGAGCTGCAGAGATCCACAGCTCAGATGGGAGATTCTGTCCACTGGACAACTATTAGTCGTGCACTCCACAAATCAGGCCTTTATGGAAGAGTGGCAAGAAGAAAGCCATTGTTGAAACAAAGAAATAAGAAGTCCAGTTTGCAGTTAGCCACAAGCCATGTGGGGGACACAGCAAACATGTGGAGGAAGGTGCTCTGGTCTGATGACACCAAAATTGAAATTTTTGGCATAAATGCTAAACGCTATGTGTGGTGGAAAACTAACACTGCACATCAGCCTGAACACACCATCCCCACTGTGAAACATGGTGGTGGCAGCATCATGCTGTGGGGATGCTTTTCTTCAGCAGGGACAGGGAAGCTGGTCAGAATTGATGGGAAGATGGATGGAGCCAAATACAGGGCAATCTTGGAAGAAAACCTGTTAGAGTCTGCAAAAGACTTGAGACTGGGGCGGAGGTTCACCTTCCAGCAGGACAACAATCCTAAACATACAGCCAGAGCTACAATGGAATGATTTAGATCAAAGCATATTCATGTGTTAGAATGGCCCAGTCAAAGTCCAGACCTAAATCCAATTGAGAATCTCTGGCAAGACTTGAAAATTGCTATTCACAGACGCTCTCCATCCAATCCGACTGAGCTTGAGCTAATTTGCAAAGAAGAATGCGCAAAAGCTGTAGAGACATACCCCAAAAGACTTGCAGCTGTAATTGCAGTGAAAGGTGGTTCTACAAAGTATTGACTCAGGGGGGCTGAATACTTTTGCACGCCACACTTTTCAGTTTTTTATTTGTAATAAAATTTGGAAACCATGTATCATTTTCCTTCCACTTCACAATTATGCACCACTTTGTGTTGGTCTATCACATAAAATTCCAATAAAATACATTTACGTTTATGGTTGTAATGTGACAAAATGTGGAAAGGTTCAAGGGGTGTGAATACTTTTGCAAGCCACTGTAGATAAGGTGGTGTAAAAGGCATTTGGCACATTGGCCTTCATCAGTCAGAGTATTGTACAGAAGTTGGGAGGTCATGATGCAGTTCTATAAGACGTTGGTGAGACCACGTTTAGAATATTGTGTTCAGTTCTGGGCACCATGTTATAGGAAATATATTGTCAGTCTTGAAAGGGTTCAGAAAAGATTTGCGAGGATGTTGCCAGGACTAAAGGGTGTAAGCTACAGGGAGAGGTTGAGTAGGCTCGGTCACTATTCCATGGAGTGTAGGAGGATGAGGGGAGATCTTATAGAGGTATACAAAATCATGACAGGAACAGATTGGGTAGATGCACAGTCTTTTACCCTGAGTAGGGGAATCAAGGACCAGAAGACCCTGGTGAAGGAGAAAAGATTTAATCAGAATCCGAGGTGTAACTTTTTCACACATTGGGTGGTGGGTGTATGGAACAAGCTGCCAGAGGAGGTAGTTGAAGAAACAGTTGGACAGGTATATAGATGGGACAGGTTTGAAGGGTTATGGACTAAGTGCAGGCAAGTGGGACTAGGGTAGATGGGACATTGTTGGCCAGTGAGACGAGTTGGGCCGAAGGGTCTGTTTCCACACTGTATTACTCTATGAGGAAAATTTGTATCTCCAGATAAATAGAAGATGATGGGTGTTTGCACATGAATAGGAGATTGGGACACAAATGATCACACGACACCCCAGTGGATGAACATAATATGGTCAATTTCTTAATGACCTGTTATTCACACTGGAGGAATTGGAGGACCAATGTATCCAAGTAGATCATACGCAACTTGACAGGACAGAAGTAATTCCACAAGTAACTGGACAGTAAAGTGCACTGCAGGTGCACCTCAGTCATAGTGGAGTGAATATGACAGACCTGTTCACCATAGAGAATGTGCAGGGAGCAAGACTTACCTGTGATGATCAGTGGGGAGGACATCAATCTGTGCTCCATCCGTGTCAAGCTGATCTGCCACTACAGCTCTGAGGGTGATCGACATTACCAGAATTTCATCCAGACTCTCCTCTCCATACTCTCCTTCCAGCACCTGGTGCAAGAGGTCACACTGCACTGCAAGACAAACCTGCAACCCAGAGCTCAGCCATCAATGATCTGCAGGCCAGCGAGCCTTACTTGGCGATGTTCTGTAAAATCACCAACCTGTGTATGAACGATGCCAAACAGGTCAACATTCCAAAAGAGATTTAGAATGTGCTTGATCAATTCGTCATTCTCAGCCCAACAGGCTTATTTAAGAGCCACTGAAAAGAACTATAACCAGGACTCTGCTCCACAAACTCTCCTTCCAGTACCTGGTGCAGGACATCACACTGTACTGCAAGACAGACCTGCGACACAGAGCTTGCCCATTATTGACCTGCAGTCCAGCCATCTACTGTGTATCTGGTGATGCTTTGTGAGGACACTATCCTGTGCACCATCTTCGCCAAGCGGGTCACCCTGTATAAAGACATTGACAAATGCACCTATAGCCCTCAT
Organism: Okamejei kenojei; assembly: GCA_035221665.1. NCBI lineage: Eukaryota > Metazoa > Chordata > Chondrichthyes > Rajiformes > Rajidae > Okamejei > Okamejei kenojei. The sequence continues at coordinate 140,137,517 of CM069131.1, read as the reverse complement.
CACAGCCCAACAAAGGCTCCGAGCAACTGAAAGAACTGGTTTCTGCTTTGTCCAGCCAGTTCTGCACTGCTTAATGTTATCAATAAATGTGAAATATTATATGATAAATCAATTTACATAATTAACTGTGCAGTTACATTGTATAAATACGCAACCACACTAGTTTAGAGATACAGGCGGAAACAGGCCCTTCGGCCCACCGAGTCCGCGCCATCCAGCTATCCCTGCACATTGAATTACTCTACACGTACTAGGGACAATTTACAATTATACCAAGCCAATTAACATACAAGCCTGTGTGTCTTTGGAGTGTGGGAGGAAACTGGAGTTCCCAAAAAAAACCCACGCAGGACACAAGAGAACGTACAAACTCCATGCAGACATGCACCTGTAGTCAGGTTCCAACCCGCGTCCCTGCCGCTGTAAAGGGCCTGTCCCACTTACGTGTCCTTGGCACGCAAATTACGCGACCTCGTGGTCGAGTTGAGGCGCACGGGCATCGTGTGGCCGCGCGGGGCCGGTCCCACTGAGAAGCGCGGAGGGGTATGTAGTTGTGCGCGACATAGTGCGGGGCTCCGAACGTTTTGTAGCGAATGAAATCATCGCGCGCCAATGGCCTGTCGCGGAACTGACGGCCAAAGCGGGACAGGCCCAAGACCCTGGCGCGATGCAACTTCTCACCTCTAACAGCAGCAGAAGCAGGCAAGCGATCGCCAAACTCGGCCTGGGGCTCACGGCCGTTGCGGTCCGGATCCACCCCCACTTCTACTCCCAGAGCGGGGCCAAGAAAATTGAAGATAGACACAAAATGTTGGAGCAACTCAGCGGACCTGCAGCATCTCTGGAGAGAAGGAATGGATGATGTTTCGGGTCAAGACCCTTCTTTCAGACTGAAGAAGGGTCTCGACCCGTAACATCACCCATTGCTTCTCTCCAGAGATGCTGCCGGTCCCGCTGAGTTACTCCGGCACTTTGCATCCATCTTCAAATGACGTCACGCGCTCCAGACGGCTGTGCGTATGCATGAAATCGCACGCACCCTTCGCGGGACCGTCATGGATCAATGCGACCACGAGGTCGCGTAATTTGCGTGCCAAGGACACATAAGTGGGACAGGCCCTTAAGGCAGCAATTCTACCGCTGCCCACTTCAAGGAATAATTCCATTCGCACACTGACCTACCCGTCTTTGACATCTTATGTTATTCTAACAAAGACTAGTAAATGTTTGAGGAATGGGTTATTCTCTTCCATCCAGTCACACATTACAGTCCCCAGATTTGAGGCCCAGAAAATCTAGGAAAGAGGAAGGTGTTGGTTGGAACATTTGGAGTAAGACCTCCTGATGTGATGTGTACTCAATGGGGTTAATTCCACCATTGAAGCCTACCTTGCTTTTTATCTTTCACTGACCTATTTTTACACCCACAGCACCCTGGCCATCCCAAACTTTTTCTAGCAAAGCCTGTACAAGACCAAGAACCTTGATCCTGTGCTCCGGCAGGTGGAGGTCCTATAGGGACTCAATATCTTTCCTGGGATGCCCTGTCATGAGGACATGTGGGGTAAATCGGGTGGATGTTTATACCATTAATACCAGCGTCAACACAGTGGACAGCAGCACAGTCCAGATTTTATTGCTTTAGACAATAGACAATAGGTGCAGGAGTAGACCATTCGAGCCAGCACCGCCATTCAATGTGATCATGGCTGATCATCCCCAATCAGTACCCCATTCCTGCCTTCTCCCCATATCCCCTGACTCTGCTATCTAGCTCTCTCTCGAAAGCATCCAGAGAACCTGCCTCCACCGCCCTCTGAGGCAGAGAATTCCACAGACTCACCACTCTCTGTGAGAAAAAGTGTGTCCTCATCTCCGTTCTAAATGGCTTACTCCCTATTCTTAAACTGTGGCCCTGGTTCAGGACTTCCCCAACATGGGGAACATGTTTCCTGCCTCTAGCGTGTCCAAGCCCTTAACAATCTTATATGTTTCAATGAGATCCTCTCTCATCCTTCTAAACTCCAGAGTGTACAAGTTCAGCTGCTCCATTCTCTCAGCATATGACAGTCCTGCCATCCCGGGAATTAACCTTGTAAGCATACGCTGCACTCCCTCAATAGCAAGAATGTCCTTCCTCAAATTAGTGAACCAAAAATGCACACAATACTCCAGGTGTGGTCTCACTAGGGCTCTGTACAACTGCAGAAGGACCTCTTTGTTCCTATATTTGATTTGTCTTGTTTATGAAGGCTTTACTGGAACGTCTTCTTGAGCATCCCTTTTTCCCTTTGATTCATCTGTTCCACTGTCCCTTTGGATTGAGGAATTTTTGATGCTTGTCAAAAATTGTATTGCCTCCTGCTTTACCTGGCTGGTGAAGTTGGTATCCTGATCTGGCTCAATGCTATAGGGAAAGCCCCTTCTAGTGAAAATGTTGGGTTGGGATCTTGGTTGTGTGTGGGTAGAATGGGTTTATGTTGGAAAAACGTCATGCCATCTGGCACAGTTATCCTCTATTTCCAGGATATATTTGTTTTCTCCCAGTACGGAATGTTGGTGTCCAATGTAAATTTGTCCAAGCTCTCTCAGCAGGTTGGGTATGGCTCAGTTCACCTTTCCAGGCATACCAATCAGGATTGTTGTGGGTGACGATTAAACAATTATTATTGTAATGTTTCACATCCCCATCTACCACTGGTCACCAGCATAATCCCTTAATTTGTTCCCCCATGGCTTCTGCTCCTTAATGCCCCTGAACATTATGCCACTGATAAATATCTTGTTTCCGATCCCATGTCTCAAATAAAGCCCAACCTTTCAGATAGTTTTCTCCTTCCACTGATCAGAAGGGACAAGGTGTTCCCTTTCAGCAATTTGTTTAGGTCGTGGTCACTGCCCTGGGCTTGTTTAAGGTTCTCGATGTTGCTCTGGGTTACAATTGGAAACATGGAAGCATAGAAACATATAAAAATAGGTGCAGGAGTAGGCCATTTGGCCCTTCTAGCCAGAGCCACCATTCAATATGACCATGGCTGATCATCTAAAATCAGTACCCCCTGTAGATTGGTTATTGCATGTGAACCAATCATAGTAGATATAGCATCACTAACTCCACCTCATTGTATGCTTTAAGGTAACACCCACTTCCTACACGAGGCAGTCTTGGAAACGGTCACAATAAACTACCTGCTGTACCGCTATACTATGTGTGTAGATTAAAGATGACTTTGAACTCCAGACTGTGTAATTTGCTCATTTACATGGTGTCAGAAGTAGGATCCAAACCCACGCCTCCATTCGGAGAGAGGGGTTTGTCTGTATGCGATCAGGTCGCATTAGTAGACCGCCTGATACATACGGCGAGTACGTTTAAATTCGAGAGCTGCAGATGTGCTTAACTATATTCGTTCTTTACGGGGAAGGATGTAGATTGGTTATTGCATGTGAACCAATCATAGTAGATATAGCATCACTAACCCCACCTTACTGTATGCTTTATATTAACACCCACTTCCTACACTAGGCAGTCTTGGAAGCGGTAACGATGAACTAACAACTAATAACCTGTTGTACCGGTATACTATGTGTGTAGATTAAAGATGACTTTGAACTCCAGACTGTTTAATTTGCTCATTTACCCCCCCACCCTTACTGCTTTTTCCCCTTATCCCTTGATTCCTTTAGCGAATCTCTGTCAGATCCACACCTTCAATAAATGCTTAGAATGTGCAGAAAGGAATTTCAAATACTAGTTTACACCGAAGATAGACACAAAATGCTGGAGTAACTCAACGGGACAGGCAGCATCTCAGAAGAGTATGAATAGGTGATGCATCAGGTCGAGGCCCTTCTTCAGTCTGAAGAAGAGCCTCGACTTAAAACATCACCCATTCCTTCCCTCTACAGATGTAGCCTATCCCGCTGAGTTACTCCAGCACTTTGTGTCTACCTTCAATAAGTGCTTCCTGCCTTACCTTGCCACAAAGGATTACAAGCTTGGGCCCCTCCAGATTGATCCCTCCGCTGACTCTCCTTGGCTTAGCTGCATTCCTGACAGCCCACAGGCCAGAGGCTTCACCAACAGATGGTGCCATGTGCCCGGCCCCCACAAGGCCGAGGCCCGTCGCTGCTGCAAGGAGCAGCGTGATAGGGTCACTGCCTCTCTGATCTTCACCACCTCCCCGGCTACTCGCAGGCCAGACGCACTGGCACTGACATCACCACCAACCCTCACCTGCACTCTGGCCTCCCTCAGGCCAGAGTCACTCACTCAGTCGATCCGCCAGCAGGCTGTGGCCTCCAGCTCACCCGGATTCCAGGTCCAGCTCCAGGATGGGAGCCGCCGCACTGCTAGCTCCAACGACACCACATGCGCTGAGACTCTTGCCCACTCTCTTGGTCCTGGGTCTGACTCTCCTGGATCCCCCCCTTTCAACAGGAGACCTCTACAATGGAATTTCTGGATCCTGCTGCTCTTCCCCCTCTTTAATACATGCTAGTTCCACTACCCCTCACCCCCACGCATACACTACCCCTCCTCTCTGAACCCACATCATCCTCCCACATTACCTTGCCCAAGCCTACCTCAATCCTTCCCACTTCTGATCTCAGCTCTCACCCCTGTCATGTTTCCACCATCCACTCTGACCTCCCTCTTTCTGATATGGAATGGTCAGTCCTCAACAAAGGCCCTACTTTTGTCGTCCGACAGCCCCTTCGGCCCTCTGAGTCCATGCCAACCAGCAATCCCTGCACATTAACACTATCCAACATGCTTCAGGGACAATTTTACATTTATACCAAGCCAATTAACCAAAACACCTGTACATCTTTGGAGTGTGGGAGGAAACCGAAGATGTCGGAGAAAACCCATGCAGATCATGGGGAGAATGCACAAACTCCGTACAGGCAAGCACCCATAGTCAGGATTGAAACCGTGTCTCTGGCACTGTAAGGCAGTAGTTCTACCGCTACACGACCGTGCCACACGTTGTGGAGGCACTTACATTAGCCGCTTTTGGATGGGTACACAGACAGCAGGGAATGGGCGGATATGGATCAAATGCAGGCAGATGAGGTTAGTTTATCTTGGCATCATGCTGGGCACAGACATTGTGGGCCGAAGAGCCTGTTCATGTACTGTTCAATTCTATTTGCTATAACCAAAATCCATTATTACGAGGTCCTTTATTATGAGGGTTTGCTGTATTATTCTCCATAATCACATATTAGATTCAGTGCAAGTGTACAGGAATAGTACATTGAGAGAGTATTCAAGAGTCACCAGGTTTTGGCCCCATTTTCAAGTCCAAGCTGCTTAAAGTGCAGAGTTCTTAACCTGGCCGTAAAGGCCTGTTGTCCTAGCGACGTTGCATGGTTGGCCTGGCCAAGCATAGCCATTAGTGTCCGCCACCGCTGCTCCACCGCTCCCTGCAGCCGCAGGTCACGTTTGATCTGTGTGCTCGGCCTCTCGATGCGGTGCCCTATCCAGTTGGCTCCAGGCTGCTGCAGGGCCTCCAGCAACACATTCCACTGTCGAGATGCACCGCGCTGCCTCCTGCAGCCGGAAAATACATCAGAGCTGCAAAATATAGCTGGATTTCTAGAGTGACCAGTCTCTTTCATTTCAACGGCATCAGGTAGCATATACTGTATGGTTCAGACTGGTTCGGTCTTGCAAAGTCTCAAGGAACCTAGATTCCCTGAAGGTGGCAGCACAGACAGAATATAAGGGCAGAAAGATTCTGGTAGAATTTCATAATACATTGGGGATGAGGAACGTTGGGGTTGTACTTTCTGGAGTTCAGAAGGATGGGGGGGGGGGGGAGGTGTTGTCATTAATATCTGTTGGGTAATGGAAGACCTAGAATAGATGTGGAAAAGATGTTTCCAGTAGTGGGAGAGGTTAGAACCAGAGGGCATGGCATTTAAATAAAAGGAGGCTGGTGGGGTGAAAGGTGAGGACCAGAGGTCTCTACCCTTATTGTACCTTGGGTGAGGGGAACCGAGAGCTGAACTACAGGACAAAGAGGAGATGAGGGTGAGGGATCCTCCTCTGACATCTGCGGGGAAACCACGTTCATTAAAGAATGAATGTGGATGGCTGGTCGGTGCGGACTCGGTGGGCCGAAGGGCCTGTTTCTGCACGGTATCGCCAAACGAAACTAAACTAAAACTACCACCCCTGGCAGCAGCTGGTCCAGGCAGGCACAACCCTCTGTGTAAAAAGATTTGACTCTCACAACTCCTTTAAACTTTGCCCCTCTCACCTTAAAGCTCTAGTCTTCAGTTTAGGTTCAGGATTATTATTGTCATGTGTACCGAGGTACAGCGAAGAGCTTTGTTTTGCATGCTATCGAATCATATCAGATAATACTATAGATAAATACAACCAAGTCAAACTCTAGTACGACAGGTAAAACAAAGGAGAAGATACAAAGTGCATAATATAGTTCTCAGAATTGTTCCATAGTCAAAGTCCAATGTCCGCAATAGGATAGAGGTGAATCGGACAGTACCCTAGCTTTTGGAAGGACCGTTCAGAAGCCTGATAACAGAGGGGAAGAATCTGATCCTGTTTGGTGGTGCGTGCTTTCATATTTCTGTACTTTTTGCCTGACAGGAGCAGGGAGAAGTAACGACCAGAGTGGGGCAAGTCTTTGATTATGTGGACTAATTTCCCAAGACAGCACGGTGTAAATTGAGTCATTTGTGTGGATTCTGGTCTATGTGAAGGACTGGACTACATCTACAACTCTGCTATTTATTGTGGTCTTAGGCAGAGCCGTTCCCAAACCAAGCTGAAATACAACCCGACGGTTTGCTTTTTATGGGGCATCTATGTTTGTATGTGTCATTGGAAATATGCCAAATGTCCTCAGGAAATAGAGGCATTGGTGTGCCTTCTTGGTTGTCACTTCACTATGTTTGGTCCATGGCAGATCATTGGTAACATTGACGCTAACGAACTTAAAGCTCTAAAACATTTCCACCTCGGCACCTTTGATGCTGTTTAGAGCCATGCTCCACCATGCTTCCTGAAGTTGATAACAATCTCCTTTGTCTTGCTCAGATTGAGGGAGAGGTTATTGCCCTGACACCATGTTACTATGTTCTTTGTCTCCTTCCTGTTCTCAGACTCACCATTGTTCACGATCTAGTCTACCACAGTTTTATCATCTGCACACTTGTCCATGGAGTTAGAGCTGAATTTGGCCACATATTCATGAGTGTATAGTAGGGGACTGAAACATAAAATTGCAGGGCACCAGTGTTGAAAATTATTGTAGAGGAGATGCTAAGTCACAGAGGAGGGCGCTGATTCCTAGCTCTAAAAGTTTGGAAATGTGTTTGGATGGGATTATGGTGCTGAAGGCAGTGCTATGGTTAATAAATAGGAATCCAACATCGGAGTCAACCTTGTCTTGGTGTTACAGAGATGACTTTAGAGCCAGGGAGATGGTCAAGCCCTCTGCTGAGGACCAATTTTGACAGTATGCAGACTGCAGTGGATCAAAATGTGTGGAAAGGAACAGCAGATGCTGGTTTATACCGAAGATAAACACAAAATGCTGGAGTAACTCAGCGGGTCAGACAGCATCTCTGGAGAAAATAAATTGTTGCCGGCACCAGCTGGCATCCACTCTGACTATCCCGCAGCTCTGGGCCTAGCTCCCCCAAACCTGCAATGGACCCCAACTTTACATAATTCTACAGCTGATCCACACATTCAATCAACAGTTCCTCACCTACCTGCACTCTACTAAGAAACACGAGCGTGAATCACAATGTCCGTCTCCAGGATGGACCCCCCACCGACCCTCCTCGACACGACCGCCCGCAGCCCAGGTCTCCTCCGCTGGACCGTGCCACCTGCCCAACCGCCACGAGGCCGAAACCCAGGTGGCCATCGCTACCACCCAGGCCGGGTCACTTAAGCTGCTGCTGCCACTGACATTCACCGCCTCCCCGGGACTACCGACACTTCAGCCGCGACAACCCTCACCACTTCACGGATGCAGCTGCTGCCGACCCTTACCTTCAGTCCAGTCCCCCACCAGTGACTTCGCCGACCCTCGCTTCTCCACCGCCCACCAGCAGGTCAGAGCCTTCGCCTCACACGAGTTCCAGGATCTCTAGTCAGGATCGAACCTGGGTATCTGATGCTTTATGGCAGCTACTCTACTGCTGCACCACTGTGCTGCACTCCACTGAGCCCCTGTGCCATCCCTCTAAAAATCAATCAGCAAAAATCCGTGAAAGACAGAACAACCCCTGAAAACTGTTGTAGATGGGTCATCAACGCTGGAAGATGGGAAGAATAAAACAGGGTGTGGAATCAATGGAGGACCATCAATGCAAGCCCTGAGAGGAATTGGCTTTAAAAATGCCCAAAGGATTGAGTGCCCAGGCTGCTGAACAAGCAGAGATAATTTAGAGAGAGAGCCATCTGGTCAGGTTTCCCCCACCAGCACACATACGCTGGGACAGGTTGTACGCCTGCCTCTAAACTAAAGAATGGGTTAAGAACACGCTATAGGATTATCAGAGGAAAATGTCATAAAAAGGGGTGGCACGGTGGCACAGACAATTCATATCAACAGATGGAAAGGCACTCTTGCCAAAAGTAGGTGAATCCAGAACCAGAGGACAGGTTTATGGTGAGGAGGGAAAGATTTAGTAGGAACCTGAGGGGTAACTTTTTCACACAAAGGGTTGTGGGTGTATGGAACAAGCTACCAGATGAGGTAGTTGAGGCAGGGACTATTGCAACATTTAAGAAAGATTTAGACAGGTAAATGGATAGGACAACCTCATCATATAGGAAGTAGGTTAGGGGGTCTTACTCCACATCTTCCAACCAGAACCTTCCTATTTCCTAGATTTTCATGATCTCAGACCTGGGGACTGCAACATTTCTGGATGGAAGAGAAAATGCAATTTCTCAAGCCTTCACTCGGTTTTGTTAGAATAATGTAAGGATTAATAATCATGAAAAATTATTTTTTTATCATATGCAGGTATCTCACATTTATTGATAAATTAAGCAGTGCAGAACAGGCAGGATAAAACAAATCAATTATTTTCAGTAGCTCGGAGCCTTTGTTGGGCTGAGTGTTGAAGGCTGCAGGTACATTCGTCAATGTCTTTATACAGGGTCAAAGTCAAAGTCAAAAGAGTTTATTGTCCCTAAGAGACAATGATTTAATAATTTGAGATGTCTGCTCAACATACAGTGGCTTGCAAAAGTTTTCATACCCCTTGAACTTTTCCACATTTGGTCACGTTACAACCAAACGGAAATGTATTTTATTGGGAATTTATATGATAGACCAACACAAAGTGGCGCATAATTGTGAAGTGGAAGGAAAATGATACATGGTTTTCAAATTTTTTTACAAATAAAAAACTGGCGTGCAAAAGTATTCAGCCCCCTTTACTCTGATACCCCTAAATAAAATCCAGTGCAAACAATTGCCTTCAGAAGTCACTTAATTAGTAAATAGAGTCCACTTGCGTGTAATCTAATCTCAGTATAAATACAGCTGTTCTGTGAAGGCCTCAGAGGTTTGTTAGAGGACATTAGTGAACAAACAGCATCATGAAGCCCAAGGAACACACCAGACAGGTCAGGGATAAAATTGTGGAGAAGTTTAAAGCAGGGTTCGGTTATAAAAACATATCCCAAGCTTTGAACATCTCACGGAGCACTGTTCAATCCATCATCCAAAAATGAAAAGAGTATGGCCCAACTGCAAACCTACCAAGACATGGCCGTCCACCTAAACTGACAGGCCGGGCAAGGAGAGCATTGATCAGAGAAGCAGCCAAGAGGCCCATGGTAACTCTGGAGGAGCTGCAGAGATCCACAGCTCAGGTGGGAGAATCTGTCTACAGGACAACTATTAGTCGTGCACTCCACAAATCGGGCCTTTAAGGAAGAGTGGCAAGAAGAAAGCCATTGTTGAACAAAGCCATAAGAAGTCCCGTTTGCAGTTTGCCACAAGCCATGTGGTGGACACAGCAGACATGTGGAAGAAGGTGCTCTGGTCTGATGAGACCAAAATTGAAGTTTTTGGCCTAAATGCAAAACGCTATGTGTGGCGGAAAACTAACACTACACATCACCCTGAACACACCATCCCCACTGTGAAACATGGCGGAGGCTGCATCATGCTGTGTGGATGCTTTTCTTCAGCAGGGTCAGGGAAGCTGGTCAGAGTTGATGGGAAGATGGATGGAAGAAAACCTGTTAGAGTCTGCAAAAGACGAGACTAGGGCAGAGGTTCACCTTCCAGCAGGACAACGACCCTAAACATACAGCCAGAGCTACAATGGAATGGTTTAGATCAAAGCATATTCATGTGTTAGAATGTCCCAGTCAAGTCCAGACCTAAATCCAATTGAGAATCTCTGGCAAGACTTGAAAATTGCTGTTCACAGACGCTCTCCATCCAATCTGACTGAGCTTGAGCTATTTTGCAAAGTAGAATGGGCAAAAATGTCAGTCTCTAGATGTGCAAAGCTGGTAGAGACATACCCCAAAAGACTTGCAGCTGTAATTGCAGCGAAAGGTGGTTCTACAAAGTATTGACTCAGGGGGGCTGAATACTTTTGCATGCCACACTTTTCAGTTTTTTATTTGTAATAACATTTGGAAACCATGTATCATTTTCCTTCCACTTCACAATTATGCACCACTTTGTGTTGGTCTATCACATAAAATCCCAATAAAATACATTTACGTTTGTGGTTGTAACGTGACAAAATGTGGAAAAGTTCAAGGGGTATGAAAACTTTTGCAAGCCACTGTAATACATTCACACCAAATTGAAGATCAAAAACTATCAATTATTTCGTTGGACACAGAGAAACCACTCGATCAGGTTGAATGGGAATATATGGTTAGGGTACTGCAAAAATTTCAACTGGGAGAGAATTTCATTCTATGGATTCAATTATTATATAATAAGCCAACGGCCAGAATATTAACTAATAATATTTTATGTACGAAATTTCAATTGTCAAGGGGTAATAGACAAGGATGTTCATTATCACCGCTGTTATTTGCCCTTATAATCAAACCCCTAGCGGAAAGAATTAGGACTCATCCAAATATCCATGGCTATAATACAAAATATTCAAACAATAAAATATAATTATACGCTGATGATGTACTATTGTACATCACAAAACCTCATATCACTATACCAAATATTTTAAACTTAATCGAGGATTTCGGATCATTTTCAGGATATAGAATAAAAGTGAAATCATCTCAATAAAACCAAAAGATTATACGCATCTCTTACAGTTTCCTTTTAAAATAGCTATGGAAAAATTTAAATACTTAGGGATTGAAATCACTAGAAGATATCAAGACATGTTTAATGCAAATTATAACCCTTTACTTAAGAAACTACATAATTTAATTACATTTTGGAAAACGCATTCGATGTCCTTAATAGGCCAATTAAATGCCATAAAAATGATTTTTCTACCACAAATTCTATACGTTCCAATCAATCCCAATATACCTACCCAAAACGTTTTTTTTTAAACTGGACTCAGATTATACAAATTTTATTTGGGATTATAAATCCCATAGAATACAAAGATCACACTTGAATAAACCCAAAGCAGAAGGGGGATTAGCACTCCCTAATTTCATGTATTACTATTGGTCTGTAAATATTAGAAATATGATTCAATTGGTGGATAATTCTCCCCAGCAACTGGATTGGATTATTATGGAGAAAGAGGACTGCTCCCCTTGTAATATGGGAGCAATCCTTCTTTCACCAATGGCGTTGAATAATACAAATTACAACAAAAATCCAATTATACATAGTACAATCAGAATTTGTAAACAAATAAAATACAACTTAAAATTAAGAAATTTAACTCTCCAATCTCCTATCGTTAAACCCCTTTGTTTGAACCCTCAATTATAGATAAAGCATTTATACAATGGGAAAGAGCAGATATTAACACCTTGGGAGATTTGTATGAAACAGGAAAATTACTACCATTTAAACAATTACAACTAAAATACAATTTGGGAAACAATCAGTATTTTAAATATTTCCAAATATGTGACTATCTGAAAATATATGCACAAGAATATCACAATATGCCATCAGATTTACTGGATGAAGTAATGAATACAAAGGCTGAATCATCTAACCTAATATCATATATATATATATAATGTTATTCTAAATGCAGAAATACGAACAACTGAAGGCATCAGAAGAGACTGGAAAAAAGAATTAAGTATAAAAATTTCCAAAGAAAGGTGGGAAGAACACTTATTAAATGTGCATAAATGTTCAATTAACGTAAGACACACTTCAATACAATTTAAAATCTTACATAGATTATACTATTCAAAAACTAAATTAAGTAAACTTTTAACGTCTCACCTATTTGCGATAAATGCCAGTTTCAAGAAGCTACTATAGCGCACTCATTTGTCTTTTGTACAAAAATCCAAAAATTTTGGATTGAAATCTTTGAAATCTTTACAAAATTATTTAAAATAAAACTGACACCAAAGGCAGATTGGATTATTTTTGGAATAACGGAAGGTAGCCCTGAAGTAAATGTGTTTCAAAAGAATCTATTTGAATATGGCTTAATAGGAAAAAAGCTAATCTTAAAATTCTGGAAAAATGCCCCTATACCAACAGTAAATATGTGGATTTCAACTATGTTTGAAACACTACATCTGGAAGATATGAGACTCTGCCTGGCTGGAAAATCAGATCGTTTATATCAGACGTGGTCTGCATTTATAGATCTACTACAAGGATAGGGTGCAAGAGTACCTCAAAAAGGTACCGGTGTCGGGTCTTGGTAAAGGGGGGTGAAAAACTGTCGAGTTGGCAAATTCCTTTTGCGTGATGTTGGGATGGCACGACTTCCATATGAAGAAAGACTGGATAGACTTGGCTTGTACTCGCTGGAATTTAGAAGATTGAGGGGTGATCTCATAGAGACTCACAAAATTCTTAAAGGGTTCGACAGGCTAGATGCAGTAAGATTGTTTCCGATGTTGGGGAAATCCAGGAGAAGGGGTCACAGTTTAAGGATAAGGGGGAAGTCTTTTAGGACCGAAATGAGAAAATCGTTTTTCACACAGAGAGTGGTGAATCTGTGGAATTCTCTGCCACAGAAGGTAGTTGAGGCCAGTTCGTTGGCTATATTTAAGAGGGAGTTGGATGTGGCCCTTGTGGCTGAAGGGATCAGGGGGTATGGAGAGAAGGCAGGTACGGGATACTGAGTTGGATGATCAGCCATGATCATATTGAATGGAGGTGCAGGCTCGAAGGGCCAAATGGCCTGCTCCTGCACCTAATATCTATGTTTCTGTGTTTCTATGTTTATAATATGGTAACTGGCTTTTCCTTATTTCTTCTCTCTCTCTTTTTTTTTTCTTTTCTAGGGTCTATCTCTTAATCTCCTTTCCCTAACTCTTTGACCAAGGGCTCTTTTTTCTTTTCCTTTGGCACGCTTTTTCACTTTCACAACTCTTTTCACTTTCTCCACTTTCTGTTTTTATTCCTTTCCTCTAAAAGCCTCAAAAATTAAGGGGTACAATGATTGTAATAATATATACGGGATGTACACTGATGTAATTTACCTCTAATAAATAAAAATATAAAAAAATAAAAATTAAAAAAAGGGTTTATTGTCATGTGTCCCTGACAGGGCAATGAAATTCTTTCTTTGCTCAGCACAACAGAACATAGTAGGTATTGACTACAAAACAGATCAGTGTGTCCATATACCAATATATACGTAAATACACACATGAATAAATAAATTGATAAAGTGAAAATAACAGATAAAGGTGTAGTAATGTTCAGAGTTTTGACCAACTGGTCCAGAGTGGAGTGGAGGGCCAGCGAGATCGCATCCACCGTTGATCTGTTGTGGCGGTAAGCCAACTGCAGTGGGTCCATGTTTTTGTCGAGGTAGGAGTTGATTCGCGCCATGATCAACCTCTCAAAGCATTTCATCACCACAGGCGTTAGTGCCACTGGTCGATAGTCATTGAGGCACGTCACCTCGCTCTTCTTGGCCACCGGCATTATTGATGCCCTTTTGAAGCAGGTGGGAACCTCAGACCTCAGAAGTGACAGGTTGAAAATGTCCGTAAAAATTCCAGCCAGTTGGTCCACACGGGTGACCCGCTTGGTGAAGATGGTGCACAGAATAGTGTCCTCACAAAGCATCACCAGATTTTACTTCGGAGTCACGTGAGTGACTACGTGAAGACCCCGTCCAGCACGCATGCGCGACATTAGCGTTCATGCAGTGCACCCGCGACGGACGGGAGTCCAAGGCGCTCCCGCTACAAATCGAAATGTCGGGCCCGACAGGTAAGTTTTACCGTGGCCGTGTGTCTTTTCTCTGTGGTGCTTGTGTTCCAGGAAGAATGAGCAAGGCCAGAGGAAAGAAGTCTGCAGCTCGCCCCCGTTCGTCCTCCGTTGAGAAATGCTCTTTGGAGGGGGGGAAAGAGGCGGCATGTATAACTACCGAGCCGAGCCCAGCACCGCTAGTGCTGCCTGAGCAGCGGGCTGGAGGTACCTGCAGCCAGAACCGGGCGGTAGTGTCCGACGATTCGGATGAAGATGCCTCACCGCTCGAGAGCGACACAGGCAGCCGCCTAAGCCGCATGGAACGGCTTATGGAGCATTTGCTCCAGCGAGATCTGCTGAGAGAGCAGCAGCAGCCTCGCCAAGGGAGTTCAGGCACTCCCGCAGTGCCTTTTACGGCACTGGCCATTGCTTCACCTTCTTTTGAAGGCAGCATTGGCGACCAGGTCTGGGCTGGTCAAGAAGAGGGGTCACTGGCTGAAGATTTCGGGAGTACGCAGGGTGTACAGGATCAGGAAGAGCTGCTGGGTGTGGTCAACCGCTACGTGGCCATTCCACAAGCGGGTCGGCCATTAGAGCCGAAACTTGCAGCCAGCATTAACCACCTGTCCTCAAAACCCCTACAAGAACAGGTGGTCAATGAGGCTCTTGAACTATATACAGCCCCAGTAAATTGTACATCATTGAATGTACCCGCTGTAAACAGCCAAATTTGGGGACATTTGGGGCAGAACATCAGGAACCTGGAGTTGAAGCTCCAGAAAATCCTTAAACTCCTGACTGCAGGAATAACATCTTATGCTCGGTCCATTGATGGTGTGGACATCTCCACAAATCAGCAAGACACATTAGCTCTGCTGTGCACCACTCAATATGAAATAAACAATTTACGGAAGGAAATTATCAAGCCTGCCCTCAACCCTAATTTTGCGGGACTTTGCAAAACACCGGGTTCAGAACCTCCTATTCTGCTCTTTGGGAAAGACCTTCCAAAAAAAGGTGAAAGACCTAGAGGAAGAATCCAAGACCTTTGGTCTCGTGAGGGCAGGTTTAGGACCGAGCAGACCTAACAAACCCAGGCGGCAGTACCCCATGGCGTCCACCAGTCGTCAACCACACTATGGGACTGGTGAAAGCTCGGGGTCCGCAACCTTTCCCCGTAAGCCTTTTTTAGGCCAGGGCCCAGAGCGGACCCCATGGAAAATGCGCCACCCCCAACAACATCAAGATCAACATCAACCCTCTACAGGCCAGCAGACGCCTCATCGCCCAGCGAAGAGGCAGAAGAAGAAGCACCAATAACCATGGAGGTAGGTGGGTCTGGTTCCTCTCAGCATATGAGCAGTAGGGGCTCTATACTAACAGGGGGGAGATTGCACTTGTTTTTTGGATGCATGGGAATCCATCACTAGTGACAAGTATATACTCAGCAGCGTTCATGGCTACAAAATTGACTTTGTTCATGAAAACATTCCACCAGTTCAGCATATACCCAAAAGGGTATTCACCCTCTCAGTCAAAGAGAAACAAGAGGGTCAAGCTGAACTGATGAGGTTACAAGCAAAAGGTGTCATTGAAAGAAGAAAACATGAACCTTTGGAATTTGTGTCTAATATTTTCACTAAAATCAAAAAAAAGATGGTGGACGACGCATCATCATTGACTTAACTACTTTTAAACAAGTCTGTCAGGTATATACATTTCAAGATGGATACTTTTGAAACAGCCAGACTATTGGTTTCTAGAGGGTACTTTTTAGCAAGCATTGATTTAAAAGATGCCTACTACTCAGTACCCATACATAAGGAGCATCGTAAATACTTAAAATGTATCTGGATGAAATAGCTATGGCAATTTAAAGCCTTACCAAATGGGCTAACCTCTGCTCCAAGGCTGTTCACTAAAACCTTAAAACCTGCCTTGGCATTATTGAGGAAACAAAAGCATATAGTCATGGCGTATTTGGACGACATTTTAATAGTGGGAAAAACCTTGGAGATAGCCATTCTGGCAGTAGCAGCCACCAAACGTTTGTTTGAAACTTTGGGGTTTGTCATACATCCAGATAAATCCAATTTTTACACCGTCCACTGTCATGGACTATCTTGGATTTACGATTGATACTGTTCGCATGATTGTAACTCTGCCGAAGGGGAAAGCATCAGAATTGGCGCTATCATGCAACAAACACATGAATAAACATCAGCCAACCATACGGGAGGTAGCTAGAGTTATTGGCAAAATGGTAGCAGCTTTTCCAGCTGTACAATTTGGGCCTTTGCACTATCAAAATTTGCAAAGAGCAAAAGTGCATGCACTAAAGCAAAACTCAGGTCACTTTGACCGAGCTATGAGTTTAACTGCTGAATCCATTCCAGAGTTACAATGGTGGGCAAGGAACGTAAGGCTCAGCTCCAGTCCCATAATAATCACCAACCCAGTATTAACCATTCAAACGGATGCCAGTGCTTTGGGCTGGGGAGCAACTAACATGCAATCCAGCACAGGGGGCAGATGGACTAAATTTGAATCATCTTGCCTACAGACACGGGGTATCAACTACTTAGAAATGTTGGGTGCGTTTTATGGGTTAAAAGCATATTCATCTAATACGCATCATGCACATGTCCGGTTGCAATTAGATAATATCACGGTGGTGGCTTATATCAATCACATGGGTGGTGTAAAGTCGATATCGTGTGACAATTTGGCCAAGCTAATCTGGCAATGGTGTGTTAAAAGGCATATTTGGTTATCAGCAACTTACCTACCAGGTAAGCAAAATACAGTGGCAGACACCAGGTCACGCAGATTCAATGATAACATCGAATGGATGTTAAATCCCAAAGTATTTGCTGAAATTACTAAGCAATATGGCACACCAGATATCGATCTATTTGCATCCAGGCTGAATCACCAGGTACCAACGTATGTCGCTTGGGAACCAGACCCTGAGGCAGCAGCAGTTGATGCATTCTCGCTGCATTGGGGGAAAATGTTCTTTTATGCTTTCCCTCCTTTCTGCCTCATCAGTCGGGTATTACGCAAGATTCAATTGGATTCTGCTTCAGGAATCTTGATAATACCTGACTGGCCTACACAGCCATGGTTCCCAGTGGCTTTCGATATGGCTGTTGAAACACCGTTGGAATTCCCCAGCAGTCGACAGTTATTAATCTACCCAGTGTCAGGCATTAGTCACCCGTGCCATGACAGAGTCAATCTCCTGGCTTGCAGATTTTAAAAAGACCTCTACTGGGCCTGGGACTGTCTGAGGACGCCATAAACATGATGGCCGCATCCCACCGGGAGTCCACCAGGAGACAATACCTGACCAACATAAGAAAATGGGAACGGTATTGCTCCAAAACAGGAACTACCTACACTACAGCTACAGCCACCAGTGTTGTGGAGTTTCTGCTTGGATTACATCGAGAAGGACTCAGCTACAGCGCCATTAATACAGCCAGGAGTGCGTTGTCAGCTTATTTGGTTCCAGCAGCAGGACAACTGACTTTGGGGTCCCATCCACTAGTGGTCAAAATCATGAGGGGGCATTTTTAACACCAATTCCCCTAGGCCTAGGTACACTCAGATCTGGGATGTCAGCATTGTACTGACGTACCTTAGGGGATGGCCACCACCCAGGTCACTCACGCTGGAACAACTTACACTGAAATCAGTCATGCTCATGGCACTAGTGTCAGCTCAAAGGGTACAGTCCCTCCACCTTCTGAGGCTGGACAGCATGACAGAGTCATTGGACTGTATCACATTTCACATTCAGGGGCTGGTCAAACAATCTAGACCAGGTACCACGCCTCCAGTAATGGAGTTCCGGGCATATTCACCTGACCCACGGTTGTGTGCCAAGACCCATCTCGCCAATTACATAGACACAACATATAACTTAAGAGGGAGAGAAAAAGCCTTATGGATAAGCCACAAGAAGCCTCATGGTCAGGTGACGAGCCAAACCATTTCAAGGTGGCTCAAGCAGGTGCATAAGTCCGGGGGAATCGATACTATTATTTACAAATCTCATTCCACCAGGGCTGCATCTACGTCGGCGGCTAGGCGAATGGATGTGCCTATGGACCATATTCTGGCCAGAGCAGGATGGTCCTCGGAGAGAACTTTCCAAAGGTTTTATAATAAGCCGCTGGTGGAGCCTGCTACATTTGCAGACAGAATTTTAGAGTCTGCAGATAATATTTAATTTAAGCCCGGGGGAGCTCTCTGTTTTTTGTTGTTATTAATAAACCTTTTTTGTTCACAAACAGGTTATTGTTGATTGTATAACATGCTTCCTCCCTCTAAGGTCTTCAGGCAGTGAGTGAAGCATGAGCTGGTTCACGGTTCGGATTCACGGAGCTTTGAAGTCTTCACGTAGTCACTCACGTGACTCCGAAGTAAAATAGTAAGATTAAATGAGAACTTACCAGTTCGAAGTTTGATCTGTATTTTATGAGGAGTTACGATGAGGGATTACGTGCCCTCCGCTCCCACCCTCTATTATACAGATCAACTGGTAATTAAGTTCTTATTTTTTCTTTACTATATTTATTTCAATTGTTGTGTTTTCTGTGAATCCACACCGCTGCTTTGAAGAAATGTCGCGCATGCGTGCTGGACGGGGTCTTCACGTAATCCCTCATCGTAACTCCTCATAAAATACAGATCAAACTTCGAACTGGTAAGTTCTCATTTAATCTTACCAGATTATATATAGCTGGACTGCAGGCTAATGATGGCTGAGCTCTGGGTCACAGGTCTGTCTTACAGTACAGTGTGATATCCTGCACAAAGTACTGGAGGGAGCGTTTGTGGAGCAAAGTCCTGGTTATAATCTTTTTCAGTGGCTCTAAAAGTAGCCATTGTTTGTTGGGCTGAGAATGAGGAGGTGTTCAAGCAGATCAAGCAGCATACACAGTGAAGATGCTAGATATCTTTGGGAATGTTGACCTGTTTGGCAACGTTCATACACCGGTTGTGGACTTCACAGAGCGTCACCAAGTAAGGCTCGCTGGACTGCAGGTCAATGTCGGCTGAGCTCGGTGTTGCAGGTTTGCCTTGCAGTACAGTGTGACCTCCTGCACCAGGTGCTGGAAGGAGAGTATGAAGAGGAGAGTCTGGATGAAATTCTGGTAATGTTCGATCTCACAACTGCAGTGGCAGAGCAGCTTGACTCAGATGGTGCACAGATTGATGCGAGTTTCCCCTGATTCGAACTCGGAGAATTACGGTAATAGCCGCTCGTAGGTACACGGGATCTCGTGGACATTTTTCAACATGTTGAAAAATCTTCACGAGTCTTCACGAGCTTACCGCGTTTCCCGAGTACCTGCTGTTAGTGTTACAAGCCGCTAAGAGACATCCAGAGCTCCGACGTACCCGCTACATACATTCTACGTGCTTACCACGAGTTTGATTTTTTTTTAAAACTCGGGAGAACACTTGAATTACCTCGTACAGTGGGACAGGCCCTTTAGAGGACAGGGTTGGCTTGTTCACTCCGCTATGAGTGATGTGCACTTGCAGTTCACTTTACTTTTCAGTTACTTGTCGGGTTACTTCCATCCGGACAATATGCTTATGATCTGCTTGGTCACATACATTGCTCCTCCAATTCCTCCAGTGCGAATAACAGGTTATTAAGAAATTGTTGATCTTCCTTTCGTCCTCTGGGGTGTCCTGTGATCATTTGTGTCCCAATCTTCTGTTCATTCGGCAGGCACCCATCATTTTCTGTTTTTCTGGAGATACAAATCTTGCTCCGTCTGGATCTTTGCTGAGTTAGACAATAGATAATAGACAATTGGTGCAGGAGTAGGCCATTCGGCCCTTCGAGCCAGCACCACCATTCAATGTGACCATGGCTGATCATCCACAATCAGTACCCCAAACTGGGAATATACATCCAAATTGATGTCTGGAACAATCATCTGCATCAGGCCCTGGAAGGACAATTTGTGGAGGAGTACCTCAGTGGTTTATTCAGCGCAGCAGTCCTCTCTGATTTCGACGGTGCCAGATCAGCATTTGTGAGGCATCTTCTTGCAGTCCATGGCTCATGCACCCTTGCATTTTTCTTGTGTCACCTTTTGCTTGCATGGAGATTTTCCAACCCTCAGCATTCCTCAGACTGTGTGAGCATGTATACCTGTAGTATTGTGGGTTTTAATGGCATCAGTGTGTCTGGTAATAGTGCAATGAAATAGCACTGAGGTAGATATGATGCACACATCTCACATTCAATTGAGTGCAATTTTGCATTAAAAAAAATACAGAGAGGCAATAAAGGACAAAACACTGGAAAAAAGAAAACCGGTTGTAGCTCTTTTCAGTGGCTCTTAAAAGAGCCTTTTATGGGCTGTCGTTCTTTCCGCAGAAACAAATAGAGATACAAAAAAGCAAAATAATACAAAGGAATAGATGGAAGTTGGTTACAGCTCTTTTCATTGGCTCTTAAAAGTGTCTTTGTTGCGCCAAAAATTAGGAAGGAGTTTTGCGCATCTTTGCTTAGGCGGTGTGGCTGCTAGATGTCTTTGAAATGATAACCTACTTGGCACGGTTTGTACACAGGCTGGTTTTACCATGGAGTGTCATCAGGTAGGTCTCCCTTCCTGCAGGTCAATGATGGTTGAACTCTGGAAGGTACTGATCTGTCTTGCTATACAGTGTGATCTCCTGCACCAGGTGTGGGAAGGAGCGTATGGTGAGGAGAGTCTGGATGAAATTCTGGTGATGTTCAATCTCCCTCAGAGCTGCAGTGGCAGATCAGCTTGACACAGATGGTGCACAGATTGAAGTCCTCCCCACCAATCTTCTCCGGGTAAGTCTTGCTCCCTGCAGGTTCTTTTTCGAGAAAAAGGTCCTGTTTTGTTCATTTCACTATGACTGAGGTAAACCTGCGGATCACTTTATTTTCCAGTTACTTAGATCATAAGTGATAGGAGTAGAATTAGGCCTTTCAGCCCACCAAGTCTACTCCACCATTCAATCATGGCTGATATACAGTATCTCTCCCTCTTAACCCCATTCTCCTGCCTTCTCCCCATAACCTCTGACACTTGTGGGATTACGACAGTCCTGTCAAGGTGTGTACAATCTTGGATATTTTGCTCCACCAATTCCTCCAGCATGAATAACAGGTTATTAAGAAATTGATGATAAACTGTGATGTCCTGTGATTGGTAGTGGCAGCCATCCCAGCAGCTTCTGTTTATCTGAAGATACAAATCTTGTTCCGTCTAGAACTTGGCTAACCTCTGGGAATGTACGTCTGTGTAGCGCAATGAAATGGTGCAGAGCTAGATATGATGCACACACCTCGCATTCAATTGAGCATAATTATGCATTAAAAAATCAAGAAATACAATGAGGCAAAAAAGGACAGAACACTGAGCAAACGAAAACTGGTCGTAGCTCTTTACAGTGGCTCTTGAAAGAACCTTTTATGGGCTGTCTTGCTCTTTCCGGGGAAACAAATAGAGATACAGAGAATCCAAATAAAATAAAACAAATCAAAAGAATTGCTGGAAGTTAGTTGCAGTTCTTTTCATTGACTCTCAAAAGAGTATGATGTGCCGAAAATTAGGAAGGAGTTTTGCGCATCTTTGCATAAGCGGTGAGGCTGCTACGTCTTTTGAAATGATAACCTACTTGGCATGGTTTGTACACAGGTTGGCGTTTTCACGGAGTGTCACCATGTTGGCCTCCCTGACCTGCAGGCAGGCACGTGCCGTCAGGGTAGGCAAGGTAGGCACAGCCTACCCTTACTAAAATTATAACATGGTAATAACTAAATATAAATAGTAAAGGCATGGGAGAATTATGCCTATGTAAGAGATCGATCTCTTAGGTAGGCATAATTCTCCATGCCTTTCATCCGCAGCGCTTGTGACACGGGAAGCTCTGTGCAACCCACGTGCCATCAGCACTGCCTGAAGCCGTCAATGATAATCGGGGCTGAAGGCAGCAGAAATTCTGCCTTTGCAGCACTGCGCATGCGTATCGGTCTACTGCGCATGCGTAGAGCAAGTTTCTTGGCTGGGTTTTCAAATATGGTTTGTCAATATTTTAAGTGTATGTTAAGTAACAAAGAGAGAAGAATGGAGCTTGTGTACCAATAATGTGGTAAGTACATTTTGTGTTTATTTTTTTAAATACCGTATTTCACAGGGTAATGTGGGGGGGGGGGTGGGGGGGGGGGGGGGAGAGCTCCTTTCACAGTGTTTGGGGAGTCTGGCCCGGGGTAAGGTTGCGGGGAGGGCACGAATGTTATGGATGAGGGGATTGGGATAATGCCACTCGCGACACTCATTGCACGGAGGCGTGGAATGCCACCACATTGAGGCCGGGGGGGGTGTGGGGGGGAAGAGAAGTAGCTCGGGTGGCTGAGCGGCCGCCGGGAAGGACAGCGGAACCAGCCGCCACCTTACCTCCTTCTGCCGGTCCCCGCTCACATCTGGCAGCTCTCCGTCTACAAACCACTCTCCTGCCGCTCGCTGGCCTCACTCATGCCCTTAAACTCTGACAGCGCGATTGAGGTTACTCGGCTGTGGGAATTTAATGATTTGCAGGAAGCCGCTGACATGAGCGAAGTCGGCGAACGGCAGGTGACAGGTGTTCCGACGGAGAGCACTGCCAGAGGTGAGCAGGCCGGCAGAAGGCGCTGAAGTGGCGGCCAGTTCTGCTGTCGGGTACAACTGCTTCTATCCCCAACTACAGTGCAGGGGCTTCGTGCCCGGAGAGCTGCGGCAGCAGTGAGTGAGTAAGTTTTTGGCATTTTCCCCGACACCCTCCTTCTCAACACTCATGCCCTCCCCACAACTTTACCCCTGACACAGACTCCCCACACACGCTGTGAAAGGAACTGTTCCCCCAATTGGTCTAGGACTAGGAAGCCTTGGGCAAATTGAAATGTCACCATTTTTATTTATTTATTTATTTAACGGAGCGAACAATCTGCGCATGTGCAGTTAATATTTTTTTTAGTGGACTGAGTGCCTACCTTGAGTAATTACACATGGCACGTGCCTGCCTGCAGGCCAATGATGGTTAAGCTCTGGAAGCACGGATCTGTCGCAGTACATTGTGATCTTCTGCACCAGCTGCTTGAAGAAGAGTTTGTGGAGGAAGTCTGGATGAACTTCATTTAATAGTAAGATTAAATGAGAACTTACCAGTTTGAAGTTTGATCTTGATTTTATGAGGAGTTACGTTGGTGGTTACGTGAAGAAGACCCACCAGGCCGCATGCGCATCAATCTTCAAAGCAGCAGTATGAAATCACAAATAAACAACACCGAAGTAAACAGTAAGATCAGTGACTCGAGAACTACCAGATGATCTTTTATGAGAAAGGGTTGGTCGTGGTGGGCACGTAATCACCAACGCAACTCCTCATGAAATCAAGATCAAACCTCAAACTGGTAAGTTCTCATTTAATCTTACTATTTTACTTTGGAGTCACGTGAGTGATTCCGTGAAGAGTTCAAAGCTTTGTGATTTCATGCCGCAGATTACAATCTCGGCATCCCACTGCATTGATTGACTCGAATGAGAAATAATGCATTAATAGTAACATTGCATTCAATGTAGTAATAGGGTTTATTTAATAACATAAACAAACTACAGTATTCTTTAATACCAGGGCATTTAAACAGAACTTAAAATGGCATTAGCAAACAGCCCTGGATCAACAATCGGGCGATGATAAAAATTCTGAAACATCAGCTCATTTGCCCATCCGGCGGCCGCCATAATATGGTCGACGGGCACGTCCTCGCTTTGGCCGCCGAAGTAGCTGCTGCCCTAGTGGAATGAGATGTAAACACATCTGTGTTAATACCTGCATCAATCAAAACTTGTTTCAGCCACCTGGAAATAGTGTTAACTGACACTCTTTTATGTGTTTTTTTACAACTGATAAACAATCCTGTCTCTATATTACATAAATTCTCTGTAAGTGCAATGTATTGCATCAAATGTGTTTTTAGGCATAAAGATGGATCCCTAGGATATGCTGCAAATGCTGTTTTAAATCCTGTGACACCTAGCCTGCTCTGTTTGAGGAGGTCGTAAATGTAAAACGTAACATTGTCCGCAGCAGTTTCCATTCTGTCTAACTGTAATTTTTGTAACGTCTGTACTCTTTGTGCTGAAACCAACGCCATAAGCATGGCCAATTTTATGGTAATTTTGGTCAACGTCAAAGATGATATAGGAAACCACTCTCGTAGTTTCCTAAGGACTATACTTACATCCCAAATAGCCATATATCTAAGTTTGGGAGGTCTGGAATTAAAAATGCCTTTCATAAATCGAACCACAAGAGGGTGAGATCCAATTGCATGATTGTCTGACTTCATCACTAAATATGACGATAAAGCACTTCTTGCTGTATTGATTGCACTATAACTTAGTCCTTCATCATAGTAGAGAGTTGACAAAAATTCCAAAACATGAGAAATACGTGCTGTACAATAATCAATATCATTTTGTACACAGTAAACTTCCCATTTCTTTACATAACAAAAATACTGCTTTTGAGTACTCGATCTCCAAGATGCAGTAAGCATGTCGACAGTTCGACTCGACAATCCATGCCCCAGGTATGGCCTTCTTAGAATCTGCAAATTAACAAATCAATACGGTCATACAACGGATGACATTCGCCAGTCACTGGATTCACCAATAAATTCCTTCGCTTAGGAACAGCCATCAAAGGTTGTGTCGTAAGCTGTCGGATCAAAGGATACCATGGCTGAGTAGGCCAGTCGGGTATAACCAGTACCCCTGAAGCATTGTCCTGCTTGATTTTGAGCAGACATCGAGTTATGAGACAGAAAGGTGGAAATGCATAAATAAACATACCACCCCAATTCAGCGAGAAAGCATCAATCGCTACTGCCCCAGAATCTGGTTCCCATGACACATATTTGGGAACCTGGTGGTTTAGTCTAGATGCGAACAAGTCGACGTCTGGTGTTCCATATTTGGCAATGATGTCTTTGAACACATCGTAATTCAACATCCATTCTATGTTGTCATGGAATTTCCGTGACCTGTTGTCTGCCACTGTATTAAATTTTCCTCGCAGATAAATAGCTGAGAGCCAAATGTGTTTATCAATACACCAGGTCCAGATTTGGTTTACCAGTCTGTCACAAGATACCAACTTGATACCACCCATGTGATTGACATATGCCACTGCCGTGGTGTTATCAATCTGGAGCAGAACATGCAGACTGTTTTTGTTAGAACAATAAGCTTTGAGCCCATTAAATGCTCCTAAAAGCTCGAAATGTCTGCAGAAGCACAGCTTCTTCTAAACTCCATCTTCCTCCACAACTTGTATTTGTGTCTGTGGCACCCCATCCAAGTGCACTTACATCAGTCTGCAAAACCATGGAAGGTTGTTCCAGCTCTATTGTGCTAAAACTACTGGAGACATGTTGAATCCACCATAAGATATCAGTAATTGCTTCAGCTGATAATTGCATGGGCCTATCACAATGCCCAATTTATACCTTAAGTGCCTGTTCTTTTGCTCTTTGTAATTGCTGATAATGCAAAGGCCCAAATTGGACTGCTGGAAAGGCTACAACCATTTTCCCAAGAAGCCTTGCCACTTGCCTAATTGAAGGTTTATGCTTGTTTAAAAGCGTTACACAATCCTCAATTAGATCTGTACTTTTTTCAATTGGCAAAGTAATTACCATTTTGATAGAGTTAAGTGAAAACCCCAAATAATCCATTGTGGTAATTGGCGTAAGTTTGGATTTTTCCAAATGAATGACAAACCCCAGTTTTTCAAATGTGGATTTGACAACTGCCACTGATATTTCGGCTAAAGCTTTTGTTTGTCCAAATATTAAAATATCATCCAAATAGGCCATAATAACATGGCCCTGACCTCTAAGCAACCCCAAAATTGGTTTTAACAATTCAGTAAATACTCTAGGGGCTGAGGTCAATCCATTTTATACTGCCATAATTGATTCATCCAAATGAATTTAAAATACCTTCTATGCTCGCAATTAATAGGTACTGAATAGTAAGCGTCCTTCAGATCTATTGTAGCCATATAACAACCTTTAGAAATGAGTTGTTTGGCCGTAACCAATGTTTCCATTTTAAAGTGTCTACAGTGGCTTGCAAAAGTTTTCATACCCCTTGAACTTTTCCACATTTTGTCACGTTACAACCACAAACATAAATGTATTTTATTTGTATTTTATGTGATAGACCAACACAAAGTGGCGCATAATTGTGAAGTGGAAGGAAAATGATACATGGTTTTCAAATTTTTTTACAAATAAAAAAATGAAAAGTGTGGCATGCAAAAGTATTCAGCCCCCTTTACTCTGATACCCCTAAATAAAATCCAGTGCAACCAATTGCCTTCAGAAGTCACCTAATTAGTAAATAGAGTCCACTTGTGTGTAATCTAATCTCAGTATAAATACAGCTGTTCTGTGAAGGCCTCAGAGTTTGTTAGAGAACATTAGTGAACAAACAGCATCATGAAACCCAAGGAACACACCAGACAGGTCAGGAATAAAGTTGTGGAGATGTTTAAATCACCCTGAACACACCATCCCCACTGTGAAACATGGTGGTGGCAGCATCATGCTGTGGGGATGCTTTTCTTCAGCAGGGACAGGGAAGCTGGTCAGAGTTGATGAGAAGATGGATGGAACCAAATACAGGGCAATCTTGGAAGAAAACCTGTTTGAGTCTGCAAAAGACTTGAGACTGGGGCGGAGGTTCACCTTCCAGCAGGACAACGACCCTAAACATACAGCCAGAGCTACAATGGAATGGTTTAGATCAAAGCATATTCATGTGTTAGAATGGCCCAGTCAAAGTCCAGACCTAAATCCAATTGAGAATATCTGGCAAGACTTGAAAATTGCTGTTCAGAGACACTCTCCATCCAATCTGACTGAGCTTGAGCTATTTTGCAAAGAAGAATGGGCAAAAATTTCAAGTCTCTAGATGTGCAAAGCTGGTAGAGACATACCCCCAAATGACTTGCAGCTGTAATTGCAGTGAAAGGTGGTTCTACAAAGTATTGACTCAGGGGGGCTGAATACTTTTGCACGCCACACTTTTCAGTTTTTTATTTGTAATAAAATTTGAAAACCATGTATCATTTTCCTTCCACTTCACAATTATGCACCACTTTGTGTTGGTCTATCACATAAAATCCCAATAAAATACATTTACATTTGTGGTTGTAACATGACAAAATGTGGAAAAGTTCAAGGGGTATGAACACTTTTGCAAGCCACTGTATAGAGTACAAATGGATTTAATTTTGTTAGATCCAAAATGATTCTACATCCTCCGTCTCTTTTGGGATGGGGAAAAATATTTGACACAAATTGATGGACTTGATGATCCGTCTTTTCAATAACACCTTTGTTATATAATTTTGTGAGTTCAGCTTGAACCTCTATAACCTCTGTTTGTGAAAAATAAAGTGTTCTAACCGGAACATGTTGGAAAGGTAAAGTACCATTTGGAATAAAGTCGATCCGAAACCCGCGAATTACACTCCTGTTAAATAGATCTGTAGCAAGCAGCTTCCATTCGTTATAAAAAAAGCCGTAATCTACCATCAATTTTTCCTTGAGTTACATTAAATATGTTTTTATGAGAACCAGGTCCACTTACCTCCCTGGTGACTGGTACACCCTGCTGACTCCAGCCTCTGGCAGTAGCTCCCATAGTTGCTCGTGCTCCCACCGAGGGATACCATCCACATCCTTGTGATGAGGACCGGCTTGTCCCTGGCACAGCCCCGGATGCTGAGGTGGTTTTGTAGGGATACTTTCTTTTCAGCTGTCTGCCCGGCACCATTGGTCTCATCAGACTCATTGTTTTAGCATCTTCGTTTATTTCTTTGACCAGTTTGGTTAGATCTGCGCCAAACAGCAGATCAGGTGGTTGGATACTTGCTGGCTTGCAAAGTGCAGCATATCTAGGATTAATGGTGGGCCTAATAACCCTTTTCCTGAGACCATTGATCTCAAAATGGGTGTTACATAACAACCCTAGAGCCTCTTGGTGTGTTCTGGTCACATAACCACCATCCATTGTTCTTGCGAAAGCTGTAATACCAGCAGCCAGTAATTTTTAAAATTCTTTGCATTTTTATTTCTTGGCTTTGCATACCGAGTCCCATCTGACCCCAAATGACTTGATTCACTGTTGGAACTCTTAATAACTCACAGTTGCTTGGAGGCTCGTGTTTTTTGGCTGTCACATCCATAGTAAGCTCCTGAAGCTGATGAGACACCATGTAATTAACTATGGGCCAGCTCTTCACCTAGCGGCTCACCTGCTCCTGATGGGACAGTAAATGGAAGTGCCAGTGGTGGAACATTTGGTAGTTCTGTTTCTCCTGGCTGTACTTCTCCATTAGAATCGGGCTCAGGACTAATCTGGCCCATAGCACTCTCATCAAATTGATAAGGAATCTCTGGCAGCATCGTTGCTGCTGGCGCTTCTTTTTCTAAGCGCTGACACTCCTTTTCTTGGAGTGAAGTTCTTTGGAGGACTGTATGCAACATGGGCTCTGTGCTGTGTAGCACTAAGTCTGCAGTCGCTGTTTCTGTACTTAGCGACTGAACAGGGGTATGAGGCAGGGCTTCCAAGCCTGAACTGCCACGGCCGGTTGAAGCGCGCCGCTTTCCCTTCCCTGTTTTTTCCATGCTAGC
This sequence comes from Okamejei kenojei, assembly GCA_035221665.1. Lineage (NCBI taxonomy): Eukaryota > Metazoa > Chordata > Chondrichthyes > Rajiformes > Rajidae > Okamejei > Okamejei kenojei. The sequence continues at coordinate 140,108,396 of CM069131.1, read as the reverse complement.
ACTCAGTATAGCGTAACAGCCAGCACGGATTTCAAGCTCCAGTGGAAAGTTTTAAACTTACCTGGAGTCTGCATACTTACCGCTGGAGGAGTTTCCGTTCCTCGCAGCCTCCGTGCATCAAATACGGCTGACGTATTGATGCGCATGCGGCTTGGCAGGTCTTCTTCACGGAATCACTCACGTGACTCCGAAGTAAAATGCTGGATCTCTCTCAGTGCTGCCATGGTGGATATCTCATAGTACCAAATGTGAGAGATGTACAGTACCAGATCTGCAACCGAGGCTTTTTCTTCAAGGTCATAGCTAGTACTTGTCTGTTTCCTCAGCCACTATTCGCTTACAGATAAATTGTCCTCACATGAACATCCCTCAGCCACTGTTCTTCAATTCACTGGGAAACATGCAACTTTGGTGTTTCTTCACCTTGGAAATCAGCCAATCCATCCTCCATTTCAGCTGGAGATCTAAAATGGATTTTGTCCATGTGCTCACAATGTTCTGTTCTCCAGCAAATGAAATAAAATGGTTTCACGCAAGTCCTGGTCTAGTAATGTGAATAAGCATGATAAATATTCTTGCACGTATTAACAAGTATTAACAGCAAGATGCAGAATTCTTAGAAACATAAAAACAGAGAGACACGGAGAAATCTAGGAACAGCACGACAACGGTTTTTGGCGAGAATTTGTGTACTTAATATAAGACAAATTTTCTGCATGTTTTGGGTACAGGGACAATAGTGGAGACTTTGAAGTAGGCAGGGACAGTACAGGTTTGCAGGGACTGGTTGAAAATGTCTGTGTAGAATGGTGCCAGTTGTTCGACACAGAGCTTGACAGTAGAGGGGGAAACATTGTCCGGTCCTGGAGATTTCTGGCATTTTCTGTCTTCTGAACAGCCTCTCCACCTCCTCTATTTTTATGATCCAGTCCTCTATAAATCCCATCCTGAAGCTGCACCAAGTTGAGCCTGATTTGAAAAATAAAAGCAACATGTGTTGGGTTTCCATCTGTCCTTGGTGCTGTTAAGGATTTGCCTGGCATCACTGGTGAATACATTCCCCTCAGGTGGACCTTGCGATGCCCGTTCCCCCTCCTAGAAATGTGACTAATGTAGCATAATAAAGAAGGGTAATTTAAGGTGAGACGTTAAATATTTAATAGGAATCTGGGGAACATCTTTGCCATACAAAGGTTGGTGGGTATATGCCAAGGGATGTACAGAAACTGTAACAACATTAAATGTCATTTGGACAGGTTCATGGACAGGAAAGGTTTAGAGGAATATTGGCCAAATGTGAGCAGGTGGGATGAGTGTAGATGGGACACATTGGTCTGCATGGCAAGCAAGGCCAGAGGGCCCGTTTCCGTATGTATGACTATTACTCTATGATTTTAATGGCAGCAAGGGAATTACAGGCCTGACATCAATGGTGGGAAAGTTGTTGGAGGAGAATCCTAGGGACATGATCTAACAACAATTGGATGAACACAGACAAATTAGGGGTGGGCAGCATAGCTTTGTGCATTGAAAATCAGGTCTCACAATTCTGAGAGTATTTTGAAGAGGCCACTGAGAGGATTGCTGAGGGGAGGTTATTTATCTGGACTTTAGCAAGGTCTTTGACAAGTCCCTTATGATAGGCTAATCTGGAAGATTAGATTTCTTGGAATCCAAGGTGAGCTAGTCATTTGGATTCAACATTGGCTTGGATGAAGGAGTGAAAAGGTAGTTTCCAAATGTTGTTTATTGATTGTAGGCCTGATACCATGCCCACAAGGGGTCAGTGTGGGTCTGCTGCTGTTTGTTATGCACATAAATGATTTGGATGACAACATAATTAATATATTTGCTCATAACACCAAAACAGGTATTATAGTAGACAGTGAGGAAGGTTATCAAAATTTACAACAAAATCTAGATCAATTGGGAGGGTGGCACAAAGGGTTGCAAGTACGAGGTCATATAGTCACAGATATTTATAGATTCACACAGCATGGAAACAAGCCCTTCAGCCCAACATGCCCCAACTGACCAAGATGCCACATGTACACTAGCCCCCACCTGCTCATGTTAGGCCCATATACTTCTAAACCTTTCCTACCTATGGTCGTCAAAATGCCTTTGGATGTTGTTATAGTACCTGCCTCAACTTCCTCCTCTGGCAGCTCATTCTATACACCCACCATCTTTTGTGTGCAAACGTTACTTTTCAGGTTCCTATTAAATCTTCCCTTTCTCAGCTTAAACGTATGTCGCCTGATTCATGATCCCCTACTCTGGGGTAAAAGACTGTGCATTTAATCTATCGATTCCCCTCATGATCTCAAAAACCTTTATAAGATTACCCATCATCCTCCTGTGCTTAAAATAATAAAGTCTTAGCCTGCCCCACATCTCTTTATAGCTCAGGCTCTCAAGTCCTGGCAACATCCTCCTAAATCTTCTATGCACTTTCCAGCATAACAGCATCCTTCCTATACCTAAGTGACCAAAACTGAACACAATAATCCTCATCAACATCTTGAACAACTGTAACATAACACCCCAGCAGTATGAACATTGACTGCTCTAACTTCATGTAGCCCTTGCTTTCTCTCTCTCTCCACCCCTCCCCTTCCCAGGTCCCAGTTCTCTGACCAGTCTTACAGTCTCTGACTACATTTTATCTCTATACCACTCATTCCCCTGACATCAGTCTGAAGAAGGGTCTCGACCCGAAATGTTACCAAGTGCAACACCAAGGATTTCCATTAAACCATCAGTAAATATGTCACTGCAGGAATTCCTTTGGGCAGTGTCCTATACCTAACTACTGATGACATAAAATGGAGGAGTAGTATATAGCAAAGCAGGTTGTAAAAAGATATAGAGAGACATAGATCAGTTGGAATATTGGGTGTAGTAACATGTGGAACATAATCCAAATCAGGTCTGAAGAAAGGTCTCGCCCTGAAACATCACCTATTGAGTCTGAAGAAGGGTCCCATCACCCATTCCTTCTCTCCAGAGATGCTGCATGTCCCGCTGAGCTACTCCAGTATTTTGTGTCTATCTTCGGTTTAAACCAGCATCTGCAATTCTTTCCTACACATCCTATCACAACTTCTGTCCTGACTGATGAAGGGCAATGTACCAAAAGCCTTCTTGACACTACTTTCAAGGCATTTGCATTTCTAGATTCTTCTGCTCTAAAACACCCGCCAAGCCATGCCCTTTCAAGACTTTCCAAAATGTAACACCTCACAATTATCTGCATTAAACTACATTAACCATTCCTCAACCCACTTGCCCAATTGATAAAGATCCTGCTGTAATTTTTGATAACCACCTATCTGATACCACCCACTTTAGTATATTTTACCAACTTATTAGTCATGCCTTCAACAGTCTCAACCAAATCATTGATATAAACCACAAAAAGTAATGTGCCCAGCACTAATCCCTGAGGCACACCACTAGTCACAGGCCTCCAGTCCAAAAAACAACCTTCCACCATCACCCTCTGTTTCCTTCATGAAGCCAATCCTCTATCCAGTCAGCTAGCTCTTGGATCACATGCAATCCAACCAGACAATATCTATGGCTTTGTCAAAAAGGTCAATCAGATCTCTCACAGAAAATAATTATCATGACTATCTCTATTTAGCCTGTCTATAGAAATGCATCTATAATTATTATTCCTCAGAAGACTCTCAAGTAATGTACCTCCCTACCTGTTAGGCATTCTGGTCTATACTTCCCTTGCTTTTCAATGCAGCCCTTCTTAAGGTGGCTGCATAGAAAGGCTGCATATGTGGCTGATCTTTGTTTTGTGTCTGAACTGATTATTTATACCTATGTGCTATGTGCATTCCTGTGTATGTCTGTTTCTTTTTTTGATTCTGACTACCAGCTCTGGTCTGTACAGCACCTTGGCCAAGTGGGTTGTTTTTAAATGTGCTTTATAAACAAATTTGATTTGATTTGATTTGATTAAGGTGTTGCACTTTGCTATGTCTACACAGTATATCGTAGTATATCGAAGAATGTTGCAGAACAGAAAGATTAGTTTAGTTTATGTGTAGAAAGGAACTGCAGATGCTAGTTTACACCGAATATAGGCACAAAATGCTGGAGTAACTCAGCAGGACATGCAGCTGAAGAAGGGTCTTGACCCAAATCGTCACCCATTCCTTCTATCCAGAGATGCTGCCTGTCCCGCTGAGTTACTGTAGTATTTTGTATCTATCTTTAGTTTAGTTTATATTGGTACATGCTTATCTAAATGTAGCTAGTCAAGTGGACAGTGTGATGAAGAAGGCATTTGGCACACTTGCCTTCATTGTGAAGAGTATTCAGTACAAAAGTTGCGACATTATGCTGCAACTGCACAAGTAATTGGCAAAATCGCACCTGGAATATTTTGTGCAGTTCTGGTTCGGTACCCGGACGGGACATCGAAGAACAAGAAGCCGAAACGAAGAAGTGGAAGATACCAAATGGAAAGTGTAGATTGGTTATTGCATGTGAACCAATCATAGTAGAGTAGCATCATTAACCCCACCTTACTCTATGCTTTATATTAACACCCATTTCCTACATTAGATAGTCCTGGAAGCGGTGATGATGAATTAACAACTAGCAACCTGCTGTACCGCTATAATAATAATAATAATAATAATAATAATAATAATAATAATAATAATAATAATAATAATATCTTTATTACGGACTCAAGGTCCAGACAAGGGGCAACATTGCATTAAAAATGCTTTGCATATCAAATATCATAAATATATATAAAATCATGGTAAATCACATAAAAACATCATAATTTATATATTTAAAAAACCCACAATACTTAAGTTAAAAATCCAGAGTTAAAGATGATCAATGTCGTACAATGAGACAACGATACCAGTGTCTCCACACTTCGGATTCGTAGCATGTAGTGCTAACCCTTATGTTTGTCAAGGCCACGATAAGCACATTTTTAGAGTCATTTATCCTGCAAATGAATTTATACATGTGGTGTCTTAGGATTGCTTCTAAAGTACTGACTCCTGCAGCCACAAAAACATATTACTGGCAATACACCCTTGGTTGCCTTAGCAGTGTTCTCATGGCATCGTTATATGCCATCTTTAGTCTCTGCATACTTGTCTTTAAATAGTTTGACCGCAGGTGCGCAGTGTAGAGGGGTGTGCAGTATGCTCTAAATAGCGACATCTTCACCACATCTGCACACGCACCAAATTTACGCAAGATGATATTTGCCTGTATATACAGCATGCGTCGTTGCCTATAAATATCCTCATCATCTGTCATTTGTTCTGTAATAATATGCCCTAGATATTTTATACTATGTGTTACAATTAAAGACAACTTTAAACTCCAGATTTGTGTAACATAATCATTTACATGATGTCAGTCAGCGTGAAGTAACTCACTGCGTCCGTATATCGGGTTTTATTTGCGTTTATCAGTTTCATTTGTATCACCATGGCTCACTCGTGCCGAAAGCCAGCGCAGCTCATCTTCGATTCTGACATCGGGGAACGATGGAGGCTATTTGAAATCGACTACGAACAATATATCAATATCGTCTATCATAATGAACCAGATGCTGTCAAGGCTTCTCTTCTACTAAACCTGGTGGGATCGGAGGCTCTGATGAGAGTGCAGACCTTTGACTAAGCACCAGCCGTTCTCGATGCCAACGATCAGGTAGTTGTACCTGCTGAGACTGTGCATGACCCGAATGTTTTACTGCGTAATTTCCGTGAACTATGCGACCTACCCTCAAACCATATCTTAGAAAGAGCACAATTCTTCGTGAGAGACCATCTTCCTGACAGCTTCCTGTGGAAAGATTTATTTGTGACTTGAAATTTATGACTCAGCGATGCCACTTTGGGGTCATGTCAAATGAAGTTGTTGCTGCGGAATGCTGACTTAACCCTTGAACCCTTGAACAAGCTGTGCATGCCTGCCGAACGTCTGAGATTGTGGCTCCACTTGGTGACCAGTTTGACACTCAGAAGAAGACCATAAACCTGACAGGTTTCAACAAACGTGCCACACCGACAGCTAACTGAAGATTTATGAATGAACCATCGCATACGGCTACCTGGGGATCTACCAATGAGCCCCCGCAAAGATGCCCAAATTGCAACTATTTCCACAACAAAGGACGAGCGTTTTGTCCAGCGAATGGCAAACCTTGTAACTACTGCAAAAAGATGAATTATTTCGCTGTTGTCTGCAGGTCCCGTGGGAACGGAACCTCCATCTCAGTATCTAATCTGCACCTGTTGCAACAAGACCAAACATTTCAAGACTCACATGACCAGCTCGAATCTGCCCACGAGGACGATCCAATTAGCACATATGAGGAGTCCATTGTGCATACACTCCTTCATACAGCTGGTAAGATTTTGGATCCCTCGGTATCAATGTCAATTAACAACAAGCCTGTGAAGGCCAAGCTGGATACTGGTGCCCACATGAATGTAATGTCTGTGAATGTCTACAACAAGATAAAAAATAATGAGACCTTGACCAGAGACAGCTCTACCTTACATGCTTATGGGGGGGGTGAGGTCTTGTATCCTCTTTGAAGAAATACCTTTAAATGTGTGCTGGAAAACACCACAAGAAATCTGACTTTCTATATCTTAAAATCTGACTCTACTGGGCATCCATGCGTGCCAAGACCTAGGGCTAGTCTCCTTCGACTGCTCCGTTCACAAGTTACTAATATCTGAGGACCCGATAAAAAAAAACCCTGATCTATTCGATGGCAAGCTAGGCAAGCTGCCTGTGACTTATAAGATCACCATTGACCCCACCATTGACCCAGCCGTCCATGCCCCCCACCGCGTGCCACATGCCATGCGAGACAGAATTGAGAATGAACTATAAAACATGGTCTCCATGGGCGTACTAGCCAAAATCAGCGAACCATCAGACTGGGTCTCCACCATGGTTGCCACTTATAAGAAAGACAAAAACGAGCTCCGTGTGTGCATTAATCCAAAAGACTTGAACAGTGCCATCAAGCGCCCGGACTATCCAATGAGAACTGTCGAGGACGTCACTGCACAAATCGGGCGCGCAACAGTATTTTCTGTACTTGACGTAAAAAGCTTGTTTTGGCAGATACCACTAGATGACGAGTCGTCAAACCTGACCACGTTTGCCACACCATTTGACTGATTCAAATTTCTTAGGATGCCATTCGGCATCAACTCGGCCAGCGAGGTTTATCAAAGACCCATGGAACAGCTGTTCGAAGGACTCCCGTGTGCCATCATCGTAGATGACATCCCGGTTTAAGGCAAGGACATAGCGGAGCATGACAACAAACTAAAGCGTATTATGGACAGGGCACGTGAGATCAACCTGAAATTGAACCCTAACAAATGCAAGTTCAGGGTTCCAGAAGTCACCAATGTCGGACACGTGTTCACTTCCGATGGCCTTAAGCCTGACCCGAAGAAAACTGCTGCCATAAGAGAAATGCCAGCTCCTACCGACGTGTTAAGCCTACAACAATTTCTGGGTATGGTGAACTATCTAGGAAAGTTCATACCGAATCTCAGCGAACTAAGTTTGCCACTGAGACAACTCATCCGAAAGGACACTGAGTGGACCTGATACCAGCAGCATCAACAAGTATTTGATTTTTTTTAAACTAAGCTGGCCAGCGCTGCCACCTTGACATTCTTCGACCTGAAGCGTCCTGTCACGATAACCTGCGATGCCTCACAATATATGGGCTGGGCGCAGCCTGCCTTCAAACATGTGCCAATGGGACTGTACTACCTGTATCTTACGCCTTCCGCACAATGACGGATACCGAACAGCGCTATGCACAGATCAAGAAAGAGCTGCTAGCTGTGGTCTTCGCTTGTTCAAGGACTGCATCTTCAGGAACACTTTCACAGTCGAAACAGACCACTTGTAACCATCCTTAATAAACCTATACATGCAGCGCCTGCACCACTGCAGCGCGTGATGATGCAGCTCCAGCGGTTCGACTTCAGAATCGTTTACAAAAAAAGAAAGGACATGCTCGTTGCTGACACTCTCTCTCGTGCACCACGTGCATCCAGTGAACGACATCCCTATGAACGGGATGAGCTTACGGTTCTCAAGATCGACTTCATTCCCACGGAATGCTTGCGCCATCTGGCTGAACACACAGCCACTGATGGCACTCTTCAGCTACTCTCATCCATAATCAAAAGAGGCTGGCCTGACAGACAATCCAGCACACCACTGGAAGTGCAGCCGTTCTTCCTAGTCCGCGATGAGCTGGTAATGCAGGACGGTGTCATAGTTAAAGGTCACAAAGTCGTGATCCCTTCATCACTACAAGACGAATACTACAAAGAGGCACACAACTGTCACCCAGGTACCGATGTCACGTTGGCCCTTGCACAGAGCATGTTCTACTGGCCTGGTATGGCCAAGTATATACGGGACAGAACAGCCTCATGTCCCATCTGCAACAGTTTGGCACCACACCAGCAGAAACAGCCTCTGCTACAACAACCCCCACCAGCACTGCCTTGGACGTCAGTGGCTGCAGACATTTTCGAATGGCACAGTAAATATTATCTGGTCCTGGTCCTACTCTAACTGGTTCGAACTCGATTTACTGCCCTCCATCACGTCCAAAATGGTCATTCAAAAGCTACGGAGACACTTTTCCACATTCGGTGCACCTGTCCGCCTGCAAACTGATAACGGAAGACAATTTACCAGTCACGCATTCAAACAATTTACTAACCGATGGAACTTCCACCATGTCACAAGCAGCCCTGAATATCCTCAAAGTAATGGGCTCACTGAACGGGCCGTCAGGAGCGCAAAACAACTAATGGAACGCTCCCACCTGGCCAAGTCGGATGTGTATTTTTAAATCTTTTAAATCTCAGAAACATCTCTAGAGACGGGGTCCTAAGCTCACCAACCCAACGCCTGATGTCCAGAACAACACGACCTCCGATACCAATTGCCCAGCAGAAGCTGGTGCCACAGGTGCTCAAGCCAGCCGCTGTCCAGAAGCGCATCCAGGAGAAACACAACATCCAGAAACGATCCTATGACAAGTCCAGCAAACCGCTGAAACCGCTACTGCATGGGCCACGTCGTCCGTTTGCAGACTACTGTGGGACATTCCATATAACCATATAACCATATAACAATTACAGCACGGAAACAGGCCATCTCGGCCCTTCTAGCCCGTGCCGAACACTTACTCTCACCTAGTTCCATCTACCTGCACTCAGACCATAACCCTCCATTCCTTTCCTGTCCATATACCTATCCAATTTATTTTTAAATGATAAAATCGAACCTGCCTCCACCACTTCCACTGTAAGCTCATTCCACACCACTACCACTCTCTGAGTAAAGACGTTCCTCCTCATGTTACCCCTAAACTTTTGTCCCTTAATTCTCAAATCATGTCCTCTTGTTTGAATCTTCCCTGCTCTCAATGGAAAAAGCTTATCCACGTCAACTCTGTCTATTCCCGTCTAGGTTGCCTTGTCAGCCCATCTAAGGAACCCCGCTCCTACCTTGTCGACGTCGATGGAGCCCTGTACAGACGGAGCCGCCAACACTTGCTGCTTGTACAAGAACCTCGTCCGCCACCAGCCGATCCCTTTGCTCCACCACTGATGTTCAAACTGTCTGCTGCTGCTGCTGCTATCTCTAGTCCCAGCATGTCCCGTTCTCCGCCAAGACCGGCGGCTCTGTCTAACAACAACACTACCTCTCCCGCATGCTCACCCTATCGGTCGCCTCCCTTCCGGGTTCACTGCCTCCTTCCCCCACTAACTTTTCTTGTGCGGAGGGAGAGAGGTTGCTCCGCACGCGTTCGGGTCGTATTAGTAGACCGCCTGACAGATACGGCGAGTATGTTTAAGTTTGCGCATCTTACATGTGCTTAATATATTCGCTCTTTACGGGGAAGGATGTAGATTGGCTATTGCATGTGAACCAATCATAGTAGATATAGCATCATTAACCCCATTGGGTTGAAGTAAAAAGGCACTGCTTGCAAATGGTTGTTTGGGGGGATTTGGGTTGAAGTAAAAAGGCACTGCATGCAAATGGTTGTTTGGGGGGGTTGTGTTGAAGTAAAAAGGCACTGCATGCAAATGGTTGTTTGGGGGGGTTGGGTTGAAGTAAAAAGGCACTGCATGCAAATGGTTGTTTGGGGGGGGGGAGGGGGGGTTTGGGTTGAAGGAAAAAGACACTGCATGCAAAGGGTTGTTTGGGGGGTTTGGGTTGAAGTAAAAAGGCACTGCATGCAAAGTGTTGTTTGTCTAAACTTGCCAATTCCTGCCTGCACTATATTGATTTTAGATAAAACGCTACTACCTACGGCTGAGATTTTTGGCCATCTTACTCAGTCCCCCTCCGCTCATCAGGTGCAGAGGATCCTTCCCATCAAAGAAATACAAAAGTGTTATTAGTGTTTTAAAAATGCTGAGAATCTCTCTCCTGTCAATCACGCCATGAAGGCCACACCTTTTCCGGTGGGAGGGGGTGAGATTATAAAACCCAGAAGTGTGGGTATGGCTCAGTCTCTGCATGATGGGGGAGGAAGAGGTCACAACTCTGTCTGAGCTATGAATCAACTGAACACACTGAATGTCTACTGAACTGTGAGTGTGGTGTTTTGTGTGGTTTTACGGTGGTTTTAATGGTGGTTTCACCCTGCTTGAAATAGTATGAAACTGCATTTGAATGTGGTGGCCTTGCACCCTGCATGAAATGGTATGAAACTGCATTTGAATGTGGTGTCGTTTCACCCTGCATGAAATGGTATGAAACTGCATTTGAATTTGGTGGCCTTGCACCCTGCTTGAAGTGGTATGAAACTGCACTTGAATTTTGTGTCCTTGCACCCTGCTAGAAGTAAGAAACTGCACTTGAATTTGGTGGCTTTGCACCCTGAGAGACTGAGCTGCCACCCCAAGAATCCATTTGGCCCACAATGTCCATACTAGCCCTCTGGAGACCAGTAGTCCCTGCAGCCAACAACACCCATACCAGCGCTCCAGAAACCCCCCCCCCCCCCCCCCCCCCACCCCCAGTCCTCCCGTGTGAACATGGGACCATATAACCATATAACCATATAACCATATAACAATTACAGCACGGAAACAGGCCCTCTCAGCCCTTCCAGTCCGTGCCGACCATTTGTTTTCCCCTAGTCCCATCTACCTGCACTCGGACCATACCCCTCCATTCCCGTCACGTCCATATACCTATCCACTTTACTCTTAAATGTTAAAATCGATCCTGCCTCCACCACTTCTGCTGGAAGCTGATTCCACAGCCACCACCCTCTGAGTAAAGAAGTTCCCCCTCACGTTACCCCGAAACCTCTGTCCCTTAATTCTCATGTCATGCCCTCTTGTTTGAATCTTCCCTACCCTCAATGGGAAAAAACGTATCCACGTCAACTCTGTCTATCCCTTTCATCATTTTAAAGACCTCAATCAAGTCCCCCCTTAACCTTCTGTGCTCCAAAGAATAAAGACCTAACTTGTTCAACCTTTCTCTGTAACATAGTTGCTGGAACCCTGGCAACATTCTAGTAAAATCTCCTCTGTACTCTCTCTATTTTGTTGACATCCTTCCTATAACTAGGCGACCAAAATTGTACACCATACTCCAGAATTGGTCTAACCAATGCCTTGTACAATTTTAACATTACTTCCCTACTCCTATATTCAATGCTCTGATTTATGAAGGCCAGCACACCAAAGGCTTTCTTTACCACCCTATCTACATGCGATTCCACCTTCAGGGAACTATGCACAGTTATTCCTAGATCCCTCTGTTCCACAGCATTCCTCAATTCCCTACCATTTACCATGTACGTCCTATTTTGATTTATCCTGCCAAGATGTAGCACTTCACACTTATCAGCATTAAACTCCATCTGCCATCTTTCAGCCCACTTTTCCAAATGGCCCAAATCTCTCTGTAGACTTTGAAAATCTACTTCATTATCCACAACACCACCTATCTTAGTATCATCAACGGGTCCCACTTAGTCTAGTAATATAGATAGATGTGAGGTTATCAACTTTGGTGGCAAAAACAAGGGGGCAGATTATTATCTCAATGGGGTTAGGTTAGGTAAGGGGGAGGTGCAGCGAGACCTGGGCGTCCTTGAACACCAGTCACTGAATGGCGGTGCTGGCTCGAAGGGCCGAATGGCTTTCTCCTGCACCTATTGTCTATGTCTAACTTCTCCAAAAGATATGTTGCAACATAAAGTTTAATATGGAACTTCGGCTCTGGTTCAGAAGATTGCAATATTAATTCATTATAACCCAGCTAACTGAAAGCATGATGCACCAAACAAGATTACAATTACATAGAATTATCGCACAGAGTCCTGGGTAAAGATGAACCATGGGAAGTGGAAGTATTCAAGTTACAGTCTTTGGGGCTGGCATGTAAATGCCTCTTTCTCTCCGGTCGGAAGACGTTTGGATGTACCTTATTGTTTTTCATCAACAATAATGAATCTATTAATCAAAAGACTATTATGAAGATTTATCTGTGAAGAATCTCTGAAGGTCTCCGACGGAGAGCTCGCATGCGTATAACGACATTCCCCTTAACCATGTAGTCCACTTAGCGGCTAGAGGGAGTAATCTCTTGAACGATATAAAAATCTGCCGCTACATCTAGCTCTATCTATCAAAATAATTGTTCATTCTACTATAAACCACAAGGTATTTTAAATATCTGTTTTATTTAGTTTAGTTTATTATTGTCACGTGTGAAAAAGTACAAAAAAGCTTTTTGTTGTGTGCTATCCAGTCAGCAAAAAGACTATAAATGATTACAATCAAACCGACCACAATGTACAGATACAGGATAAGAGTATAATGAAAGATAAAGTCCGATTAAAGATAATTCAAAGATCTCCAATGAGGTAGATAGGACATCAGGACTACTCTCTAGTTGCTGAGAGGATAGTTCAGTTGCCTGATAACGGCTGGGAAGAAACTGTCCCTGAATCTGGAGGTGCGCGTTTTAAAACTTCTGTACCTCTTGCCTGATGGGAGGGGGAGAAGAGGGAATGACTGGCATGAGACTGGTCCTTTATTATTCTGAGGAAGCATGAAGTGTAGATGGAGTCAATGAAATGGAGTTTCGGCCTAAAACGTTGCCTATTTCCTTCGCTCCATAGATGCTGCCGCACCCGCTGAGTTTCTCCAGCATTTTTGTCTACCTTCGATTTTCCAGCATCTGCAGTTCCTTCTTGAACAATGAAATGGAGGTTTGCATGATGGTCTTGGCTATGTTCACAGCTCTCTGCAATTTATTGTAGTCCTGGATGGAGCTGTTCCCAAACCATGCTATGATGCATCCCGATAAAATGCTTTCCACAGTGCATCCAAAGACGTACAGGTTTGTAGGTTAATTGGCTTGGTATAATTGTAAATTATCCCTCGTGTGTATAGGATAGCATTAGTGTGCTGAGATCGCTGGTTGCCATGGACTCGGTGGGCCGAAGGACCTGTTTCCGCACTGTTATCTCTAAACTAAACAAAAAAAATCTGTTGAAGTTGGTGAGGATTGTGGGGACATGCCAAGCTTCCTAAGCCTTCTGAGGAAGTAGAGGCATTGAGCTACTTTCTTGGCCATTGGTTCGAAGTGGCTGGCCTTAGACAAATTGCTGGTGATATTTATTCCTTGGAACTTGAAGCTCTCAACCTTCTCTATTTCAGCGTCATCAATGTATACCCGGGTGTAGGTTTTGCCTCGCTTCCTGAAGTTGATCACAATCTCCTTTGTCTTGCTGACATTGAGGGAGAGATTGTTGTCTTGGCACAAGTTATAAGGTTCTCAACATCCTTCCTGTACTCCATCTCATCATTATTTGATATCCGGCCCACCACAGTAAAGTGAGTTGGATTGGATTGGTATTTGGATGCACAGTCATGCGTGTATGAGGAGTATAGATGGGGGCCGAGAACGAAGCTTTGCGGGGCATAATGTGGATTATAGAGAATGATTAAGGTATGGCAGTAGAGATTGGCCCCGTGGTTTGTTCAGCCTGCAACATGTGGGAGATCAGGGAGATGGTCGGTGTCCCTGGTGACTACGTTTGCAGGAAGTGTGTCCAGCTGCAGCTCCTGGCAGACCGCATTGAACGATTGGAACTGCGGCTGGATTCATACTGGAGCATCCACGATGCGGAGAAAGTCGTGGATAGCACGTACAGTGAGTTGGTCACACCGCAGGCAAAAGGTAGGAGGACAAGAAGGGAACGGGTGGCCAATAGCCAGCAAAGCAGTAGGCAGGTAGTGCAGGAGTCCCCCTGCGGTCATCTCCCTCCTAAACATGTATACCATTTTGGATACTGTTGAGGGAGATGGCTCATCAGGGGAATGCAGCAGCAGCCAGGTTCATGGCACCATGGGTGGCTCTGCAGCACATGAGGGGGGAAAAAAGAGGGGAAGGGCAATAGTAATAGGGGATTCAATTGTCAGGGGAATAGATAGGCGTTTCTGCGGCCGCAAACGAGACTCCAGGATGGTATGTTGCCTCCCTGGTGCGAAGGTCAGGGATGTCACTGAACGGCTGCAGAACATTCTGGAGGGGGAGGGTGAACAGCCAGTTGTCGTGGTGCATGTTGGCACCAACGATATAGGTAAAAAAAGGGATGAGGTCCTACAAGGTGAATTTAGGGAGCTAGGAGATAAACTTAAAAGTAGGACCTCAAAGGTAGTAATCTCCGGATTACTACCAGTACCACGGGCCAGTCAGAGTAGAAATAGGAGGATAATGCAAATGAATACGTGGCTTGAAAAGTGGTGCAAGGGGGAGGGATTCAAATTTTTAGGGCACTGGGACCAGTTCTGGGGGAGGTGGGACCGGTACAAACAGGACGGTTTGCACCTGGAATGGAATGGAACCAATGTTCTTGGGGGAGTGTTTGCTAGTGCTGTCGGGAGGATTTAAACTAATGTGGCAGGGGGATGGGTACAAGAGCAGAGAGGCAGGAGGGTGTAAAATGAGGGTAGAAGCATTAGGTAGCAAGGTGAAAGGTAAAAGTGGCAGGCAGACAAAACCAGGGCAAAAATCAAAAAGGGCCACTTTTCAGCAAAATTGTATAAGGGGTAAATGCGTTGTAAAGACAAGCCTGAAGGCTTTGTGTCTCAATGCAAGGAGTATTCGTAATAAGGTGGACGAGTTGAACGTGCAGATAGATATTAATGATTATGATATAGTTGGGATCACGGAGACATGGCTCCAGGGTGACGTAGGCTGGGAGCTGAACATCCAGGGATATTCAATATTCAGGAGGGATAGAGAGAAAGGAAAAGGAGGTGGGGTAGCGTTGCTGGTTAGAGAGGAGATTTAAAGCAATGGAAAGGAAGGACATTAGCTTGGAGGATGTGGAATCGGTATGGGTAGAAGCTACAAAACACTAAGGGCAGAAAACGCTGGTGGGTGTTGTGTACAGGCCACCTAACAGTAGCAGAGAAGTTGGGGATGGTATCAAACAGGAAATTAGAAATGCGTGCGACAAAGGCAAAACAGTTATAATGGGTGACTTCAATCTACATATAGATTGGGTTAATCAAATTGGCAGGGGTGCTGAGGAAGAGGATTTTTTGGAATGTATGCGGGATAGTTATCTAAATCAACATGTAGAGGAACCAACGAGAGAGCAGGCTATTTTAGACTGGGTTTTGAGTAATGAGGAAGGGGTAATTAGCCGTCTTGTTGTACGTGCCCCCTTGGGCAAGAGTGACCATAATATGGTTGAGTTCTTCATTAGGATGGAGAGTGACATTGTTAATTCAGAAACAATGGTTCTGAACTTAAAGAAAGGTAACTTTGAGGGTATGAGACGTGAATTGGCCAAGATTGACTGGCAATTAATTCTAAAAGGGTTGACGGTGGATATACAATGGAAGACATTTAAAGACTGCATGGATGAACTACAAAAATTGTTCATCCCAGTTTGGCAAAAGAAATAAATCGGGGAAGGTAGTGCATCCGTGGATAACAAGGGAAATCAGGGATAGTATCAAAGCAAAGGATGATGCGTACAAAGTAGCTAGAAAAAGCAGCATTACCAGAGGACTGGGAGAAATTCAGAGACCAGCAGAGGAGGACAAAGGGCTTAATTAGGAAAGGAAAAATAGATTATGAAAGAAAACTGGCAGGGAACATAAAAACTGACTGCAAAAGTTTTTATAGATATGTGAAGAGAAAGAGGTTAGTTAAAACAAATGTAGGTCCCTTGCAGTCAGAAACAGGTGAGTTGATCATGGGGAACAAGGATATGGCGGACCAATTGAATAACTACTTTGGTTCCGTCTTCACTAAGGAAGACATAAATAATCTGCCGGAAATAGCAGGGGACTGTGGGTCAAAGGAGGAATTGAGTGAAATCCAGGTCAGTCGGGAAGTGGTGTTGGGTAAATTGAATAGATTAAAGGCCGATAAATCCCCAGGGCCAGATAGGCTGCATCCCAGAGTACTTAAGGAAGTAGCTCAGGAAATAGTGGATGCATTAGTAATAATCTTTCAAAAACTCTTTAGATTCTGGAGTAGTTCCTGAGGATTGGCGGGTAGCAAATGTAACCCCTCTTTTTAAGAAGGGAGGGAGAGAGAAAACGGGGAATTACAGACCAGTTAGTCTAACATCGGTAGTGGGGAAACTGCTAGAGTCAGTTATTAAAGATGGGATAGCAGCACATTTGGAAAGTGGTGAAATCATTGGACAAAGTCAGCATGGATTTACAAAAGGTAAATCATGTCTGACGAAATCTTGTGGAATTTTTCGAGGATGTAACTAGTAGCGTGGATAAGGGAGAACCAGTGGATGTGGTATATCTGGACTTCCAGAAGGCTTTCGACAAGGTCCCACATAAGAGATTAGTATACAAACTAAAAGCATACGGTATTAGGGGTTCAGTATTGATGTGGATAGAGAACTGGCTGGCAAACAGGAAGCAAAGGGTAGGAGTAAACGGGTCCTTTTCACAATGGCAGGCAGTAACTAGTGGGGTACCGCAGGGCTCAGTGCTGGGACCCCAGCTATTTACAATATATATTAATGATCTGGATGAGGGAATTGAAAGCAATATCTCCAAGTTTGCGGATGACACTAAGCTGGGGGGCAGTGTTTCGCTGTGAGGAGGATGCTAGGAGACTGCAAGGTGACTTGGATAGGCTGGGTGAGTGGGCAAATGTTTGGCAGATGCAGTATAATGTGGATAAATGTGAGGTTATCCACTTTGGTGGCAAAAACAGGAAAGCAGACTATTATTTAAATGGTGGCCGATTAGGAAAGGGGAGATGCAGCGAGACCTGGGTGTCATGGTACACCAGTCATTGAAAGTAGGCATGCAGGTGCAGCAGGCAGTGAAAAAAGCGAATGGTATGTTAGCTTTCATAGCAAAAGGATTTGAGTACAGGAGCAGGGAGGTTCTACTTCAGTTGTACAGGGTCTTGGTGAGACCACACCTGGAGTATTGCGTGCAGTTTTGGTCTCCAAATCTGAGGAAGGACATTATTGCCATAGAGGGAGTGCAGAGAAGGTTCACCAGACTGATTCCTGGGATGTCAGGACTGTCTTATGAAGAAAGACTGGATAGACTCGGTTTATACTCTCTGGAATTTAGGAGATTAAGAGGGGATCTTATAGAAACTTACAAAATTCTTAAGGGGTTGGACAGGCTAGATGCAGGAAGATTGTTCCCGATGTTGGGGAAGTCCAGGACAAGGGGTCACAGCTTAAGGATAAGGGGGAAATCCTTTAAGACCGAGAAGAGAAAGACTTTTTTCACACAGAGAGTGGTGAGTCTCTGGAACTCTCTGCCACAGAGGGTAGTTGAGGCCAGTTCATTGGCTATATTTAAGAGTGAGTTGGATGTGGCCCTTGTGGCTAAGGGGATCAGGGGGTATGGAGAGAAGGCAGGTACGGGATACTGAGTTGGATGATCAGCCATGATCATATTGAATGGCGGTGCAGGCTCGAAGGGCTGAATGGCCTACTCCTGCACCTAATTTCTATGTTTCTATGTTTCTATGTTTCTAGAGAATGATTAGTCACCTATCCTCACCAATTGTGGTCTTTGGGTCAGAAGAGTTTAGGATGAAGAGGGACCTCATTGAACCATATCGAAAGTGAAAGGCATGGATAGATTGGATGTGGAGAGAATGTTTCCACTAGTAGGAGAGTCTAGGACGAGAGGTCATAGCCTCAGAATTAAAGGACGTTCCATTAAGAAGATGAGAAGGAATTTCATTAGTCAGAGGGTGGTGAATCTGTGGAACTCTTTGCCACAGAGGGCTGTGGAGGTCAGGTCAACAGGTATTTTTAAGGCAGAGATTGATAGATTCTTGATTAGTACGGGTGTCAAGGGTTATGGGGAGATGGCAGGAGAATGGGGTTAGGAGGGAGAGATAGATCAGCCATGTTTGAATGGCGGAATAGACTTGATGGGCCGAATGGCCTAATTCTGCTCCTATCACTTATGACCTAATGAAGTCAAGGACCCAGTTGCAGTTTTATGTTTTGTTCGTTACTACCTCTAATAATTATTCTATAAATGGGACTAATCCTTATTATCCTAATTTGCTTCCTTGCAGAAAGAGTTTTCTTGCATGGGACTCTCACAGTGGTTGTCGAGCATTCTGTCACAAACACTGTTTGCTTCATCCACACAGCTTTTTGATATTTCAGCTGCTTGGCTGTTGTATCTTTAAATTGATATTCTCCTCCGAATGTATCATTTCAAGTCCTTTGCTTCATTAGCATGTTCCTGATAGATTTAACATACTTCTTCTGTCCTAGGTTATTTATCTTCTACCAACATAGCACCACAGTCTAAATAAGTTTCCTGACATTCACTGCTAAGTGCCAAAAGTAATTCTGTTTCAGCGCATTATTTGCAATTACCATTGTTTTGAAATAACTGATCATCGCACTTGGCCTAATGCCAAGGAAAAATAAGTTGTATTTGATTTAACAAATTTAATAATATAGTGTAGCGGCGCCTGCTAGCACACGCATATATCGAACCCTGCGCTCGCAAGCCGCGTTCACGTGACTCGGGAGGGGCTGCTTGTTTTGCGTGGTTTTCCACTTGCGCACGTTAGTTCAGCGCTGACCACTGTTGTGGGCAGACGTGACTGGAGAACCTGTATACTGGATATAGAACTTTTGAATAAAGATCTGTTTAAAACTCCAGTCGTCGTTTCTCAGACCACTAAATTGGTGACCCCGATCTGTCTAGCCATCGTTTGACAAGAAGTATTATGCAGGAAGAGAGTGTTCCGCAGAATCGGCCAGCACGAGGCAGGGCGCACTGGCCTTCAAACTGCCAGCCTTTTGGCCTGATCAACCTCAGGTGTGGTTCGCCCATGTTGAGGCGATTAATTGTGGCACAGTTTCACTTACATCTCATCGACACCGACGAAACCATGTATTTCCATGTGGTGGGAGCATTACCACAGGACTGTGCCTCAAGGCTGTTGCCTTATATCAAAGACTCTCCGTCCCCCTGCAAGTACGAAGGGTTGAAGGCCCTGTTATTCCACGCTTACGTCCTTACCCATAGAGCCTGGGCGGCAAGGCTGCTATATATGGACTGTATCGGCGACAGAAGACCATCAACGATCATGGCAAAGATGTTGGCCCTGAATGATAGGCACCGCCCTTGCCTGCTTTTTGAACAGGCATTCTTAGAGCAGATGCCCGACAAAGTACAGCTAATGCTCGCCGGAGCTCATTTCAGCAACCCACAGCGGCTCGTGGAGAGAGCCGACGAACTGTGGACGCACAGACTGCGGGACGTTTACGCTTTCGCCTGCCCCCTGGTCACACAATGGGTGCAGCTGAACCAACATCGAGGGGAAGAAGAAGAGACCCAGCCCAGCGTCGAAGAGGAATCGCCGCGGCCAGTGGTCTACAGTCAACGCAGATGGTGCTACTACCACCAATGGTGGTTGGAGACCTTGCGGCGATTACAGGCGTTTGAACGCAGTAACCACCGCTGATCGGTATCCAGCCCCGAACATTCAGGATTTCTCGGCCCATCTGGAGGGTGCGACTATCTTCTCAAAGGTCGACCTTATCTGCGGGTATAATCAAATCCCGGCACACCGCGGCGTCGTCCCTAAGACGGCCACCACTACCCCTTTCGGCCTTTTCGAATGGCTCAGAATGCCTTTTGGCTTGAAGAACGCTGCTCAGGCGTTCCAAAGGCTAATGGATCAGGTCCGACGGGGTTTGCCATTTATTTTCATCTACCTGGATGGCATCCTGGTAGCAAGCAGCTCACAGGCAGAGCATGTCAAGCACCTCTGCTTGCTTTTCGAACGGCTGCGCAAACACGGGTTGGTGATCAACCATGCGAAGTGCCAGTTCGGATTGCGCTCCATTCCTTTCTTGGGTCATAGCATCACCTCTCACGGTGCGCAGCCATTGCCCGAGAAAGTCGACGCTATTCGTCGTTTCCCGAGGCCTCTATCGGTTAAAGGTTTGCAGGAGTTTATCGGGATGGTTATTTTCTACCATCAATTCATCCCGTCTGCAGCCGCCATCATGCGGCCGTTATTCCAATGCCTAGTCGATAAGCCCAAGGACCTGGTCTGGTCCAAAGAAGCACAGAAGGCATATGAGGGTGCAAAGAACGCATTGGCCAATGCCACTATGCTGGACCACCCTAGGGCGTCAGCCCAAACAGCCCTCACCGTGGACGCTTCCGACGTCACGGTAGGCGCCGTCCTCGAGCAGCGTGTAGGTAGTCGCTGAAATCATTTTTCAGCAGGCAACGGGCAAGTCCCCGAAGTTAAATACAGCGCATTCGACAGGGAGCTACTCGCACTTTACCTAGCGATCGGCCATTTTCGTTATTTCCTGGAGGGGCGCGCTTTCACCGCATTCGCCGACCACAAGCCGCTAACATTTGCTTTGACCAAGGTGTCTGACCCTTGGTCTGCCAGACAGCAACGGCACCTCGCCTACATTTCCGACTTCACGTCTGATATTCGGCATGTGGCAGGGAAGCTGAACGTTGTGGCTGACGCGTTGTCCCATCCAGCGCTGCCCGAAGTCTCGGTGCTCAGCCTAGGCATTGATTATGAGGAGCTGGCCGCTGCCCAACAGGCAGATGCCGGTATGGAGGTTTACCGCAATGCTGAATCAAGACCGAAGCTGGTTAAAGTGCCATGTGGCGCCTCCGGCGTACAAGTCATTTGCGATATCTCCACGGGCAAAGCCCGTCCCATTGCTCCGGTCGCTTGGCGACATCAGATTTTCAACACCATCCACAGCCTAGCGCACCCGTCCATTCACGCCACCTCTGCCTTGGTCGCGGCGAAGTTCGTCTGGCACGGGTTAAGGAAGCAAGTCCCTGCATGGGCTCGGTCCTGCATCCCATGCCAGACCTCCAAAGTGCAGAGACATGTACACCCACCGGTCCAGGATTTTGCCGTCCCAGACGGCAGGTTTCTGCACATCCATGTCGACCTGGTACGTCCCTTGCCTTGTTCGCGCGGGGCTACCCACTTACTGACCACCGTGGACAGGTTTGCCAGGTGGGCAGAGGCAATTCCGTTGGTTGAGCGCTTCCATAGGCACCTTAAGTCGGCGTTGAAAGCTCGACTCACCTGCTCGGCCCTGATTGGGTCGACCAGTTACCTTGTGTCCTCCTAGGCATCAGAACATCGTCTAAGGAGGACATCAAAGATTCCTCGGCCGAGTTGGTTTATGGCTCGATTTTGAGAAGAACCAGTAAAACAGGGCAGGAGGGGCGCGTCCTGTTTTGTTTTACCGGTCCCTAATGTTACACTCGCCCCGCGACCTCGGACTAGGCGTTCCGGTCGAACCGTCCGTTTACCCGTACGTTTCCATACCACGGATTCTGGGGGGGCCATGTAGTGGTGCCCGCTAGCGCACGCATATATCGAACCCAGTGTTCGGAAGCCGGGGTCACGTGACTCGGGAGGGGCTGCTTGTTTCACGCGGTTTTCCACTTACGCTCGTTAGTTCAGCGCTGACCACCGTTGTGGGCAGACGTGTCTGTAGAACCTGTATACTGGATATCGAACTTTTGAATAAAGATCTGTTTAAAACTCCAGTAGTCATTTCTCAGACCACTAATATAGTTTTATTACAACAATGAACTTAGCACACCAAGACATGTGAAATGCTTCAAAGTAGACCTTATTTGTTCATAACATTTCACTATTTCTTAAAGTTGCCTCTCATAAATCTTGAGAAAGAGGCATTTACATGCCAGCCCCACAGACTGTAACTTAAATACTTCCACTTCCCATGGTTCATCTTTACCCAGGACTATGTGCGATAATTCTATTTAATTGTAATCTTGTTTGGTGCATCATGCGTTCAGTTAGCTAGGTTATAATGAATTAGTATTGCAATCTTCTGATCCAGAGCGGAAGGTCCATATTAAACTTCATGTTGCAACATATCTTTTGGAGAAGTTAGACAATAGACAATAGCCAATAGGTGCAGGAGAAGGCCATTCGGCCCTTTGAGCCAGCACTGCCATTCAATGTGATCATGGCTGATCAGCCACAATCAGTACCCCTTTCCTGCCTTCTCCCCATATCCCCTGACTCCGCTATCCTTAAGAGCCCTATCAAGCTCTCTCTTGAAAGTATCCAGAGAACTAGCCTCCACCGCCCTCTGAGGCAGAGAATTCCACAGACTAGCAACTCTCTGTGTGAAAAGGTGTTTCCTCATCTCCGTTCTATGGCTTACCCCGTATTCTTAAACTGTGCCTGGTTCTGGACTCTCCCAACATCAGGAACATATTCCCTGCCTTATTATTAAATAATTTGATGGCTGGTGAACAGAACATCTTTGACACTAACATTTAGACTCTATATTTAATTGTACATGCAAAACCACTAAAACGTATAGTCTGATTTCCTCAAACTGTCATAAAAACATCTGTGGTTAAAAATGTGTTATGTCCTGTCCACAAAAAGTAGGAAGAATCATCTAAGAATCAGGTACAAGAGAGGAGCAAGGTGAAATTCTATCCACTTGACTGGACAAGTGTCAATTCTAATAAACTGGGAAAAGATTTTGGAAATGTGGACCAGAAACAACAAATTGAATATCTCCATGTAATGAGGAGTATTCAAAAAAGAACAATCAAGGAGATCAGCGTGAATATGCTACCACAAAATGAAGTCTAGACCCCAGGATGACAAGATGCACAAAAGATAGCCTATCTGTTCATATGTGAAATGAGAGGAGGAGATCCTAATCCGTGGGCTACAGTTGTTCTCCTCAAATCCCATGACTATTTTTGATTCTCTTAATATGTTAATGTTGTGTTGAATGCTTTCAGTGACCAAGTTTCCACAGTGCTTTTGGGTAGAGAATTTCAAAGATTTGCCATTCTTTGGGCAACTAAATGTCTTCTTGTTTCTTACCTGAATGTTTTATTCCTTTTTACTTTTGAGTTTGGGACCCCCTGATACTAGAATTTCCAGCTCTGGCAAACATCAACTCAAGTGCTTTGAAAATTTTGAAGAAACAAGAAACTGTTGATGCTGATTTACTAAAAGAAATGACACAAAGTGCTAGAGTAATTCAGTGGGTCAGACTTTATGTCTCCCTTGCCTTAAAAATGTGTTGGTTTCGATTAGACAAAACCAACACATTATACGACCATTCAGCGGTGGCAGCACTCTTCAGTGAAGAGTGCACGCCAGAGGTGAGGACTGCACAGAATGGTCTGTGGAGGCAGAGGAACAACTGCAGGACTGCTTGGAGTCAGTAGACTGGGCAATGTTCAAGGACTCGGCAACGGACCTGAATGAATTCGCCACAGTCATTACAGACTTCATAAGGAAATGCATGGATGACTGTGTTCCAACAAGAATCTTCCGAGTGTTTCCTAACCAGAAGCCTTGGATGAATAAGGAGATCCACATTCTTCTGAAGACCAGATCCTGGGCATTCAGGTCTGGTGATGCAGAGGTCTATAAGAAGTCCAGATATGACCTTGACAAGGCCATCAAAAGGCCAAAAGGGATTTCCGCTCAAACCAGGAGGATGGGGTGGATGTTCGGCAACTGTGGCAGGGTTTGAATGCCATCGCCTCCTACAAGGCAAAATCAGGAGGCAGCTCAAGCGACGGCGAAGCATCACTCCCTGATGAGCTCAATGCGTTCTACGCACGCTTTGATATGGAGAGCACTGATGTGCCTTCCTGAGCCCCCATACGCCCTGATGGTATTACAGTCACAGTCACAGAAGCCAACGTCAGAAGATCCTTCAGGGAGGTGAACCCTCGGTAAGTGCCTGGACCTGATGGTATACCCGGTCGAGTTCTCAAAACTTGTGCAGACCAACTGGCTGGAGTTTTTGCGGACATTTTTAACCTCTCCCTACTGAGGTCTGAGGTTCCCACCTGCTTTCAGAGGGCATCAATTATACTGGGGCCCAAGAAGAGTAAAGTGACGTGCCTCAATGACTATCGACCAGTCGCATTAACATCTGTGGTGATGATGTGCTTTGAGAGGTTGGTTATGGTGCATATCAACTCCTACCTCAACAAGAATTTCGACCCACTACAGTTTGCCTACCGTCACAACGAGTCAACGGAGGTTATGATCTCACTGGCTCTCCACTCCGCACTGGACCACTTGGACAAAAAAAACTTACGTCAGGCTGTAGTTTATTGACTAAAGCTCGGCGTTCAATACCATCATCCCCTCCAAGCTAGTTACCACACCCTTCATCAGATCCGAAGGGGCAAATCCCCTGGCCTGGATGAGCTGACAGCAAAGTTCCTCCGCACTTTCGGGGGGATCCTGAGGAGGGAGGAGGACTACACCATGGTACTGAGGGAGAGCCTGGCGACCGGAGAGATCCCCTTGTCTTGGCGGAGGGGTGTTGTGGTCTTTCTGCCCAAGAAGGGCAATCACTACCATCTAAAAAACTGGCTCCTTCCTCTGTACCAACCACAAGGTCTTTGCCAAGGCAATGGCCAACCATCTGGGCCCAATGCTGGCCCAAGTGATCCACCCTGACCAGTCTTACACGGTTCCGGGCCGGTCCATCCAGGACAATATCCATCTGGTTCAGGACCTGGCCTACCTGGCTCAGGAGACCGGTGTACCCACTGACTTTCTCTCCCTCAATGAGGAGAAGGCTTTCGACAGGGTGGATCATGAGTATCTGTTGAGGACTCTGCGGGAGTTTGGGTTTGGACCGCACTTTGTGGCCCGCATCCAGCTTTTATACACCGCCGCAGAGTGTCAAAGTAAACGGATTCTTGACGGCCCCCATTCCCTTCCGCAGAGGAGTACGTCAGGGCTGCCCCATGTCAGGCCAACTGTACGCCATCTGCATGGAGCCATTCCTTAGTCTGCTTCGGACGAGGTGGACGGGCATGGTTCTACGCGAGCTGGACATGGAGGTGGTTCTCTTGGTCTACGCCGATGACGTACTCCTCATAGTCACCGACCCCGTCGACCTGCAAAGGATGCGTGAGTGCCAACGAGTCTTCTTGGTCGCCTCCTATGCCAGGATCAACTGGGGGAAATGTCTGGACTCTTGGTGGGTCCCTGGCAGGCGGACTCCCTCCCGGAGAAGATGAGGTCTTTCACGTGGAATACCACGCACCCACTCTACTTGGGAGACTACCTGAGTCCCGTTGCGAAGACCTGGCCGACGAACTGGCAGGAGCTGAAGATGAAAGTCGTCGCCCAGCTGGGGCGCTGGTTGGGTCTCAGAGTACTTTCCTACCGGGTCAGGGTGTTGGTCATTAACCAACTCGTGCCTCCATGCTCTGGTACAGATTGACCACATTGGCCCCATCAGCGACCTTTGCTGAGATCATCTAGAAGATGATCATCCGAGATGCAGGGAGGCGTGTCCTGTATGGGCTCCTCCTCCACATCCTGCACTTCCTCGCCCTGGTCCACCGTCCGGACACCCAGTGGCGGTCGGTGTTGCCTTCCAATCGCGAGGGGGGGGAAGGCAACCCCGGTGGGGGTCCCTCTACGCAGGGATTCTCTCTCTCTACATTGGGGACCTGGGGTGGAGGATATTGCACCAAGGAGTTCCCTGCAACCTGTTTCTCTCGCGGTTCACAGACTCGCCAGCCGCCTGCCCCTTTTGCGGGCTGGAAGAGTCTGTGTACCAAATGTATATGGAGTGAGTGAGGCTGCAGCCACTGTTTCAATACCTAAAGGGGCTGCTCCTTGCCTTCTGGCTGCATTTTTCACCCACCATCCTCATCTTTGGATACCCTGTGTGCATAGGGGGAGGGTAGGGCTTAAGATGTCCTGGTAGCGTTGCTCCTGAGCCTGGCCAAGTTGGCCATCCGCGAAGAGGGCTCTGCCCGAGCCAGCTGCCTGCCCCTTTTCTGGGGTTATGTCCATGCTCGGGTGGGGTTAGAAAGGGACTACGCCCTGTCCACAGGCACCCTGAGGGATTTCCGGCACTGCTGTGCACCGCAGGGGGTTGAATGCATCCTCAATAAGGATTGTAACATAGTTGTATAGTAGTTTATTTAGGATATTTGTTTGTATTGTATTATGGTGGTGGGTTTGGGTTTGTTTTATTGTATTGTAAATATTATTTTTAATAATTGAATACATTTTTTGATTTGAAAAAAAGCTAGTTACCAAGCACACAGAACTGGGTCACTGCGCATCCCTCTGCACTTGGATCCTCCACAGACTGCAGTCTGCTCGAATTGGCAGAAATACATCACCTTCATTAACAATCATTACAGGAGCATCTCAAGGCTGCGTGCTCAGCCCCCTGCTCTACTTACTCTTTACTCAAAACTGTGTAGCCGGACACAGTGCGAACTCCATCATCAAGTTTGCCGATGACACCACCATTGTGGGACGAATTACAGATAACATTGAATCAGAGTATAGAAGTGAGATTGGCCGTTTGACCAAATGGTGCCAGCACAACAACTTGGCTCTCAATATCAGTGACACCAAGGAACTGATTATGGACTTAGGAGGGATGAGAAACATAGAAACATAGAAACATAGAAACATAGAAAATAGGTACAGCAGGAGGCCATTCGGCCCTTCGAGCCAGCACCGCCATTCATTGTGATCATGGCTGATCGTCCCCAATCAATAAGCCGTGCCTGCCTTCTCCCCATATCCCTTGATTCCATTAGCCCCTAGTGCTCTATCTAACTCTCTCTTAAACCCATCCAGTGATTTGGCCTCCACTGCCCTATGTGGCAGGGAATTTCACAAATTCACAACTCTCTGGGAGGACCCACAATCCTGTTTATATCAATGGGACGGTGGTGGAGACAGTCAAAAACTTCAAAATCCTGGGAGTGTATATTTCCAAAGATCTTTCCTGGACCCAGTGTTAATCCTGGCTAAATTGGAGCAGCCATGGTATTAAAATTGAGTAAGGGCTTGTGTACTGCTAGGTCATTTTGGTCAGGTTAAATGTGCCTTTGCAGAACTGAGACAACCTGCTGAATGGTGCCAGATAAGAGCTGCAGAGTAAGAATGGGACAACAGCAGAGGTCTGACAATGATGTGTAAAATGCATGGAACTGATTGGTTCAATGCAAATCAGATATACATAGTGTAAATATTGTTGCAAAGACTTACTTAGTTAGTGTTGATTGGTTGAAATGTTAAGCTTTGTCTGGGTTGTCTGAATCCCAAGGCACATGTTGCATTATTCATCTATGTTGGCATCCTTCTAGAAGCTCCTTTCAAATACAATGTATTAGTTACTATATTATTGGGTTAGGGAACTGTCAATCATGTACTGTCATAATCGATACATGTTATTGTACTGTACAGAGATCACCTCCATGTGGTTCGGCCCCTCAAGGTTCGGGGACCTATAAAAGGTAGCCCCCACGAGGTCCGATGTCGATCTTCTGGAAGAACGCTTGGGACTGCGGTGACCTTTTGGAGTGTCTCTGCTTGCACGAGGCTAGAAGGGCTTGGCCAAGCAGATACAAGGATCGAACCCGTGGTGGTTAGGTATTGTATTGGGGAATTTGTGTTGTGTTATCCTAAATAAAGTTTAGTTGCTCAAGTGCTTTATTCAGTATTTTATTGACTGAAGCTAGACCAGGGGGAGCTTTGAATAAGGTATTTACATCAGCACACTGATGCAATTATAAGGAAAGCACATCAGCGCCTCTACTTCCTGAGAAGATTACAGAGATTTAGTGTGTGAAAGAGGATTCTCCTGAACTTCTGCAGGTGCACAGTAGAAAGCATATTGACTGGTTGCATCATTGTCTGGTTTGGTAACTTGAATGTCCGGGAGCGGAAAAGACTGCAAAAAGTTGTGAACACTGCCAGGTCTTCATGGTTTTTTTTTTAATTGCCACTTACGGCTGTGATTTTTGGGCAGCTTACTCAGAGTCCCCCTCCGCTGCGCAGGACAAGAGGATTTTTCCCATCGATGAAACATAAAAGAGTTATTAATGTTTTAAAAATGTTTACATTCTCACTGCTGCCCCTGCTGGTGGGAGGGGGGAGGGACTATAAAACCCGGAAGTGTTGTGCCTCACTTAGTCTCTGCAAGATGGGGGAAGTGAGAGGGTCACGTCTCTCAGTCTGCTGTGAATAACGCTGAACACATGTCTACTAAACTGTGAGTGAGGTTTTACTGACCTTGAGTGCCCTTAATGTGGTTTGAAAATGAAAATGTGGTTAGTATGAAGTAATGCACTGCAAATGGTTGGGTGTGGGTCTGAGTTGAAGTGCAAGCACTGCAAATGGTTGGGTGGGGGTTTTGGGTTGAAGCAAAAACACCGCAAATGGTTGGGTGGGGGTTTTGGGTTGAAGTGAAAGCCCCAAGGACATTGGTTCCATTCCAGCCCAGGTGCAGATCGTCCTGTTTGTTCTGGTCCCACCTCTCCCAGAACTGGTTCCAATGCCCTAGAAATTTGAATCCCTCCCCCTTGCACCATTTTCAAGCCACGTATTCATCTGCAATATCCTCCTATTTCTACTCGGACTAGCACGTGGCACTGGTAGTAATCCAGGGATTATTACCTTTGAGGTTCTACTTTTAAGTTTATCTCCTTGCTCCCTAAATTCACCTTGTAGGACCTCATCAATTTTTACCTATATCATTGACAACTGGCTGTTCACCCTCCCCCTCCAGAATGTTCTGCAGCCGCTCAGTGACATCCCTGACCCTTGCACCAAGGAGGCAACATACCGTCCTGGAGTCTCGTTTGTGGCCACAGAAACGACTATCTATTCCCCTTATAATTGAATTCCCTATTACTATAGCCCTTCCACTCTTTTTCCTCCCCTCCTGTGCCGCAGAGCTGCCCACGGTGCCATGAAACTGGCTGCTGCTGCCCTCCCCTGATGAGCCATCTCCCCCAACAGTATCCAAAATGGTATACCTGTTTAGGAGGGAGGTGACCGCAGGGGACACCTGCACTACCTGCCTACTGCTACGCTGGCTAGTGGCCACCCGTTCCCTTTCTGCCCGCTTAACTTTTAGCTGCGGAGTGGCCAACTCACTGTACGTGCCATCCACGACTTTCTCAGCATCATGGATGCTCCACTATGAATCCAACCGCAGCTCCAATCGTTCAATGCAGTCTGCCAAGCTGCAGCTGGACACACTTCCTGCACATGTAGTCACCAGGGACACTGACCATATCCCTGATCTCCCACATGTTGCAGGAAAAACAGGGTCTGATCTCTGGATAAACAGGGTCTGATCAGGAACAGTCAACATGGATTTGTGCCTGGAAGGTCATGTTTGACAAACCTTCTTGAATTTTTTGAAGTGGTTACTAGGGAAATTGATGAGGGTAAAGTAGTGGACGTTGTCTATATGGATTTCAGTAAGGCCTTTGACAAGGTTCCCCATGGAAGGTTGGTTAAGAAGGTTCAATCTTTGGGTGTTAATGGCGGAGTAGCAAGATTGGATTCAACAGTGGCTCAATGGGAGATGTCAGAGAATAATGGTGGATGGCTGTTTGTCAGGTTGGAAGCCGGTGACCAGTGGGGTGCCTCAGGGGTCTGTGTTGGGTCCACTGTTGTTTGTCATGTACTAAGATATGTGGGGTTGTGGATAATGAAGTAGATTTTCAAAGTCTACAGAGAGATTTGGGCCATTTGGAAAAGTGGGCTGAAAGATGGCAGATGGAGTTTAATGCTGATAAGTGTGAAGTGCTACATCTTGGCAGGACAGATCAAAATAGGACGTACATGGTAAATGGTAGGGAATTGAGAAATGCTGTGGAACAGAGAGATCTACGAATAACTGTGCATAGTTCCCTGAAGGTGGAATCGCATGTAGATAGGGTGGTAAAGAAAGCCTTTGGTGTGCTGGCCTTTATAAATCAGAGCATTGAATATAGGAGTAAGGAAGTAATGTTAAAATTGTACAAGGCATTGGTAAGACCAATTCTGGTGTATGGTGTACAATTTTGGTCGCCTAATTATAGGAAGGATGTCAAAAAAATAGAGAGAGTACAGAGGAGATTTACTACAATGTTGCCTGGGTTCCAGCAACTATGTTACAGAGAAAGTTCAAGCAAGTTAGGTCTTTATTCTTTGGAGCGCAGAAGGTTAGGGGGGACTTGATTGAGGTCTTTAAAATGAGGAAAGGGATAGACAGAGTTGACGTGGATAAGCTTTTCCCATTAAAGGTAGGGAAGATTCAAACAAGAGGGCATGACATGAGAATTAAGGGACAGAAGTTTAGGGGTAACGTGAGGGGGAACTTCTTTACTCAGAGGGTGGTGGCTGTGCGGAATGTGCTTCCAGCAGAAGTGGTGGAGGCAGGATCGATTATAACATTTAAAAGGAAAGTGGATAGGTATATGGACGTGAAGGGAATGGAGGGGTATGGTCTGAGAGCAAGTAGATGGGACTAGGGGAAAACAAATGGTCGGCACGGACTGGAAGGGCCGAGAGGGCCTGTTTCCGTGCTGTAATTGTTATATGGTTTTATATGAGCAAACCACGGGGGCGATCTCAACTGACATGGCTTACCCACAAATTAAATCATAGAAACATAGAAAATAGGTGCAGGAGTAGGCCATTCGGCCCTTCGATATGATTATGGTTGATCATCCAACTCAGTATCCTGTACCTGCCTTGTCTCCATACCCCCTGATCCCTTTAGCCACAAGGGCCACTAACTCCCTCTTAAAGATAGCCAATGAACTGGCCTCAACTACCTTCTGTGGCAGAGAATTCCACAGATTCGCCACTCTCTGTGTGAAAAGTGATTTTCTCATCTCGGTCCTAAAAGACTTCCCCCTTATCCTTAAACTGTGACCCCTTGTTCTGGACTTCCCCAGCATCGGGAACAATCTTCCTGCATCTAGCCTGTCCACCCCCTTAAGAATTTTGTAAGCTTCTATAAGATCCCCCCTCAATCTTCTAAATTCTAGCGGGTACAAGCCAAGTCTATCCAGTCTTTCTTCAAATGAAAGTCCTGCCATCCCAGGAATCAGTCTGGTGAACCTTCTCTGTACTCCCTCTATGGCAAGAATGTCTTTGCTCAGATTAGGAGACCAAAACTGTATGCAATACTCCAGGTGTGACCTCACCGAGACCCTGTACAACTGCAGTAGAACCTCCCTGTTCTTATACTCTTTTCATTCATACAAAATCCTTTTGCTATGAATGCTAACATACGATTTGCTTTATTCACTGCCTGCTGCACCTGCATGCCTACTTTCAATGACTGGTGTACCTTGACACCCAGGTCTCGTTGCATCTCCCCTTTACCTAATCGGCCACCATTCAGATAATAGTCCACTTTCCTGTTTTTGCCACCAAAGTGGATAACCTCACATTTATCCACATTATACTGCATCTGCCATGTATTTGCCCACTCACCCATCCTATCCAAGCCACCTTGCAGCCTCCTAGCATCCTCCTCACAGCTAACACTGCCCCCCAGCTTGGTGTCATCCGCAAACCTGGAAATGTTGCATTCAATTCCCTCATCCAGATCATTAATATATATTGTAAATAGCTGGGGTCCCAGCACTGAGCCTTGCGGTACCCCACTAATCACTGCCTGCTATTCTGAAAAGGACCCGTTAACACTACTCTTTGCTTCCTGTCTGCCAGCCAGTTCTCTATCCACATCAATACTGAACCCCTAATACTGTGTTCTTTAAGTTTGCATACTAATCTCTTATGTGGAACCTTGTCGAAAGTCTTCTGAAAGTCCAGATATAACACATCCACTGGTTCTCTCTTATCCACTCTACTAGTTACATCCTCAAAAAATTCTATAAGATTCGTCAGACATGATTTAGCTCTCCTAAATCCAGGCTGACTTTGTCCAATGATTTCACCACTTTCCAAATGTGCTGCTATCCCATCTTTAATAACTGAATCTAGCATTTTCCCCACTACCGATGTTAGGCTAACTGGTCTGTAATTACCCGTTTTCTCTCTCCCTCCCTTTTTAAAAAGTGGGGTTACATTAGCTACCCTCCAATCATGAACTACTCCAGAATCCAAAGAGTTTTGAAAAATTATCACTAATACATCCACTATTTCTGAGGCTACTTCCTTAAGTACTCTGGGATTCAACCTATCTGGCCCTGGAGATTTATTGGCCTTTAATCCATTCAATTTACCTAGCACCACTTCCCTGGCTAACCTGGATTTCAGCCAGTTCCTCCATCTCATTTGACCTCCTGGTCCCCTGCTATTTCCAGCAGATTATTTATGTCTTCTTTAGTGAAGACAGAACCAAAGTAGTTATTCAATTGGTCTGCCATGTCCTTGTTCCCCATGATCAATTCACCCGTTTCTGACTGCAAGGGACCTACATTTGTTTTAACTAATCATTTTCTCTTCACATATCTGCAAAAACCTTTGCAGTCAGTTTTTATGCTCCCTGCCAGTTTTCTTTCATAATCTATTTTCCCTTTCCTAATTAAGCCCTTTGTCCTCCTCTGCTGGACTCTGAATTTCTCCCAGTCCTCTGGTAGACTGCTTTTTCTGGCTAATTTGTGTGCTTCATCTTTTGTTTTGATACTATCCCTGATTTCCCTTGTTATCCACGGATGCGCTACCTTCCCTGATTTATTCTTTTGTAAAACTGGGATGAACAATTGTTGTAGTTCATCCATGCAGTCTTTAAATGCCTTCCATTGCACATCCACCGTCAACCCTTTAAGAATCACTTGCCAGTCTATCTTGGCCAATTCACGTCTCATACCTTCAAAGTTACCTTTCTTTAAGTTCAGAACCCTTGTTTCTGAATTAACAATGTCACTCTCCATCCTAATGAAGAACTCAACCATATTATGGTCACTCTTGCCCAAGGGGCCACGCACAACAAGACTGCGAACTAACTCTTCCTCATTACTCAATACCCAGTCTAGAATAGCCTGCTCTCTCGTTGGTTCCTCTACATGTTGGTTTAGAAAACTATCCCACATACATTCCAAGAAATCCTCTTCCTCAGCACCCCTGCCAATTTGATTCACCCAATCTATATGTAGATTGAAGTCACCCATTATAACTTTTACCTTTGTTGCACGTATTTCTAATTTCTTGTTTGACGCCATCCCCAACTCCACTACTACTGTTAGGTGGCCTGTACACAACTCCCACTAGCGTTTTCTGCCCCTTAGTGTTTCGCAGCTCTACCCATATCGATTCCACATCCTCCAAGCTAATGTCCTTTCTTTCTATTGCATTAATCTCCTCTCTAATCAGCAATGCTACCCCACCTCCATTTCCTTTCCGTCTATCCCTCCTGAACATTGAATATCCCTGGATGATCAGCTCCCAGTCTTGGTCATCCTGGAGCCATGTCTCCGTGATCCCAACTATATCATATTCATTAATAACTATCTGCACATTCAACGCTGTTAGGTACTCCCCCCCCCCTCTGGTGGATGCTATGTACTTAACTCTTCTGTTTCTCTCCTGAGTGCAGGCCCCATTGCTGGGAATCAGGAGACAAGGGGTTAAGGGCTCCTGTACCCGACTGGCCAAGCTGCATCAGGTGACGGTGACTCATCGGAAGCTTAAATACCAGAATCTCCCAGAATTCTCTCTCTCTTCGTCAACCCTGGCTTGTGAGCAGGTTGCTGGTTTGAACTGCAGGAGGCCTGACCACATGGCATAGAACTTTGTGTATTATTACCTACATTTGTAAATTAATATTGAATTGGGACAGATAAGGGCTGACCTGAGGATTTTCGTGTATTTCGATTCAGGGTTATTTCCATTTAGGCAGATTAGAGACTCTAGTTCGACGGCCCATTGCTAGGCTGGCTGGAGCACTGTTATCTTTGTTTATTCGTTTATTCTTGTCCTTTACTGGGTTGTTTGGATCAGGTTTGGATTTTAACAAAATAAAAGACTATTTTCTTGAACTTGAGCCTGGTTTTTGACTATGTTACGCGGCTCTGAAGTACCTGCATTTGAGAGTCGTAACAAAAGCATCCACCTTTTTACGAATGCTCCTTGCATTGAGAATAAAGCCTTCAGGCTTGTTTTTACAACACCCTTACCCCTTATAAAATTATGTTGAAAAGTGGCCCTTTGTGAATTTTGCCCTGGATTTTTCTGCCTGCCACTTTTACTTTTCACCTTGCTACCTATTGCTTCTACTCTCA
Organism: Okamejei kenojei; assembly: GCA_035221665.1. NCBI lineage: Eukaryota > Metazoa > Chordata > Chondrichthyes > Rajiformes > Rajidae > Okamejei > Okamejei kenojei. Next base: position 140,073,762 of record CM069131.1, on the reverse strand, counting down.
TTTTGCACCCCTCTGTCTCTCAGCTCATGCTCGCATCCCCCTGTCACATTAGTTTAAATCCTCCCCGACAGCACTAGCAAACACTCCCCCAAGGACACTGTTTCCATTCCAGCCCAGGTGCAGACCGTCCTGTTTGTACTGGTCCTACCTCCCCCAGAACTGGTTCCAATGCTCTAGAAATTTGAATCCCTCCCCCTTGCACCATTTTTCAAGCCACGTATTCATCTGCAATATCCTCCTATTTCTACTCTGACCACCCAAGGTGCCATGAACCTGGCTGCTGCTGCCTTCCCCTGATGAGCCATCTCTCCCAACAGTATCCAAAATGGTATATCTGTTTAGGAGGGAGATGACCACAGGGGACACCTGCACTACCTGCCTACTGCTACGCTGGCTAACGGCCACCCGTTCCCTTTCTGTCCGCTTAACTTTTACCTGCAGTGTGACCAACTCACTGTACATGCTATCCACGACTTTCTCAGCATCGTGGATGTTCCAGTATGAATCCAACCGCAGCTCCAATTGTTCAATGCGGTCTGCCAGGAGCTGCAGCTGGACACATGTCCTGCAAACATAGTCACCAGGGACACCGACCATATCCCTGATCTTCCACATGTTGCAGGATGAGCAAACCATGGGGCCAATCTCAACTGGCATGGCTTTCCCCCAAATTAAATCAACTCATGCTATAAAAATGTTAATCCTTTAGACTGTACCTTTACTAAAAAGCACTGTACCCTTATCTCACTGTACCCTTAACTCACTGTACCCTTAGCTCACTGTACCCTTAGCTCACTGTACCCTTAGCGCATTGTATCCTTAGCTCACTGTACCCTTAACTCACTGAACCCTTAACCAGAATGCAGAAATGAGAACTGCTCCCAATCAGCTGCTTCCTCCAGTCCGCTTCCATCAATCTGCGGCTTCCACCAGAACACTTCCTTTAAAGTGTGGAATGTTACAGATTGGGTACTCCTCCTCTCGCTCCAACGGCTCCTGGGTCTCTGTGAAGCAAAGCCCCGCACTCGATTTTATAACTCACCACCCGGAAACTCCTCCTCTCGCTCCAACGGCTCCTGGGCCTCTCAACTCACCTCAAATCAATTCACTCACACCATAAAAATCTTAATCCTTTAAACTGTACCTTTACTAAAAAGCACTGTACCCTTAGCTCACTGTAAACCTTAACTCACCGAACCCTTAACTCACTGTACCCTTAACTCATTGTACCCTTAGCTCACTGAACCCTTAACTCACTGTACCCTTAACTCACTGTATCCTTAACTCACTGAACCCTTAACTCACTGAACCTTTAACTCACTGAACCCTTAGCTCACTGTACCCTTAGCTCACTGAACCCTTAACTCACTGAACCCTTAACTCACTGTACCCTTAACTCACTGTACCCTTAACTCACTGAACCCTTAACTCACTGAACCCTTAACTCACTGTAACTCACTCTTAACTCACTGTACCCTTAACTCACTGTACCCTTAGCTCACTGAACCCTTAACTCACTGTACCCTTAACTCACTGAACCTTAACTCACTGAACCCTTAACTCACTGTACCCTTAACTCACTGTAACTTGCCCTTAACCACTTCACTGCTCACTGAACCCTTAACTCACTGCTCACTGAACCCTTAACTCACTGGATCCTTAACTCACTGAACGCTTAGCTCACTGTACCCTTAGCTCACTGTACCCTTAACTCACTGTACCCTTAACTTACTGAACCCTTAACTCACAGAACTCTTAGCTCACTGTACCCTTAACCAATCTTTGCCCTTAACCAGAAAGCAGAAATACAAACCTGGGGTTGCTCCCAATCAGCTGCTTCCTCTAGTCCACATCCACCAATCAGCGGCTTCCTCCAGACCACTTATTTTGAAATGTGCTGGAACGTTGCAGAGTGGGTACTCCAACTGCTCCAACGGCTCCTGGGCCTCTGTTAAACAAAGCCCCGCCCTCCGTTTTTGAACACCGCCCGGACGCTGCTCCTCCCGCTCCAACGGCTCATGGGCCTCTTCCAAACCAAAAGTTGGTTTGAGAATGCTAAAGTTGCCTTGCCTAATTGAAAAGTTGGTTTGAGAATGCTAAAGTTGCCTTGCCTAATTGATAAGTTGGTTTGAGAATGCAAAAGTTGCCTTGCCTAATTGAAATGTTGGTTTGAGAATGCAAAAGGTGCCTTGCGTAATTGAGAAGTTGGTTTAAGAATGCTAAAGTTGCCTTGCCTAATTGAAAAGGTGATTTGAGAATGCCTCGCCTAATTGAAATGTTGGTTTGAGAATGCCTTGCCTAATTGAAAAGTTGGTTTGAGAATGCTAATGTTGCCTTACCTAATTGAAAAGTTGGGTTTGAGAATGCTAAAGTTGCCTTGCCTAATTGAAAAGTTGGTTTGAGAATGCAAAACGTTGCCTTGCCTAATTGAAAAGTTGGTTTGAAAATTTAAAAAGTTGCCTTGCCGTCAATATAATTAAAAGTCTAATCTTGACCACTTCTGTTTACACTGTATATTGATTTTAGGAAAAATGCTACCACGTACGGCTGTGAATTTTGGCCATCTTACTCCGCCTCCACTCTTCAGGTGCCGAGGATTTTTCCCATCGATGAAAAATAAAAGAGTTATTAGTGTTTAAAAAATGTTGAGATTCTGTCTCCTGTCAATCACGCCATGATGGTCACGCCCCTTATGGTGGGAGGGTCTATAAAATCTGGAAGTGTGGGCGTGCCTCAGTCACGACTCTCTGTCTTTAGTGGCCTTGCACCCTGCTAGAAATGGTATGAAACAGCATTTGAATTTGGTGGCCTTGCACCCTGCTTGAAATGATATGAAACTGCACTTGAATTTGGTGGCATTGCATCCTGCTTGAAATGGTATGAAACAGCATTTTAATTTGGTGGCCTTGCACCCTGCTTAAAATGGTAGGAAACTGCACTCGAATTTGGTGGTCTTGCACCTTGCTTAAAATGGTAGGAACCTGCACTCGAATTTGGTGGGCTTGTACCCTGTTTGAAGTGGTAGGAAACTGCACTCGAATTTGGTGGCCTTGCACCCTGCTTGAAGTGGCATTTCAAGGAATAGCCGTGAGTCAACGGCCCGCCCGCCAGCCGTGAGTGAGTGAGCTGCCAGCACACCAGGCTTGAGTGACTGAGCCACCAGCCCAAGAATCCATTCGGCCCTCAATGTCCATACTGGCCCTTTAGAAACCAGTCCCTTCAGCCCACAAACACCCATACTAGCGCTCCAGAAAGCCCCCCCCCACCCCCCTCCGGCCGCCAATATTGGAATTGAGCCTGAAGATTGCAACGTCCAAGTTCAGAAACACCTCTTCCCCACAGCCATCAGGCTATTGAATTCAACTCAAACAAAACTCTGAACACTAATAGCCCATTATCTGTTTATTTGCTCTTTATCTGTTTTATTTATTCATGTGTGCGTATATATTTATACAATGGTATATGGACACACTGATCTGTTCTGAATTCATGCCTTCTATCATTCTGCTGTGCTGATGCAAAGCAAGAATTTCATTGTCCTATCTGGGACACATGACAATAAACTCTCTTGAATCTTGAGGTGGAATATTGCGTTGGGGGACCAGCCCTCCCATGTGAAGTTGGGACCCAAACATAGTATGATATAACAAACGAGAGAGAAAGAAGAGAAGCTCAGTGTGTATATATACACATGCTCACAACATACTTATATATATATATATATAAGTATATTGTGAGCATGTGTATATATACACACTGAGCTTCTCTTCTTTCTCTCTCGTTTGTTATATCATACTATGTTTGCATATTCTGTGCTGCAGCAAGTAAGAATTTGATTGTTCCATCTGGCCAATAAAACACTCTTGACTCTTGACTCTAGATTACTGTTCATGTTTGTATAATTGAAAGTGTATGGCTGTTTAATGTCTCCTTATAAAACAAACTTACTTTCGTGAGCCTTCACTGCATTCCCTCTATCGCAGGCGTACATGACCTCAGTAGTCAAAAACATGGAGAAGGTACTTCATCATAGCAGTGGCAAGGACAAAAGGTAGAGACACAGGATATACTTCTTGAACCACAAAAAATGGGTAGAACAATTATGCCCAACTCTCTTTCTTGTGTCTTATCTCATTCTCATTCTCACAGTCTTGTATAAATGATGTGGATGGTGAAGTATGTTTCGTCCCTCCCCCATCAATTCCATCCCAGTTGGATCAATAGATTTGGGGTTTATTATTGTCAAGTCTACTGAGGTACAGTGAAAAGCCTTGTTTTGCATGCTATCTAATGAAATTGACTAATTGATCAAGTTTTTTGAGGAGGTGATGAAGGTGATTCCACAGGAATCTAAGTTGGGACCTTTGCTGTTTGCAAAATCTATAATTGACTTGGATGGTAAACGTAGACGGGTTGGTTAGTATGTTTGCAGATGTCACCAAGATTATTCGGGTCACGGACTATGAGGAAGACTGTCAAAGTATGCAGCGGGGTATAGATCAGCTACAGAAATTGGTGGAGAAATGGTAGATGGAATGTGACTTGCTGTACTTTGGGAGGTTGAATGTAAGGGGACATATGCAATTAATGACACTTAACAGCATTGACGTACAGAGGGATCTTTGGGTTCAAATCCATAATTTGATGTGGCAACACATGAAGACATGCTATACTTGCCTTCAATGGTCAGGGCATTGAGCGTAAGAGTCGGGAAGTCATGATGCATCTTTATCAGACTTCGTTAGGGCTCATTTGGAATATCTTTGCAATTCTGGTCACCTCATTGCAGGCAGGATATGGATGCATTGGAAAGCATTAGAGTTTTGAGAGTTAAGAAACTGCAAGGGTAACAAGACCATGATGGGTGTTATATACCACCATCTAAATACTAATCTGGATGAAAGGTGCAAATTACATCAGGAGATAGAAAAGGCATGTAAAAAAAAGTCAATGTTATAGTAGTCATGGGGGATTTCAATATGCAAGTTGAATGGGAAAATCAGATTGGTACGATACTGAATCCCTATGAGATGGCTTTTTAGAGTAGGTCACTAGAGAAAAGGTCATTCTGAATTTGATGTTGTGTAACAAACCAGATTTGATTAGGGAGCTAAGGTGAAGTAACCTCGAGAAAACAGTGATCATAATGTGATAAAATTCAACCTGCAATTTGAGAGTTAGAAGCTAAAATCGGATGTGTCGGGATTACCGCTGAATATAGGTATCTACAAAGGCATGATGGAGGAGCTGGATAAAGTTGATTGGAAGGGGACCTAGTAGAAATGACGGTGGAATGGCAATGGCATTTCATTCAAGCCAGTGTGAGGTGCTGATAAAAAGAGGCGAGGAGAAGGGGCGGGGCAAGAGCTGGCAATTAATAGCCAGATTATGTATGGAGGAACCTGTGGAAAACTCCACAAGATTTACCTATCTTGGCAGCATATTCTCATTAGATTGAGATGTAGAGGTCGACATCAACTCCTGAATTGGTAAAGCTGCATCAGTCTTCAGACGTATGCAGCCAATATGGTCTAGTGATGGGATATCCAAGATGCTAAAAGTCAAGCTCTTCCAGTCCGTAGTCCTCCCTACAGCCCTCTGTGTCATTGAGACATGGAAAATCAATGTGAAGATGAAAAATAAATTGGATGCATTCCAACAACGCTGCTTGAGGAAGATCATGAAGATTAGCTACAGAGGCCACATCACAAACGAGGAGATCTACCGTGAAACTGCAACAAAGCCTCTCAACTAGGACATAGAGGTACGCAGGATGAAATTTGTAGGACATGTACTCAGAATGTCTACAGAACGTGCACCTAGGAGAGCAATGACATGGCAACCTGACGGAAGAAGGAAAAGAGGCCGACCAAAACTCACATGGAGGCGCAAATTCCAGAAGGATTTGGAAGCCCGGGACGGCAAGCCTTTCGAGGGTGGAAGACATCGCACATAACCGAACAGAATGATGAAACCTTGCTGCCCAATGCACTCAACAGTGTTGGAGGAACTAAGTCTAAGTCATGTAAGGAGGGGTTGATTGGCAGAAGAGTAAGGCGGGGGAGTAAAGTTTGCCGATAGGAACTGAGGCTGCAAGTGGGGTGGAAGATTGCAACCTTCACGTGGTCTGCCCTGTTTCGACGAACGCAATCAACCCGGCGTGCACAATCAAATAAGATCAAATAGAACAAGTTGTCCTACAACTTTAGGTTGTACTCACCATACGCAAGAAGAAGAAGAAGGCTAGAAGTGATAAATTGATGTGAGGTGATAACAGGGTAGTCTGGCTCGGTTACTATTGCCACCTAATCAGCCTTGGTTATTATTTCCATCATTCTATCCTCCGATTCACTTGCCAATCAACCACTCCTTACCTGGATCTACCCAACACTTGCAAGCTCTTTTGCCGTCCCTTCCTCTCACCTCTTTCACCGCCTATCTCCCCTCCCATCAGTTTGAAGAAGGCTCCCAATCCGAAATTCTGTTGATCCATTTCCCACTGCAGGTGCTGCCTGGTCCGTTGAGCTCCTCCAGCACTTGGTGTTGTGTTCAACGCTTTTCATTGTCGCTGTTCACAGAGTTGTATTAGCTACTGCACAACAGTTTGCACTGGATCAGGGTCTACACTTGGTTAATTCAAAACTTTAGGTAAATTGGTCAGAAATTATTCAATTGAGTTTGGATTCTGTTTGAGAGGGGAAGTAACGTAGACATTTAAAACAATAGAGAAAGAATAATTGATTCATCAAAACACAGCTTTGCACGGTCGAGATAAAGCTTGGGGAGACGCAAAAATGGTGACAAGAAACTGAAATACGAATCTCACTAAAGATTAATGTTTTGCCCTATTGAATATAGAACTAAACGACTTTTTAAATAACTTGTTAACTTCAAAGCACCAACAATGACAGGAAATTTAGCTTTGTGTTGGAAGAGTTGCTTTCATAATTTGTCTATAACCATTATTTGGAGGTTAAATGTTAACCACAATAACTGCACAAGCCAAACACGCCGATGACAATGATACATTGTCCTACTTTTCAAAGAGGCTTTATTTTCTCACAACAATTGCTACATCGAATCGTTGGGGTGGGAGAAACAACCCTTCCGCACCCGCGATTTCTCCATACCCACTCCTATGGAATTCCAATCTGTCTCAACTGCAGGGGACCTGCCCAATCCATGTGCCCCACTCTTGCACATACTGAACAATGGACTTCATTTTCCGCCAATTCTTGGCTTTTTTTGTTCCTTCCCGCTACACGACTTTCAGCTATTTGCCAATTGGCTTTATGCAGAGTCACGTAGGTTGACGCGGTTCCACGTCAAGTATGAAACAGCCCCGCCAGATACTCCTGTGTTAAACTCTGGCAACTGACAGATTTCACACAGAGCAGCGAGTCCTTCTGCTCACTTCCAGCATGATCAAATGGGAAATGATTGACATCGGGCTGATCCAGGTACTTTGTGTTTTATGTCGATATATGTGAATGTATTTATTTAGATTACGTTTGTTGTGCCTCTTTAATGAAGAAGTATGATCGCTGTCCTGTTGGCCTAGCTCCTGCTGCCCGTTTACCTCCACGTGTGAGTTGGGCTGTATTCCGCTATGTCTCCAGTTAGCAGCGAGAGGCTGGTGTGTAACGGCGCCGGCTGGAAATGAGCAGCGGAGGCGAAGGTGCCAGCATGCAACTCCTCAACACACACAATAAAGCAATCGAGTCGGAGGTGCTCCGACCCAAAATATCACCCATTCATTCTCGTCAGAGATGCTTCCCCGACACGCTGAGTTACTCCAATACTTAGTGTAGCAATGTTACAAAATTTTGAGATTTTAAAAATCAAGTCTGCAATTTATCCCATCAGATAAGGCATAAAAAAGACGTTTAATTTGACACCTAATTCACTTTCATATCTTCAGTATTAAAAAAGTTATGGCCATTTTCATACTCGGAAATTAGCATATTTTTCCCTATTGCTTTGGCATTGACTTAACACAAAAGCTGGGATCCAGGACAGTCAAAAGCCCATGACTTAAAATTAAGAGAACGGAAATACATTTTCAGTTATTATGGATTGAAGCAATCTGAAGCAAATATGAAACAATCTTAATTGGATGACCTGAAATTAAAGCATATAATTAGTTAGTTACCCAATTGTAGCTAATTACAAAATTCAATTACTAGATCAAACATCTATCCATTTCTTAAGAAAAGATTAACATTTTTAAATAGCCTGCATCCAAATAATATTCACACAAGAATTCACAATATAACATGATTTTTAAATCTCATTGTCATGAATTTATAGGCCAAATGGAAGGAATTTAGTATTTAATTCCTGTAAATGAATGGCCATTTAAATCATCTTGCGAGTGGGATTTTGGAACATTGCAGTTGCGGTGAATTTAAACCCCATATCGGCAGGAAAAATACTGCCGGTTCGTATGGGGCCTAAATCACCTTTTCGCAACATAAAATGTGGATTAAGGTAATCCTAAGAAGCACATTTATATGTAAAATAAACGGCTTTCCTTTAGCTGGCCCGGACCTGAAATCCGTCCCGTTTATCGGCGTTGATGGCATTAGAAGCAGCTTTTTATTTTACTCCAGCGCTGAAATTGTCCAGCGATTTAAAAAAAATAAATAAACAGAAAGGCCGTCGGAACAATTCTTCAGCATTTGCTAGCTTCCCGAGAAAATATATCCAGGACAGGCGGTAGAAAACCACATTTTAACCCCGCCCCTGCCCCCCCCCCCCCCCCCCAAAGGCAACAAAGTCGCACACACGGCCAGTGGCAGAACTGCAGCGCCGCTGAAGGTAAGTTTTGTAAAATACCTACTTAGTGTTTTGCAGCATCCAGTTCATTGTGTCTCCTAACAACAAAGGATGCTGCTTATGATGACAATTGGATAAAGCATGAATTATTTGGATATAGACACAATAAGCTGGAGTAACTCAGCAGGTCAGGCAACATCTCAGGAGAAAGGGAATAGGTGAAAGGGAAGAAGGTCGAAACCCTTCTTCAGACTGAAAGTCAGGGGTAAAGGAAACGTGAGATTTAGACGGTGATATTAACAAGGTTAATTCCCGGGATGGCAGGGCTGTCATATGCTGAGAGAATGGAGCAGCTGGGCTTGTACACTCTGGAGTTTAGAAGGATAAGAAGGATTCTCATTGAAACATATAAGATTGTTACGGACTTGGACACGCTAGAGGTAGGAAACATGTTCCCGATGTTGGGGGAGTCCAGAACCAGCGGCCACAGTTTAAGAATAAGGGGTAAACCATTTAGAACGGAGACGAGGAAACACTTTTCTCACAGAGAGTGGTGAGTCTGTGGAATTCTCTGCCTCAGAGCGCGGTGGAGGCAGGTTTTCTGGATGCTTTCAAGAGAGAGCTAGATAGGGCTCTTAAAAATAGCGGAGTCAGGGGATAGAGGGATAGTGGAACAGGGGATAGTGGAACAGAGGGATCTAGGAATAACTGTGCATAGTTCCCTGAAGGTGGAATCGCATGTAGATAGGGTGGTAAAGAAAGCCTTTGGTGTGCTGGCCTTTATAAATCAGAGCATTGAATATAGGAGTAGGGAAGTAATGTTAAAATTGTACAAGGCATTGGTAAGACCAATTCTGGAGTATGGTGTACAATTTTGGTCGCCTAGTTATAGGAAGGATGTCAACAAAATAGAGAGAGTACAGAGGAGATTTACTAGAATGTTGCCAGGGTTCCAGCAACAATGTTACAGAGAAAGGTTGAACAAGTTAGGTCTTTATTCTTTGGAGCGCAGAAGGTTAAGGGGGGACTTGATTGAGGTCTTTAAAATGATGAAAGGGATAGACAGAGTTGACGTGGATACGTTTTTCCCATTGAGGGTAGGGAAGATTCAAACAAGAGGGCATGACATGAGAATTAAGGGACAGAAGTTTCGGGGTAACGTGAGGGGGAACTTCTTTACTCAGAGGGTGGTGGCTGTGTGGAATGAGCTTCCAGCAGAAGTGGTGGAGGCAGGATCGATTTTAACATTTAAGAGTAAAGTGGATAGGTATATGACGTGAAGGGAATGGAGGGGTATGGTCTGAGTGCAGGTAGATGGGACTAGGGGAAAACAAATGGTCGGCACGGACTGGAAGGGCCGAGAGGGCCTGTTTCCGTGCTGTAATTGTTATATGGTTATATGGTTATATGATATGGGGAGAAGGCAGGAACGGGGTACTGATTGGGGATGATCAGTCATGATCACATTGAATGGCGGTGCTGGCTTGAAGGACCAAATGGCCTGCACCTATTGTCTATTGTCTATTGTCTAATGATCGAATGACTGAAAGATATGCAAAAAGTAACAATGATCAATGAAAGGTGAAGCCCACAATGGTCCATTGTTGGCTGTGAGCTAGGTGAGACATCGCTTACCTTGTATAGGCTGCATGGATGGAGCTCATGGAATTCAAGGCTTAGTGCTTTGGGGAAGTCTAAGTGGATCAAGATCCCATGGTACTGTAAAAATTCTGTACCAGGGTAATCTATTTGCTGTGTGGTGCTGTATGGGGGGAGGGGAGGGGAGTCATTAAGAGAGATGGCGTTACAGATAGAGGGACTATGGGAAAGCTGTAGTCTCCCTCACACAAATATTCTTTAGGACAATTGTATCACACCATGTTCCCGTGGGTACCTGTCAGATGTATTTTGGATTATTTTGACAGCTACAACTATCAAATATCCTGATCTCGTTTCACTTACACCCGAAAAGATCCACATTGGAACCAGGTGCTGGATCTTTTCGTGTGTGAATGAAATTATCCAACTGAGCATCATTCTGATGCCAAAGGAGAAAATGTGGCAATCAAATATGGCTTAAATTAGAGTCATAGAGTGATACAGTGTGGAAACAGCCCCTTCGGCCCAACTTGCCCACACAGGCCAACATGTCCCAGCTACACTAGTCCCACCTGCTTGCCCTTGGTCCATATCCCTCCAAACCTGTCCTATCCATGTACCTGTCTAACTGTTTCTTAAACGGTAAGATAGTGTCAGCCTCAACTACCTCCTCTGGCAGCTTGTTCCATACACCCACCACCCTTTGTGTGAAAAGGTTACCCCTCGGATTCCTATACAATCTTTTCCCCTTCACCTTGAACATATGTCCTCTGATCCTCGATTTACCTACTCTGGGCAAGAGATTCTGTATATCTACTCAATCTATTCCTCTCATGATTTATACACCTCTGAGATCTCCCCTCATCCTCAAGGAATAGAGACCCAGCCTACTCAACCTCTCCCTATAGCTCAAACCCTATAGCCTTGGCAACATCCTCGTAAATCTTTTCTGAACCCTTTCAAGCTTGACAATATCTTTCCTATATCTGGTGCCCAGAACTGAACACAATAATCTTGATGCGGTCTCACCAGTGTCGTATACAAAATATACTGTTTTCTTGACAGAGTCCTTTTAAAATCACCTAAAGATAAAATAAGAGGACTATCCTATGCTGGCATAGATAAGCCTATATCGATGCTTTGCAGTAAATTATATTTTGTAATTGCAATTTGTTTACTGTTCCTAATTATAAAGAGATTTTTTAATGTAAATTCTTTCAATTAATATGATTTTTAGCTGGAGTCAAATGCATTCCTAAACCAAATTTCATTGGTATCCAAAGAACAGAATACAGCCATCAAGGAAACTGAGACCTTCAAATGTAATTTTGAAACGTTCATTGATTACCCTAATAAGATCTACAATTTTGCCAGTTGGCTTAAAGGTAAGAGACTGCAGAGTTGATTTTTTGTTCTGTCTTTATGAATTTTTGCAAAAATATGGGTGTACACAAAACAATATTGCCAAAAACTGAATACTAATAGTTTTATAAAGTACCATTTATATGGAACTCCCCATGTGAAACAATTGCTCAGTATGACAAACAAGTAAATGACAAGTAAACGGATCAAGAACAAATTGGGAGAGAGAGATCTGATTCATGGAAATCACAGTAATTAATAATGCATTTGAACATTGATGCATTTAAGCATTTGTGCTGGCATCAAATATGTGATTTACCTGATCGCACTGACATAATTTCAGTGGCTAGCCAAGACTAATTATGGTGTTGCTATGAAACAAGAAGCACTCAACTGCAAATTTATCAAATTTAGCATCCATTCCTCGTCAGCCACAGCCTGTCCCAAAAAATGGGACAGATAATGCTTTTAACACACTAAAACTATCTTTATTAGATGTCAGGTCTTTGGCAGGAAAATAATTTTTAATCAACAATTTCATTATTAAGCACAATCTTGATTTTATATTCTTAACTGAAACTTGGTTGGACCAAAATAACAGTGCAGCTGTTCTTATTGAGTCAACCCCTCCCAACTTCAGTTTTATGAGTAAGGCTAGAGTGCAGAAGAAAGGAGGTGGGTCGCCATAATATTTAATGACACACTGCAATGCAAGCAGATATCTTACGAAAATGTTGCGTCTTTTGAGCATCTGGCTCTTCAGCTGAATTCCTCTCAGGGAGCTATGTTCCTAAATATCTACAGGCCACCTAAATACGGTGCAAGCTTCTTTGATGAGTTTACTGAACTTCTGTCTATAATCTGTATCGACTGTCATTGTGTAGTTATTGTTGGTAATTTTAACATTCATGTTGACAACTCCCAGGACAGAGGAACTAAAGGACTGTGTTCTTGATAACTACGGACTGACTCAGCATATGACAGAGCCCACTCACAACAAGGGGCACACTCTGGACTTAATTATCTCCAAGGGTCTGAACATTTCCAAGATTGTGGTGACTGATGTTGCTCTCTCCAATCATTCATGTGTTTTCTTTGACAGCACTATCTCCGTGCACACAAATGTTCAAAAAAAGATAGTCACTAAAGGTATATCAAAGTTATATGAAAGCACCAGTGAAACATTTATTCTGCTTTTCCCTTCCACACCCGCCCCCTCTTGGGTCTCAGTCAATGAGCTTGTAGATCATTTCAATTACAAAATTACAAATGTTATTGATGCTAAGGTGAAGGTTGTCTCCAGTAAGAAAAGATCACATGGAGAAATGCCACGCTGGTAAGAATAGAAAAAAGAGTATCGAAAAGCTGGATGCAGGTGGTGAAAATAAATCTCCAGGTTCACTATGACATCTATAGGGAAAGACTTTGCATTTATGGCCTGGAGCTGAGAAATGCAAGGCAGTTGTTCTACGCTGACATCATCGCCAAAAGCAACAATAATGCACATGCCTGTTTGCTACTGTTGACAGGCTAACAAACCCTCCTGTGTCAGTAACCTCTGAACTTTCCACCAGGGCCTGCAATGAATTTGCTTCCTTCTTCATTGACAACATTCAAAAAATCAGACAAGCAGTCAGTGCCTCCATATCAGGTGCAGGATGTGTGTCATTTGTGTCAAAACCTGGAGAACATTATACAACATCTGAAATTCTCCTTCTGCTGCCTTGATATTCTGCCAACAGGATTTTTTTTTAATGTTTCAAATTATTTGGCCTCAGATCTACTGCAAATCGTAAACACATCTCTTCTCTCAGGTGTCTTCCCAAAGACCCTGAAAAGTGCAGTCATCAAGCCATTCTTAAAAAAGAACAATCTAGACACTTTACGAATGTGCAATTACAGGCCCATATCAAACCTTCCATTTTTGTAAAATCATTAAGAAAGCTGTTTTTCAACAGCTTATTAACTTTTTGTCACTAAACATCGTTTTGATGCCTTACAGTCAGGTTTTCAACCACACCACAGCACTGAGACCGCTCTTGTTAAGATCTTCAATGACATCCACTTAAATTCAGACAATGGCAAAATTTCAGTCTTAGTATTTCTGGATCTCAGTGCTGCATTTTACACAGTCAACCACACCATATTACTAGACCGATTGGAAAAGTGGGTTGGACTTTCTGGCACAGTATTAAACTGGTTTGAATCCTACTTAGAGAACAGAACTACTTTGTGTCTATAGGTAATTACATATCAGAGTGGACAAATATGACATCTGGAGTTCCCCTGGGCTCCAATCTGGGTCCTCTTCTGTTTAACATTTACATGCTCCCACTGGCTTTGATTATGGAAAACAACAAAATAAGTTACCATAATTATGCAGTCGACACACAAATTTACATAAACATATCACCAGGGGCTATGGTCCAATCCGAATACTGAGTATGTGCATCGAACAATCGATTGGATGTGCCAAAACTTTCTTCAATTAAACAAAGACAAAACTGAGGTAGTTGTTTTTGGAGCCAAAGAGGAACAATTGAAAGTCAGTGCTCAGCTTCAATCGGCAATGTGAAAAACCATGGACAAAGCCAGAACTCTTGGTGTAATCATGGACTCAGACCTGAATTTCAACAGTCACTTTAAGACAATTACAAAGTCAGCCTACTATCACCTCAAAGTCAAAGTCAAAAGAGTTTATTATCATGTGTCCCTGACAGGACAATGAAATTCTTTCTTTGCATAGCACAACAGAACATAGTAGGCATTGACTACAATTATATACTTAAATACACACATAAATTAATAAATTAATAAAGTGCAAATAACAGATGGAGGGGTATTAATGTTCAGAGTTTTGTCCGAGCCAGGTTTAATAGCCTGATGGCTGTGGGGAAGTAGCTATTCCTGAACCGGGTCGTTGCAGTTCTCAGGCTCCTGTACCTTCTACCCGAAGGTAGCAGGGAGATGAGTGTGTGGCCAGGGTGGTGTGGGTCCTTGATGATGCTGCCAGTCTTTTTGAGGCAGCGACTGTGTTAGATCCCCTCGATGGAAGGAAGGTCAGAGCCGATGATGGACTGGGGGTACACAATAGGCTGGAGAAACTCAGCGGGTGCAGCAGCATCTAAGGAGCTAGGCGACGTTTTGGGTCAAGACCCTTCTTCAGACTGGTCAGGGATCAGGGAAACGAGAGATATAGACGGTGATGTGGAGAGATAAAGAACAATGAATGAAAGATATGCAAACAAGTATCAATGATAAAGGGAACAAGCCATTGTAAGCTGTTTGTGGTGTGAAAATGAGAAGCTGGTGCGACTAGGGTGGGGCAGGGAGATAGAGAGAGAGGGAATGCCAGGGCCCAAGGGCTGAGGGAGAGGTGGGAAGGGGAGGAGACAGCAAGGGTTAACAGAATTGAGAAAATTCAATGTTCAAGCCCAAAGGATGCAGACTCCCCAAGCGGAATATGACGCTGTTCCTCCAATTTGCGGTGTTGCTCACTCTGGCCGTGGAGGAGGCCCAGGACCGAGAGGTCGGATACGGAATGGGAGGGGAAGTTGAAGTGCTGAGCCACCGGGAGGTCGGGTTGGTTAATGCGGACCGAGCGGAGGTGTTCGGCGAAACAATCGCCAAGCCTCCGCTTGGTCTCACCGATATAGATCATCTGGCATCTGGAGCAGCGGATGCAGTAGATGAGGTTGGAGGAGGTGCAGGTGAACCTCTATCGGACCTGGAAGGACTGCTTGGGTCCCTGAAAGGAGTGGAGGGGGGAGGTGAAGGGACAAGTGTAGCATTTCTTGCGGTTGCAAGGGAAAGTGCCCGGGGAAGGGGTAGAGCGGGAGGGAAGGGAAGAATTGACAAGGGAGTTGCGGAGGGAGCGGTCTTTGCGGAAGGCAGACAGAGGGGGAGATGGGAAGATGTGGCGAGTGGAGGGGTCACGTTGGAGGTGGCGAAACCGGCGGAGGACTATGTGTTGTATTTGCCGGCTGGTGGGGTGAAAGGTGAGGACCAGGGGGACTCTGCCCTGTTTGCGAATGGGGGAATGGGGAGAGAGGGCAGTGTTGCGTGGTATGGAGGAGACCCTGGTGCGAGCCTCATCTATAGTGGGGGAGGGGAATCCCCGTTCTCTGAAGATGTGATGACCTGGTGTGGAACACTTCATCCTGGGAGCAGATGCGGCGTAGGCGGAGGAATTGGGAATAGGGGATGGTGTCCTTACAGGAAGGAGTGTGGGAGGAAGAGTAGTCCAGGTAGCTGTGGGGAGTCAGTTGGTTTGTAGTGGATGTCGGTCAGGAGTGTATCACCTGCAATAGAGATGGTGAGGTCAAGGAATGGTAGGGAAATGTCGGAAATGGTCCAAGTGTATTTGAGTGCCGGATGGAAGTTGGTGGTGAAATGGATGAAGTCAGTCAGTTGTGTGTGGGTGCAGGAGGTGACACCAAAGCAGTCGTCGATGTAACGGAGGTAGAGGTCGGGGATGGGGCCCTGGTACGCCGAGAACAAGGATTGTTCGACGTACCCGACAAAGAGGCAAGCGTAGCTGGGGCCCAATGCGTGTGCCCATAGTTACGCCTTGGGTTTGGAGGAAATGGGAGGAGTCAAAAGAGAATGAATCACAAGATGGGGGTTACACAAAAGGCTGGAGAAACTCAGCGGGTGCAGCAGCATCTAAGAGGCGAAGGAGATAGGCGACGTTTCGGGTCGAGACCCTTCTTCAGACCCGTCCACTGACACCCTCCTCCGCCTAGCGGAGTTGGCCCTAACCCTCAATAACTTCTCTTTTGATTCCTCCCATTTCCTCCAAACACAAGGCGTAGCTATGGGCACACGCATGGGCCCCAGCTACGCTTGCCTCTTTGTTGGGTACGTCGTTTTATAAAACTTCGTTAACACATGAATCACAAGATGATGGACTGGGCTGTGTTTACTACTTTTTGTAGTCTTTTCCTCTCCAGGGCACTCAAGTTGCCGAACCAAGCAACCGGTCAGCAAGCTCTCTACTGTGCACCTGTAGAAGTTAGAGAGAGTCCTCCTTGACAGACCGACTCTCCGTAATCTTAAGAATATATCAAGAGTTAAAGGATTTATGGTTCATCAGGATTTGGAAAAATTTGTCCAATAATTTATCCTCAGTAGACTTGACTACTGTAATGCTGCCTTCACAGGTCTCCCTAAAATATCAATTAAACAGCTGCAGCTGATTCAGAACACTGCTGCTGCTCGAGTCCACTTTAAGACCAAGAAAGTGGATCACATCACTCCAGTTTTGAGGTCTTTACACTGGCTTCCAGTCTATCAAATAATTGATTTCAAAATATTACTGTTGGTTTATAAAGCACTGAATGGTCTAGGGCCAAAATCCATTTCTGATCTTCTGCTACATTATGAACCATCCAGACCTCTGAGGTCTGCTTTCTGTCCCCAAAGTCAGAACTAAACATGGAGAAGCAGCGTTTAGTTTTTATGCACCACATATATGGAACAAACTTCCAGAAAAATGCAGGTCCACTCCAACTCAGTTCTTTTAAATCAGAGCTGAAGATTTTTCTGTTTAACGCTGCCTTTAATTTAATTAAATAATTATTAAATTCTTACACAGCACTGTAATTTTTATTCTTGTATTTTATACATCTTATTCTATTTTAGCTTGTTTTTATTTTCTATTCTTTTTAATGACTGTTATTTGCTTTTTAATGCTTTGTGTAAAGCACTTCGAATTGCCTTGTTGTTGAAATGTGCAAAATAAATAAACTTGCTTGCTTGCTTGCTATCTATACCCCATAACCACAATGTTCAATTTGTAAGTAGCTATCACCAATTCACCAGCCCATCTAAAATGAAGATGCCCTGTGCCTGCACACAATGACAGATGTCAGATTAGAATCTGGAGCCGGTTCTGCTTAATTCTGGCCCTTTCTTACCTCCAGTTCCCTCCCCTCTACTTTCAGTCTGAAGAAAGGTTCCGACCCAAAGCGTCTCTAGTTTTCAAGAGAGAATTAGATTTAGCTCTTAGGGCTGACGGAATCAACGGATATGGGGAGAAAGCACGAGAGGGGTACTGATTCTGAATGATCAGCCATGGTCATATTGAATGGTGCTGCTGGCTCAAAGGGCTGAATGGCCCACTCCTGCACCTATTTTTCTATGTTTCTATGTCACCCATCTCTTTTTCTCCAAAGATGCTGACTGACCCGCTGAATTACTCCAACACTTTGTGTCTATCTTCAGTCTAGAGGCTTTGGCAGAGTATGAGCTTTAAGAGGGTCTCTAGTTTTCTGACACAATTCTGTGATAGTTGGAGAAAAGTAGATTACTGTAAGTCCTCCAAACACAAAGAGTTAGCAAGTTTTATTGGGGTATTAAACCTGCTCCACCATTCAACAAGATCATGGCTCATCTTCTAGATCAATTCCCCATATTCCTTGATTCCTCCAATATCCAGACATTTATTGATGTCAGTTTTGAATCCAAGACATTGATGAGTTCACATCAGTCATCCTGCTATAGGAAGGATGTCATTAAGCTGGAAAGATTTCAGAGAAAAATTAACAAGGATGTTGCCAGGATTTGGGAGACTGAGCTATATGGAGAGGTTGGGCTGAATAGGACTTCATTCCATTGTGGAAGAAGTTAAGGTTTGATCTTATAGAGGTGTATAAAATCATGATGGGAATAGATAGAGTGAGTTTTTTTCCCCAGAGGAATCAAGAACTAGAGGGCATAGGATTAAGATGAGAGAGGAAAGATTTAATAGGAACCCGAAGGGCAACCTTTTCACTCAGAGGGCGGAGGGTACAAAGAACAAACTGCAAGAAGAGGTAGTTGAGGCAGGTACTATAGCAGCATTTAACAGACACTGAGACAGGTACATGGATGGAAAAGGTTCCGAGGAATATGGGGCAAATGCAAGCAAATGGGTCTAGTTTAGATGGGGCATCTTGGGTGTTATGGGTAAGTTGGGCTGAAGGGCCTACTTCTGTGCTGTATGACACTATGACTATCACTCTAATTATCTCTACTCTAACTATGAAAGTAAGCATGCAGGTACAGCAGGCAGTGAAGAAAGCGAATGGCATGTTGGCCTTTACAACAAGACGAATCGAATATAGGAGCAAAGAGGTCCTTCTGCAGTTGTACAGAGCCCTAGTGAGACAACACCTGGAGTATTGTGTGCAGTTCTGGTCCCCTAATTTGAGGAAGGACATTCTTGCTATTGAGGGAGTGCAGCGTAGGTTTACAAGGTTAATTGCCGGGATGGCGGGAATATCATATGCTGAGAGAATGGAGCAGCTGCGCTTGTAAACTCTGGAGTTTAGAAGGATGAGAGGAGATCTCATTGAAACATATAAGATTGTTATGGGCTTGGATACGCCAGAGGCAGGAAACATGTTCCCGATGTTTGGGGAGTCCAGAACCAGGGGCCACAGCTTAAGAATAACGAGTAAGCCATTTAGAACGGAGACGAGGAAACACTTTTTCTCACAGAGAGTGGTGAGTCTGTGGAATTCTCTGCCTCAGAGGGCGGTGGAGGTAAGTTTGCTGGATGCTTTCAAGAGAGAGCTAGATAGGGCTCTTAAAAATAGCAGAATCAGGGGATATGGGGAGAAGGCAGGAACGGGGTACTGATTGGGGATGATCAGCCATGATCACATTGAACGGCGATGCTGGCTCGAAGGGCCAATTCAACTACTCCTGAACCTATTGTCTATTGTCTAGTGTATATTGTCTATTGTCTATTGTCTTATCGGTTGGTGCTCTTATATGAATTCAAAGCCAAATCTACCAGTGAGGTAAAGTTTGTGGAGCATCAGGGCAACTTAGATTTAGATCATAAGACCAGAAGACCATAGACATAGGAGCAGAATTAGCCATTCATACCATCGAGTTGACTCCATCATTCAATCCAGGCTGATCTATTTTTCTCTCTCAACTCCATTCTCCTGCCTTTACCTCGTAATCATTGACGTCTTCATAATCAAGACGTCCTATGCCTTAAAAACACCCAATGTCCTGGCCTATATTTTATTTTTTTTGCCTCGATCCCTTCTTAAATAGTGGAGTCACATTTGTGATTTTCCAGCCCTCTGGAACCATTTCTGATTTTAATGATTCTTGAGACATCACTACTAATACCTCCACAATCTCAACAGCTACGTCTTTGTGAACCGTGGGTGGTAGTCCATCAGGTCCAGGTGACTTCTCCACTTTTTGACCTATCAGCTTCCTAAGCACTCTCTTGAATGTCTGGCACATTGATGATGTCTTCCATTGTGAAAATGGAAAAAACATATTCAGTTCATCCGCCATTTCTTTGTACCCCATTACTACTTCTCCAGCATCATATTCCAGTGGTCCCAATGTCCACCCTTGCCTCTTTTACTTTTTATATATCTGTTAAAAAAAATTTGGTAACCTTTTATATTGTTGGCTAGCTTACCTTCATATTTCTGCATATAAATGTCTGAGGAGTGCTCCAGACCTGAAGCATCACCTATCATATCCGCTGTCTTACTCCAGCACTTTATGTCTTCTTTTGTAAACCAGCAGCTGTAGTTCCGTGTTTCTACATAAAATTCTGCACATTCATTTCTAACTGTGGACTGAATAACTGTGGACTGCTCCTATATTCGATTCCTCTTGTTATAAAGGCCAACATGCCATTCTACTGAATAATTTATTCCAGAATTATGACATGCTGAGGATTGTGCTAAATGCAGAATCTATATAACCATTGTAGGAATAGGTTTGGAAGATTATTAGAATGTTCAAGGCACATGGAAGTGGGGATCATAATTGTTCAAAGTATAACAAGATAAACTGCATATGACAAATTACCTTCTTCTTTGTTATAATGGCCACATAATATTTCTGCTCGGGCACCTTTAACAATAGTGAGAAGCAAAAACCATGGATAAACAAATCATGCAAATATCAAAAAAATAAAAAAACTGTCAATATCAAAAATCATCAGCAAATTAGGCATCATTTATGAATAGAGAAACAGTTAGTATTTCCAATCGATGACTATTCATCAGAAAACCTTCATTCCTTACACCATAATCAATTTCCTGCCTTCAAGGAAGACTATCTGAAAAATAGCCTGTTAAGATAAGGAAAATAAAACTGGCTTATCAGACTTTAATTCAAATATTGAACAGAATGCAGATTTCAAAGAAAGAACACTGTATATGATAGAATAAAAATATTGCAGGCATTGAATATATGATACAAAACAGATAATCCTCAAATTACTCAGCTGACAAGCAGCATGTGTGGCACACGTAGAATTAGCACTTAAATAATCTTTCAACAGTACTTGAATAAATAAAAAGTTAAAAAGTAAATAAATAAAATGAGTGTTTTAAAATGGTGAGAAAAACTGGATGGAACCGGAACAAAAGGTTGGGCTGTAATATGCTGGAATGCAGGACAGATTGGATGACAATAAGGATGATGTTGCAAGCCAAAAGTGGGTGGAATGGTGCAAGTATAGAAACAAAAGGTGATTTCAGAGAAAGTATAAATGGAATTAGATGTATCATTATATGAGTTTGTCAAATTTTGAGTTGACTCTGGACAGCCATATGTGAAGTTGAAAAATGAGGACATTTTCCTCAGGCTATTGAACAAAAGAAGCCAAGAAGAGAATGAGCTGATTGAGTGTGGGTCGGTGAATTATTTAGTTTGGACATTGAAGGCACTGGGTCATGCTTGCGGTCTGAATTTAGTTTTTCTGCAAAGTGCTCATCCAGCCTATCCTTTGTGCAGAGCTGAAATGCACCGTCAGCTCACTACTGACCTTAAATTAAACTTAATCTTGCATTATGTGTAGGAAGGAACAGCAGATTCTGGCTAAAACTGAATCTTGCATAAGACTGATCGTCCCAGCTAGAAATTCCTGGTACTTCGGGGAGGAACCTTTCATAATGAACCAGAACAAGTCCCACTAACAAAAAATGAGATAGCTAGCTAAATTACAGCCCTGATTTAGTTGGCTATAAGGCCAGTAAATGCAACTACCGGGCACCACAGGTACATTTTGCACTATTAATAAAGCGGGGACGGAGATAACAACCACTAACACTGCCAGCATCACCATCACTGCCACTACTATGTGTCCCTTCTTTTTGAAATACACTGTTGACCTTCATACCTGAAAGCTGTGCTGCAGTATTTGAGGGAGAAATGCATACAGAGACACATGCATATCAAATGAAAGATCAGTGGAGGTTGTATACTGTAAAACAAATCATCTGTTCTACATTATACAGATATAATGTAGACTCATATTATATCTGTGACTAATTGATGTTTCTTTAACCACACCTTCAACCACTCTCTGCTGAGTACCACGAAAGGGTTCAACCAAAGCTGCTCAGGCAATGTGGCCATTATTTGAGGAAACCAATATTTATGGATTCAAACGTTCATAAACATGTTAATTTCCTATTGCAATTTAACATTACATTGGAAGTCATGTAGATGAATAATGTGAATGTCATGTACACTGATTGTATACTCTTATTTATTTTTCAAAAAACTTTGCAGAACAGAACATTCTTTTTCGTTTCATTGACTGGAACTTACGTGGAATTGCTCAGGTGATGTTTGTCAACAATTCATTCAGTGGTATTATTATCTTGGCTGGTTTAATTATGCAGAATCCATGGTGGGCACTGAATGGCATTGTGGGCACTATGGTCTCAACGCTGTCTGCAGTTTTGCTCGGTCAGAACAGGTAAATATAATATGGTAATATGTTATTGATCTTCAACAATTTTAAAACATTGAAGTGCTTTTAATTTTTGTGATCTATATTTATGTATGGGAGATTTAAGCTGTGAGGGTTATTTGTACGAACAACAACATTCATGGAGAAATCCAGCTTGATTCTGAAATTGTAGATTTGGTAAATAGTAAATATCACCACACAGACATGACAGACCAAAATGCTTTTATCAAATCTTTTATTTTATTCCTTTGTGCTCTTTGAGGAGGTTCATGAAAGACGGAATGAAGGCAGATAGAATATGTGCAGGCAGATCTGCAGTTTAATTTGGAATCATGGTCGGCACAGACAACGGAGGTCAAAGAGCAGTGCTGTTCTACTTCCTGGATGACAACTAATCATTGCAATTATTATATTTCTTCACAATTATCCCACAATTTCCTGTAATTAAATCCATCTAATACTTGCCCACACAATTTACCAATAGATGTCCTAAATTTCACCATTTTTTACTCACTTTACCACCTTACAGATATTTTAATTGGGCTGAAAATGTATTATTTTGGATCAAAAATGGCAGAAGCCCAGAATTGAATACAGATGAACTGCTTTGTTTACCTCTACTGCACAAACATTCATTCACAACCACTCTATTTTAATTTTTAATTGCTAATTTAGTACCATAATGCTGCAGCCTCTTTCATTCCATGGCCTTTGATTTTGCTTATAAGCTGGTAATAAAGTATTTTATCAGGTAGAATTTGAAAGTCCATATACACAGCAGCAAATGCACGGCCCTTGTCAACCATTGGTAAGGAATTGAGTTAGAGAGGAGGGACATGTTGAATAAGAAACTTCCATATTGTGACCTAGGAAGTTGAACACATGGCATTGGGCAAAGGGAGGATGGTTCACACAAGAGGTCCATGAGTCTGTCAACGAAGCATGGATATGGGTTCAGCCAAGGTTACAGAGATAGAGTGAAGGTAACATTTTGGAGGAAGTTAAAAATAGATTGAACAAGCAATGTATGGGGTATGGTGTTGATGCAGCAGTGGTTAAATCACTTGACCTTTATTTCAAAATGCTCAAACAAAAAGCCTGAGGCCCAAACTGAAATTCCACTGCAGCACTTAATGATCTTGAATTTATATGGGCCTTGGCAACGATGAGCATAAAATTACCAGATTGTTACAAAAATCTCATCAGGTTTACTAGTTTCCTTCAGGGGAGGAAATCTGCTGTCCTTCCTTGGTGTGGCCTGTAGCTTCAGACCCACTCAATCCACTCAGTTGAAAGGCAAGTATCAATGTGCCAGAAGTGTTAGTCTTGCCATTGATGCCAAGATTCCATTAAAAAAACCTGTTGCCTATTAGCAGCAAAGACCCGGATTTGATCCTGACCTCGGATGCCTTTTGTGCTGAGTTTATAAAATTCTCCCTGTGAGCACATAAGTTTCCTCCGAGTGCTCCAGTTTCTTCCCACATCCCAAATACTTGTAGGTTTATAACCATATAACATATAACCATATAACAATTACAGCACGGAAACAGGCCCTCTCGGCCCTTCCAGTCCGTGCCGACCATTTGTTTTCCCCTAGTCCCATCTACCTGCACAGGTTAGTGGGTTAATTGACCACTGTAAATTGTTCCTAATGTGTAGGGAGTAATGCGAAATTCAAATACCATAGAACTAATGTGAACAGATGATCGAAGGGCGGTGTGGACTCGGAGGGCCAAAGGGCCTGTTTCCATGCTGTACCATTCATTCAATCAATTAATCAAATTGATGATGACAAGAGATGTGTAAATGTTAATTGTTTGGCCAAGGGTGGTGTTATAAGCAGCTATAATGGTGTTAAGAAGGTTTTAGATATACACACAGGCATATGGAGGGTTATGAATTACATGTAGGCAGATGACATTAGTTTAACTTGGCATCATGTTGTTCAGGATAGAAATTGTGGGATAAAGGGCCTGTTTATGTGCTATACTGTTCTATGTTCTATGAGAAGAGCAGCTATATTTTGCACTAGCTCACATTTCTGAAAAATGGGACAGGATATCTCTGGCCACCTAACAGGAATTATTTTGGGTAATGGGGTGATATTGCTGAAGAGCCAATGGTGGTCCTCCGGTAAAATAACTAAGAAAAGAAGAATTCATGAGCATGCTGTAGGTGAGCAGCAAGTAGAATGGTGATGGAGAAGCAATCTAGGTTTTAGCATTGGGCCACCAGAGCACTCCGCTGGCTTCAGTTGCAAGTTTTGCTATGAATCGTGAAAAGAGGAGAAAGGTAAAGTTCCTGAGAGATGTGAAGTTTTCGGCCTGAAACATTAACTGATTCTTTTTCCACAAATGCAGCCTGACCTGCTGAGCATTTCCAGCATTTTCTGCTTTTATAAGTTCTTCGAAGTGCTAGTGCTTCATAAAGGTTGTTTGCAAAACTGAACATTTTGCTAAGCTGCTTTAGGACATTGCGAATCAAACAAAAGCATACCAGTAAACCTACCAAAAAAGGCTTGCATTTATATTTACCTTTCACAATCTCGGAGTCTCCAAAGTACTTAACAATCAATGAATTCCTTTTCAAAACAGAAACAGAAAATGCCTGAAGCACTCAACCGATGAGGCAGTACAGTGGGGAGAAGAAAAGTGTAAATGCAGAAGATACAGCACAGAAACAAGTTCTTTGCCCCATCAAGTCTGTGCCAAGCATAAAACATCAATTTACACTAATCCCACGTTGATCTCATTTTTTTATTCTCCCCACATTCTTATGAATTCCACCCAGATTCTACCACTCAGCTACGTTCTAGGGGAAATTTACCGCATCCAATTAATCTACCATACATCTTTAAGATATGGGAAGAAACCAGAGCAACTGGAACAAAGCCACACATGATGTAAAACCTCCACACAGATAGCACCCAAGCTGTGAACACAATCTCTACCCACTATGTCACTGTACCGCCATTCAGTTCAGGTCAACTTTTCATCTAAATTGTTCAGAAACATTACTTTCCTAAAAATAAATTGCTTTGGTGATTTGGGATTATGAAGTATGAATTATATTGTTGTGTTTCAGATCCCAAATTGCAACAGGACTTCATGGCTACAATGGCAACTTGGTTGGCCTTCTGCTGGCTGTTTTTTCCAATAAAGGAGATTGGTATTGGTGGCTGCTTCTGCCTGTGTTTGTCATGTCAGTTGTCTGGTACGTGAAGCTATCCTTTATTTATAAACTTAGAACATTTGATACACATATTCTACATTCAAACTTCTATTTTTAGAAATTATTTTAATTTTGTTATGATATTACTGATTGATAAGAAATATATATGTTTTTAAAGACATGAATTTAGAATTTAAACAATAGGAACACAAAAAGGTTGGAAATTCTCAGCACCTTGGGGCATATTGCTGCTGTCTGTCCAACAGGAGTGAGATGGAAGGACTGAGATCTGTTGAATCCTTTGTTTACCCAAAATAACTTCACTTCTTTTTCAGCTATCAAATTAGGTAACAACTGCCTCTGGGGAAATTTCCATTGATCTTGTTGGGAATACAATGTAATATTTCATATCCACCAGAAAGAACTGGTTGAAAATGTAATTTGAAATTCAAAACCTCCAACATTCCACCAGTACAACTGAAATAGTAACCATGATCTTGTGCTCAGGGTTCTGGACAGGACTCAAATCCACAGCCTTGTGACTCAAAGCTAAGGCTGGTATGGTTAAACCATGAAACGTATCATTCAGACTAATAGACCCTGAGGTATCAGGTTGTGAATGAGGCTAAAAATGGCCAAAGAACATGGGATGGTTATAGATCCAAGAACACTGTTCAATTTTGTTCTTTTAAGTTTCACTTCACTGCTTGAGTACCCGATACCACTGAAAAGACAAAAGGCTAATGAGCAATGCAGGAGGATTAATTTTGATATCAAAATATCAATGAAGTCAATAGCTGACGAGATATGTATTTATAGATAAGTTGTACAGAGTGTAGAATTTAATATATGAAATAATATGTGAGAGATCCATCCACCAAAATGATCTGTTTTCATTTTTTTTTCTGTTTGCAGCTTTTAATTTTCGTTTCCACATCCTTGCTTAATCCATGCATGCCATGACACCTTTGAAGTTTGCCTTATTATTATTTGAAGTGACAGGGATATTTTGCCACATGAATGAATCACTGCAAGGTCTCATTTGATAGACATTCTGTTGGAGAGACAACAAAAGAACAAAAGATCTAGAATGAACATCCTTAGATTGAATCATAACATTTTAAGGGTTCTTGCAACAAAAATATGGCAGTGGTCTTTAACATTTTTAAAGGAGTTTAGAACTTTACCAGAAGTACAATCAGGCTGAAAATGTAATATAATAGTGCCCAATAGTGCCTCCAGAAACAGAGCTTCACTTAATTCACTTGAGTCTGAAGAAGGGTCTCGACCCAAAGCGTCACTCATTCCTTCTCTCCGGAGAAACTGCCTGTCCAGCCGAGTTACTCAAGCATTTTGTGCCTATCTTCACTTACTCTTCTCTTTGCAGCATGGAATAGTTGGAATAGTCTTATCGTCTATCATAAGTGATAGGAGCAAAATTAGGCCATTCGGCCCATCAAGTCTACTCCGCCATTCAATCATGGCTGATCTATCTCTCCTTCTCAAACCATTCTTGTGCCTTCTCCCCATAGCCCCGGCACCTGTACTAATCAATTTGGAGCTGACAGATTTTTTTGAAAGTTGGTATATGTACGCTCACTTGGTGCAGCAGCTGGCACACAACCAGATGGCTTGTTCAAACATCAGGAAAGACACTAGTAGGTTGTAAGGAAGCCAGGAAGTTCCAGGAAATTATCCTTTCCTTTTCTCTACCAATTTTATGCAAAAGTGATTGCATTCTGAGAATTGTGAGGGCCAGGGGTGCACCGTTATTATTTGCATGGTGACTTTTGGCTCAGATTTTGTGGGCCTTGAACCTTGTTTTTGTTAACTGATGGCGATCAGCTGACAACCCGAGAGTTTGTGGATCGAGTGGGAACACATTTAAATGCCTGTCCCACTTGCATGCGATTGCATGCGTTTGGCGCGACCAAATGTGGTCGCTTGAAGCGTACGGGCACCTTATGGCAGTGCAGGGCCGGTCCCACGTAGAAACGCGGAGTTGTGCGAGGCTGGTCCCGACATCGCGCGGGGCTCCGAAAAACTGACAGTGGCCGAAATCTTCGCGCGCCAACAGCCTGTTGGCACGCTGGCGCATTGCGGTCGTACGCAGCGTCTTGATGGTGTACGCAGCATCTTGACGGCATACGCCTAGCGCGTGGCATTGCGTGATGACGTCACCACCGGCGTGGCATTGTGTGATGACGTCATCGCCCGACGCCATGCGACGCCCAAATTCAATCTGCCCGCCTCCTGCATTTGACAAGGTCCCATACAAGAGATTAGTGTGCAAACTTAGAGCACATGGTATTGGGGGTAGGGTATTGACAGGGAAAGAGAACTGGTTGGCAGACAGGAAGCAAAGAGTAGGAATTAACAGATCCTTTTCAGAATGGCAGGAAGTAACTAGTGGGGTGCTGCAAGGCTCGGTGCTGGGACCACAGTTGTTTACAATATATATTAACGATTAAGATGAAGGAATTAAATATATCATCTCCAAGTTTGTGGATGACACAAAGCTGGGTGGCAGAGTGAGCTGCAAGGAGGATGCTATGAGGCTATGAGGCTGCAGGGTGTCTTGGATAGGTTGGGTGAGTGGGCAGATGCATGGCAGATGCAGGACAATATGGATAAATGTGAGGTTATCCACTTTGGTGGCAAGAACAGGAAGGTAGATTATTATCTGAATGGTGTCAGATTATGAAATGGGAAAGTTCAATGAGACCTGTGTGTCCTTGTACATCAGTCACTGAAAGTAAGCATGCCGGTACAGCAGACAGTGAAAAAAGCTAATAGCCTTCATGTTGCCCTTCATTGTGAGAGGATTTGAGTTTAGGAGCAAGGTGGTCCTATTGCAGTTGTACAGGGCCTCGGTGAGACCATACCTGGTGTATTGTGTGCAGTTTTGGTCTAATTTGACGAAGAACATTATTGCTATTGATGGAGTGTAGCGTAGGTTCACCAGGTTCATTCCCGGGATGGCGGGACTGGCATATGAGGAAATAATGGGTCAACTGGGCTTGTATTCACTGGAATTTAGAAGGATAGAAACATAGAAACATAGAAAATAGGTGCAGGAGTAGGCCATTCGGCCCTTTGATATGATCATGGCTGATCATCCAACTCAGTATCCCTTACCTGCCTTCTCTCCATACCCCCTGATCCCTTTCGCCATAAGGGCCACATCTAACTCCCTCTTAAATATAGCCAATGAACTGGCTTCAACTACCTTCTGTGGCAGAGAATTCCAGAGATTCACCAAGATGAGAGAGGATCTTGTAGAAACATAAAATTCTTAAGGGTTGGACAGGCTCGATGCAGGAAAAATGTTCTCCATGTTGGGGGAGTCCAAAACCAGGGGACACCGTTTAAGAATAAGGGGTAGGCCATTTAGGACTGAGATGAAAAAAAACTTTTTCACTCAGGGAGCATTGAATCTGTGGAATTCTCTGCCACAAAAGGCCGTGGTGGCCAATTCCTGTATATTTTCAAAGGAGAGGTAGATTTAGCTCTTAGGGCTAACGGAATCAAGGGATATGGGGAAAAAGCAGGAACGGGGTACTGATTTTGGGTGATCATATTGAATGGCGGTGCTGGCTCAAAGGGCCGAATGGACTACTCCTGCACCTATTTCTATGTTTCTAAAAGGACATTTTACTGTTTGTATTGATCACTGCACATAGCAAGTTTCACATTTTCATTCTTTTGGTAAAAACAATCTGCTTTTCTGATCCCGAGGTTTGGATTCACCCATAAATGGAAATATCTTATCTCCCCTATCTGATTCTTTGATAATCTAAATGTCTCTATATGATCACTTTTAGGCATCATGCTGGTATTCCACCTGGTATTTTTTTTTTAGGCATTCTTAATCTGCCAGGCTGGCTCTTGTAAATGCCCGTCTATCATTAAATAACTCAGCAGGTCAGAGATGCTGCCTGACCCACTGAGTTACTCCTGCACATTGTGTTCCAAGCAAGATTCTAGTATCTGTAGTTCTTGTGTCATCTCTAATCCTTTCTAGAATGTAGGAGCCAAAACTGCACACAATCCTCCATAAAATCAAAAGAAATAATGAATACATTATGTGTCTGCCTTTAAATTCTGCTCCTCTGGAAATCAACCCCAGTACTTGATTTGGAATTTCTGGCCTTGTCTTCCTACTTCTAATGATGTCAAACATATATTCAATTTATGTAAGAATTAGAAACAAGTGTAGGGCATTTAGTCTCTTGTGCCTGCTCCAACATTAAATAAAATTATGATCTTTTACTTCAGCACTACTTTCCTACAAAACCCAAATCCCATAGAACATAGAATGGACAACAGTACAGTACAGGTTTATAACTCTGATGCCAAGTTCAACTCTTATCTGCCCACGCATTATTCATATCCATTCCCATGTGCCTGGCTAAAAGCCTATTAAATGCCACTATCGTATCTACCTACACCATTACCGCCAGCAGTGTGTTCGAGGCCTCAACTACCTTCTGTGGCAGAGAATTCCACAGATTCACCACTCTCTGTGTGAAAAACGATTTTTCTCATCTCGGTCCTAAAAGACTTCCCCCTTATCCTTAAACTGTGACCCCTTGTCCTGGACTTCCCCAACATCGGGAACAATCTTCCTGCATCTAGCCTGTCCAACCCTTTAAGAATTTTGTAAGTCTCTATGAGATCACCCCTCAATCTTCTAAATTCCAGCGAGTACAAGCAAAGTCTATCCAGTCTTTCTTCATATGGAAGTCGTGCCATCCCAGGAATCAGTCTGGTGAACCTTCTCTGTACTCCCTCTATGGCAAGAATGTCTTTCCTCAGATTAAGAGACCAAAACTGTACGCAATACTCCAGGTGTGGCCTCGCCAAGACCCTGTACAACTGCAGTAGAACCTCCCTGCTCTTGTACTCAAATCCTTTTGCTATGAATGCCAACATACCATTCGCTTTCTTCACAGCCTGCTGCACCTGCATGCCTACTTTCAATGACTGGTGTACCATGACACCCAGGTCTCGCTGCATCTCCCCTTTTCCTAATCGGTCACCATTCAAATAATAGTCTACCTTCCTGTTTTTGCCACCAAAGTGGATAACCTCACATTTATCCACATTATACTGCATCTGCCATGCATTTGCCCACTCACCCAGTCTATCCAAGTCATCCTGCAGCCTCCTAGCATCCTCCTCACAGCTAACACTGCCTCCCAGCTTCGTGTCATCCGCAAACTTCGAGATGTTGCATTTAATTCCCTCGTCCAAATCATTAATGTAAATTGTAAATAGCTGGGGTCCCAGCACTGAGCCTTGCGGCATCCCACTAGTCACTGTCTGCCATCCTGAAAAGAACCAGTTCACTCCTACTCTTTGCTTCCTGTCTGCCAGCCAGTTCTCTATCCACATCAATACTGAACCACCAATACCATGTGCTTTAAGTTTGTATACCAATCTCTTGTGTGGGACCTTGTCGAAAGCCTTCTGAAAATCCAGATACAACACATCCACCGCTTCTCCCTTATCCACTCTACTAGTTACATCCTCAAAAAATTCAATAAGATTCGTCAGACATGATTTACCCTTCGTAAATCCATGCTGACTTTGTCCAATGATTTCACCACTTTCCAAATGCGCTGCTATCCCATCTTTAATAATTGACTCTAGCAGTTTCCCCACCACCGATGTTAGACTAACTGGTCTGTAATTCCCCGTTTTATCTCTCCCTCCCTTTTTAAAAAAGTGGGGTTACATTAGCTACCCTCCAATCCTCAGGAACTACTCCAGAATCTAAAGAGTTTTGAAAAATTATCACTGAGGCATCTGCTATTTCTGGGGCTACTTCCTTAAGTACCCTGGGATGCAGCCTATCTGGCCCTGGGATTTATCGGCCTTTAATATTCAATTTACCCAACACCACTTAAGCCATTTGCGATCCCCTGCTATTTGCAAATTATTTATGCTTGCAGAAATGCAAGGGACCTACATTTGTTTTATCTGGCGATAAAAACCAGTCAGTTTTTATGTTTCCTGCCAGTTTTCTTTCACACTCCATTTTCCCTTTTCTAATTAAGCCCTTTGTCCTTCTCTGTTGGTCTCTGAATTTCTCCCAGTCCCCTGGTAGGCTGCTTTTTCTGGCTAATTTGTACGCTTCATATTTTTCTTTGATACTATCCCTGATTTCCCTCGTTATCCACGGATGCGCCACCTTCCCTGATTTATTCTTTTGCCATACTGGAATGAACAATTGTTGTAGTTCATCCATGCAGTCTTTAAATGCCTTCCATTGCATATCCACCGTCAACCCTTCAAGAATCAATTGCCAGTCCATCTTGGCCAATTCATTCTCATACCCTCAAAGTTACCTTTCTTTAAGTTCAGGACCCAAGCTAATGTTTCTGAATTCAACAAATCACCCTGGAATGATCCCAACTATATCATAATTATTAATAGCTATCTGCACATTCAACTCATCCACCTTATTACGAATGCTCCTATTATCAGGCTTGTTTTTCACTCTTGCCCTGGATTTGTTTTCCTGCCACTTTTCACCTCGCTACCTATTGCTCCTATCTTCATTTTACACCCCTCTGTCTCTCTGCTCACACATTTAAGAAACCCTCCACTTCTTATTCTCCGTTTGTTATTTTTATCTTCTTTCCTCCCAACGTGTTGCGTCTGACTGCTTCTCTTCTCTGCCTCCTGCCTCACAAACGGACTACTTGCCTTCTCTATTTGAGTCCCTCCCCCCAACCGATCTAGTTTAAAGTCTCCCCAGTAGCCTTTGCAAATCTCCCCGCCAGGATATTGGTTCCCCTTAGGTTCAAGTGCAACCCGTCCTTTTTGTACAGGTCACACCTTCCCCAAAAGAGGTCCCAATGATCCAGAAACTTGAATCTCTGCGCTCTGCACCAGTGCTTTAGCCACGCATTTATCCTCCACCTTGCTCCATTCCTACTCTCACTGTCGCGTGAACATTTTGCGAGATGTCTTAAAATCATAGTTTTGATTAAGTGAAGGGCACACTCCCCCTCTGAGATTCCTCCTTCCCTCTGACTCTACGACCACATCTTAACCCAGACCTGTTGCCACAGCCACGTTTGTTTTCTCGGGACTTGCCTGAGCCTCCATCTTTTACCTCGTAGATTCCAGCAAAACCTCAAATAGCCCTTGCTTTCCCACTCTCTCCTTCCCCTCTCCCTTCCCAGTTCTCCTATCAGTCTCACTCTCTCTGACTACAATCTATCTCTGTACCGCCCACTCCCCTGACATCAGTCTGAAGACGGGTCTCGACCCGAAACGTCACCCATTCCTTCTCTCCAGAGATGCTACTTATATTCTGAGTTACTCCAGCATTTTGTGTCTAGCGGCACAACTACTGTACAGTATGTTGTGTTAAAGAAGGAACTGCAGATGCTGGAGAATCGAGTGTACACAAAAGGCTGGAGAAACTCAGCGGGTGCAGCAGCATCTAAGGAGCGAAGGAGATAGGCAACGTTTCAGGTCGAGACCCTTCTTCAGTACAGTATATTCACTTCTTGATTGATGGTGAAAAATGTATTTCTAGTGAATGGTTGATATATATGCAATTGATTATCATGGTAGATTATGGTATGAATATGGTTAATAATATAGCCAACGATAAATGTAAAGAAGATAGATCTGCACATTATTAACTAATATTAATAGAAAGAAAATATTTGTATTGATTAAACTATTTTAATCGACTAATAATTGGCATAACTAATGTTTCCATTATTACATGATAATGTGTCATGGATATATTATAACTTTGGCAAATGCCAGCATGCGGCTAGTTTGCAATGAACACAATGCCACAATTAATGTGCATACCACATGCTCAGCATCATAACTACATTACACTTTTCCTTTCCATTATGCCAAGAATGTTCAGGAGATAGACAGAATGCAAGGAGGGATTATTGGAGATCATGGATATGTCAATGCAGATTACTCTATTTCACATTCCCCCACGTCCTTCCGAGCATAGGTACAGTGAGGCCTATGAAACACGAAGCTTGTAACAGTAAGAGTATCTTGAATATTAAAAGTACATTTCTGCACTTTGGACCTACTGTTCCCTGTATCGTGTTTCTTAAGATTATCAAACTAACAGTTTGATGGATAATTTAGCTTTGGACTGCAGTATTAGGCTAGATGTTGCAGAAGAATGAACACCTCAGCAATAGATTTGTTAGGCATGACCTGCCTACCATAATCCCTGTGTTGGCTTGGTTTTATTTTGTTTATTCTTGTTAAATACACATGAACAACTTCCTTTGTGATTAACTTTATTGCCGCTCCATTTGCTCAATAATGCATAGGATTTTTAATCTAACTGGAATGCTTATTTTCTAATCTTCTGTTGGTTTCCTTATTAGCGTAGCTTATTTTTAGCAAAGTTCACCCTTCCACTGCTTTCCTTTAATCAAGCATTATTTGATGCATTTCATCTGGCCTAATCAGTTTATTCAAAGTTAATCACTCAATTTTTATATTTTCTATTACTAATCATTTTCTCCATGAATTGAGATGGCAAGTATAAGAGAATTTTATGACCATATTGAAAATTCCATTAGTAAAAATTCCATCGATCCATAACACTTGTGTGCTAAAAACATGATTAAAAAAATCTTGCATCCTTTGAATTATTTTTTAATTATTTTTCAATTGAGAAATCTCATATTAATTAGACCTTAGGTGAAATCTAAACAAAACACACAATTTTCAAAAATAACCTTTTTTCCTATGCCACCCACCTACTGCCCTGCAGTTCCTATTGTAGTTAGTATGGTCTCTGAATCTGTACCTTGTGGCCCAGGAGACAACTTCTCCTGGGCCATGAGATGGAGACAACATCTCATTGGCTCTAGTGAAATGATCAGTAACCTCCCTAAGACTGAATCAACCTTTTAATGGCAGGATTTTATGCTCCCCAGTCTTGGGGAGCATAAAATCTACTCCTGCTGCTAGTTTCTTATATACATCCAGCAAGACCAACATTAATTTAATTTGCAATAGAAAGAGGGTGGGGGCAACTTGTTGTTTGGACAAGGTGAATCCTTTGGACTGCCTCCAATGCCACTATGTACATTTTTAGGTATGTAGACAAAATCTGCTTTCAGTATTCCAGGCGTGGCGTTACCCACATCTTGTACAGCTGTAACTAAACCTCCATATTCTTAAACTTCCCTATTCCTAAACGTAATAATAGCCAACATGTTATTTTCCTTCTTACCTAATAGTTGGACCTGTCTTCTAACATGTTGCACGACAAGATCCCTCAGAACTTCAATTATTTGCAGTCTCACTCCATTCAGATCATAATCTGAATTATGTTACTGGAAGGATGTTACTTGCAGTTATCTGCCTAAAGGACAATACAGGACACAATAGGAGACTTGATTTGAAGGAAAGCTAATGCAAAGGAACATTGTGCAAGGAACAAGGAACAACTGCATCAGTGAGCAGCTCGAGTCCTGTCTCTTGTAGATGAAGCTGCAGAAAATAATTAAGCACAGGACTTTGCACTGGTTTCCTACAATGATATCCTTGGGCATAACTAACTGGCCTTCAAAAAGTCATAACTAACTTGCATTGTGCTGGCACGGAGATTTTTTTTCCTTATCAATAGACAATAGACAATAGGTGCAGGAGTAGACCATTTGGCCCTTCAAGCCAGCACCGCCATTCAATGTGATCATGGCTGATCATCCCCAATCACTATGCCGTTCCTGCCTTCTCCCCATATCCCCTGACTCCGCTATTTTAAGAGCCCTATCTAGCTCCCTCTTGAAAGCATCCAGAGAACCTGCCTCCATCGCCCTCTGAGGCAGAGAATTCCACAGACTCACCACTCTCTGTGAGAAAAAGTGTTTCCTCGTCTCCGTTCTAAATGGCTTACTCCTTATTCTTAAACTGTGGCCCCTGGTTCTGGACTCCCCCAACATCGGGAACATGTTTCCTGCCTCTAGCGTGTCCAAGCCCTTAACAATCTTATATGTTTCAATGAGATCCCCTCTCATCCTTCTAAACTCCAGAGTGTACAAGCCCAGCTGCTCCATTCTCTCAGCATATGACAGTCCCGCCATCCCGGGAATTAACCTTGTAAACCTACACTGCACTCCCTCAATAGCAAGAATGTCAAATTAGCGGACCAAACCTACACACAATACTCCAGGTGTGGTCTCACTAGGGCTCTGTACAACTGCAGAAGTACCTCTTTGCTCCTATATTCAATTCCTCTTGTTATAAAGGCCGACATGCCATTCGCTTTCTTCACTGCCTGCTGTACCTGCATGCTTACTTTCATAGACTGATGTACAAGGACCCCCAGATCCCGTTGTACTTGCCCTTTTCCCAACTCGACGCCATTTAGATAGTAATCTGCTTTCCTGTTTTGCTACCAAAGTGGGTAACCTCACATTTATCCGCATTCAACTTCATCTGCCATGCATTTGCCCACTCCCCCAACCTGTCCAAGCCATCCTGTATTCTCATAGCATCCTCCTCACAATTGATATTAAATTTCATAAGGCATCTTGATTCCACATCCAGTTAAATTGCAATGTAAAGGGCCTCTCCCACTGTGCGAGCTAATTCAAGAGTTCTCCCAACTTTCCCCTGATTCGAACTCGGAGAATTACGGTAATAGCCGCTTGAACGTACTTGGGGCTCTCGTGTCTTCACGAGCTTACCGCGTTTCCCGAGTACCTGCCGTTAGCGTTACGAGCCGCTAAGAGACGTCTCGAGCTCCGACATAGCTGCTACGTACATTCTACGTGCTTACCACGAGTTTTCTTTTTTATTAAACTTGGGAGAGCTCTTGAATTACCTCGTACAGTGGGACAGGCCCTTAACTCTTTTAACAATTCCGTCCCAATGATGCCCCATTCCGTGCTCCCTTACGGAATGTCTGGAGTAAATGCCAAACCTATTCAGTTCATTGCACTGTTCATCTGTGTATGATATAATATCTATGATGTAATAATGATCATCAGTTCTTCTCTTTGAAAATGTTTACCATGATTTCTCCACAGTGTGTAATGCGTTCACACGCCAATGATTGGTTCCATTTTATATTTTTGCAAACTGTCTGGGGGATAAAATCTGAAGTTTTTGTCCTAAGCTACTTTTGGGTCTCCTTGATTTAAGAAAATCTTTATCTATCATTAGCAATTGACGTTCTAATTATTAATGATTTCATGGCATTTATATTTAAATGCAATCAGCTTTATATTTGGATTGAAACCTATTTCTTTTTACAGTCCTTTGCTTTCTAGTGCTTTGGCCTCCGTGATGGAAAAATGGGACCTGCCTGTTTTCACTCTGCCATTCAATATTGCTGTATGGATGTATTTGGCTGCTACAAGACACAATATTTATCTTCCCCAGAATTTTATTCAACCCATAAATCCATCACCAAACTACACATGGTCAGAGCTCAATGTTCCAATGGTAAGCAAAGTGGTACTGTGGAATCTTATTATGTAATTGTTGAATCAGTATACATGGTTGGCGAGCTGCTATCACAATTACCCACATGAAATTATGATCTTGGCAGTAATAGAGATCTGGCTAAGAAGAAAGTAATGAAGTGTTTTAAATATTCCTGAATATGTTTTAGAGATACAGTTTTAGAGTCCTGATTTTGTTTTAGAGATACAGCAGGGAAGCAGGCACCTCAGCCCACTGACTCCGCACAGACCAATAAATCAGTGATTTACCTTTATCCCTCAGTCTGAGGAAGGGTCCCGACCCGAAACATCACCCATTCTTTCTCTCCAGAGATGCTGCTTGACCCACTGAGTTACTCCGGAATTTTTTGTCTATCATCGGTTTAAACCAGCATCTGCAGTTCCTTCCTACACCTTTACACTAGTTCTATCCTACACATTAGGGACAATTTATAGAAGCCAATTTACTTGCAAACCTGCACATCTTTGGAATGTGGGAGGAAACCAGAGCACCCGGAGGACACCCTCGCAGATTAGAACGTCCAATCTCTGTACAGATAGCACCCACAGTCAGGATTGAACCCGGGTCTCTGGAGCTGCAAGGCAGCAGGTCTACCGCTGCGTCACTGTGTCACCCCTTTATCTCTTCTACATTGGGCTTCAAGAAGGTGTTCAACAAGGACAGGAATAGGAAGAGGTGGTAGATTGGTAGCTTTGATTGATGACATTATTGCCATGGTGAAGATAGATGTGGACGTGTGAGGTGAGAGTCGGCATGTTCGCGGGTCGTCGTGCCCAGATCGTTATGCTGGAGTGGGTCGTTGGAGACCCAACAGCAGCCTGGAGCTCAGTTAGATTGGGCACCATACCAGGTGGTTGAGCACTTGCATTGGACGGTAAATGGAATTGTCAATATGGCCTAACCAGGCTGACCCTGGATGACCCTGCAACCCCATCCCAGTGCTACCTCCAGGACAAAGGGTATTATGGCCAAGTTAAGACTGACATTTCTAAAAACTTCAAACTTCAAAGGTACAACAAGATGGCACCGAGGTACAACTTTTACTGTTCTTACACTCTTATAGTTGAGTATGATTATGCCTATCTATAGTAAGGTGTTTTACTGAATTGGATTCAAAATGGGTGGTATAATGGCATTAAAGGCAGAGCTGTAGTCTATGAACAGAGTCTGACGTAGGTGTCTCTCTGAACCAGCTGTTCTAGGGATGAGTGCAGGACTAGGACAATGGCATAGTCTGTGGACCTGTTGTGGCAGTAAGCACACTAAAGGCAAACAAGGCCACTGGGTAGGCTGCGTTTAATGCGTTCCATAACTAGCCTCTCAAAACATTTCATGATGATGGATGTCAAGACCACTGGACGGTAGTCATTTAGGCATGAGGCCTTGCATTTCTTTTGCACTAGGATGATGGTGGTCTTCTTGAAGCAGGTGGGTACCTCGGAATGGAGTAGGGAGAGATTAAAGATGTCCGCGAATACTCACGCTAGCTGGTCCGCTACTAATGGACCTGCAGGAGACCATGCAGTCGCCACATGGTCGCCACATGCTCATGGGTGGTTGCCGCTGAGTCGCCTTCATGATCGTGAGGAGTTCCCGCATTCTGGGAACTAGTCGCTGCCTCACTATGTTTTTCGCGAATTTTTCAATATGAATAGACTAGACTAGTGACTAGAATGAAGCCGCCATGGAGAGGAGCGAGAATTCTCGTGCCAGGAGGTCCTAGTGGGTTGCCAGGAGGTCGAAGGTTCTCGTAGGTTCTTGTAGGTTGTAGCTGGTGCTGACCGGTGAATTCCATTGACTCATTGGGGAAAAAAAACCGGAAGCAGTAGTTTTCAGAACCAAGGATAACCAATGTTAATGTCCGCCGAGCTTCACAGCCGTGTATCTCTGGTTTCTTAAAAGTTGTCTCCACTCCTTCTCTCTCCTTCTCCCCCCTCTCCCCCCCCCCCCCTCTCCCCCCCCCCCCCCCCCCCCCCCCCTTTTAAAGGACTTACCATACACTGTGCTTTAGCCGTCTTAATTACAGCGCCAACCTTCCTGTTCATCGCGGTGTGTGTCTGTATCACCTTGGCTTTGCACCGTGCGAGTTTCACTCGGACAGCCCTCGCCCCGCTTGGCCTGTCCCCTGCCTGCATAACGGGCTGGTGTAGGAAGGTGTGTGTGCGTGCGTGCGTGTGCGTGCAGTTGCCGGCAGACGCCTGAAAAATCGCCTAAGTGGGACACAGCCAAGAACTCTGTCTGGGCCGGTTACTTTTCGTGTGTTTACCCTCAGGAAGGCCGATCTACCCTGGGGAGAGGCACACTGGAGTGTGAAGGACCAGGTGTAACTGCCCTGTTGGCCTTCTGCTCGAAACGAGCATAGAAAGCATTCAGTTCATCGGGTAGGGTCGCACTATCACCAATGATGTTGCCTCACCTTGTTTTGCAGCCTGTTATCTTATTCACACCTTGCCGCATTCTCCGTGTGTCCGAGTGATGATACTGGGACTTATGTTTGTCCCGGTATTGTCTCTTAGACCCGACCTTAACCTGTGAATGTACCTCTCAGTTTATCCATGGTTTCTGGTGAGTGAACACTCGGATTGACTTCGTCAGCACACAGTCTTCCACGCACTTGCCGATTAAGCCAGTCACAGCAGTGGCGTACTCATTCAGGTTAGTTGCAGAATCCCTGAATATGGACCAGTCCACTGACTCAAAATAAATGTCATCCGTAGACCAGCATTTCACAACTCTCTGTACCGGATCCTCCTGTTTCAAAGATCATTTCCTGTGGTTAAAGACTCAGCAATTGGAAAGTTTCTTTATTCGCTTTGTCCAGATCCTTGCTGATCATGAACAACTCCAACAAGCATTTCTCATCGATCATTGCACCATGGAAAATAATCCCATTTGTGGGATTCTTCAATCTGTCCAAATAGCAGAAGCACTTATTTGTTACAACCTCCCTAATTAATCTTTACTACACCCTAATTACACCCTTTTAACATTCCTTGAGAGAGGATGCATCAAGTCGTAGAAATGACAGTAAACGAAGGAAAAGAGATGTGCAGCGAAATAAAGTTCTGAGGTAAACATTGTAGTAACACAGTGTCATATGGTAAACAAAACTTTTAAAAACTGTTATATTTCCATGACAGCTTCCATATCGTCTGCTCTTATAGATTACATAAATTAAAATATGAATTTTAACCAATTTTTATTTAGCTTCTGAGAGCTATTCCAGTGGGGGTTGGGCAGGTTTACGGCTGCAACAATCCCTGGGCTGGCGGCATCTTCCTTGTTGCATTGGTTATCGCATCTCCTATCATCTGCCTGCATGCTGTAATCGGATCGTCTCTTGGTATATTGGCAGGTAAGATTATAACATTTTACATTGGAAATACTGAAATCAAAAACATATGTAGAATATTGAGAGCTCTTGGTTTTGATAGTAAAGTGGGAATCAACATGAGTAATGAAATGCAACTGTCCCTGCCATGGAAGTATTTGTTACAAAGCAACAGAGGACGATTTTAACTCCTGTTGCTTGTGATTCAACTAGTTACTTAAGTTTACTCAAATCCATTGCATATGTACATACAGCATTCAATGGAAAATGTAATGCACTTTATCATGTTACTTTACAGTAGTAATTATGTAACAGAGATACTTATACATAGGCAAAATAAAAATATACTTCTGATATGGAGCTGAATAGTTACATGTTTTGTTTTGGTATTTAACTTGTCTTTTAGGATTATCCCTGGATTCACCATTTCAGAAAATCTACGATGGATTGTGGAGCTGCAACAGTGTCCTGGGTTGTATCGCAGTGGGTGGAATGTTCTATGCCCTGACATGGCAGACCCATCTTTTGGCAATACTATGTGGTACATATCAATATATTATGAAAGGTTTTACATAAGATCCATGGTTCCGGGCTATGAATATCGCATCCTGGAATTCTATCATAATTAAAATAGATAAATGAAAGAATCATATATAAGCATGATAATTTAATGTTAATATTTATTATTGTGATTCTTTTTGATAAAGAAATCATATTCTCACAATACTTTTCACAAAATAGCTTGTTGTCATTCTTTCTCTCTATATTAAAGTTCCATTCAAAACAAGGTTTCAAACAAAGAAATTGGCTAGCTTTTCCAGAGAAATACCAACAGTTTCACA
Organism: Okamejei kenojei; assembly: GCA_035221665.1. Taxonomy (NCBI): domain Eukaryota; kingdom Metazoa; phylum Chordata; class Chondrichthyes; order Rajiformes; family Rajidae; genus Okamejei; species Okamejei kenojei. The sequence goes on along the minus strand of CM069131.1, from coordinate 140,032,463 downwards.
CAGGTCTATTATTTTCACTAAATGTATTCCAAACTTGCTAACAGTTGTTCAGCAACATTTTCACAACCACATTCCATGCTCGTCCGGCACCAGAGTACAGAGATTTAGCATCTTCCTGGGCAACTCACTCCAACAACATGTGCCAAGTTAGATGGTGCAAGCTGCTCTCCATTAAGTTCACAAAATGACTGAGAGGAATTAAGGTGTCTATATCATTCGATACATAATCATTTACATACATTTGCAACTTTTTAACTGTTGTTAAATATTTTAATTTTATCATAACATTTAGAAATATTTGTGACAATTTTGAGAGTCAAGAAAATTGGGCTTGTGGCTTCAATGTTTGTGGATGTTTATTCTACAGTGTTTGTGAGCAGGGCTTGTTCTAGCTTGTTCTATTCTTCCACCAACCCCAACATTATGAGATATATGTGCAAAAGGTCCTGCAGTTGGCACCGAGTGTGCCGCTGATGTTGGATCGGGTTTTATCCAGCAAATTCTCACAAAAAGATTCAAAATAAATTAGTGGGAACTTTGTCTAGAGGGCAAAATCCAGGCCATTGAACTCAAATAATAAGACATATGCAACTTCTATTTTTTTTAAAATATTGTGATCTACTTGGTACATCACCATGTTATTCCTTGAATGCACGATGTTCCCAAATGATATGTATTCATGCTGCCCTAAATGTTATGCATCGTGGATATCTCATCTGATGGCATCGTGGTCAATGCAACCATGTAAACAAACAATGGTGGTGGCCAAAATTAATGGTGTCGGGGATACTACACTAAATATTCTACCACATATCTATTTGGCCACCAGTTTTTGGAGCAGGAAGTATTAGTTTTTGAGCTGGCAAACATTTCAAGAATAATGGAGAAGAAAGGGGAAATTGTGATTGGCTGGTAGTTTGCAAACACACTTATGAGGAGTGCGTGATAACCTGAAATGGATTGACAAGGAAATGAGGAGAGGGAACAACTTATGATCTCAGTTTAAAAGTCTGCAATTCAACCAAGAAATGAGGAAACATGTACAACTTCAAAAGCAAGATGGCAGAGTTCCTTCAGTTAAAAATATTCTAGACTACCATTTAAGAAAAATAAACATTGACTTATTCAGTTACTGGCAAGGGTAGGATTCTTGAGCAGGAATTAACTTACAGTTGAGAAGTCCACTTTCCTCAGGTGTCACAGTATAATGTATCTATCTATTGGGAGCTCCTCTGAGAAACTACCATGATTGATTTATAGTCAAGGAATGGGACCAGACCAGGCTTTGGAAGCTTACATCTGCGGGTGGTTGGGTTCAATCCTTCAAACTGTGAGATTGCAGATCCAATCCCTCAAAAAGGATCCTAATTGTCAAACGGGGGTGATAAGCATTGTTGGATTGTTTTCACGGATTGCTTTCATGGGAATGTTATAGGATGAGGGGAGACTTGATGGAAGTATATAAAATTATGGAAGGCCTTTTTTAGAGGGTGAAAATGTCGATGGCGAGCAGGCATAGCTTTAAGTTCAAATGGGTTTAAAGAAATGTGTGGAGTGCATTTTTTAAAGAGAAGCAGAGGCTGCCGAGAATACCTCCCAGGGGTGGTGGTGGAGTCAAATACTATTGTAACATTTAAGAGTCTTTTAGATAGACTCATAAATATTCAGGGAATGGTTTAATATGGATCACCTGCAGGCAGAGGGGATTGGTTTAACTTGGCATCACGTTCGCCACAGACATTGTGGCGTCAACTTCCAAGATTCCAATTTCTGAAAGTCCTCCATGAAACCTCTCTACATTTCAACCTGACCATTTCTTTATGATGCTTAAAACCAAACCTTTGGTCATCTATCCTATTGGGCCAGAACACACAGCCACGTCATAGAGAACCAATGGCTGGCAGCAGATCCGACCTCAATTCAATACGGACTTTAATCACTGAGCACAAGAATGGAATTCTGGAATGCACAGGAGATCAAATGGATGAGCATTGAATTGCTGTCTGCAACCTTGAACATTATATTAAGTCCAGGGTGTTTCATAGGTTGCTGAAACTGGGGTTTAATAACGTGAGGATTTTTTTTTAACATTTTTACTTTTTTTTCATTTTTGTCCTGCTTTTTCTGAATGTCTCAAATCTAATCAGTAAAAGGGACTTTGACGGCATGATCAAGCCTATAATGTCTGTTCCTGTTTGGTATCAAATTTTGTTTGGTAATATTCTTAGAAGACATTTTGTGACATTTTAGATAGAGGTATTATCAAAGTATTCTCGCTATATAATTGGTATAACTTAAAGAAATTCTCTAATAGAATGCTCTATTGTAGAATTAATCATTATCTCATATTTACAAAACAATGTTTTCCTCCATTAGCAATTTTCTGTGCATATTTAGGCGAAGCGCTGATGAATGCAATATCTGTGGTAAGTTGTGATCATTAAACATCAAAAACAATATTAAAGTAGTGGTGTTTCACATAAAGTTGATCTACGCTTGAGCCTGAAATTATCTTCCAACTTTTATTTACAGATCCATTTCTTAAGGCTATTTTGCTCACCAGTAATACTTTCACTTTGAACAAATCCTGAAATCACTGATGTGTCAGGAAGTTTGCCTCGTTTGTAAAAAAAATGGGTTCTTGAAGAGGGAAACATTTGGGGTATCTAATTACGCACTTGCAAATTTGGAAAAGTGTTCTCATTTTCAAACAGCCTGCCCATTTTCAAGAACTTATTTTTTATTACTTGCAGCCTCCTGACACATCAGAGACCTAGAAACAAGGAACTGCAAATGCTGGAATCTTGTGTACAACACAAGGCAGAACGGTGGCATAGCAGTAGAGCTGCTGCCTTACAGCCCCAAGAGACCCGTGTTTGAACCTGACTATGGGTGCTTGTCTGTACGGAGTTTTTTACCTTCTCCTCGTGGCCTGTGAGGGTTTTCCCCGAAGTCTTTGATTTCCTCCCACACTCCAAAGACGTATTGGTTTGTAGGTTAATTGGCTTGGTATAAAATGTTAAATGTGTAGGATAGTGTTAGTGGTTGGTGCGGACTCAGTGGGCGGAAGGACCTGTTTCCGCGCTGTGTCTCTAAACTAAACTAAACTAAACACAAAGTGCTGGAGTAACTCAGCGGGTCAGGCAACATCTCTGGAGGACATGGATAGGCCTGACCTGCTGAGGTACTCCAGCACTTCGTCATCAAATTCTGCATCAGAGACCTATATTAATGGATGCTGCAAAATAACATACTGCCTACAACAGCATTGAAAGTCAATTTTCTGTCCATGGCATGATGTATACACAAGAAAGTATACAACAAAAACTTGTGACATTAACCAAAACAGCCAGTTGGTTTTAAGAAGCAAAACATTCATCACTTTCTTTGAGGAAAGAGGATGTAAGAACACCAAGCACAGGACATTTTAGATCGAAATAGCTGAGAGCATGAAAATGCTGCATATTCATAAATTCTATAATTTTGATTAAATGCTGAACAATTCTCGTTTGAGACCATATGACATTTTTCACATGGCAAATCGGGGAATCAGCCTCGCTGACAGTCAACCTTTAATACTCCCAGTTCTCTGACTATTCTTTCATAAATCAGCCTGTGCACAAAATTGGTTAGTGCATTGGAATGTATGTCTTTTTGCTGGAACTTTTTTGAAAGAACTTTACATCACAGTTATGGTTTGCTGTTTTGCAGATTGGATTACCTGTATGTACTTGGCCATTCTGCCTTTCTACAATTATTTTTCTTCTGATGACCAGTAACAACAGAGCAATTTATAAATTGCCACTCATCAAAGTCACCTGCCCTGAGGAGAACAGAAAGTTTTACAAGGATATGCGTAAACATGAACAACCTGAATGAATTGATGCTTAGTTTAAAAATGTTAATGGATTATCTATGTTTTATACCTGTGCAAACCACATTGTTTACCTCGTTCTTTCATGCTATTTGATATTTTCAATAGTATAAGTTAAAGCTTTATTTAATTTTTGAATATCAAGAAGTCAATGAAGATGCTACCATTTTGGGGTACCTTTTCATGTTAACTGATAACATTATGCCAAAGAGACCAACATATGAAATAGTAAAATAGTAACTTTAGAACAAAAATTAGAAAGCAGTTCATTATACAAAGAATGTTCTACTGGTCTACGTTTTACGTTAAACCTGAAACAGTCATTTCACTATGATCCACCGACCACACAGCAAAGCCAATACTAAAACCAACCATTTCTAACTTGCTAACATTGCTTGACTCAACCCCCAGTATAGTCATAAAGCTATATAGCAGGGAAACAGGCCCAACTCATCCATGCTGTCCTAGTTACTTGAAAAAATTAGTTCCACTTGCCTGCTCCTGGACCATACCCCTCTAAACCTTTATCCATGTACCTGTCTAAGTGTTTTATAATGTAATTGTACGCACCTATGCTGGTTCTTCTGGCATCTCATTCCATGTACAGTATGCACCACCCTTTGTGTGAAAAACTTAAATCAGAAATCAGTTCTTCATACTAAGAATGTTTAACATTCTACTGATATGAATGTCATCTGGATGTGAAAATAGAGCAGTTGGTTTTATTGATTCAAGAGTTACCTAATTGTTTTGATGGGGATGGATGGAGATCATGGATTTATGAGCTACATGGATAATCAGAGCAACAAACAAACTGATGAAGAACCTCAGCAAGTCCGGCAGCATCCTCGAAGAGCAATGGACACTCGACATTTCAGGGTGAGATCCTTCCTCTGGACTAAAAGAGTGGAGAGGGGATAAACAGTATTGAGAGGTGGGGAAAATTGTTGGCACATGGTAGTTAAATCAAGATGAGGAGAGATGGATTGGTAAAAGGAGTTACGTGGGGGAGAAAGGAGCAGAGATAACAACAGTCGCTGGGGCATGATTAGTAGAGGTAACAGGGCTCTGCAGATGATGGAAAAGAAGGTGGAGTATGGGAGTAGCTAAGGAATGTTGTCCCTCGACTAACTCTCTCCTTATTTGACCAACCTCTTTCAACTCCTCCAAATTTATACGAATCAAAAGCATAGCCGTGGACATGGCCAAGTGCTCCTGCTATTGCCGGCCTCTTCCTTAGCTACATTGAATGTTCCGTGCTCCAAATCCATTCTGGCACCACTCTCCAGCCCTTTCTCCACAACTACATTGGTGCTGCTTTCTGCAGCCACGCAGAACTCATCAACGTCAATAACCTTGCCAGTAACCTCCACCCTGTCCTCAAATGCTCTTGGACCATTTCCAAAACCTCTCTTCCCCCTTTCTTAATCTCTTTGTCTCCATCAAGGAGACGAAGCATCCATGCAGATTTACTATAAACTCACTGACTCTCACAGCTATCTAAACTACATCCCTTCTTACTAGCTTCTTGTAAGGACACCATCCCTTTCTCTCAAGCAAAGCAAAATGTGCTTGAGGAATTCAGTATGTCAGGCAGCTTCTGCGGAGGGAATGGATAACCAATGTTACAGGTCGGGACCCTTCCTCAGGCTGATTCACTTGGATTATAACAGTCTGAAGAACAGTGTCGATTTGAAACGTCGCCTACCCATTCACTCCAGAAATGCTTTGTCCTTAAATACAAGAGAAGTGCCAGAAGACTGGAGGGTGGCAAAATGTTGTGCCTCTTTTCAAGAAAGGCTGCAGGGAAAATGGCTGTGAGCTTATGCTGGTGAGCTTAACATCTGTAGTTGGAAAGTTACTAGACAGTATTCTGAGGGATAGGTTATACAGGCATTTGGCTGGGCAAGGTTTGATTAGGGATAGTCAACATGGTTTTGTACATGGGAGGTCATGTCTCAGAAATCTGATTGATTTTTTTTTGAAGACGTGACCAAAAAGGTCGATGAGGGGAGAGCTGCAGATGTTGTGTACATGGATTTCAGTAAGACATTCGACAAGGTTCCGCATGGTAGGCTGCTCTGGAAGGTTAGATTGCATGGGATCCAAGGAGAGATAGCTGAATGGATAGCAAATTGGCTCCATGGAAGGAAGCGGAGGGTAATGGTGGAAGGTTGCTTCTCAGATTGGAGGCCTGTGACTAGTGGTGGGCCTCAGGGTTCAGTGCTAGGTCCGTTACTGTTTGTCATCTACATCAATGATTTGGATGAGAACACACTGGGCAAGATTAGCAAGTTTGCTGATGATACAAAAGTTAGAGGTTTTGCAGATAGTGAAGATGGTTGTGAACGACTGCATGAGGATCTGGATCGATTGGCCGGCTGGGCAGAGGAATGGTTGATGGAATATAACACAGAGAAGTGTGAGGTGTTGCATTTTGGAAGTCTAACAAGGGCAGGACCAACACAGTAAATGATAGGCCCACTGGGTGGTGTTGTAGAGCAGAGGTATCTAGGAGTGCAGGTGCATGGTTCCTTGAAGGTCGAGTCGAAGGTAGATAAGGTGATCAAAAAGGCTTTTGGCACATTGGCCATGATGAGTATAGAAGTTGTGAGGTCATGTTGCATTTGTGTAGGACATTGGTGAGACCGCATCCAGAATGTTGTGTTCAGTTCTAGGCACCATGTTATAGGAAAGATATTGTCAAGCTTGAAAGGGTTCAGAAAAGATTTACGAGGATGTTGCCAGGATTAGAGGGTGTGAGCTATAGGGGGAGGTTGAGTAGGCTGGGTCTGTATTCCATGGAGTGCAGGAGGATGAGGGATGATCTTATATAGATGTACAAAATCATGAGAGGAATAGATCGGGTAGATGCACAGTCTATTGCCCAGAGTAGGGGAATCGAGGACCAGTGGACATAGATTCAAGGTGCGGGGGAAAGGATTTAATAGGAATCCGAGGGGTAACTTTTTCACACAAAGGGTGGGGGGTGTATAAAATAAGCTGCCAGAGGAGGTAGTTGAGACTGAGACTAACCCATTGTTTAAGAAACAGACATGTACATGGGTAGGACAGGTTTGGAGGGATATGGACCAAGCGCCGGCAAGTGGGACCAGTGTAGCTGGGTCATTGTTGGCCGGTGTGGGCAAGGTGGGTCGAAGGGCCTGTATCCACAATGTATTACTCTATGACTCTGCTGCCAGACCCACTGAGTTCTTCAAGCACAGAGCAGTGTTTTGCTCAAGATTCCAGTATCTGCAGTTACTTCACCTCCACCACCTTTTGTGTGAAAAAGTTACCCCTCGGATTCCCATTAAATCTTTTCCCCCTCACCTTGAACCTATGTCTTCTGGTCCTCGATCACAATTGTTCCTGAGATGAGGCTTTCCATTCGAGAATGTTGGAGATATCCGCTTCCTTTAGGAAATGGGCTTTAACCTCACTGTTATTTATGGTGCTCTTAAGCACATCTCCATTTTCTGTACATCTGCTCTCGCCCTGCCTCCTCTCCTGACTGAATGGGGAGCCCATTGTCCTCACCTTTCACCTCGCCAACCATTGCACCCAGCACGTCATTCTTCAACATTACGGCAGCTACAACATGATCCCACCAACTGTCACATTTTCACATCCCCACCTCTTTCTGTTTTCCATGGGGACCATTTTCTCCGTGACACTCTGGTTTGCTCATGCCGACCCTCCTCGGGTATTTTCCCCTGCAAATGTAGGGGATGTGATACCTGTCCCTACTCCTCCACCCTCGTCACAATCCAGGAACCCAAGCAGCCCATCCAGATGAGACAGAGATTCACGTGCACCTCCTCGCACCCTGTCTATTGAGTTCTCGATGCAGCCTCCTGTACAGCGTAAAAAAGAGACACTGGAGAGGTGACCGTTTTGCTGAGCTTCAGTCCATAAAAGCCATCCTGAGCTGGTGTCAGCCAATTCAATTCCCATCCCCATTCCCACACTGACCTGACTGTCCTAGACCTCCCCCACTACCAAGGTGCAAACAAATACAAAGTAGAGGAACAGCACTACATATTGTACTTCATTAGTCTACAAAATGATGGCATGTACATCAAACACTCTCATTTTAGGTGGCCTGCTCCCCTTCCATCCGTCCTTCCATTCATACTCTTCTTTTCCACAAAACCCTGCCCCATCTCACCAGCTTCTTTCCCACCCTGCCCATCACTCCCACACTCCTCCCATTAAATCCCTCCCCCATCTGCCCATCCCTTCTCTCTTATTTGGTTACATACTCCGCCTTCCTTTCCCCTCAGATTCAATCATCTGCAGCCCCTGGTTACTGCCATCAATTATGTCTCAGCCTCTGCTGCTCTCTCCACCCCTCTCTCCCCCACCTGACACGGTTCACCAATCCACCCCTCCTCAACTGGATCGACCTATCATGTGCTAGCTCTTGTTCTCCCCCCCCCCCCCCCACTTCTTTATACTGGCCTTCTTCCCTCCACTCTTTCAGTCCAGCGGAAGGATCTCAAACCAAAACATCAACTGTCCATTTCCCTCCACAGATGATCCTTGACCTGGTGAGTTCCACCAGTAGTTTGTTCTTTGTAGTTGTTTGTAGCTACATACATAACTATGTATATCCTCATCTATACTTACAGTAGCTTGAATTTATATTCAAGAACATACTGCACTGCGCATAGTACAATCTGTGCTAGTACTGTGGAAGCAGTTAACTAAATTAACATTGCAATAAACAAATTGAGATGTCTATTCAAAGAAACTTAGTCATTTGTGTCTTATACATTGTATTGCTCTGTCATTTATGTGTTAAGCTGTTTTTGTACTAACAAAGGAAGATGGATGTATATTTTGAAAGGAAACGGAAGCGTAATAGAATGAATGGGATAGCTCTGTCACTGAGCCTAATGCCCTTCCATTGTGTGATAATTGAAACAGATGTGGTAACTTCCAGTATGAGCTTGAAATAAATGGACATAAATCTGTCTGATTTAGTTTACTTCCATTTAGACCCGAGAATATAAAAGGTGGCATCGCATTCACCATTCCCCCCCTTCCCTATACCCAGGGCTTCAATGCTGGCGGTGATGATTTGGGAAAATACATTGATGCTGGTTTGCTTATCCTGAAGTATATGTGGAACTTTCCCAACCCACTCCCTCGGCCAGACTGAATGACAACAACAGTCGAGAACACCAGATTTGCAAGTTCCCTTCCAAGTCACGCATCTTCCAAACTCCACTGAATTTAACTCTTTCAATGCCTTGAGCAAAAAAACAAAGTGGTGGAGGAATTCAGCAGGTTATGCAGCGTCTGTGGCGGGAAATAGACAGACGATGTTTTAGGTCGGGACCTTTCTTCGGACTGTTTCAAGGTCCTGACCCAAAACATCATCCCTTCCACGGATGCTGGCTGACCTGCTGATTCCTCCAGCAGTTTGTATTTTGCTCAAGATTCCAGCATCTGCAGTCTCTTGTGCATTCCCCTATTCTCTTTTAATCCCTTGCTCAATGGCAATGTGGGTGCAGTTTCATCACATAGACAGAGCAGTTCTGGGAAATGGCTCATCATCTTCTCAAGGAAAATCAGAGATCTGCAATAAGTACTAACCATGTCATTGATGTCCATATCCATATCCTATGAAAGAAAAATAGTCACCCAATAAATAACAGCCCCGTTTATGAGCACAAATCCACATAATTAGATTAGTACAGATTCTTTGAGTTAAACAACAGATATTTCTGCCTAATTTTCCGTTTTGGCCTCACAATCTCATGCAGCATAGCCATGATAATATTATGATCAGGATGCATAGATGTACCAAGATTGATAAACATAGCAATCCCACAGCACAGCTTCCATCGGTAGCTTAGCGCAATCCTCATTATATTCTGAGATGTTGTCCACAAATACATCCGTGCAAACTCAATGGATATTGCAAATGATACAATATAATTGAATAAATAACTATATTGCCATAATTATTAAATCAAATTCAACAAAGAGCATAATATCTACTACAAGTATTACCCAAATCCCTGTTAATATCCCAACAAATTCCCCATAAATATCACGGCAGATAATTAAAATAAAAATGTAACTAAGATTAACTATGCTTCATTAATTACCCTGATATTCGCCACAAAGCATGAGAATGCAACACTGTTAAATGTCACAGCACAGCACATATCGTAGTGATCCGGATGGGACTTTATAATCTGCTAGATTCATGGTCACCCCTATAAATATCACTAGACTAAGTGTCACACGGGAGGCCTGGTTCCCCAATGCAACCCGTTCCCCAATGTGATATTCCACCACTCACCCGTTCCCCCAATGCAACCCATCCCCCCAATGCAATATTGCACCACTCACGCAAAGGCCCCAACTGTGCAGGCATGGCTCATTTCCCCTCATCCCCCAGCACTCCCTCCCCCTCCCTCTTCTTTCCCCTCTCCTACCCCCCTCCCCAATCCCTCCCTTACCTCTCCCTACCTCTCCTTTCCCTACCCTCAGTCACTCCCACCCTCCTTCCATAACTCCTCCCCTCCCTACCTCACTCCTATCCCTCTATCGCCCAATACTCACCTCCCCACACTATCCCCCCCTGATCTTCCCACTGCCGTCCTCTCCCTCTATTCCCCACTCCCTGCCACCCCTCCTCCCCCACTCTCCTCACCTTCCCCACCTTCCCCCTCTCCCTCCCTACCCCTGCCTCTCCCTTAATCCCCCCACCCCCTCCTCCTCCCACAATCTCTCCCTCACCACTCCCTCCCGCTCCTTTCCCCTAACATCAATCACTCCCTCCCTCCCTCGCTCCATCTATAAAAAGCAGCATCTGCAGTACCTTCCTCCACAGGTCAATCATCGTTCGCTGTGGTTTAGATTCCTTTGTCTTGACAATTGGACCAGTTTGCATCGTTTGTGTGTGTGTGAGATACTGAAGCTCCGTGCAAACTGCTCGGCCACCCTGCAACCCGACTCTCCCTCCCTCCCTCTGCCAGCTCCGGCACAGCTGCCACTCGGCCCGTCCCCGTCCTGTCCGACCGCCCAATGATGCCACTCGGCACGTCCCCCCCCTGCCCGCCTCAATAACATTTAGAATATACTACCGATCGGAACTAAACTTTTTGCACTCGCAGCACAGGAGAACAGTGAGTAACGTGGCAAAAAATCGTAGCGCTATCGCGCACCGTTTTTGCACAAATAGAACAACCCCGCAAAGTGGAAGAGCACAAGATCTGAGTTTTAGTTTGATAGATAGATAGATAGATAGATGGATAGATGGATAGATGGATAGATGGATAGATAGAGTGTTTCTCGATTTTAATCTTGCAAAGTCCTTGGTAAATAAGGTCCATACATAACGCCATACAATTCTTAGGATATCCAATCATCAGGGAACAAAGTAACAAATATCATAAACATGAATCAACATAAGTTCAACTATGAGCAAAACCACAAAGTGATGGAGTGAGAGATGATTTTTCCGTTTAGAACCCTTTTTCAAACTAAGAAGTCTGAAGAAGTCTGCTAACCTAAAACAATCATTTATTCATTCCTTCCATAGATCTGTTTGACCCACTGAGTTACTCCAACATTTAAAGTTTTACTCAAGATTCCAGCATCTGCAGTTCCTTGTGACTCCAAGTTTAAATATCACAGTAGAGAATATATAAAAATCACAGCAAAAATTAATCTTGCATCTCGCAAGCACAATCTCGTAAACGTAATCTCGTGAATTCAATGCAAACCTCAATCTGTCTGATCAATCTGTCTGCCATAAAACTCATTGTATTTCTATTCATTATAGGACAGTTACAATCAGTAAATATCTCAGCAAATACCACGCGCATATCGTAGCTGCCTCATCATAAATATCAGAGGACTCTCTCTGTAAATTACATTTCGTGGGAGATATAAAACATCTGCAAATCAATATTTATTGCTATCCCTGATATCCTTGGCAATATAGTATTGTAACTAATGAAGTACATACGGGTGAGCATAGAGCACATGCTATACGTATGTTCTAGAACAATCCAGAATAAATACAAAAATCTATCCCATGTATGTTCCAGCACAGGGTCCTCCACAATATTATAAATTCTTCAACAGCCAGTGACCCAATCCCAAATCTTAAGATAGTATAACTATCAACAGTGGTAGTAGATATGTGCAGAATTCCAGTTCTGTCAGCACTATAGCATTTAACACAATGTACAAGAAGGTGAGAAATCCATTAAACCCATGGAAACATGCCATATAGGACAGATTGGCTTGGCATCTGTACAATTTTCATGCACATGTCTTGTGCAAGCTCTGGAGAGAGCAATCTCAACACTATCCCCATTCACGCATGCAAAGCTCAAGTAATTTCAAGAGTCCTTTGCACCTGCTGAAACTAACCATTTTGTTGATTGGCATAATCTCTTAGATAACCTCTTAAAAGGGTGGTGAAAAAGATGTTTAAGCTTTGCTGGAAATTAATCCTTTGAAATCTTGGTGAAAGAGCTGGGTAAAGACTCCTGGGTAAAGACCACTTCCTGTTTGCAATGCATATTGATTTTAGAAAAAATGCTACCATTTACGGCTGTGATTTTTGGCCATTTTACTCAGAGTCCCCCTCCACTACGCAGGACAAGAGGATTTTTCCCATCGATAAAAAATAAAAGACATTAAAGTTTTAAAAATGTTGAGATTCTCTCTCCTGTCAATCACGCCATGCAGGCCACGCCCCTTCTGGTGGGAGGGGAGGGACTATAACACCCGGAAGTGTGGGCGTGGCTCAGTCTCTGCAAGATGGGGGAGCGAGAGGTCATGACTCTCTGTCTGAGCTGTGAATCAATTGAACACACTAAATGTCTACTGAACTGTTAGCGTGGTTTTTATGTGGGTTTTATATGTGTTTTGTGGTGTTTTATGTGTTTTTTTGGTGGTTTCACCCTACTGGAAATGGTATGAAACTGCATTTGAATTTGGTGGCCTTGCACCCTGCATGAAATGTTATGAAACTGCACTTGAATTTGGTGGCCTTGCACCCTGCTTGAAATGGTATGAAATTGCACTTGAGTTTGGTGGCCTTGCACCCTGCTTGAAATGGTAGGAAACTGCATTTGAATTTGATGGCCTTGCACCCTGCTTGAAATGGTAGGAAACTGCATTTGAATTTGGTGGCCTTGCACCCTGCTTGAAATGGAATTTCAAGGAATAGCCGTGAGTCAACTGCCAGCCCACCAGCCGTGAGTGAGTGAGCTGCCAGCCCAAGAATCCATTCCGCCCACAATGTCCATACTAGCCCTCTGGAAACCAGTCCCTTCAGCCCACAACACCCATACTAGCATTCCAGAAAGCCCCCCCCCCCCCCCCCCACTGGCCACCAATATTGGAATTGGTGGAGAGGTGGTATATTGCGTTGGGGGACTAGCCTTTCCGTGTGAACATGGGACCCAACGTTGGAGTGTTGCAGCAAGGTCAAGGGAGTATCCCCAGAGCCACATTGTACAAGGGCAGCAGATTCTCAGTACCAAAGGACATTAGTGATCCTGTTTGGACTTTATAATCTACTAGTTTCATGGTCAACATTACTAAAATCATACATCAGATCATTTAATTCATAACATTTGCATTCTCCAGGAGCCACAGAGTTATGTTGTTAGTCCAGATCTCTGGATTATTATTCTGGTCATTTTACCACCATGCTACCATTCTGTTTTAATGTTGTCATACATTGATGCACACTACAAATTTGTGTGAGTATGATAACCAGAGATTCAACAATATTGTATGAATAATCAGAGGTTCTAGAGCATTGTGTGAGTATAAAAACCAGAGGTACTTTGACATTTGCAGAAATGACCAGAGGTTCTACAACACTCTGTGGAGATAATAGTCAGAGATTCTAAAGCATTGTGTGGAGATGATGACCAGAGATTCTAAAGCATTGTGCTAGTATGGACATTGTGTGAAGATAACCAAAGGTTCTAAAGCATTGTGCAAATATGTTGTCTGGTGATTCTACAGGATTGTATGAGTCTCTTAATGAGAGACTAATCTAGAGCAGTTCATGGAGATAGCTCCAGTCCACTATTGTATGACTGTTAATGATAGGAGTAAATGTCAGCCTTCCTGGTGATGTCTACATCCCATAAGTGATTAAAAAGACGTATTCTACAACTCCAAAGCTATCAATTGTGAGTAAATGTTAACAATGAAACATTTATAATCTGCAGTGTTAAATGTTCTGCAGAACTATTAATAATATGCACATACATATATTGCCAGGTTACAATTTCTTACTGGAATTATAGAATACTTTGAATTATGATGTGAAGTATGTTTATTTGTTTTGTAATAGAGGAGTATCATTCTCAGCAATGCAAAAAGAGAATTGCTAAGGGCATTGATATCATATTGTTTATAACAATCAAATTGTACTTTCTGAAGCATAATGGTCTGTGATGAGAGGTTTATTTTTTCACAATATCTAGAGATCAGATAATATTAAGCATTTCTATGATTGAAACCTGCATTTGAAAAGTAAAGCATGATGCTGTTACCATTTTCAGATTCCATAAATGTATCAGGAATAATAGTAAGATTAAACGAGAACTTACCAGTTTGAAGTTTGATCATTATTTTATGAGGAGTTACGATGAGGGATTATGTGAAGAAGGCCGTCCCCACGCTTGCGCGTCAATCTTCAAAGCAGCTGTGTGAAATCACAGATAACAGTTGTTGAACTAACATAGTAAGATTATAGATGACTAGAACTACCAGATGATCGTTATGGTATGAGGGTAGGGAGCGGAGGGCACGTATTTTCCATCTTTGAGCTCTAGCACGTGTAAGTAATATAACTGAAGATTATGTGACCAAAACTACTGGAGCAATGCTGTATGTAGTTCGACCACCATTGTGACTTTGGTAGCTTCAGCTGATAATAGCATAGGTCTGTTAACAATGACCTATATGGCACTGAGAGGTTAATACTTGCACGTTGAAAGTTCTAATAATGCAAGACCCAATTGCACAGCTGCAACACAGCTTCTATAGCCAATTTCACTTAATACATAGAAGACTGCTTGATAACAAGGTTGTTACAGGCTTCAATTGATTCCAATCTGTTGCCCCAGGGCGGAATCACAGGTAATTAATAGTTAAAGGTATATCCCATAAACAATAACTTACAGTTGGTATCAACTTAAATTTGACTGGATGGCTGAAAACAGTTGATTTAAGCAAAACACAGCATAAGAAATATCCTCCAGACCAATTTGAAATGTCTCCGGTGATCTTCTGTGAATGACTCCTAAATAGTATGCATCAATGAGATCGATGCATGCCATGAAGATCCTAAGGAAATTAGTAGTTAGACAATAGAGAAATTCCATACTGAAAAGCTATGTTGCACATGGGTGTAAATTAAATATGAACCCACATCTCTCCATCTTTCACAAGGAACAGGCCACGCCTGCCATAATTCCGTGCCTGCCTTGAATGCAACTGGCCATACTACTGGCCTGCCTAAAAACTGCTCCGGCCGTAATTCTGAGCCTGCCTCGAAAGACAACTCTGGCCATATTAGCGAGCTTGTCGTGGAAGGCAATGCTGGCCGTAATCCTGAGCCTGCTTCGAAAGACAACTCTGGCCCCAATTCCAAGCCATGCTTGGTACCCTTGTATACTGTGTAATAATTACCCATCACATGTTATCATTTTCATTTGTTCAAAAACAAGTGTAAATATTACGAACTTGTAAATGGTCCACTTACCCCATGTTTCGAAAGAACCAGACCCACCTACCTCCATGGTTACCGGTGGTCTTATGGTAAGCCCAAAGGCCCCTGATGTGGGTTCCATTCCCATCCTTGATTTCCATATTCTTGAGACCAGCTTGGCCCAGCTTTCAAGCGCCCATCAACTTCAGTGAACTGCTTACTGCCGTTGAGGCGTGGGGGTGTCATCGCCGATTTGATAGCTCTGTTCACTGCCGGCACTTGTAGTGTGAGGGAATCTGGCCCCTTCCGGGTTTTCTGCCTCTTCCCTTGCGAGTATGTCCTCGCACTCCCCTCCACCGACATGGAGACTCGTAGACAGCCCTGAGACAGGTGCTGCCGCAGGCCCCTGAGGATACCTCCGCTGACATGGCCCCTCGGACCTATATCAGAATATGACTCTGGGTCAGAGTGAAACTGACCCCTGATGCTCCCCTCCTCAGATAGGGAGACATTGTGCAGCCCTGACACAGGTGCCGCTGCCAGCGGGTTTTTCATAATACCCGGGCTCAGATAGCTCTCTTCTGGAGGATATCTCTCTGGAGCAACCTCTCCATCAGGTGCTCCAGGTGGGTTTTAGGTGTTTACAGACGCTACCCATAGAAGGAGGGGGGGACCTCCTGGCCTGACTCGACCAAGTCCCAAGGCGGGACCGGCTTTCTCATGGTTTAACCCCTTTCCTGGCGAACCATAGTTGCTGAGCCCATAGTTAGTGACTGGGTCTCGAGACCAGCTTACTGCCAGTTTTCCCCTTATTTGAGGAGACCTTAGCAGTCTGGGAGCTGCTGACCCCATTGTCAGCGGCTGGGGTCACGAGGCCGGTTTACTGCCAGTCTAACCCCTATCTGGGAAGCCCTAAGCGGTCTGGGAGCTGCTGACCCCATTGTCCGCGACTGGAGTAGCGTGACCAGCTTACTGCCAGTCTGACCGCTTTCTTTAGGAAGACCTAAGCCAGGGGTTCTCAACCAGGGGGGAATTCCCCCCAGGGGGGGATTTCAGGTTTTCAGAGGGGGAATTGGGAGCACAGATTAGCAAACTCAAACTGTTAGAATGTTGATCTTTTTATTGCCTTTGCATATTATTTGGAATGCACTTTTTGAGGCAGATAATCTTGGAAAGGAGGGGGGGAATGACATTCTGACATATGGTGAAAGGGATGCATGGGGCAAATAAGGTTGAGAACCACTGACCTAAGCGGTCTGGAGCTGCTGACCCCGTAGTCCACAACAGGGGTAGAGAGACCGGCGTACTGCCAGTCTAACTGCTTTATCTCGGTAGACCTAAGCGGTCTGGGGGTTGCTGACCCCATTGTCCGAGACTGGGGTAGTGAGACCGGCTTGCTGCCAGTCTTACCCCTATTTCTGGGGACCATAATGGTGTAGGAGCTGCAGACCTCATAGTGAATGGCTGGGGTTGCAAGACCGGCTTGCTGCCAGTCTAACCCCATTTCTGGGGAACCATAATGGTGTGGGAGCTGCTAACCCCATTGTGAATGACTGGGATTGCAAGATCGGCAAACTGCCAGTCTAACCCCTTCTCTGGGGGAACCATTGCGATGTGGGAGCTGCTAACCCCATTAACCCGTATTGTATTGTATTGTATTGTAACACGGACTGGGGAAGTAAGACCGGCTAACTGCCAGTCTAACCCCTTTCTCTAGGGGACCATAGCGGTCTGGGAGCTCATACTGGGAGGAATCCCCACTCGCACTCCCCTCCCTGGGTGTCGCTGACCTCCTTGTCAGCGACTTGGGAGCGAACCCGACAGCCGCCGGCTACCCGCAATTCCGTGGTCCGGATCTCCCCACGTTCCATAACCGGTTTCCCGCGGTCCGTCCAACTTCGCCCCGAATTCAGCAGGCAATCCTGCAAAACAAAACACATCCCAAGAAATAAGCTAAAAACTTACCTTCCAGGTTTAAAACTTACCGCTGGCAGGAGCCGCGCGCCTGCCATTCAGTCCGTGCGTAACGCGTCAGACGTAATGACGCCCATGTGTGAGGACGGCCTTCTTCACATAGTCACTCACGTGACTCCGAAGTAAAATCCGGTACTGCAGGCAGTGAAGAAAGCTAATGGCCTTCAACGCGAGAGGGTTTGAGTTTAGGAGCAAGGAGGTCCTACTGCAGTTGTACAGGGCCCTGGTGAGACCACACCTGGAGAATTGTGTGCAATTTTGGTCTCCTAATTTGAGGAAGGACATTATTGCTATTGAGTGTAGGTTCACCAGGTTAATTCCTGGGATGGAGGGACTGACATATGATGAAAGAATGGGTCGACTGGTCTTGTATTCACTTGAATTTAGAAGGATGAGAGTGGATCTTGTATAAACTTATAAAATTCTTAATGGTTTAGACAGGCTAGATGCAGGAAAAATGTTCCCCGTGTTGGGGGAGTCCAGAACCAGGGGGTCTCAGTTTAAGAATAATGGGGTAGGCAATTTAGGACAGAGATGAGGAAAAACTTCTTCACCCAAAGAGTTGTGAATCTGTGGAATTCTCTGCCACAGAAGGCAATGGAGGCCAATTCACTGGATGTTTTCAAGAGATATAGATCTCTTGGGCTAAAGGAATCAGGGAAAATGGGGAAAAAGCAGGAACAGGGTACTGATTTTAAATGATCAGCCATGATCATATTGCATGGCGGTGCTGGCTCAAAGGGCCGAATGGCCTACTATTTTTCTATGTTTCTTAATGTTAATATGCTGACCGTTCAAATGATGTATGCATTTTATCTCATGTAGTTTGTATTCTACATATATTAAAAGTGATTAATGATTGTGGTTCAATTTTACCTATTTATTTACATTATTAATTCTTCCAACTACGCACGGTGAGACAGCAGTAGAGTTGCTACCTTACAGCGCCAGAGACCAGGGTTTGATCCTGACTACGGGTGCTGTCTGTACGGAGTTTATACGTTCTCCCCAAGACCACGTGGAATTTCTTTGGGTGCTCCGGTTGCCTCCCAAACTCCAAGGACATACAGGTTTGTAGGTTAATAAGCAATTTCGGTATTTTGAAAAACGCAAGGAATCATGGGATTTGTCAAAGGTCATTCGCCATAAAGAAACAGCAAACGAAGCACTTGCTGAAAAAACTGTGCATAAATTCTTATCTTTATTCATAATTTATGTGTAAAAATATATTTAATCTGAGGAATGGGGGTGCCAGGTAGCGGGAGAGCAGGGTGTAACAACAAGAGAGAGGGGGCAGATGCAAGTGGGAGATAAGCGAGACCGCACACTGACCCCCGCCTCATCCGCAACCAAGATCGAACCCGGGTCCCCGGCACCACAATCGCTGCCAAACTGCCATTGGACCGCCCCGCTCCCCCCCCCCAACCGAGTGTCCCATCCCCGCCTAGGCACCGGCAGCGTACCCCCCGCGCCACCCAGCAATCGCCGACCAACCCCCCTGGCGCCGACAAAAGCTGAGCACCAGCCACCCGCTGGAGCTGAGCTGGAGCCAGCGCCTCCACACCGCGCCGGCTGCGAGCCCGGCCCGACACCTCCGGCCGCCTCCGGACAGGGATGTGACATGCGAGAGGGGATGGGGTCGGCCCAGCAGCAACTCAACAGCGCCCGCAGCGCCGGAGACCCATGCCAGACCTCAACCATGGAGCTGCACGAAGCATAAAGCATTCACCAAAGCATAAAGCAATAAAAACGACAAAATCATCATAGCTTTATACATAGGAACAATAAATACAGTTAATTCATAGTTTGAAAGCTGTATTTTCTTACCAAGAAGAATCAAAGCAGGAAAATATGGATGAAACGAAGGTCTGATAACACACAGCGGATCCGTGAACGACAATGTTTATGGCGAGTGACCTATCACCTGGACTGTACCGAACTCGCTTATTGGCTTCACTAAAATTGCAAACTGGCCCTAGTGTGTAGGATAATGCTAGCGTACAGGGATCGTTAGTCGGCGCGCGTTCAGTGGGCTAAAGGGCCGGTTTCCATGCTGTATCTTTAAACTAAACAAAACTAAACTAAACTAATGGCATTCATAAGTTCTCTTCTCCCCAAGCTGACTGTTTAATTAATGGCAGCAAATGTATTCCATGGGCAAAATCACTGGTGGCTTCAGCATGTCTCTGAAACTTACTGACTGTAGCCCCAACGCATCCTTATGTACCTGGCCAAGATGTAGAGCCTCAAATGGTCTGACCCTCTATGCCCAGGAGACAACCTCAGGACATCGCAATGTTGCATATTACTGAGCTCTATGCCCCAGAACCCCCATCTCAGTCTGGAGCAGAAGATAGACACAAAAAGCTGGAGTAACTCAGTGGAACAGGCAGCATGTCTGGAGAAAAGGAATAGGTGACGTTTCGGGTCGAGACCCTTCTTCAGACTGTTTAGGGATAAAGGAAACGAGAAACAAGAGATAGTGATGTGGAGAGATAAAGAACAATGAATAAAGGAAACAGACAATTGTAAGTTGTTGGTAGGGTGAAAATGAAAAGCTAGTGGGACGGGTGGGGGAGGGATAGAGAGAGAGGGAATGCCGGGACTACCTGAAGTGAGAGAAATGAATATTCATGCCACTGGGCTGTAAGCTGCCCAAGTGAAATATGAGATGCTGTTCCTCCAATTCGTGTTTAGCCTCACTCTAACAATGGAGGAGACCGAGGACAGAAAGGTCGGTGTAGGAATGGGAAGGAGAATTAAAGTGTCCTGCAACTGGGAGATCAGGTTGGTTCACGCGGGCTGAGCGAAGGCGTTCCGTGAAACGATCACCCAGTCTGCGTTTGGTCTCGCCGATGTAAAATAGTCCACATCTTGTACAACGGATACAGTAGATGAGGCTGGAGGAGGTGCGTGAACTTTTGCCTAACCTGAAAGGACTGTCGGGGTCCCTGAACAGAGTCGAGGGAGGAGGTATAGCGACAGGTGTTGCATCTTCTGCAGTTGTGGGGAAGGTATCTGGGGAGGGGGTGGTTTGGGTGGGAAGGGATGAGTTACCCAGGGAGTTGCGGAGGGAACGGTCTCTGCGGAAGGCGGAAAGGGGTGAAGATGGGAAAATGTGGTTAGTGGTTGGATCCCGTTGGAGGTGACAGAAATTTTGTAGGATTATGTGTTGTATGCGACGGCTGATGGGGTGGAAGGTGAGGACGAGGAGACACGAGTCTATGAAACAAGAGGCCTCATCTATGATGGGAGAGGGGAATCCCTGTTCCCTAAAGAATGAGGACATCTTGAATGTTCTAGTATGGAACACCTCAGCTTGGGCATAGATGCAACATAAACAGAGGAAATGGGAGTAGGGGATAGAGTCTTTGCAGGAAGCAGGATGGGAAGAGGTATAGTCGAGATAGTTGTGTGAGTCAGTGGGTCTGTAGTAGACATCAATCAATTGTCTATTTCTTGTGATGGAGCCTGTGAGATCAAGAAAGGGGAGGGAGGTGTCAGAGGTGGTCCAAGTAAAATTGGTGGTGAAGTTGATGAAGTCCGTGAGTTCTGCATGGTAGCACCGATGCAGTCATCAATGTAACAAATATAGTTCGGGGATAGGGCCAGTATACTCCTCTCATTTCAGGGAGCCCCGCATTCCCTCTCTCTCACTATGCCTCCTCCACCCAAGACACTTTCGCCCTACAAACAGGTTTATGTTTCCTTTATCATCATTACATATTTGCATATCTTTCATTCATTGTTCTTTATCTCTCCACATCACCATCTATATCTCTTGTTTCCCTTATCTCTAACCAATTTGAGTAAAGGTCTCCATACAAATGCCTGCCACTTTCTGTGTAAAAAAGTTAACCCTATTACATAATTTCCCTCTCGCCTTAAATCCATGCCCTCCAGTTCCTGATTCTTGATTTTTTTGAAAGTCTGTGCATTCACACTATCTACTCTCATGATTTTGTATATTTAAGATCGCCCCTCAGCCTCCTACGTTCCAAGGAATAAACTCCCAGCCTGCCCAAACTGTTCCAACAGCTCAGCCCTTTGAGTTCCAACATCATCCTCATAAATCTCTGCACCCTTTCCAGCTTGATGTAATTTTTCGTGTAGCATGATTACCAAAATTGAACAAGCACGGCCTCACCAATGTCTTGTACAATCAAAACATACAACGTTCCATGTTCAACTTCATTCAAGTTTGCGTTTATTGTCACTTAACCAACTAAGGTACAGTGAAATTTGAGTTACCATACAGCCATACCAAGTGAAAAGAACACAATACACACATAAAATGCATTTAACATAAACATCCACCACAGTGGAATCAACATTCCTCACTGTGATGGAAGGTAATAAAGTTCAGTCATCTTCCTCTTTGTTCACCCGTGGTCGGGGCCTTGAACCCGCCTCACTTGCCATTGCCGAGAGTCCAATGTCCAAGCCCCCTCGCCAGGATGGTCAAACCTCCGGCGTCGGGATGAATTGGAACACTCCGTGGCATGGAGCTCCATAGTCGGCCACTTCTTATCGGTGACCGCGGGCTTCATGGTGCTACAGTCCACAGGCCCCACGGTCGGAGCTCTTCTTCTGACGATCCTCGGCAAAGGGTCCCCGGCTCTGCGGTGGTAAGTCTACACTGCGCCCGCGGCTTGAAGCCCTGGGCTGGTCTCCAGGAAAGGCCGGACGACTCCACGTTGTTAGGCTGCAGTGGGGTGGGGGGGGGGGGGGGGGGGGGGGCGGAGATGCGACACAGAGAAAATCGCATCTCCGTCGAGGTAAGTGACTGAAAAAGGTTTTCCCCTATTCCCCCCAACCCCCCACATAAACTAACCAAGAAACGTTGAAACAAACTTTTAGAACATACTTAAAATAATAGAAACAGTAGAAAGGACACACAGACTGTTGGCGAGGCTGCCCCGACGGTGGCGCTACCCAGTTTTATACTCAATTCCCTGATTAATTAGGCCCAGCATGCCAAAAGTATTCAAAGGCATTCTGCGGAGCATCCTGGACAATACAGCTCACCACCTCCATGACCCACTGGCCAGCCTGAAGAGTACACTCATCAACAGAGTGGTTCCACCAAGATTCAAGGCAGAACGCCACAGGAGATCCTTCTTCCCTGTGGCTATCAAATTTCAGGGAACGATATACTTGTATGCGATGCCAATTTCAAGGAACAATATATTTGTATTCTTAGATCTCTCTGCTCTAGAATACTCACCAGGGCCCTGCCTTTCACTGTGAAGGTCCTGTGCTGGTTTGACTTCCTAAAATGCAACACCTCACACTTATCTGAATTAAACTCAATTAACCATTTCTCAGACCACTTGCCAGCTGATCAAAATCCCACTGTAATTCTTGATCCCACTGTAATGCTTTATCAAAGGGAGCTGAGGGAATACTCTGTGTTCTGTTTCACAGAGACATGGCTCACCCCCAGCTCCCCAGACTCAGCCGTCCAGCGGAAGGGTTCTCCATCCGCCGCATGGACTGGCATCGGGGAAAGGGAGAGGAGGGGGGGTCTGCCCCATGGTTAACTCTGCGTGGTGCTCAGACGTGGCAGTCCTGTCCAACTCCTGCTCTCCACACCTCGAACATTTGGCGGTGAAGTGCCGTCCCTTCTACCTTCCGAGGGAATTCACTTCCATCATCCTGATCGCGGTCTACAACCCACCCCAGGCAGATATCCGTCTGGCACTGGAGGAGCTGCACGCCGTGGTCAACAAACACTAGACGTCTTACCCCGAGGCATTTACCACCATTGCTGGGGACTTCAATAAGGCAAACCTAAAGAAATCACTCCCCAACTTCCACCAACATGTCTCCTGCTGCACCAGAGGGCCAAACACCCTCGACCACTGCTACACCACCATCACGAATGCCTATCGCTCTATCCCTCGCCCTCACTTCGGTAAATCCTACCATACCGCGATGCTGCTTCTTCCTGCCTACAGGCAGCAATTAAAGAGCGCACCCCCAGAGGTGAGGACAGTACAGAGCTGGTCGGGGGGGAGGGCAGAGGAACATCTACAGGACTGTTTGGAGTCTGTAGACTGGGCAATGTTCAAGGACTCGGCAACGGACTTGAACGAATACGCCACAGTCGTTACAGACTTCATTAAGAAATGTGTGGAGGACTGCATCCCCACAAAAACCTTCTGAGTGTTTCCCAATCAGAAACCTTGGATCAACTTTGAGATGCCCACTCTTCTGAAGACCAGACACTGGGCATTCATGTCTGATGATACAGTGGTCTACAAGAAGTCCAGATACGACCTTGGTAAGGCCATCAAAAAGGCCAAAAGAGACCTGCTCCAAGCTGGAGGATGAGACAGATGCTCGGCAGCTGTGGCGGGGCCTGAATGCAATCACCTACAAGGCGAAATCAGGAGGCAGCTCGAATGTCGGCGAAACATCACTCCCTGATGAGCTCAATACGTTTTACGCACGCTTTGATAGGGAGAACACCGATGTGCCTTCCCGAGCCCCCATTCGCTGTGATGGTATTTCAGTCTCAGTCACAGAGGCCGACGTCAGGAAATCCTTCAGAGGGGTGAACCCTCGAAAAGTGCCTGGACCTGATGGTATACCTGGTCGTGTTCTAAAAACCTGTGCGGACCAACTGGCTGGAGTTTTTATGGACATTTTCAACCTCTCACTTCTGAGGTCTGAGGTTCCCACCTGTTTCAAAAGGGCATCAATTATACCAGTGCCCAAGAAGAGCAAGGTGACGTGCCTCAATGACTATCGACCTGTGGCACTAACGCCTGTGGTGATGAAGTGCTTCAAGAGGTTGATCATGGCGCAAATCAACTCCTGCCTCGACAAAAGCCTGGACCCACTGCAGTTCGTTACCGCCACAACAGATCAACGGTGGATGCGATCTCGCTGGCTCTCCACTCCGCTCTGGACCACTTGGACAACAAAAACTCGTATGTCAGGCTGTTATTCATCGATTACAGCTCGGCATTTAATACTATCATCCCCTCCAAGCTGGTTACCAAACTCGCAGAACTGGGTCTCTGCGCATCCCTCTGCAATTGGATCCTCGACTTCCTCATTCAGAGACCACAGTCTGTTCATATTGGTGGAAATGTGTCAGACTCGATAACAATCAGCACGGGAGCACCTCAAGGCTGCGTGCTCAGCCCCCTGCTGTACTCTCTCTAGACTCATGTCTGCGTAGCCAGTCACAATGCAAACTCCATCATCAAGTTCGCTGACGACACCACTGTTGTGGGACATATCACTGACCCTCAACACCAGCAAAACCAAGGAACTGATTGTGGACTTTGGAAGGAGTAGGATGGGGACCCACAGTCCCATTTATATCAACGGGTCAATGGTTGAAAGGGTCAAGAGCTTCAAATTCCTGGGCATGCACATCTTTGAAGATTTTTCCTGGTCCGAGAACACTGCTGCAATTGTCAAGAAAGCACATCAGCACCTCTACTTCCTGAGAAAATTATGGAGAGTCTGTTTGTCAAGGAGGACTCTCTCTAACTTCTACAGGTGCACAGTAGAGAGCTTGCTGACCGGTTGCATCATGGCTTGGTTCGGCAACTTGAGCGTCCTGGAGAGGAAAAGACTACAAAAAGTAGTAAACACTGCCCAGTCCATCATCGGCTCTGACCTTCCTTCCATCGAGGGGATTTACCGCAGTCGCTGCCTCAAAAAGGCTGGCAGCATCATCAAAGGCCCACACCATCCTGGCCACACACTCATCTCCCTGCTACCTTCAGGTAGAAGGTACAAGAGCCTGAAGACTGCAACGACCAGGTTCAGGAATAGCTACTTCCCCACAGCCATCAGGCTATTAAACCTGACTCGGACAAAACTCTGAACATTAATAACCCATTATCTGTTATTTGCACTTTATCAGTTTATTTATTCATGTGTGTATATATTTATACAATGGTATATGTACACACTGATCTGTTTTTGTAGTCAATGCCTACTATGTTCTGTTGTGCTGAAGCAAAGCAAGAATTTCATTGTCCTGTCAGGGACACATGACAATAAACTCACTTGAACTTGATAACCATCTTCACTGTCATTCAAAATGTTTTAAGTGATGTCAAAATTATTACAATTACATGGATGGTTTTCCAAAGATAATTTTTCAAAGACCTATTAAAAAGTATGGAACCATTAAAAACTTTAAAACAAAATAAGTAAAAATAAATATCATGGATAAATAAATGGAGACTCTGATCTAACACTGGGTCAAACTGAATCAGAATGGTGATGTATATTCACAGTTTATTGTTAACTTGGCTCTGAACAATACACATTATTAAGATTGATAGCCACAAGCAATGGCCTAAAAATTCATTAAAATTACTCATTCTTTTAAAGGACAACGATTAAGTGCCAGCATGAAGTTAACCACAGAATACAACTGTAATTTTACAAAGTGCATGTGACTTTTAACCTGTAACTTTCAAGTGGGCAACACAACCATGAATGGAACATGAATAGTTCAGAAATTACGTAAGTTAAAGTGCAACATCAACTTGGCAACTTTCCTATGAAGTTGATACATTGATTTGTAACTAATAGTCCGTATGAACCATGCAGTTTAAGACATGGTTCATACGGACCATTAGTTACAAATCAAGGTATCTTAAACTGGCATTAACCCTAATGTAAAGGAATCAGCAATTCCTTTATATAGATATTAACATTATAACAATACAGTTGTACATTACCTCTTCTACATTAACTACATTGAACAACTCACTCTTTCTTTCGCTTTGTAACAGAATTGGTCACTTTCTGCCTGAACTTCATCTTGGCTGTTTTTAATTTATTTTTTTTGTTTGTTTGTTTGGCCTGCCCTACGGCCTTAATTGCAAAACATTATGTTATATACAAAGAAGTTTAATCTGATCATAGCTGCTTCGGAACTGCTGCGTTACGATATCCTTTTCAGAGATTTTCCTTTTGTTACACCATTCCACTCCCTATCATCTTTGCTACCTTTTTTTACTATTCTGGCAAAGGGTACCAACCTGAAACATTAACTGTTTATCATCACATATGCTGACTGACCTGCTGAGTACTTCCAGCATTTTCAGTTTTTTTTATTTCTAACATTTGCAATTTTTAATTAAATTATTTTTAAAATTTATTGAGCCATCAAAAAATGGGTATAGATTACGTTCCCGTATCCAAGCTCATTTTTTCCAAATGTACATATCAAAACAGAACATTTGAGTATTATACAAACAATATGGACGGGCATGTTTATAAACATTAAAAAAATAATTTAAATAAATAAATAATGGGTGAAAAAAAAAGTAAATAATAAAAATAAAAATAAATAAATCCATAAGTAAAGTGCAGAAGGCAACTACAGTACATAGGGAGCAGTTCAGTGCAATAATTATTTATGAAGACTCTTGTTTCTAAAGCTTCTAACTCTCATGTCTTCTACCCCTTACTCATAATTTCATTAAAATGGATAGTTTAGAGTGTAGATAGGTTTGTGTTATGTGTCAATATTCTTCTGTGCAAGAAATTACATAAATGGATTTTGTTAAATTGTTTGACTATCCTTTAAACCATATCTTATTCTTTCTAAATATAATGTACTGGTCAAGTCATGAAGCCACATCCTAGAATTGGGAGCTGTTGTTTTTTTCCATGACATCCATGATGAGGTGCTGGCTCGAAGGGCCGAATGGCCTCCTCCTGCACCTATTTTCAATGAGCGGTAGTTTCTTTGCCGTAATGAGGCAGTAGGAGAGGAATTGTCGTTGAACAGTTGTGAGTTGTCTTGATGTTTCAGATAGTTACATTATTTTAAAACAATAGTTTTGTCATATTAAAATCTTCTAATCTATACCCTTCTCACATAAGAATGGAATAAAAAGTAATCGTGCAACACCCATTCTATATTCTTTGCCAAATTGAGTTCATAGATACAAAATGTCAGAGGGAACACAAGAAGGTGCAGACGCAGCAAATTGTCGGATGTTCTGTATGTGTTTCATATTATAATAACTTTTAATAAGACTCTTGTTTCTAAAGCTTCTAACTCTCATGTCTTCTACCCCTTACTCATAATTTCATTAAAATGGATAGTTTAGAGTGTAGATAGGTTTGTGTTATGTGTCAATTAGTGTAGATAGGTTTGTGTTATGTGATTGTGCAACACCCATTCTATATTCTTTGCCAAATTGAGTTCATAGATACAAAATGTCAGAGGGAACACAAGAAGGTGCAGACGCAGCAAATTGTCGGATGTTCTGTATGTGTTTCATATTTGTAATAACTTCTTCATCACCATTGTGATTACAGAGGTGGAAATGAAGCTAACAGAAAATGTCAGGTTCAATTCCATATGGCTCATATGAAAGCTGGCTCGGCACTTCAAGGAAAATTAGCCAGGAATTACATCCCTAATCTCTACTGAGAAGCCACCACTACAGTTTTTTTCCCTTTGTAGATATCAGGGAGTTCAGGCTTGGACTAGGTCATGTTGCTCTCCTTGCTCTGATAGTTTGCCAACATTCATCCCAGTGCTCCCACACATGAGAAAAGTTGATTGGATGAAAGATCAGAGGGTTGTAGTATAGGTGCTTATAGGTCGCGTAAGTTAATTCAGTTACTTTGAGAGAGGAAGAAAGAAAAATGGAGGAAGCTTAAGTCAGTTGCTGATATTTTAAAATACCAATGCAATAACATGAAAATTCAAACTCTGTTAAGTACACGACCATGGAATCTTATGCACTGTTGCACAAGTATGTGCATTCTTCAAATATTGTGCCGGTTAAACCTAACACATACACGTTTGCTCGTAAAATCTACTGGTGATGTGTGTGAGAGACATGAGGAATATAGTAGCAATGTTACCAAATTTTGAGATTTTAAAAATCAAGTCTGCAATTTACCCCATCAGATAAAGCATAAAAATAAGTTTACTTTGACACCTAATTCACTTTCATATCTTCAGTATTAAAAAGGTTATGGCCATTTACATACTCGGAAATTAGCATCTTGTTCCCTATTGCTTTTCCATTGACATAACACAAAAGCTGTGATCAAGGACAGTCAAAAGCCCGTAACTTTCTTAAAGATTAAGAGAACTGAATGAAATTTTCAGTTATTATAGATTGAAGCATTCTGAAACAAATATAAAACATCTTACTTGGATGACCTGAAATTAAAGCATATAATTAGTTAATTACCTAATTGTAGCTAATTACAAAATTGACCGTTGTGACGGAAATAGTAATAAACACCCAGACTGCCTTGAAAATTCAAAAATGTGATATTCTCAAGATCAGAACTTTAATATTATTGTATTATATGCTGTAAGTCTGTAACAGATAGGTAAATAAATTACAATTTCTAGCAATAGACCAAGTCTTTATGAAGAAGATCAGTTGCTAGCTGGTACATTGGCATATCATAATCAGTAGCATCATCATACTCCTCAGATTGTAACCAATAAGCAACTCTGTACACCTTGTTTTTCCTCAACTTCTAATTTTAGCATTGTAAACTACAAGTTTTTGCTCTTCAAACCATGCATGACATGCCTTTCTGCCCACTACTTTCCCATTAAGAATGTCCTGTAGATTCCATTTCTTAAGGAAAGGATAATGTTTTAAAATAGCCTAAGTATCCAAATAACAAACTAATCCCATTCACACAAGAATTCACAATATCACATGATTTTTAAATCTCACTGTCATGAATTTATATGCCAGATGGAAGGAATTTAATGTTTAATTCCCATAAATTAATCCAAAAACATCCCCACCCAAAATATAATCAAAATTATTGTTTTTTGCATAATACATGTCTCAAACTGCTGTGACTATTTAGTTCAAAAATAATGATCATGGAGAGAGAATAACACAAAATATAGACAATTTAGATGGCTTATGACATAATTGTCCAAAAAAAAGGGTATTTTAATCATCTTGCTTCTGGAACGCGATCGATTGGAACGTTGCATTTGCGGTGAATTTGAACTCTATATCGGCAGGAAAAACACTGCCGGTTCGTATGGGGCCCAAATAACATTTTTGCAACGTAAAATTAGATTAAAGCCATCCCAAGAAGCAAGATTATATGTAAAATAAACGACTTACCCTTTGTTTTGTCCCGTTCTTGCGACATTGTAGGCGTTGAGGGCGTTAGTAGTCGCTTTTTATTTTAATCTAATTATTAAATTGTCTAGCGTTTGAAAAAAAAACGGGAACGGAAGTCCGATCGATTTTTCTCCAGCAGCTAGCAGCCTGAGGAAATCCCTTTCCGACAGGCAGTATAAAACTGGATTTTAATCCTGCTCCCACCCCCCCCCCCCCCCCCCCCCCCCCACCCCCCTCCTTCAAAGGCGCCAAAGTCGTGCACACGGCCAGTGGCAGAACTGTAGCACCGCTGAAGGTAAGTTTTGTAACATCGCTAAATATAGGTGACCATCCATGGAGTGATTCAAAATGGAAATGGCAAATAGCAACCTATTGAGATGCAAGCATAAATTTTATAACTGTGTTTTATTGCATAATTAATCCTAATCATTGCACTCACCTATACAGTCAATGGATTTAAGCAGTTTTTCATTTTTGTTTGTATTATATCAATTTACCCAGAAATTGGATTCCACTTGGTTTCGATATCTTCCAGATATCTACAAAAGAAAAACAATTGTGGCAGCTCAGTAGAGATCAGAGATGTAACCCCTGGCTCATTTTCCTCAAAGCAATGAGCCAGCTTGTATATGATAACAGTAAGCCACTTAAACCTCTCTCCAGTGGACAGGTTGTTCGCCTCCAGACCAACAAGGACTATGGCCGTCTAAGTCACATCCACAGCCCTGCCAAAGAACCAAGCTCCTACCTGGTAAGCTCAGACGGGGCCATTTACAGACGCAACCGTAAACATCTCCTTCCCGTGAATGAACCGTGTCCTGCGGCTCCTTATGCAGAGGTCTCGCGTTTTGTATACCCTCCCATTACCGGGCCGACTGCTCCACAGCCAGAGACTGTGTCCCCCGCGGCCTCTCCACGGCGTTCAGCGCCCAGCTTGCCTATTTCACCGCCTCCACCTTGCAGGTCTCCGGTGCCATCCCCGGTCACATCCCCGATCCCCTACCCAGTCACTTCACTGGTGAAAGGAGGAGATGCGGATTAGTACCGCAACATCGCCGGACCATTAGATACAGCAATGTTGTACCTGAGGGGCAGCTTGCCAAGCTCATAGTTAAACAGTTCTCTATATTGAGAGAGTATTTGCTGAGTGGGGCACCCAGTGAGAAAGAGTTGATGGACAGCGCGGCCAAAGTAGACCAGGCCTAGATCGTGGCATGCATTGATATCAAGCAGAGTTTCTCCAATAAAACTTCAGGGCATGAGACTGTGAGTCTATGATGCAGTTTAAACCAGTTTCTCCACGTAGGTGTAGAATATCACCCCCCGAGGCCTTTTCAACATGTTCACATTCATTATTTTTTTAAACTCAGATAACGAGATGACATTATATTTCGCTCCCGTTTCAATCTTAGCAATCACAGGCTTGTTATTGACAATCATGGTTACTTCAGGGTCAAGTTGCTCGTTAGAGGAAGGGAGGAGGAGTAGGAGCACCAAGGGCTTGCTTACGTAATTCAGTCTGAGTAGCTCCTAGTTACTGTAATAGAAACATAGAAACATAGAAAATAGGTGCAGGAGTAGGCCATTCAGCCCTTCGAGCCTGCACCGCCATTCAATATGATCGTGGCTGATCATCCAAGTCAGTATCCTGTACCTGCCTTCTCTCCATACCCCCTGATCCCCTTAGCCACAAGGGCCACATCTAACTCCCTCTTAAATATAGCCAATGAACTGGCCTCAAGTACATTCTGTGGCAGAGAATTCCACAGATTCCCCAACTGTGTGAAAAATGATTTTCTCATTTCGGTCTTAAAAACCTCCCTCTTATCCTTAAACTGTGACCCCTTGTTCTGGACTTCCCCAACATTGGGAACAATCTTCCTGCATCTAGCCTGTCCAACCCCTTAAGAATTTTGTAAGTCTCTATAAGATCCCCCCTCAATCTTCTAAATTCCAGCGAGTACAAGCCAAGTCTATCCAGTCTTTCTTCATATGGAAGTCGTGCCATCCCAGGAATCAGTCTGGTGAACCTTCTCTGTACTCTCTCTATGGCAAGAATGTCTTTCCTCAGATTAGGAGACCAAAACTGTACGCAATACTCCAGGTGTGGCCTCACCAAGACCCTATACAACTGCAGTAGAACCTCCCTGCTCTTATACTCAAATCCTTTTGCTATGAATGCCAACATACCATTCGCTTTCTTCACTGCCTGCTGCACCTGCATGCCTACTTTCAATGACTGGTGTACCATGACACCCAGGTCTCGTTGCATCTCCCCTTTTCCTAATCGGCCACCATTCAGATAATAGTCTACTTTCCTGTTTTTGCCATCAAAGTGGATAACCTCACATTTATCCACATTATACTGCATCTGCCATGCATTTGCCCACTCACCCAACCTATCCAAGTCACCTTGCAGCCTCCTAGCACCCTCCTCACAGCTAACACTGCCCCCAGCTTCGTGTCATCCGCAAACTTGGAGATGTTGCATTCAATTCCCTCAATTAAGTACTCTGGGATGCACCTATCTGGCCCTGGGGATTTATCGGCCTTCAATCCAATCAATTTACCTAACACCACTTCCCAGCTAACCTGGATTTCACTCTGTGCCTCCATCTCATTTGACCCTCGGTCCCCTGCTATTTCCGGCAGTTTATTTATGTCTTCCTTAGTGAACACAGAACCAAAGTAGTTATTCAATTGGTCTGCCATGTCCTTGTTCCCCATGAGCAATTCACCAGTTTCTGACTGCAAGGGACCTACATTTGTTTTAACTAACCTTTTTCTCTTCACATATCTATAAAAACATTTGCAGTCAGTTTTTATGTTCCCTGCCAGTTTTCTTTCATAATCTATTTTCCCTTTCCTAATTAAGCCCTTTGTCCTCCTCTACTGGACTCTGAATTTCTCCCAGTCCTCTGGTAGGCTGCTTTTTCTGGCTAATTTGTATGCTTCATCTTTTGTTTTGATACTATCCCTGATTTCCCTTGTTATCCATGGATGCACTACTTTCCCTGATTTATTATTTTGCAAAACTGTGATGAACAATTGTTGTAGTTCATCTATGCATTTAAATGCCTTTAAATGCCTTCCATTGCATATCCACCGTCAACCCTTTAAGAATTACTTGCCAGTCTATCTTGGCCAATTCACGTCTCATACCCTCAAAGTTACCTTTCTTTAAGTTCAGAACTCTTGTTTCTGAATTAACATTGCCATTCTCCATCCTAATGAAGAACTCAACCATATTATGGTCACACTTGCCCAAGGGGCCACACACTACAAAACTGCTAACTAACACTTCCTCATTACTCAATAGTCTAGAATAACCTGCTCTCTCGTTGGTTCATCTACATGTTGGTTTAGAAAACTATCCCGCATACATTCCAAGATATCCTCTTCCTCAGCACCCCTACCAATTTGATTCACCCAATCTATATGTAGGTTGAAGTCACCCATTATAACTGTTTTACCTTTGTTGCACACATTTCTAATTTCCTGTTTGATGCCATCCCCAACTCCACTACTACTGTTAGGTGGCCTGTACACAACTCCCACTAGCGTTTTCTGCCCCTTAGTATTTCGCAGCTCTACCCACATCGATTCCACATCCTCCAAGCTAATGCCCTTCCTTTCTATTGCGTTAATCTCCTCTCTAACCAGCAACGCTACTCCACCTCCTTTTCCTTTCCATCTATCCCTCCTGAATATTGAATATCCCTGGATGTTCAGCCCCAGCCTTGGTCACCCTGGAGCCATGTCTCCATGATCCCAACTATATCATATTCATTAATCACTATCTGCACATTCAACTCATCCACCTTATTACAAATGCTCCTTGCATTGAGACACAAAGCCTTCAGGCTTGTTTTTACAACACTCTTACCCTTATACAATAATGTTGAAAAGTGGCTCTTTTTGATTTTTGCCCTGGATTTTTCTGCCTGCCACTTTTACTTTTCACCTTGCTACCTATTGCTTCTACCCTCATTTTACACCCCTCTGTCTCTCTGCTCATGCTCCCATCCCCCTATCCTACAGACCAATGCCGTAAGTGGACTTTCATAAATATATGTTGTATCTTGACGTGTGCACGACTCGACTCATTACAATAACTACTTTCTGAGATGAACCATGTAGAAAAAGAAACCTGACATTTGCTGGATCCATAAACTGCCCAAGTTCATCCTAGCACACATGATAGTAAACTTCATTTTTTAAAGTTCACTTTTTGGTTTGATCCTGTCTGTGTGGAGTTTGCAGGTTCTGCATGTGACTGCATGTGGCACCTCTGGGTGCTCAATTTCCTCCCACATCCCAAAGACGTGTAGTTTTGTAGATTAATTGAGCAAAAGAAACTTCATAAATTATCCCTCATGTGTAGGGAGTTGATGCGAAAGTGGGATAACATGGAACTAGTGTGAACGGGCAATCAGTTGATGTGGACCAGGTTGGCCGATTAACCTATTTCAATGCTGTATCTTTCAATCAAACAATCACCTATTTGGCTCTAGAACCAAATGGGCTTCCCTTAAAAAAATAATGAAATTGGTCAACAGCAATTATTCAAAAATCTTAAGGCGGTTTGCACTCATAAAATGTTGAAATGTATCCGTGGCAGTTGATTGTCACTCCCTTCAGATTCCCAGGGGGTTGGGGTGGGGGGGGGGGGAAGAACAAATATATGAAACACCAAAACGGACAGCAGAGATATATTTGCTATACCGCTACAATAATCGGACTACTGGTACACTGCTGTTTCCTTGACTACGGTCGTGTGAAACGACTCTTGTACATTTAATATACCGACGATGTCTGGCAGTGAATCTCACTCTCTCAAATCCGTAGAGAGACACGAAAAGCTGGAGTAACTCAGCGGGTCAGACAGCATCTCTGGAGAAATGGACTAGGCGACTGCAGACTGCAGTCTGAAGAAGGGTCTCGACCCGAAATCTCGCCCATTCCTCTTCTCCAGAGATGCTGCCTGTCCCGCTGAGTTACCCCAGCTTTTTGAGACTATCTTCGGTTTAAATCAGCATATGCAGTTCCTTCCTGCACCTCTCAAATCTGTGCCATTATTCAGTACTCCAATTTTTGTTTTATTTTACTAATTCTGGATAATATCGCCCCATTCGTTGGTCATACGCCTCTACCCCACCCCTGGTGCTTTAAGTGCATTTGTTTTTTCTTTTACCCCCGGGAGGAAAAAAAAATCAAATACACGAGTTCATCTGGTGCAGTTCTCTGATATAACAGCGAATGAAGAAAAATTGGCGGGTTATTTAGAAATTAATCCTTAAAGAGAGCGTAATCCTAGGCAGCATCCCCCCCCTCCCCCCTACCCCCATCCACACGGCCCTCTACAATACTAAGTAGCCACTCTCAATTTTGAAAAGCAATCCAAAGCTTTCAATAAAATAAAGTGTATTTTATGTATACTACTTTAATCACTTTGCCATGGGGAACCACCGTGAGGGGAGAGGGGACAACAGAAGAGGACCCGGCATGGGGGCAGAGGAGAGAACAAAGGAGGACTCGGTGTGGGGGGGAAAGGGGGAGAGACCATGGGTGGACATGGTGCGGGATACTTTGTAACTTTGTCAGCGACTATTTGCATACCTTGAGTATGCAAGCAAAGAATTTCACTGTGACTTGTCACAAGTATTAATTCATCAATCATTCATCATTCATTCATTCATTATTTTTCTGGAAACAGAATCGCTGTACCATAATCTGTTTGCATAGATCATGATCGATGAGGATAGGTAAAAAAATATGATAATTTTCAAGACAATGTTTCACAGGGCTGCATTATCCACCCCTTAACATAATCCCTATACTCTCATGTCTGCAAGGCCAAATTCTGCTTTAACTCCATTTATTAGTTTGCAGATGACACCAACATTATGGGCCAGAACATAAACAATGATGAGACAGGTACAGGAAGTAGATCTGGAGATTAGTAGCATGGTGTCCCTCATTGTCAACAAAATAATGAAGCTGACCATCGACTTTAGTTTAGTTTATTATTGAGTAGCAAGATACAGTGAAAAGCGTTTTTGTTGCATACTATCCAGTCAGCGAAACGAAGGGGTGTACATGCCTCTCAATGGTGCTAATGTGGAGATGGTCAAGAGCTTCAAGTTCCTTAGTGTAAAATCACCAACATGGTCCAATCATACTGGTACTACAGTCAAGAATGTGCACCAATATTTCTTCTCCCTTAGAAGACCAAAAAAATTCAGCCTGTTTCCATAGACACACCAATTTATATAGAT
The DNA here is from genome assembly GCA_035221665.1 of Okamejei kenojei. Classification (NCBI taxonomy): domain Eukaryota; kingdom Metazoa; phylum Chordata; class Chondrichthyes; order Rajiformes; family Rajidae; genus Okamejei; species Okamejei kenojei. The sequence continues at coordinate 139,996,511 of CM069131.1, read as the reverse complement.
GAACCATAAAAAACATCCCATCCAGGTGCATTACAGTTTGGTATGGCAAATCCTCTGCACTAGAACACTAAAATAGCAAGAATTGTAGATAGTTCTAAGTTTAAAATCACACATGCTCAATTTCTTGTGTAAAACGATCAATGTAGATAACAAAAACTGTACAGATTGTGGAAAAAAGCTTATTAACTTACTCCTTTTGGAACACCGTACATCAATTACTAACAAAGTAATTAATACAGCAGGTGAGTTTTCCACAGGAGTCGCATCCATGGCATTAGCTGATTCATTCACCTCCAATTTTGTCCATTTAGTGTGGTGAGTATTGATTGCTACATGACTTGGCTACTCGGCAGATACTGGGATGTTCAGTTGTTAGATGATGACATCCTTCTTAATATGTCTTTTTGCATTATGGTTTGAGCAATCAGAATTGCCGGCCTTTAATTTAAATGTACTTCTAATTAGGTTGTTCCTCCTCTGCCATCATGTAAATCAACAGGCGACAACATAACAGTATTGAAGGTGCATTATAATGCAATCAACGCAGAGAGATCTTTGCACATAATGCTCCTTTTGTCTTCTTCAGTGATGTCGGTGCCCGTTCATCTTCGCACAAATGATAGTGAACAACAATAATAAAACCAAAGTATACTTATTTAATGAATTTACACTGTCCATTTCTTACATAACTATATTTACTAAATTTCCACTTTACTAATTTACTGATAGTTTTGTACTTACTGTATACCCATGGTTACAATTTCAAGGGCTTGAATTTTATGCCATGTTGCAATCATGATTTCTCGGTAATTATAAATAAGGTTTTACAGTGAACGCAGTTGCAAACAGTCCAATGCTAAAGCACAAAATTCAGATTACACTGTAAATACACCGGTGTTGGAAACAATAACCAATATCACTGGGTGATATGGAAAGTTATTAGAAAAATGTTTATTTTCCACATTCCTAGGAAATGAGATAACATTGTGCATTGTTATCCCATCTTAGGGCAGTGGGCAGATGCTTTAGTTTAGCACCTGCCTAATCTCATATTAGGGCAGTGGGCAGGTGCTATAGACCTGCACGGGAAGGTAGATGCTCCCGCCCCCACGAGTCTCGGGCAGATGGGGCTCGTCAGCCTGGAAAGGCAGTCCATCTTGGAGAGGGCCAGTTTCGCCACCTCCAACGTGACCCCTCCATCCGCCACATCTTCCCATTTCCCCCCTGTCTGCCTTCCGCAAAGACCGCTCCCTCCGCAACTCCCTTGTCAATTCTTCCCTCCCCTCCCGCTCTACCCCTTCCCCGGGCACTTTCCCTTGCAACCGCAAGAAATGCAACACTTGTCCCTTCACCTCCCCCCTCCACTCCTTTCAGGGACCCAAGCAGTCCTTCCAGGTCCGACAGAGGTTCACCTGCACCTCCTCCAACCTCATCTACTGCATCCGCTGCTCGAGATGCCAGATGATCTATATCGGTGAGACCAAGCAGAGGCTTGGCGATCGCTTCGCCGAACACCTCCGCTCGGTCCGCAATAACCAACCCGACCTCCCGGTGGCTCAGCACTTCAACTCCCCTCCCATTCCGCATCCGACCTCTCGGTCCTGGGCCTCCTCCACGGCCAGAGTGAGCAACACCGCAAGCTGGAGGAACAGCACCTCATATTCCGCTTGGGGAGTCTGCATCCTTTGGGCTTGAACATTGAATTTTCTCAATTCTGTTAACCCTTGCTGTCTCCTCCCCTTCCCACCTCTCCCTCAGCCCTCGGGCTCTGGCATTCCCTCTATCTCTATCTCCCTCCCCCACCCCAGTCGCACCAGCTTCTCATTTTCACACCACAAACAGCTTACAATGGCTTGTTCCCTTTATCATCGATACTTTTTTGCATATCTTTCATTCATTGTTCCTTATCTCTCCACATCACCGTCTATATCTCTCGTTTCCCTGATCCCTGACAAGTCTGAAGAAGGGTCTCGACCCGAAACGTCGCCTATCTCCTTCGCTCCATAGATGCTGCTGCACCCGCTGAGTTTCTCCAGCTTTTTGTGTACCCTTGGAGAGGGAAAACTCTGATTTAAAACCTCCACTGCCTTGTGGCCATATCCAGTCACGGAAAAGGATCCTGGAGTAAACCTCAAGAAAATCCGGAGTCAGAGCCCCTAAGGCAGTTCGTCATTGTCTACGACCTTGTTCTGGCAGCTCCTGCGATGGCGCTGGTCCAAATTGTAACGGCCCTGCTGTTCCTTTGGATCGATAAGCAATGTGGAGAGGGGGGACATGCTGCATGGGCAACAGCCTGTCCTCCATATGACATCGCCGAGGCTTGCATCCGACCACACATCACCTGCAAACTAGGAAGCATCACCCATGGTCAGTCACGACCGAAGGGGGCCTACTATTTATCAGCAGATGCAGTCAGATTAGTATTCATTTAAACCAAAAGGTAACTGGTTTTGAGTAGCCATAAAAAAGAAGGATCATTATGTGTCAAATAAGCATGATAGTACCATCATAGTGCATCTATGTTACCTTTTACTAAAAATATTGTTTTTCATAAATGTACGTCCACACTCCAATTTTTGTTGTTCATTACACAGCACAACTCCAAAAATGATGTAAAATGCTTTCATTTCAAACAAAGAACTGCTGAGGATCATTGATCATTTAACCTGTCACCTACAATGACCCACTGACCCACTGACGAACACCAGGCCACCATCTCGAGCACCATAACCGACTTCATCAGCTCCGGCTCCCTACCCCCCCGAGCTTCCGACCTCATCGTTTCCCAGCCCCGCACGGCCCGATTTTACCTTCTCCCCAAAATTCACAAACCCGACTGCCCTGGCAGACCCATTGTCTCTGCCTGTTCATGCCCCACCGAACACATTTCTACATATCTTGACGCCATCCTATCCCGCTTTGTTAAATCCCTCCCCACCTATGTTCAAGACACCTCAGACACTCTCCATCGGCTCCGTGCATTCCATTCTCCAGGCCCCCATCCTCTCATCTTTACCATGGACGGCCAGTCACTCTATACATCCATCCCCCACCAGGACGGTCTCAAAGCCCTCCGGTTCTTTCTCGACCAGAGGAGCAACCCATACCCGTCCACTGACACCCTCCTCCGCCTAGCGGAGTTGGTCCTTACCCTCAATAACTTCTCTTTTGATTCCTCCCATTTCCTCCAAACACAAGGCGTAGCTATGGGCACACGCATGGGCCCCAGCTACACTTGCCTCTTTGTTGGGTACGTCGAACAATCCTTGTTCTCGGCGTACCAGGGCCCCCATCGCCGACCTCTACCTCCGTTACATCGACGACTGCTTTGGTGTCACCTCCTGCACCCACACACAACTGACTGACTTCATTCATTTCACCACCAACTTCCATCCGGCACTCAAATACACTTGGACCATTTCCGACATTTCCCTACCATTCCTTGACCTCACCATCTCTATTGCAGGTGATACACTCCTGACCAACATCCACTACAAACCCACTGACTCCCACAGCTACCTGGACTAGTCTTCCTCCCACCCTGCTTCCTGTAAGGACTCCATCCCCTATTCCCAATTCCTCCGTCTACGCCGCATCTGCTCCCAGGATTAGGTGTTCCACACCAGGTCATCACAAATGGCCTCATTCTTCAGAGAACGGGGATTCCCCTCCCCCACTATTGATGAGGCTCGCACCAGGGTCTCCTCCATACCCCGCAACACTGCCCTCTCTCCCCATTCCCCCACTCGCAAACAGGGCAGAGTCCGCCTGGTCCTCACCTTTCACCCCACCAGCCGGCAAATACAACACATAGTCCTCCGCCAGTTTCGCCACCTCCAACTTGACCCCTCCACTCGCCACATCTTCCCATCTCCCCCCCGTCTGCCTTCCGCAAGGCCGCTCCCTCCGCAACGCCCTTGTCAATTCTTCCCTCCCCTCCCGCTCTACTCCTTCCCCGGGCACTTTCCCTTGCAACCGCAAGAAATGCAACACTTGTCCCTTCACCTCCCCCCTCCACTCCTTTCAGGGACCCAAGCAGTCCTTCCAGGTCCGACAGAGGTTCACCTGCACCTCCTCCAACCTCATCTACTGCATCCGCTGCTCCAGATGCCAGATGATCTATATCGGTGAGACCAAGCAGAGGCTTGGCGATCGTTTCGCCGAACACCTCCGCTCGGTCTGCAATAACCAACCCGACCTCCCAGTGGCTCAGCACTTCAACTCCTCCTCCCATTCCACATCCGACCTCTCGGTCCTGGGCCTCCTCCACGACCAGAGTGAGCGACACCGCAAGTGGGAGGAACAGCAAGTCATATTCCGCTTGGGGAGTCTGCATCCTTTGGGCTTGAACATTGAATTTTCTCAATTCTGTTAACCCTTGCTGTCTCCTCCACTTCCCACCTCTCCCTCAGCCCTCGGGCCCTGGCATTCCCTCTATCTCCATCTCCCTCCCCCACCCTAGTCGCACTAGCTTCTCATTTTCACACCACAAACAGCTTACAATGGCTTGTTCCCTTTATCATCAATACTATTTTGAATATCTTTCATTCATTGTTCTTTATGTCTCCACATCACCGTCTATATCTCTCGTTTCCCTGATCCCTGACCAGTCTGAAGGGTCTCGACCCGAAATGTCGCCTATCTCCTTCGCTCCTTAGATGCTGCTGCACCTGCTGAGTTTCTCCAGCTTTTTGTGTAACCTATTATTTATTATAATAGCTGCAAAACCTACCCTCTTGAAACTTCAAGAGATAACGAATCAAGTGTGTTTAATGATCATATATACCAAAACAGAACAATGAAATTCTTACTTGCAGCAGCACAACAGGTTTGTAAACACAGTACTCAACAATAAACCAAAAAAAAAGCTCAATGAATAAAAAAATAATATAGTGCAAAACCAAAAAAAAGACTGAAAGCCCAAGTGGTTATGTGGTTCCGTGGGACAGATAAAAACCAGTAAGCAACCAGGCTATTTCTTTAAAATAAATGGGAGTTTATATTTCCATGCACTGATGGTAATTGAAGATAATCTAGTAGATTGCATGGACCCTGAATACTTTGAGGTATTTATAAGTGATAAGTACCTAAATACTCTGAAGTACCAATATGTGACAGCTAGTGCTGCTTGGGAGGGTTCAAACTAGCGAGGCAGGGAAGTGGGAAGCAGTGTAGTAGGTCAGAAATTGGAAGGGGTGATGGGAACGTGGAAGGGTTAGGACCAATAAGTCTCAAAGGAAGGACAGGCAGAGTGAGGTGAAGGAGCATGGTAAAGCTGATGGGCTGTGGTGCGTTTATTTCAATACAAGGAATATTGTGGGGAAAGTAGATGAATTCAGAGCGTGAACCGATGCATGGGTCTATAATGTGTGGCTATTGCAGAAAAATGGTGGCAAGGGGGGCATAACTGACAACTTAATCGTCTAGGGTTTTGATGGTTCAGATGTGGTAGACGTGGACGCAATAGAGGTGGAGGATTTGCTCAGTGAATTCATGATGGTCTCATGTTATCCACTTGGTTAGCCCCTTAATGATTGCCTTGCAATATTCCCCATGCCATTTCGCTGGTCACTGCAAAGCTACATGTACCGAATAAATCTATCCTACTCACAAAGTGAATCTAGCTTTTAAATGAAGAACTCCAGATCTTGATCACTCCCTGAATAAAAATGTTTCTTCTTGTGTCCTTTCACCATTCACTCTTGCTGTTCTACATTAGCAACAGTTTCCCTATTATTGCTTTGTTTAGATCCTTGATGAATCTGAACACTTATATCAAGCTGTTTCAAGCTTTTCTGCTCAAAGGTAAACAAAACTGCAAGTTTGTTTAACTGAAGTCCTATATCCTGGGATTACTCGACAAAATCTTTCCTAATCCTCTGTGGATTTGCACATCCATTCTAATTAGGTCATAATTGATAGGAGCAGAATTAGGCCATTCAGCCCATCAAGCCTGCTCCGCCATTCAATCATGGCTGAACTATCTCTTCCTCCTAACCCCATTCTACTGCCTTCTCTCCATAACCGCTGACACCCGTACTAATCAAGAATCTATCTCTGCTTAAAAATATCCATCGATGGCCTCCACAGCCTTCTGTGGCAAAGAATTCCACAGATTCACCACTCTCTGACTGAAGAAATTCCTCCTCATCTCCTTCCTAAAGGAACGTCATTTAATTCTGAGGCTATGATCTCTAGTTCTACACTCTCTAGTCCGAGACGGAATGTCATCCATTCCTTCTCTCCAGAGATGCTGCCTGTCCCGCTGATCTTAAGCTTATGACAAATCTTATCTTAAACTTATGACAAATATTAATTACAACAGGTAGACTGCAACATCCACTGTGGCTCAATTGTAATCCTGTGTTCTCTTTCCACTAACTGGTTAGCACACAATAAACGTTTTTCACTGTACCTCGGTACACATGGCAATAAACTAAACTCACTAACAAAAGGGGAAATTGAAGAAAGATTCTAGAAGGGAAAAGTGAGAACATGAGAAATGATAAGTGACTTGCATGAGACGGTTCCTAAAATGTGTTGTCAATGTGTAAAAGCATGCTGTGGCTAAAAAAGAGTAAACAAGGTAAGGAGGAACAACTTTAGGAAAATGTAGATGGTGTGGTCAGTTGAGCAGAGAAGTGGCAAATGACAATTTGGAGCAGAGAAGTGGGAGGCAATGCATTTACAGTGGCACAACAAGGCACAATAAAGGCAAAATAATCTACAATAAAGAAGAAGATATTGAAGTCACTGAAGAAAGCGAATGGTATGTTAGCACAGTGAAGAAAGCGAATGGTATGTCAGCATTCATAGCAAAAGGATTTGGGTATAGGTGCAGGGAGGTTCTACTGCAGTTGTACAGGGTCTGGGTGAGACCACACCCGGAGTATTGCGTACAGTTTTGGTCTCCAAATCTGAGGAAAGACATTCTTGCCATAGAGGGAGTACAGAGAAGGTTCACCAGACTGATTCCTGGGATGTCAGGACTTTCATATGAAGAAAGACTGGATAGACTTGGCTTGTATTTGCTAGAATTTAGAAGATTGAGGGGGGATCTTATAGAAACATGCAAAATTCTTAAGGGGTTGGACAGGCTAGATGCAGGAAGATTGTTCCCGATGTTGGGGAAGTACAGGACAAGGGTCACAGTTTAAGGATAAGGGGGAAATCTTTTAGGACCGAGATGGGAAAAACATTTTTCACACAGAGAGTGATGCATCTCTGGAATTCTCTGCCACAGAAGGTAGTTGAGGTCAGTTCATTTGGCTATATTTTATGAGGGAGTTAGATGTGGCCCTTGTGGCTAAAGGGATCAGGGGGTATGGAGAGAAGGCAGGTACGGGATACTGAGTTGGATGATCAGCCATGATCATATTGAAAGGCGGTGCAGGCATGAAGGGCCGAATGGCCTACTCCTGCACCTATTTTGTATGTTTCTATGTTTCTATGAAGTATGACATTGATCCTTAAGGGTAAAAGGACTAGTAGAAATAATAGTCAAATAGTCAGGAATAAAATTAATTTTCACTTGGAGAATCTCATGGACAACCTGCACAATTAAAAAAAAAAAGGCAAATTGTGTCAGTGCTGACTGTTTAAGCGCTTTTATGAAGTAGATCATGTCATGACTGATAGGAGCAGAATTAGGCCATTTGGCCCATCAAATCTACTCCACCATTCAATCATTGCTGATCTTTCTCTCCCTCCTAACCCCATTCTCCTGCCTTCTCCCCATTATCTTTGACATCTGTACTAATCAATAATCTATCTATCTTTGCCTTTAAAATATCCATTGACTTGGCCCCCACAGCCATCTGTGGCAAAGAATTCCACAAATTCACCACCCTCTGACTAACGAAATCCCTCCTCATCTCCTTCCTAAAGGAACGTCCTTTAATTCTGAGGCTCTGACCTCTAGTCCTAGACTCTCCCACTAGTGGAAACATCCTCTCCACATCCTCTCCACACCCAAGCCTTTCACTATGCACAGTGGTGCAGTAGATACTGTATACTGCAGTGCTGTCGAAGCTGTGGCAATGTCATTTAAAAAAGCATTCTGCTTGTCTGCAAGGTAAAGACATTTTAAATTAATAGATTATATTTTTTCTTGTTGTAAGACAGAATGGAATCCCTCAAAGCCCAATTACTAGGACTTTCTTTCTGGATATAATAATGACCTGGATAGGTTTAGGGCGTGAAATGCCAATGTTTTTGGACGACACACAACGGAGTAAGTTGCAGATAGGATAGTAGCAGAGCTCGGGAGACAATGGACTGGTGAAGTATATGGCCATTTGGCAGATGTAATCTTATATGGAATAGTGATACAATTTAGGTGAAACAAGATTGTTAGGCGGTATTATCTACATAGTTGTATTTTGCAGAGATACAACGGGGATGCCTATTGAGAGATTTGAGAAGGGCAAATTGACAAGGTGATTAAGAAAATGTTTGAGAAACATGGATTTATAGTATCCGTTATATTAGCTTCAAAGTATGCATCTTCCAGTCATCAGCTTCAGCCCGAGTGTAGTGTAAAGTAATGGATGCCACACACTACAGGGAGGATGTCAACGCTTTTGACATGCTACAGATGAGCTCCCTGTAGCAAGTTGCATGTTCTCCCTGTAGGGAAAAGGATGTAGGAGGTTGGATTCCCCTGGCTGCTGTTAATTGCAAAGAAGTAAAAGTATAATTACCATCTGTGCCACCTGAATATTCAGAAGATTCCAGAGGAACTTTCAAAGGCAACAGGACATGTAATTGAAAATAACTATTTCTAGGGATCTGTTGAGAAAGCATGGGTGAAGTGGTAAATTGGCCAGTTATGTTAAAGGGCTGGCATGACAACCTGACATCAGTTCTTCTTTCCCTTTCTTCAATTCTGATTCATGGCACAACAATGCCAAATAGATAACAAGAGCACATTTTGTTCTCTTCAATATTTAGACAGTCCAAGCTTGTCCTGGTACATTTTGTAATGAGAAACTGAAGTAAAATATTAACACTTTTGCATGAACACATTCATTTTACATTTACTCGCTCACTTATATCCTGTACTGTATAGTGAGTTAAAGACCAGTATCATGTTTATCTGCCACTAATCGATAAATATCATGTGCTTAAATAAATCTATGTAATTTTAAACAAAGGTTTAAAATATTCAAGGTCCATTGATGAAATGTTCACTAGTAGAGTACTTTGGACAGTTTGGTATGTCATTTGATCCTGGATCTCAATTAGAATCTCTGTGGCTGCAGAAAACTTGGGCAAATAGTAGCTCAGGCTAGTCTCTTTCTTGGTCTGTATTTTTTTTAATACAACCAGTGTTTCTGAAAGCAGTTTTTTCTTCTCTGATCTTTTATTCCTTTATGATATGTGTCTGTTCAGTACTCACCTTGTTACTTACTATAAGATACATGCAGACTATTTTTGTATGACTTTCCTAAACATTTTCTTGACATAACAATCAATGACTGAGTAGAAAGTTGTTGGAGACGCAACCAATTTTTAGAGCCTTAACATCCAATATAAAGTATAAGTATTATGCCTCATGCTTCAGAATTCAAACGCTTTCCATTCAGTTGTCCTCATTCAACTGTAACTACAGCATCACACTCAGTTCACTTGTTTCTCCTGACACTTGTTATTACAGCCATCTGCATACCTTACATTGCAGCAGAAAAATGTCAATACATAGCTGATTGGCTTGAAGCCCATTTCAATACTCTGACAATATGAAAAGGGTTGATTCAACTTAAATTGGTTTCAGAAATCAAAACTGTTATCAATGAGCCAAAGCCATGCAAAAGTCAAAACCAGCTGTGCCTTTGCAAGGAGTAAAGAATGTGATCATTCAGAGGTTAGTGAAGCAGCAGATATAAAGAGTTTTCTTTAAGTAACTTTGAAACAGAGGTGAACTATCATATTCAATTGACAGATAAAGATTGACAAGAAGTGCCAAAGAATTGTTAGCATGTAACAGAGACTTAAACCCTGTACAAAGTTTTTCAAAGAAATTTAACAGAATTATAAAGATAGACAATTTTTCCTATCTTTCCACAATTGAGAATGAACAATGATTTTTGTCCCATGCCTCGTTCATTTCTGTATCCATTCACCTTGCTTTCATTCAACCACTACCTGACCTATTCGTAAAATGTTGAGATGATCCCAAATGTAACCATTAATGCTGATAATGCATTCCACAAGCCACAACCAATAGAAGAAAGAAAATCTTGTCTGCCATCTTTAAAGCCTTCCATTTTTGTCCTCATTCTAAAAACCTTGTATGACAACATTGGATCATCCCCAGTCACTCAGATTGTTAAACATCTCAATCTAATCAGCACATTGTGTCCTTTATCAAAAAATAGTTTTGTTTAATTTAGTGATACAGCACCGACTATCAATCACCTGTTCACACTAGTTCAGGGTTATCCCACTCTCCCATCCACTATCTACACATTACAGACAATTTTACAAAGGCCAATTAATCTACAAAACACATGTCTTTGCGATGTGGGAAGAAATTGGAGGACCCGGTGGAAACCCATGCAGTCACAGAGTGATCATGCAAACTCCACATAGAAGTCCACTCCAAAGTCAGAATCGAACCCGGGTCTTTGGAGCTGTGAGGCAATAGCTCTACCAGCTGCACCATTCATTCATCATCTTTGAAAACATTAACAACGCAGTGGTGCTGTTTTCCAACGGGAAGGGTGACGGACGCACCACACATCTCTGTCCTCCAGTTCCTGCGGACTTCCGCTGCTGGAAGTATAGGATTTTGGTGTGTGTGCTTTATCATCATTCCTTACAATGAAATATACAACAGTGATCGCAACTTCTACTAAGTGTGGATGGCCGTTGGCTCGCTAGAGCTCATCTCTAGTAACTAGTAGAGTGGATAAGGGAGAAGCAGTGGATGTGTTATATCTGGACTTTCAGAAGGCTTTCGACAAAGTCCCACACAAGAGATTGGTATACAAACTTAAAGCACACGGTACTGGTGGTTCAGTATTGATGTGGATAGAGAACTGGCTGGCAGACAGGAAGCAAAGAGTAGGAGTGAACGGGTCCTTTTCAGGATGGCAGTCAGTGACTAGTGGGGTGCCGCAAGGCTCAGTGCTGGACTCCAGCTATTTACAATTTACATTAATGATTTGGACGAGGGAATTAAATGCAACATCTCGAAGTTTGCGGATGACACGAAGCTGGGGGGCAGTGTTAGCTGTGAGGAGGATGCTGGGAGGCTGCAGGATGACTTGGATAGACTGGGTGAGTGGGCAAATGCATGGCAGATGCAGTATAATGTGGATAAATGTGAGGTTATCCACTTTGGTGGCAAAAACAGGAAAGGTGCAGCAGGCTGTGAAGAAAGCGAATGGTATGTTGGCATTCATAGCAAAAGGATTTGAGTACAAGAGCAGGGAGGTTCTACTGCAGTTATACAGGGTCTTGGTGAGGCCACACCTGGAGTATTGCGTACAGTTTTGGTCTCCTAATCTGAGGAAAGACATTCTTGCCATAGAGGGAGTACAGAGAAGGTTCACCAGACTGATTCCTGGGATGGCACGACTTCCACATGAAGAAAGACTGGATAGACTCGGCTTGTACTCGCTGGAATTTAGAAGATTGAGGGGTGATCTCATAGAGACTTACAAAATTCTTAAGGGGTTGGACAGGCTAGATGCAGGAAGATTGTTCCCAATGTTGGGGAAGTCCAGGACAAGGGGTCACAGTTTAAGGATAAGGGGGAAGTCTTTTAGGACCGAGATGAGAAAATCGTTTTTCACACAGAGAGTGGTGAATCTGTGGAATTCTCTGCCACAGAAGGTAGTTGAGGCCAGTTCGTTGGCCATATTTAAGAGGGAGTTGGATGTGGCCCTTGTGGCTGAAGGGATCAGGGGGTATGGAGAGAAGGCAGGTACAGGATACTGAGTTGGATGATCAGCCATGATCATATTGAATGGCGGTGCAGGCTCGAAAGGCCGAACGGCCTGCTCCTGCACCTAATTTCTATGTTTCTATGTTTCTATCCACCCTTTGACAGATCTTGTTTTTGGTTCTGCTGGGAGTCCACAGCCCCATCCACACGTGGCAAACCAAGTGTGGGAGATGGTTTAGTCACCGACTATCCAACCATGGAGCAGGTAGCACGGGATTACATGGTACCCATGGTGGGGAGAACTCCCCCCGACCTGACCAGCTGCACCCTGTTTGCAAATATCTTTCCTGAGCTTTGTACTTCATCCTAAAGCCTATGCCATATTCTTGCTGCAAACAATTTACACCCTCATACAAGGTCCTTCACATGTTTTATAGCCTCATAACTAAACCAATATGTAAGAAGCTAATGTGTGATATCAAATTTACTTCGGAGTCACGTGAATGATTCCGTGAAGAACCCCGCCAGTCCGCATGCACGTCATTACGTCTGACGCAAGTTTTAAAAAGACTCAAGTAATGTAAAACTTAGTTAGAGGTTGTTTTCTGCGCTTGATAATTCTTGTTTTCAGGAGCAAGTCCAAGTATGGAGAAAACGTCGAGGGTGAAGTCAAGGCGAACCGCCGTGGGAGAACTTATGGACCGTGTGTGGGTAGCAGGCGGCCGCCTAGCTCACCTACAGAGTCGCTAGCAGTACGACCAGCGACTGCAGACTTGGTGTCTGAAAGCACCGTGGCTGGTCCATTGGGGCAGAACGCCACCATGGACTCTGACGAGTCGGGCCGGGAGGGTTCCCCTCCGGGAATGGATAACGTCTTGGGACGGTTATCCAGAATGGAGCTCCTAATGGAGAGGATGCTCCATCTAGATGCACTCCAACAGGAGGAGTTGTGTCAGCGCCGGTCTCTTGGAGAGCCCATGCCAGCGGCACCTGGGACTGGGCTGCTTAATGTCTCCCTCTTGGAGGAGGAGCGCATGCATCAGTCTTATTCTGATGCCGAATCTGAGGGTATAGCCATGGAGCATGCCCCATGGGATGAAGGGCACGAGTCAGAGGTACCATCCCTGGCAGCAAGATTTGTCATCCCAACAGACTCAGGAGAACCGCTGGGTGAAGAGTGGGCTGCAAGTATTAACTATCTGGCTTCACACCAGCTTCAAGAGCTCACTATCGATGAAACAGCCAAAAAGTATGAGACACCGGCGAATTGTGTCCTACTCAAAGTGCCGGCTGTGAACCACGCCATATGGGGTCATATGGGTGTAGGCATAAGAGCTCAGGAAATGAGGCTTCAGAGGGTGCTGAAGCTCCTCGCCTCGGGCATTACAGCATTTGCCAGGTCGGTGGATGGAGTGCACCTGTCTGATGTACAGCAGGATGCCCTGGCCCTCATGTGTAATGCGTACTTCGAGATAAACTGTCTGAGGAAAAGTGCCATCCGCCCAACCATCAACCCAAAGTTTGCCGCTCTGTGCAAACCTAGTAATATTCAGCCACCAAATCTGCTATTTGGTGAAGACCTCGCAAAAAGAGTCAAGGAACTGGACGACGAGGCAAAGACGATCAGACTCATTAAAGTACCGTTGAGTGCCAGAGCGCTGCGGCAGCAGTATCCCTATAAATGATTTGCTGAAAACAGGCCAGGTCAAGGACCAAGCCAGCCATTCACCAATATGCGCAGCTGGCGCACGCCGACAGGGGCACGGGCGAACATGTCTTTTCCCAGGAACAGGGGGCAGAAAAACTCACCGGTAACCTTGGAGGTAGGTGGGTCCATTTCCTGTAGGAACATATTAAGTGGGAATCACCTACAAGTTGAAGGAAGATTACACTTGTTTCTGAAGGAATGGTATGGGATAACATCAGATTTGTTTATACTGCGTAGTATACAAGGGTTTCGAATTTAATTCCTTCCCAATTTATGTTCTCCCATACAGCATAACCCAAGTCGGACACTCATTTTCTCACAAAAAGAAAATTTGGAGGTACAAGCTGAAATAAAAAAATTATATAGAAATGGGGTAATTGGGAAGACACATTATCAATCTCACCAATTCGTGTCTAATATTTTTCCTAGGTCAAAGAAGGATGGGGGATATCAAATCATCCTTGACTTGACGAGCCTTCACCCTTTTGTGCAGTATAAACATTTCAAAATGGAAACATTTGTTACTGCCACACAACTGATTTCCAGAGGATGTTACATGGCATGTATAGATCTTAAAGATGCATATTATGCAGTGCCTGTTCATAGGGATCATCGGAGATATTTGAAATTTAGCTGGATGAGGTAATTATGGCAATTTAAAGCACTGCCTAATGGGTTAACCTCGGCACCTATATTATTTACAAAACTGTTAAAACCAGTATTGGGGCTACTCCGGGCTCAGGGCCATATTGTAATGGCTTATTTGGATGATATCTTAATAATAGGAAAGACCCGGGAAACAGCTGAATTATCAGTTTCAGTTGTTAAACTCATGTTTGAGAGATTAGGGTTCCTCATTCATCCAGTTAAATCCAAATTAATACCAGTTAGAGTGATTGATTATTTGGGATTCAGTATTAACTCACATGCTAGTGACCTTGCCCAGGGGCAAGAGGAATTTAATTGAAGGCTGTAACAAGCTTATGGTGGAGCAACAACCTTCGATTAGACAGGAGGCCAGCCGGGTTGGGAAATTAGTGGCTGCCTTTCCAGCTGCACAGTATGGACCTTTGGATTTGCCAAAATTTACAACGTGCAAAGGAACAGGCACTCAGAATACATGCAGGTCATTTTGACAGCCCCATGCAATTACGGTCTCAAATTGCTCCAACAACATTCTGGTTGAGGAACCCTCAGTTGTTTTACAGACTGATGTTAGTGCCTTAAGTTGGGGTGCTATGGATACCATCTCTAGCTGTGGAGGCAGATGGAATATGCATGAGGCATTTATTCTTCAATCACATGGAATTAATTATTTAGAGCTAATGGGAGTGTTTTATGGGCTTAAAGCTTATTGTACTACTATGAGTCACTTACATGTTCAACTTCAGATTGACAACACCACGGCAGTGGCGTTTGTTAATAACATGGGTGGAATCAAGTCAGAATCTTGTGATAGATTGGCTAATCGTATTTGGCACTGGTGTATTACAATAAATATTTGGGTTTCAGCTATCTACCTACCAGGTAGACTCAACATGGTGGCAGACACCAGGTCACGCAAATTCAATGACAACAGAGAATGGATGTTGAATCATGATGTATTTAATTATATTGTTCGGTATGGGATGCCAGATATTGATTTTTTTGCATCCAGACTCAATCACCAGTTACCTAAATATGTTTCATGGGAACCAGACCCAAGGGCAGTAGCGGTAGATGCATTCTCGCTACACTGGGGTGGAATGTTTTTATATGCATTTCCTCCATTTTGCCTCATCAGTCGGTGCTTGCTCACGATCAAGCAAGACTTCGCGTCAGGAGTGTTGGTGGTACCCGACTGGCCTACTCAGCCATGGTTCCCTCTCGTTTTGGAGATAACAACACAACCTATTATGGGTGTTACAGGGTGACCTATTGGTGCACCCTGTAACTGGGGATTTTACTTCCATTACATGATCGTATTGATCTGTTAATTTGCAGATTCTGAGGAGGCCATACCTGGGGCTCGGACTATCCGATCGTACCGTGGATGTGATTGCTGCGGCCTGGAGGGATAGTACCAAAAAAAGAGTAAACCTCTCATGTCAGGAAATGGGAGATGTTCTGTTCACGGGGGAACATTACATATCACACAGCATGCATCTCAGATGTGCTAGAATTTCTGTCAACGTTATATTTTGATGAACGGTCGAGCTATAGTGCCATCAATAGTGCCAGGAGTGCCCTGTCATCATACTTATGGCTGGGGTCGGAACAATATTCTGTTGGATCTCACCCTTTAATATCCTGGTTTATGAGGGGTACGTTTTCGGGCCGAGACCCTTCTCGGCCCGAAACGTCGCCTATCTCCTTCGCTCCTTAGATGCTGCTGCACCCGCTGAGTTTCACCAGCTTTTTGTGTACCCTCGATTCTCCAGCATCTGCAGTTCCTTCTTTAAAAAAAAAAAAAAAAAAAAAGCAGTTGAACAGTCTTGGGTTTTTTTCTCTTGAAAGCCAGCATCTCCAGCATCAGATAGAAATATATTAAATTATGAGAGGCATAGATGGGGCAGACAGTCAGAACCTTTTACCGGGATGGAAATATCTAATACAATGGGGCATTGTTTTAAGGTGAGTCGAGCAAAGGTCTATTCTCTACTCATTCTCCCAGTTGCGTTGTATTGTGTTGTAAGGGAAGTGCCTGTGACAGAGCAGCAGATTAGTGCACCAGAAAGTATTAAAAAGTTAAAAAAAACATCTGGAGCACCTGTCTTATTGGCCTTGACAGATTTTTGCACCTTGAATCAAAATTAATAAGTACCAATCACTTAAAGAATTACAGCATCATGAAGCCGACCAACAACTAACTTACAGTACAATTTATTTTTTAATTATTTTATAATTTATTCTTATGTTTTTTAATGATTCTTTAATTATCATTAGCTTGCACCTTTCCACTGAAGAATGCACATTCAGAAATTAAAAATTAGCTGCAATTTTTAATTTAAAAAATGTATTGGATCAAATTTGGACCTACCTTATCAATATAGGATTCAACAACTCTTAACACAAGAATGGACAGCATCATGGATACCATTTTTGATATAGAAACATAGAAACATAGAAATTAGGTGCAGGAGCAGGCCATTAGGCCCTTCGAGCCTGCACCGCCATTCAATATGATCATGGCTGATCATCCAATTCAGTATCCTGTACCTGCCTTCTCTCCATACCCCCTGATCCCTTCAGCCACAAGGGCCACATCCAACTCCCTCTTAAATATGGCCAACGAACTGGCCTCAACTACCTTCTAAGAACTCTTGGAGTCCCTATAAATGAGGAGCAGCAAATCAATTTCAGGCACTAAATACTGACATTCCATCATTGTTATATATTAATAGTTATGTAGCTTTTTTACATTTTATATTCAGGATGTGAGCATTTGTGGCTAAACCTACGGTTATTGTCCGTTCCCTAATTGCCTTTGAGACAATCGTGCTTAGACATCTTAGACACAGCACACTATCAGTTGAAGATTTTCCCTCAATGTCCATTAATGATTTAGATCCAGCAAAAAATAAAGGAACATCAAGACGTTTCCAATAGAGCATGCATGGTATGTGACTTGGATGAAATCAGCAGCTGGTAGTGTTCCTGCATCCCTGAATTCCTTGTCCATATTTTAGAGGTCATAAGTTTGAGTGTTGGTGTTTGATTGTCATATGTATGTAACCACTGTGCATTTTGCACAGAGGATCCAGTGTGACATTGGTTCATGTTCATAAGTTCTAGGAGCAGAATTAGGCCATTGGGTCCATCAAGCCTACTCCACCATTTGATCATGGCTGATTTATTCATGAGTTAATGGATAGAATAATAAGATCTGTGCTTCAAACGATAAAAGAAAAGACTAGTACAAAAGTCTAATTATTTTTCATGTTGTCAAGAAGTTTAGATACATTGTGCACTCATATGGTTGAGACTTACTAATTAGCGGTTTACCTAGCCCTGGGAATATTTTCAAATGATGAAACATTTCTCTATAATATTTAAGTCAAAATTCATAGAATTAATGCCATTGCCCGGAATAAAGCACACAATACTGACAAGGTCCATTAGTTAATTATGCTGAATGTTTTAACAACGTCTCCAACTGGGTGCACAGGATTAGTTTTATTAATCCAGACATTTTGGATACCTTTGAAGACTGCTAACTTTAAGGATTTGACAAAGTATTTCATTAACACAATTAACTCTTTGGAGAGTTCTTTCAATAATATTTATATGCTAAAAATGTAAGCCTTTTCTCCCTCTGAGTTTTCTAGTTTAGCTGAGAATAATACATTAAAAATAAGTTCACACTGCAAATGGTTTGATAAATTTTATTCACTGGTAAAACGATCACTACGACATTCTAGCCGATTCTCCACTTCACATTTTCATGTCTTAAGACTTTACATTGGGAGCAGGGTCCACCCCAAATAACTTTATTTCAGGAGGAAATTGTAACCACATCTTTTATATGTCATCAGCATTAACCTACTGAGAATTTTTCACCATCTTCTGTTTTAATTCCTGACTTTCAGCACCCGCAATCTTTGAGTTTAATTGTCATTTTAATATTTAGTTAAGATGGAATACAGATAAATAAACACTGGAAACCTGATATTTTTGTCAAAGTCTTTAGAAGTGCTCCGTATATGGAATAAAAGATGATGTTTCTATTGTGGGTTAAAAGTCATGTTAAATATATGAAATCAGGTCATACAACGTACCTCTACTTCAATTTCCACAAATGCTACCTAAGCTGCTGAGTCTTTCCAGCATTTTCTATTTTAATTCCAACATTTCATATTTTTTAAATAGGGCGCAGAAGTAGAGTTGCTGCCTCACAGCGAATGCAGCGCCAGAGACCCGTGTTCGATCCTAAATACAGTTTGTACATTCTCCCCGTGTCCTGCGTGGGTTTTCTCCGAGATCTTTGGTTTCCTCCCACACTCCAAATCCGTACAGGTTTGTAGGTTAATTGGCTTGGTAAATGGAAAAATTGTCCCTAATGGGTGTAGGATAGTGTTAGTGTGCGGGGATCGCTGGTCGGCGCAGACCCGGTGGGCCGAAAAGGCTGTTTCCTCGCTGTATCTCTAAACTAAACTAAACTAAACCAGATGACTACATGGAATTCTTCTAGCTGCTCTGGTTTTCCAAGGATGTGTTAATTGGTTGGTTAATTGGTAACAAAACTGCCATTAGTTCAGGTGGGAAGAGGGAGAATCAGTTGGGAGGGTAGATATGCTAATAGGCATTTGAGATAGAAGGAATTATCTGGAAGTTAGTGAGCGAATAGGATGATGGGAATGTCTGAGCTTGCATAGACTCAATGGACCAATGACTTTCTTCCATGACATGAGCAAAAGATGAGAATGATATAACATTACTAGTAACTGGCATAAACATCACAGGAGATATAATATAGACACAAAAAATTGAGATACTGAATTCGTGAGTAAAAACACAAAATGCTGGAAGCACTTAGTGCATCAGGCAGCATCTGGAGAAGAAATGAACAGGTGACTTTTTAGGTCAGAACCGTTCTTCAGACCAAAGAATAAACTAACAGCGTGCAATTCTTCTGGGGTTTGGGGTATTTGCAATAATTCTTTTCTGAGTGCAGGCATGAGCACTGGTGTCAAAGAATGGAGGTGAAGTGGACCGAGACTGATTGTGTTGACTTTCGTGAAATTCGATCCTTATAACAAACTCTATTTTCCTTTAACCTCCTTAAATCTAGGTGTCGTTGCCTGTAATCCCATTCTCCTGAATTGCATAGTAAAGATATAGAATTGTAGAAAACTTGAGGCAAGAAGCCATTCAGCCCATTTCTTCTGTTGAAAAATTGCTACCCAACCTAATCCCATCTTCTAGCACGAGGTCTATTGCAGTGCAGGTCATGGCTCTTCAAGCACATATCAAACATTGTTAAAATGTTGTGAGCTTTTCTGCTTAAACTATCCTTTCAGGCATTGAGCTCCTGACAATTACCTAATTTAATCCTTCTTTCAATTAATCAATGTACCTTACAAAAGCATTGAAGGAGCGTCTTTCTGGAGGCATGTAACATGGATGTCTCCAGACCTGTGGAGCAAAATAACCCTATCTGTCATTGCTGTTATCGGTACTCAATAACCATTGTAGTTATGCACTAGTTTTGATTATACCCTGGTGTAATGGGGTTGTGAAAAGGTTATATTATGGAGAAATAATATTAATAGATGTGTTTGTTGATCTCAGTAGGCATATACTGTATTTGTTAGAACATTAGGTTACTGGAGAATGATACCGTGGCAGAGACCCAATGCTTTTCCAAACTTTTTCACCCAGAGTATTGTGAATCTGTGGAATTCTCTGCCACAGAAGGCAGTGGAGGCCAATTCACTGGATGTTTTCAATAGAGAGTTAGATTTAGCTCTTAGGGCTAACAAAATCAAGGGATATGGGGAAAATGCAGGAATGGGGTACTGATTTTGGATGATCAGCCATGATCATATTGAATGGCGGTGCTGGCTCAAAGGGCTGAATGGCCTGCTCCTGCACCTATTTTTCTATGTTTCTATATTTCATAGAAAATAGGTTCAGGAGGAGTTCAAACTACAACATTGATTGACTCAGTTGCTTTACATGCATGAATTAATTTGCTACAGAAAATAATCTCACCAGCTGCAAAGTGTTCTGTTAGAAAGAATACTATTCATGCACACTTCACACTGTTCCATCATACAAATTATTAATATAATTTTGCTTCAGTTACAGAATCTCCCTCAGTAAAACAGAGTCATGAACTAAATTTCATCAGAATATTTCTGTACCAAAATTGAATTTTATGGTGGGGTAGGTAAAGATGCTATTTTGGTCAAACTTTTGGAATGATGATAGACAGTGTTGAAGATGATCTTGTGTGATCTTTTCGTTTTCAAGCAAACTCGATTCACAATAAGTGCTGGAAACTGTTAGCAAGTTAGGCAGTGGTGAGAGGAAAAAGTAAGTTAATGACCTGGCAATTGTTACATTGCCCTGTTGCCACATTAATCTCTGCCCCATTGCCATGCATTTACTTGGTATATTTACTTGGTAAGACGAAACATGTTGGCTGGCAGTGTCCCTGCATCTGATTTGGGTAGGTCAGCTGCTGAGCCCGCGGCTGGGGCCTGGGTCGGCACCACGGAGGCATCTGGAGAGGACCTGGCAGCATTAGTGGATAGGTCGGTGCTGCGGTCGATGATGGTGCCCACCGACAGATGAGGACGGACACGTGGAAATGAAGACGCCGCTGCCGAGGGAAGGAATAAAGGAGGACCCGGCATGGGGGGACGCCGTGAGGAAGGGGGGAGGGAGGGAAGAACAAAGGGGGACCTGGCATGGGTGGGTGGGGGTTTTATAACTATGTCAGCACCCTTTATGGGGGGGGGGGGGGCAACTATTTGCATACCTTGGTATACAAGCAAAACATTTCACTGGCTTGTCACATGTGACAATAAAGTATTCAATTCAATTCAATTTAATTCAAGGTATGGCCTAAAGCAAAATAGTTAGGCCATGTTGGGGGACCAGGAACTGTCTCACCTCCACAACTGCTGAGAAAACTGAGTCTGAAGAAAGGTCTCGACCCGAAATGTCACCGATTCCTAATCCAGAAATTCTGCCTATCCCACTGAGTTACTCCAGAATTTTGTGAACACCTTTGGTGTAAACCAGCATCAGCAGTTCCTTCCCTACACCAAAACATCACCTATCCATGTTCTCCTGGGATGCAGCAAACCACCAGTCGGCCCACCGTTGCCTCGTGACAAAACTGCAAAGCATTTGGGATTGCATGTCACTGACATTCACGAGTTTTCAGCAACTATTTAAATGAAATTATATAACAATAAATTCAGAA
This sequence comes from Okamejei kenojei, assembly GCA_035221665.1. Classification (NCBI taxonomy): domain Eukaryota; kingdom Metazoa; phylum Chordata; class Chondrichthyes; order Rajiformes; family Rajidae; genus Okamejei; species Okamejei kenojei. The sequence goes on along the minus strand of CM069131.1, from coordinate 139,974,995 downwards.
AAAATGTTTAAATGATAAAAGCCATCATGCAAGCATAATAATTCAAAGAAACATAATTGCTGATCTTACTTTCCTTCCACATAACTGTAAAACGTCCACTGCCATGAATGGGCTCTTGTCACAAGCAGCTGATATGAGCTGTGTGAAAGCACATTGAGTTTCTCCATCGCATTGGGAAAGCACAGATAGATTCAATGTCAGCAGCTGCTGAAGTCCCCAACTTGCTTGCTTTTACGTCGGTAAATGCTGTGTATTCACTGAGGTACTGTTGGCGCATACCAGTAATATTCTACGCCAATGTTTCAGCTGGAAGGTATTTCATTGATCTCAACATATTTCACGGTGCTTGTGTAATGTCTGTTACTCTGAAGATAACAAAATTATTGTTTTGCTGTTTGTATTCTATTCCTAAACATCATGTAGTTTTAGCATTAACTTTGCAAGAAAAGTTACACCAGCCCGTAACAAACATCTCCAGGTGTCAAAGACCTAATATTGCCGGTTGGTTTCATTGCCATGTGGAAAATCAATGAATCCAGCAAACTAGGTGAAGCAAAAAAAAAAAATATATTTATTTCTTAGCTTAATAATATTTATTTCGTTTTGAGTGCCAGTCTTCAATTTATTTTTGTTTTAGCAGAGATTTAAAGCTAATTTCAAATCCATGTCAATATCTGCATTTAGTTAACTCAGGGGATATCACCCCCTTGTCCAGTAAAATCACCAAAGGTGATTATTTCTAGGCATAAGTACTTGAATCTGCACTCCCTTATATTTACAACAGAAGTAATTTTTTCAGCTAACTACCATGGAGCTAAGAAATATGAGTGAAGCAACAATGAAAAATATTTGAGCTTCTTGGAAGCTGCAGAATTTTTTGAGAATTTCACATTTTTGCAGCCTACTAGAATAAGCGCGACCCGCTGGGTCCCAGCTTCACACGGGAGGGCTGGTCCCCCAACGCAATATTCCACCTCTCCACCAATTCCAATATTGCTGGCCAGTGGAAGGGGGGGGGGGGGCTTTCTGGAGTGCTAGCATGGTGTTGTGGGTCGAAGGGACTGGTTTCCAGAGGGATATATGGACATTGTGGGCCGAATGGATTCTTGGACTGGCAGCTCAATCACTGAGAACATACACACACACACACACACACACACACACACACACACACACACACACACACACACACACACACACTCACACACACACACACTCACACACACACACACTCACACACACATACACTCACACACATTCACTGACTCACACACCATATATATGGCAGTAAACTTTCTTGAATACTCACACGGCTGTGCACGGCTTCTCCACTTTGGGGCTTCCGCAGTCAGTGGCACTTCCGCAATCAGCGTGACCTCTGCACTTACCGGACATTACGCAATCAGTGCGGCCTGTCCACTAAGCATGAAATGAGCAGGACTTTTGAACCAAACACAGTCGGACCTAATAAAGCATTTATTCCTTCCAAACACAGTCGGACCTTATAAAACATTGCAGTTTCAAGAACAGGCAGGGCAGCAGGCCAAACAACTTATGGCATTGTCATTAAAGGCTGACAAATCATTTATTGCAAGTACATTGCAGACTCACAGTTCAGCTGATTCGCATCTTAGAATGAGAGTCGTGGCCTCTCCCTCGCGATCTTGCAGAGTGACTGAGTCACGTCCAGGCATCTGGGGTTTTAATGTCCTGCCACTCCCCACCTCCAGAAGAGGCGTTACCTTAATCGGGGTGATTGACAGGCGAGAGGATCTCATGGTTTTTTAAACACTCATAACTTTTTTTATTTTTCATCGATGGGAAAAATCCTCGGGGCCTGCTCAGCGGAGGGGGACTGTGAGTAAGATGGCCAGAATCATAGCGATATATGGTAGAGATTTTTCTAAAATCAATGTACAGCACAGACAGGAAGTGGTCAAGATGAGACTTTTAATTATATAGATATATATCTCTAGATTTCTACAATAACAAATTTGGTAACACTAGAAGGTGCAACACCGCCTCTTACTTTCTAGCAGAAGAAAATCCAAATGCTGATCATTCAAAGAATGGAAGTTTCAGACAGGTTGCATTTTACTAAAACTGTACCTTAGGGTCCAAGCTGCCATTGAAGCAAAGTGGAGCAAAGCCATGTCAGTAGAAATCACATTAAGTTCAACTCATAACTTATGAATCCCAAATTCCAGGTTTAACTTCTACAGGTATACGTACGATAGAGAGCACACTGACTTATTGCCTGGTTCGGTAACTTGAATGCCCAAGAATGAAAGTGGTGGACTGGTCCATCACAGGTATTGAGCTTTCTACCATTGCAGGGATCTGGTTACCTAATATTACTGATGACTTAGTGTTATTGATTATTGTATACTTATTTGTTGTGTTATTGCATTAAAGCTGCAGCAAATAAGCATTTCAATGTTCTGACATGAGAATTAAACACTCTTGACCCTCAGCTCTGGTGACTTTAGCACAATGCTAAAACTGCTTGATGTTGATCCTAGATATGGTGGCCTGGATGTGGTGTTGATATTGGTGTCAATTTGGAGATGTAAGGATTTCCTAAAATATCAAATTTCTTCCTGCAGGTTTTTCTCTGCCATTCATTCTAACTGAGAACTTGGAAATGATGCAGTATGATATCCAGGACAATTGTGAACAGGTCTGGGAAAGCATGGAATCTGCCAATGAGGTGGGATCAAAACAGGGATATTTTGAAAGCAGACATTGCATAGTTGATGGTGATCATGGTGTTCAATGGTGGCAAGGTGCTGGTGATGGTTGATTGTGGGGAGCCAGGCACATCTTGGTCTAAAAACTTAGTACCTGTGCCTTGAGAAACACTTCTGTTTCTAAATATGGCATCTAAAATTACAATATCTATTTTGGTGAAAATATCAATTCTCCCTGTTGGTCTATTTTATTATAAAAGTGATGAAATTATTTCAGCATTAAATTCAGTCTCCTTCACCTTCACTTTTGCCAATCTTGCCAGGAACTTGTGGGACAGAATACATCTCAGTTTTGATTAACTAATATTTGCTGATATCATTAAAAGTACTTGCCAGCATTCTCAATTCTATTGTTAGGTCATAAGGTCCACTCCACCATTCAATCATGGCTGATCTATTTCTCCCTCCAAACCCCATTCTCCCGCCTTCTTCCCATAACCTCTGACACCTGTACTAATCGAGAAAGTTTTGTTAGCTACAAAACTTGATTTGAGGTAGGACATTCTTGCTATTGAGGGAGTGCAGCGTAGGTTTACACGGTTAATTCCCGGGATGGCGGGACTGTCATATGCTGAGAGAATGGAGCGGCTGGGCTTGTATACTCTGCAGTTTAGAAGGATGAGAGGGGATCTTATAGAAACATATAAGATTGTTAAGGGCTTGGACACACTAAAGGCAGGAAACATGTTCCCGATGTTGAGGGAATCCAGAACCAGGGGCCACTGTTTAAGAATAAGGGGTAATCCATTTAGAACGGAGACGAGGAAACACTTTTTCACACAGAGAGTTGTGAATCTGTGGAATTCTCTGCCTCAGAGGGCAGTGGAGGCCGATTCTCTGGATACTTTCAAGGGAGAGTTAGATAGGGCTCTTAAAGATAGTGGAGTCAGGGGATATGGGGAGATACTGACTGGGGATGATCAGCCATGATCACATTGAATGGCGGTGCTGGCTAGAAGGGCCGAATAGCCTACTGCACCTATTGCCTATTGTCTATTGTCTATCCTTCAATCATTAAGAAAATGTTTCCTGTTTCCAATCCCTCAAGTCAATAGCTTACACTGCTATAAACTTAAAAAATCCAGTGTTGAATGTCCATTTGAATTCTGTTTATGTAAACCATCTATTTTTGGCAACATGCCTGTACTGATAATAAAATAGTGGTGTTCGGTGGTCCACAGAGGAAGGCAAATCATGTGGATCCTCAATTAAACAGTTTCTTGCATTTTCGCAAAGACCTAGAAAGTCAGTTCTAACTTGTTTCTCCTTTACTACAATGAACGATGAGCGGATTGTACCAGAATGGGTGGTGTTCTATTCAGTTTTCTCCCAAGCTACCAAATTGCCTCCAGCAGCACAAGGATTCCACTTGATGTTTTTACACACATCAGATAGGTGATGTTCCCTCTCTCTTTCCCTCTTCCCATCTTTGTCTCACTCAGTCTGTTGCTACTGCTATATTTGCACTCAGAGGTGTAAACAAAACTCACCATTACTTTTGGAAATAAAAATGAAAAAAACAAGAGCAGCCACCAAGAAATCCTAGTGCAAGCTTTATTTGTTGAATATTTTTTATTATAGAAACATATTTATGAAAATTACAATATTTTACATAAACAAAAATACATCATTAAATGCTTTCATAATATTAATAATATTAATATTATTACTAATATTGAAATTTAGGACTATATGCTTCTATGCACTTTTTTAATTATTTTTTATAAAGTAAGAAAAGAGAGATAAATAATAAAGAAAATATGAAAGCGAATGGAGTATTAATCATTATTCCGTCATTGGAGATATAAGCATGATTTATTATATTTCTTTCTTCATCCATTCTAATATTCAGGCTTCAGTCAAGCCCTCGTACCGAGCCATTATGACTCTGTAAATATTCAATGTATGGAGACCATATCCCTCTGAAGAGATCTAACCTGTCCATTAGGACAAGCCTCATGTACACTTTATGTACACGGATTAGTTTATAAGCCCTTCGACCTTTAAGATAACAATGAGTTAGGAATTTCCTTGACAGAATGGAATATGAAAGGACATATTCAAGTACTAAACAAGTACTCTTATTGTTCAGTTACTAATTTTTACCTTGCATTATTGATTAATACAGATAATCAATCCTGAGGATTTTTTAAGTTGACAGTATACTCTTATCAATTATATCTTTGTCACGTCTTATGTACAAAAGAAAGAAAGAATTGTTACAGAATGATAATAGCACTGTTCAATTCCTACCAACCTCCACAGCAACTCTCAACTCTGATTTGCTTTGTTTCAAATCGATATGCTTGGTATGTGAAATAAAGTCACCAATCAAATAGGTTCTGGGAACACAGGTGTTCAATTTTTTCATTGTGGTGAATAATTCATTTCAGTATTTCTTAAGTCATTTATTAATAAAAGGGTGAATTATTTGCTCATCTGCATCAAATATTATAAATGGAATGATAGCAAACTCATTAAGCAAAGTTATTAATACTTGCCTATGGTCTTGATTGGAATCTCGATTGTTTACACTGCATTTTTAAAATGTAAAATGTAAATTTATTCAGAATGGTTTCCTTTGACCGGGCAGCATGATCAAACTTCAGAACTGGTTCAATTACAAGCACATTTCTAACAATATGTATATTAAACAATATGTATATTAAAATCAATTTTAATTAAGCTAATTTAAATAATTTGCAATATATTTGTGTGGAGACCCCAAAAATAAATTGCTTTATATTTTACCAAATTTATAAATTTAAAAGCTTGACTCACTTTAATTTTCGTCAGGAAACAATTCCAGTTATGGATTATCAGAACATCGGTGTCTTATTGGACAAATCAACAATTATTCAGAATGTTATCTTTGCAGATCCCAATAAAGGAGCTGGCCCAAAGGTATGGGAAAATATTAGTCAATTATTTTTAAAAAGGTTAATTGACCCGTGTCATACAGCATGGAAACAGGCCCTTCTGCCCAACTCGTCCACACCGACCAACATGTCTCATCTACACTAGTTCCACCAGCTTGTGGTTGGCCCATATCCCTCTAAACCTATCCTATCCATGTATCTATTTAAATGTTTCTTAAACATTGCGATAGTAACTGCCTCAACTACCTTCTCCAGCAGCTCGTTCCATACACCCACCACATTTTGGGTAAAAAAGTTACCCCTTGGTTTCCTATTAAATCTTCCTCCCTCACATTAAACATACAGTATGTCCTGTGGTTCCCGATTCCCCAACTCTGGGTAAGAGACGCTGTGCATTTTCCCGATCTCTCAGAATTTTGTACACAAGGTACACAGTGATATATAGGAATTTTGACACACCTAGCCTCATGAAAATCATTATAGGAATGAAAAAAGTCAAAGCTTCACATCAAAGAGTCTGATTGAGCACTATTAATAACATGAGCATACTCCTACTGTTTTCTATAACAGTTTACTATGTCATTTAAACTACCATTTTCCTTCCCGGCAGCAAAAAGATAAAAGAAACAACATTTGTGGCCTATGTAAGCAATCATAATAAATGATGCAGCATGCTACAGTGCAACCTGCAACTTGTAGACGTAAAGCATTTCCATAATTTTTTAATAATAGTTTAATTAATATAATATAGCTATCTTCAGATAGGCAGCTATTAGACTGGTTTAAAATGAATAGCTTCCTATCTTATGGGTCTGATCTCTAAATTGATTCTGATTGACCTTGAAATATTGACCTAAAATCTCTACAAATACTGCTTCCACTCACGTCATCCATCCACTAAATTTACTACTTCCTTAAATTGTTTCCCCAACACAAACTGCCACAAAGAATTGTGGTCCTACTTGACTGGTGCTGTTCCAAGCAGGACCCTAAAATGATTACCAAAAAAAACAACTTTTCTCCTTCTATGGGTTTTTCCATTGATATGAATGGAATTGCTGAACCCATATCTAGTCTAAACTGATGGGTTAACTGAACAAATTTACGAATGTTCATAGACGTTGCATTCTTGTGGTAGTAGTTCATGTAGACACTTAAAATGGTAGGGAGGGCTGTGCCTGTGATGGACGGGGCTGTGTCCACCATTCTCTGCAGCCTCTCATGCCCCTGTGTGTTGCAACTGCCATATCAAGCCATGATTCAACTAGTCATGATACATCCTACAATGACATGTCAAATCCTTTTAAACCAAAGAAATTTGAAGTGCTGGTAAACCTCCTTTGTGATTACATCTATGTGCTGGGCCCGGGACAGGCCATTCGAGATGTTAATTCCCAGGAATTTGAAACTGTTAACTCTCTCCATCACCAACCCATCAATGAAAGTCTTAAGAGAAATGTACAAAATTCTTGGGATAGGTGCAGAATTGATGCTTGCTCAGAGTAGGGTCACAGTCTCAAAATAAGAGGTGAGCCACTCAGGACAGATGGTGACTTGAACCTGCTAAGGAATGTTAGTTGAATATATCAGACTTTAAATCATTTAATTCACTCCTGGACTAAAGCCACCGTAACTTTCCATTTTGCCAAATTATGAATTTCTGTAAACCTTTCATAAGTAATTTATTAATCGATAAGGAATTAAAATATTTCATCACGTACGCAGAACACCCCAGGCAGTGCAAATACAAGCTCATTAGGCAAATTGGCAATCATGATAGTAATCTGCTTTCAAATTTTACACACTATTTATACTGCATAAAGCATTCGATCTTTCCCTGGAGTCAACTAGTGAAGACAAAACAGCTTGAATATTTAAATTTAACTCTACAGGTATGTACGATCTTATATCTGAATTGTTTTTACCACAATTACCCAACCTCATTTTAAATGAGATTAATTTCGATACATTTGTTATGTACATCACTTCCACTCACGTCATCCATCCACTGAATTTACTACTTCCTTAAATTGTTTCCCCAACACAAACTGCCACAAGGAATTGTGGTCCTACTTGACTGGTGCTGTTCCAAGCAGGACCCTAAAATTATTACCAAAAAAAACAACTTTTCTCCTTCTATGGGTTTTTCCATTGATATGAATGGAATTGCTGAACCCATATCTAGTCTAAACTGATGGGTTAACTGAACAAATTTACCAATGTTCATAGACGTTGCATTCTTGTGGCAGTAGTTCATGTAGACACTTAAAATGGTAGGGAGGGCTGTGCCTGTGATGGACGGGGCTGTGTCCACCATTCTCTGCAGCCTCTCATGCCCCTGTGTGTTGCAACTGCCATATCAAACCATGATTCAATTAGTCATGATACATCCTACAATGACATGTCAATCCTTTTAAACCAAAGAAATTTGAAGTGCTGGTAAACCTCCTTTGTGATTACATCTATGTGCTGGGCCCAGGACAAGTCATCCGAGATGTTAATTCCCAGGAATTTGAAACTGTTAACTCTCTCCATCACCAACCCATCAATGAAAGTCTTAAGAGAAATGTACAAAATTCTTGGGATAGGTGCAGAATTGATGCTTGCTCAGAGTAGGGTCACAGTCTCAAAATAAGAGGTGAGCCACTCAGGACAGATGGTGATTTGAACCTGCTAAGGAATGTTTGTTGAATATATCAAAGACTTTAAATAATTTAATTCACTCCTGGACTAAAGCCACCGTAACTTTCCATTGTGCCAAATTATGAATTTCTGTAAACCTTTCATAAGTAATTTATTAATCGATAAGGAAGTAAAATATTTCATCACATACGCAGAACACCCCAGGCAGTGCAAATATAAGCTCATTAAGCAAATTGGTAATCTTGATAGTAACACTATTTAAACTGCATAAAGCATTCGATCTTTCCATGGAGTCAACTAGTGAAGACAAAACAGCTTGAATATTTAAATTTAACTCTACAGGTATGTATGATCTTATATCTGAATTGTTTTTACCACAATTCCCCAACCTCATTTTAAATTAGATTAATTTTGATGCATTTGTTATGTACAAGATAACAGATATGTAAAGTTATCATCACAATGAAATCATGCTACACTGACTTTCTTGTAATAGTTTGAGAAACAGAAATCACTCATGGAGTCAAAGAAAACAATGGAGGAGTTATCATTCGTGCAACAAAATAACATGAAAAACATCCTTTCGAAAGGAGTACGCTATGTGTCTGGTGATATGAGAGAATTTGGTTACTGGATCAAAGGTAAGTTAATATTGATGATTTATTCTCAATGTGGCATCCCAACAACGCAAGAAAATATTTTTAAATAGGGGTGTGAAGAAGAGGTAAATTTCCTGAGATAAATGTAAATCAAATGAATATATCTACATTTATGTATTATAGAGATAAGATAAAACTTTGTCAATAAACATAGACAAAACAGTTGAGATTATCTAGTTAGGTGCAATATTATAGAGAAACATTGTAAGGGAATATTGTGCAGATTGTGATAATGTTTGGCCTACTGAGATAACGTCATATAAATAAGTAACATAAAAGTAAAATAAGTTCTGAACTTTGCTTGGGTACAGGATTTCGTTACAGAATCCTTTATCAAGAGAATGATTTTTATATTGTCAAAAATAGGATTATTTTTCATCTTTATCTGTGTAATAATTGTATAGAGAGTAGATTATACTTTTTCTTGGTGTTTTCTTCTATCCTTTTATCTTATCATCTGTAATTTTTTTGTTAAAATACTTCTTATTTTTCCACTTCAACAATATCAATTTACATGTATGCAGCATCAATAATATAATGAGATGTCCATGTTTACTTAAGAACACAATAATACAAATACTAGCACTCCTTGTATTTTTTTTAAAATTAGCATACAGCATTGATAATGGCTCCATGATTCAGAATTATATGGGAAAAAGTAGATAATACAGGCAAATGGATGCTAAACTTGGGCAGCATCTAAACACCACTAATGTTTCATCTCAGAATTCAGTCATCTCTAACTGCTGTTTATTACTTTTTACTATACTCAGGGTAAAATTTTGTAAGTGGCCAGCACTGGTTGAAACCACCTAAAAGTGTATTCCACACCCACAATACTTAGATGGACACAAAATGCTGGAGTTACTCTGCGGGACAGGCAGCATCTCTGGAGAGAAGGAATGGGTGACTTTTCGGGTCAAGACCCTTCGTCACCCGAAACGTTACCCATTCCTTCTCTCCGGAGATGCTGCCTATCCCGTTGAGTTACTCCAGCATTTTCTGTCTATCTTTGGTTTAAACCAGCATCTGCAGTTCCTTCCCACCCACAATACTTAGGTTCTGTAATTCACTGCGTAACATAAGAATAGAAAATATAGTAGCAAAAGTAACCCATCGAGGAGGGGCGAGGGACGGGGGGGGGGGGGGGGTGGGTAGGGGGAGTTTGGGGGGGGGGGAGGGAGTCAAGAGTCAAACCCCTGTCTCACTTTGCGAATTTGGACCACGAGTGACCCCGAGTTTTCACTCGTGGTGATCACGTAGCGGGAACGTCGGAACTCGCGCGTTCAACTTGTCCACTCGTGGCGTTAACGGCAGGTACTCGGGAAACTTTTAATCGTGAAAAAAATCAAACATGTTTGATTTTTTCCCAAGAGTCAAATTAACTGATTCAAGTTAAAAATGGAAACATTTAAACTCGTTTGCTGTAACGTAATGGGCCCGTGCGTTTACCATAGTGTCTCGTGAGTCTATCGTGGAACTTTTTTATAATCTGAAAGGGACTTCTGAACCAAAGTAGTATAATATGTATTATACATATATATATATATATATATATTTCAATTCCAACCCCGAAGCAATTGAGAGGCGATTTCTTGGGGCCCGTGTAATTTAAACGTGTGTCTTTGCTTTTAAAAAGTGAAGCTGTTTAATTGTTTACGCTGCGCTATGTTTCGTGTTGGGGAAGTGCTGCTGTTACAATGCCTTCGATTCTATACTGCCCTCCCCCTTCCACAGAAAAATGCCCTAAATTTTTCTTTGTGCCCGCTCTCCTGGGAGCAATCCAAACCAGGGGAACAATGAACCCTCAGAGGCTTCGCGTTCCTTGCTCCTATATATGGACCTCGCTCGCTCGCAACTGTATGAACGCTCGATCAACCAGACATCGGCCAACACGGAGGCCTGATTACTGAAAACAAAGTCACTTGTACCAGACCTCATCATCTTCCTTCCGACAACCCGTAACCACGGCACCACACTTTCAACAGAAAACTTAATATTTAAAGAATATATTATGGGACATTGGATTGTCTGAAGAAGGGTCCCGAGCAGAAACGCCACATATGTGTGTGTGGTGTGTGTGTGTGTCTGTGTGTGTGTCTGTGTGTGTGTGTGTGTGTGTGTGTGTCTGTGTGTTTGTGTGTGTGTGTGTGTGTGTGTGTGTGTGTTTGTGTGTGTGTATCTGTGTGTGTGTCTGCTGTCGGGTCCCGGCGGCCGCTCAAAGTCACCCGAGCTGCTTCCTTCCTCTGAAGTGGTGGCCAGTCCTGCTGTCTGTGTGTATCTCTGTGTGTGTGTGTGTGTGTGTGTCTCTCTCTCTCCCTCTCTGTCTATCTGTGTGTGTGTCTGCTGTCGGGTCCCGGCGGCCGCTCAAAGTCACCCGAGCTGCTTCCTTCCTCTGAAGTGGTGGCCAGTCCTGCTGTCTGTGTGTATCTGTGTGTGTGTGTGTGTGTGTGTGTGTGTGTGTGTGTGTGTGTGTGTGTGTGTGTGTGTGTCTCTCTCTCTCCCTCTCTGTCTATCTGTGTGTGTGTCTGCTGTCAGGACCCGGCGGCCGCTCAAGTCACCCGAGCTGCTTCCTTCCTCTGAAGTGGCGGCCAGTCCTGCTGTCTGTGTGTATCTGTGTGTGTGTGTGTGTGTCTCTCTGTCTTTGTGTGTGTGTGTGTGTGTGTCTCTCTCTCTCTCTCTCTCTCCCTCTCTGGTCTATCTGTGTGTATCTGTGTGTGTGTCTGCTGTCGGGGTCCCGGCGGCCGCTCAAAGTCACCCGAGCTGCTTCCTTCCTCTGAAGTGGTGGCCAGTCCTGCTGTCTGTGTGTATCTCTGTGTGTGTGTGTGTGTGTGTGTGTGTGTTGTGTCTCTCTCCCTCTGTCTATCTGTGTGTGGTATGCTGTCGGGTCCCGGCGGCCGCTCAAAGTCACCCGAGCTGCTTCCTTCCTCTGAAGTGGCGGCCAGTCCTGCTGTCTGTGTGTATCTCTCTCTGTGTGTGTGTGTGTGTGTGTGTGTGTGTGTGTGTGTGTGTCTGCTGTCGCCATTTGGTCCCGGCGGCCGCTCATGTCAGTCACCCGAGCTGCTTCCTTTTTTAAAATAATTTAAAATAGAGATCCATTGCAAAAAAGTATTTAAAAACATAAACAACAAGAAATTTGGTACTGGAGGATGCGCATTTTCCCATTGTAGGTCATATCAATAGATGCCGCCGCGCTGAAATAACTCAAAACCACAGGATGGAGATGTATTTTAACATTGTTGCTTTATTAAAACATACCTTCATTCACGGTTGGCTCAAGAGTAACGGGGAGAGGAACTTGGTAACTCGGGAGAGGAACTTGGAACTTGCAGCAATGACATACCCGTGGGAACTCGGTTACACACTTGATCAAAAAAACTTGAAGTCTCGTGCATAGCCACGAGTCTGTCACTCGGGGTACCTCGTGGGTCAAACTGCACAGTGAGACAGGGCCATTAAGAATGTTTTATTGTCAAGTGAAATTCCTTGCTTGCTTGGCTGTAGGGAAGAAGCTGTTCCTGAACCTGGATGTTACAGTTTTCAGGCTCCTGCACCATCTTCCCGATGGCAGTGGTGAAATGAGTGTGTGGCCAGGATGGTGTGGTGTCTTGTGATGATGTTGGCTGCCTTTTTGAGGCAGCGGGGGGAGGGGGCATTGGGTATGAACGACCTGTGTGGGAGGGGCAGGGGGTGAGAATAATCCGGGGGGGGAGAGGTGGCGGGGAGGTGTGAATAACCCGGAGGGGGGTATTGGCTGCCTTTTTGAGGCAACGGAGGGGAGGAGGGGAGGAGGGGTGGGAGGGGAGGAGGGGCAGGGGGTGTGAATAACCCAGGGAGGGGGGCGGGAGTGTGAATAACCCATGGGGAGGGGCGGGGTGGTGAATAACCTGGGAGGGGGAGGGGGCCTGGGGGTGTGGCATTCGGCAGCTTGAGAGTTCATTGTGATTGGTGCACTGAGAGTGGCATTGTGACATCATAATTGGAAGCTCCTGGAAAAAAGTGTGTGTGAGAAGCGTTTTTGGCTTTATTTTTTACTTTTATGGTGAACAACTGGTGAAATATAGGATGAAATCTTAAGTGAACCTGATTAAGACGTGGAAGGAAAAATGGGAGTCAAAATATGTAAAAATTTAAGCGCTAGTGCGTAGCGTTTTGAGGAAGATAAAAAAAAACAAACATACAAACAAAAAAACATGCAAAGATACAACAAACATACAACACACAAGATGAGACTTTTATAGGTATAGAGATATTTATCATCAGTTTTTACTGTGGTGAAGGAATTGAGCCAAATGAGTTGTGATGCCTTGGAACGAATTACCAAAGAGGAGGTATTGCCACTCTTAAAGCACATGAAGGTCGATAAATTCCCAGGACCTGACCAAGTGTATCGGCGAACCATGTGGGAAGCAAGGGTAGAAATTGTGGAGGCCTTTGTAGAGCAATTTGTTTCATGTTTAACTACAGATGAAGTTCCAGAAGACTAATTTTGTATTGGTATTTAAGAAGAGCAGCAAGGAGAAGCCAGAGAACTACAGGCCAGTGAGCCTGACATCAGTGATGGGTAACTTAGTTTAGTTTGGAGAAATGGCGTGGAAGCAGGCCCTTCGGTCCATCGAATCCATGCCAACTATCGATCACCCATTCACACTAGTTCTATGTTATCCCAATATCGCATCCACTCCCTACACACTAGGGGCAATTTTCAGAGGCCAATTAACCTACTAACCCGCACATCTTTGGGATGTGGGAAGAAACAGTAGCACCCAGAAGAATCCCACATGGTCGCAGGAAGCATGTGCAAACATACTGAAGGGAAATCTGAAGGAGTAGATCTACCAGCATTTGGATAGACAATAACTGATTAGGATTAGTCAGTATGGATACATACGTGGGAAATTGTGTCACACAAATTTAATAGAGCTTTTGAAGAGGGAACCAAGAGGATTGATAAAGGCAGGGCATTGGACATAGTCTATAAGAACTTCAGCAAAGCCTTTGACAAGTTCCCACATGATAGGCTCATCTGGAAAATTAGCATGCAATCTAGAAAGAGCTAATTAATTAGGTATGTCATTGATTTGATGGGAGAAAGCTTGGTGGAAAGTTGTTTTTCAAACTGGAAGCCTATGGGTTATAGTGTGCCACAAGCATTTGAGTTGGTTCCTTAAATCCATCATTTATTTAAACAATTTGGATGAGAATATACAGAGCAAGGTTAATAAGTTTACAGATGACACTAAAATAGAAGGTATCGTAGACAGTGAAGAAGGTTATCAAAAATTACAGCCCGATCTTGAAAAGCTAGGCAGGTGGGCTGGGGAGTGGCAAATTTCAGATAAAGTTGAGGTTGCATTTTTGTTGGTCAACCCAAGACAAGACTTTCATAGTGAACAGTAGTGTCACAGGGATTGTTGTAGAACAGAGGGACTTTGGAGGACAACTGCATACCTCCCTAAAAAATGATGTCACAGGTAGACTGGGTGAACAAGAAGGCGTTTGGCCTGATAACCTTCATCAGTCAGGGCACTAAGTACAGGAGTTGGGACATTATGTTGCAGTTGTACAAGTCATTGGTGAGGCCACTCTTGGAGTATTGTGCACAGTTTTAGTTACCCATCATTAAGCTGTAAAGAGTGCGAATCAGTTTTACAATAATTTTATCAAGGCTTGAGGGCCTGAGTTATAGGGAGAAGTTGGGCAGCCTTGGATTTTATTCCTTGGAATGTAGGAGACTGAAGTGTCACCTTATAGAGTTGTGTAAAATCTTGAGGAGCACAAATAATGCACACTCTGTGGTGCAGTGATGTACATTAGAGTTGCTCAGAGATACAGAGTCTCTTGCCCAGAGTAGGTGAATCGAGAACGAGAGGAGATGGGTTTAAGGTGAAAGGGAAAAGATTTAACAGGAAACCGAGGGGTAACCTTTTCACACAAAGGATGGTGGGTGCTTGAACAAACTGCCAGAGGAGGTAGTTGAGGCAGGGACTATCCCCAACGTTTAAGAAACAGTTAGATAGGTACATGGATAGGACAGGTTTGGAGAGAAATGGACCAAACCCGGGCAGGTGGGACTAGTGTAGCTGTGACATGTTGGCTGGTGTGGGCAAGTTGGGCCGAATGGGCCTGTTTGCACTCTGTATCACTCTAAGGCTCCATGACTCAATGAGAGAACGTGCCAACTTCACACTGGCAGCATGTATGATCGAACCGGGGCCTCTAGCACCGTGAGGCAGCAGCTCCTCCAGCTGCGCCACTAAGCCGCCTAAAGTAATTTGGGCTATTATGCTGTAGTAAGGTTATTTTAGGGTTGAAATAACATTTACAGACTGCATGGCAGCCCCTTAAATCTGCATTTATATTGCCCACTATATTATTTAATAGTAATATACTTTTTTTCTCTGGCCCCATTTCAGAGCAGAACATTACCTTTCAATTTATCGACTGGGTCTTGCGTGGTTCCGCTCAGGTGATGTTTGTCAACAACCCTCTGAGTGGGCTTGTTATTTTAATTGGACTGGTTGTGCAGAATCCATGGTGGGCACTGAATGGCTTCCTGGGTACAATGTTTGCGACTTTGGCAGCACTTTTGCTTAATCATGACAGGTAATTGTGCAACGACAATAAATATTTGATGTTCAAACTGTTCTCGTGAAATATATCAAAATGATATTCTGCACATTTCTAGTTATAGTACCAATCCTATTTAAGATAAGATGTTGCCATTAATTGCTAAGAACCAAGTTTACAAGTCTGTAGATCCTTTCAATTATTCTCTAAGAAACCAGTAAAATTTCAGAGCGATAAGTGATTGAACATTCCTGACACATGGAGGGAGGCATTGAGGAGTTTGGGGTGGAATTATAGATTTGGAAGAGTACAATTTTGCTTTTGGAAGATTAAAAGAAAACAAGTTTATCTCATGTTCATTCAAACTAAATGTCATGAATTTGTTATTAGTTCTTTGAGTAAAAATTAAAATGTTGGAGGAACTCAATGGGTCAGGCAGCATCTGTGGAGGGAATGGTCAAATGACATTTCAGGCTAGGACCGTTCAGAATTGATTATCAGTTCTTATTTTTCTACTGCGGCCAGCTTAGCTGGCATTCAGGCAAGTCAGCATTCAACAACAGGCCACAGGCACAATTGTGATTGTGGGTTAGAGGTTGGGCGATCAAAGTTTTGTCAGGAGATCAGAAGAAGAAAATATAATCTCAGGCAAATGTACATTTCTTATCTGAGTTTTGGGTGAAACCAATGGTACTGGCATAAATTGTGCCTGAATTTTTTTTCTCCAACCTTCTGCTGAAGTGTATTTCCAAATGTAAAATTAGAGATGAAACGGACAGTCAGACAATATTTTTTAAAGTTTTCTTTTATTTTTTCTTCAATTTAAATGGAAATTATTTTTTATCAATATGGTTGATTATTGGTTTATTACAAAAAATATCCTTTTACATCTTTGCATTAGTTCACCACCTGTTCATAACCCAATTAAATCATAATAATTTTAATATTTTTAAATCCATACAAACAACTAAAATGAAACTATTTCACTACTTTAAACTTTGCAGGTCTATGATTGCAGCCGGGCTTTCTGGCTATAATGGCATCTTGGTCGGTCTCTTATTGGCTGTGTTTTGTGACAAAGGAGATTGGTATTGGTGGTTGTTGCTGGCTGTGATCCTGATGTCAATGTTTTGGTAAGTTAAGAATTGAACTGTTATATGAAGTTATACTATATTGTTTACAGCAACTACAGAATTCCTCTTGTATTTTGACAACAAAGAAATGTTTTAAAATAATCTTGTGCTAATGCATGTTTAAGAAAGAACTGCAGATGCTGGAAAAATCGAAGGTACACAAAAATGCTGATGAAACTCAGTGGGTGAAGCAGCATCTATGGAGCGAAGGAATAGGTGACGTTTCGGATCGAGACCCTTCTTGAAAGGGTCTCGACCCGAAACGTCACCTATTCTTTCGCTCCATAGATGCTGCCTAACCCGCTGATTTTCTCCAGCATTTTTGACCGCCTTTCTGCTAATGCATGATTATACTTCAAAATGAATCTCATCTCCTATACAATTTATCCTGCTTGAGATTTAAATATAGGAACCACATTTAGAAATTATGTCAGGATCAGTAATGGATTTCATTGGGTGATTCCGTGTATTTTATTTTCACTCAAGGCAGACAGAGAAATGCCTAAAATCATGTTTTTGACCATTAATATCACCATCAGTGCCTCTGTGCTAATATCTTTCTTTAAAACTGGCATAAAATGTTTGTTGAATTTCGATGTGTTTAAAACATTATTTGGAAGAAGGAATAGAACACTCAGGCCAGGTACGGTTATACGGAAATAACGACTTTAAGCCTTGCCAAGAGGCAAAACATTTTGTTCATCTGTATTTTCTCCTAAGGGATATATCTATAAAAGGTCTTGTACAGAAAGGATATCGTAAAGGAATGGTTAATAACATTTTGGGAAAGATGGAATGGGAAGGACTGCGTCACTTCTGTACAGGTGTTCAAAAAAGAGATTGCAATAAAACACCTACTGCCCAGCAGAATTATAACTTTAGACACAAGAAACTGCAGATGCTGGTTTACAAAAAAGTGTTAGAGTAACTCAGTGGGTCAGACAGCATTTCAAGAGAACATGGATAGGCAACACATGAGTCGGAACCTTCTATGGATTGTAGTACGGGGGAGAAAGTTGGAAGAGAAGTGGGGAAGAAACAATGTCTGGCAAGTGAAAGGTGGATGCAGGTGTGGGGGGGAGGGGTGATTTGTAGATGGCTAAACAAAGGGCAGAGATGAAAATACAAAACGTGTGAGATAAGGATATGGGGATAGAAGTAACTTTGATGGTTTGGAACATAGATTTTCCTGGCTATTGGATATTACTCCCATTAACCCCATCAAACTTTAAATTAATTATTTAAATGTGTTACACAGTGGTATAAAATGTTTTTCATGTTCCTTGGTAAGTTTTAAGGGAGCACAGAACCAGCACCCGATGAGCCAGGTACAGAACTATTGGGTTTCTTGAATTGTAGAGAATACTATCAGTCACCTAGCATACATTGCGACTGGGGAACATGCAGTTGCATGGGAATTGTTCAAAAACACATTAATATACATCACACAGTATTAATGCATGAACCCTTAAATAAGGACTATATGCACTTTTGCGACTTCACAGTACTGATAGTAAGCTTCCAAATTGCCTGATCTCAGATATTTTCTGAAGGTTGTTTCCAATATTTCATTTTGCCATTGGTCGAGATTTGACAGCTATTGATAGTTCATTCTAAATGTATACATGAGACTTGAACCGCAATATAGATGCTGACATGGGCTTTTCTGATTAGGCTTGTCTAGTATTAAGTCTGGACACAAATAAAATCTCGGTCATATTAATTTCTACCTTATAGATACATAGATACATAGACAATAGATGCAGGATTTGGCCCTCCATTCAATTTGATCCTGGCTGATCATCCACAATCAGTATCCCGTTCCTGCCTTCTCCCTATATTCCTTGATTCCGCTAGCCCTAAGTGCTCTATCTAACTCTTTTTGAATGCATCCAGTGAATCGGTCTCCACTGCCTTCTGAGGCAGAGAATTCCACAGATTCACAAGTCTCTGGGTGAAAAATGTTTTTCTTCATCTCAGTTCTTTTTTTTTGTTAAATATTTTTATTAGACGTAAGTACATATTAAAAAATGAATATACTTGTCACATACATTCTTAATATTATTAATATTAACAATTATGTCTTGTTAGTTTTTAATGCAGATAGGAAAAAATACAGAGAAATAAAGTAAAAATAGAAAATCAAAAAGATGAGTGGAGTGTTAAACAGGTTAGCCATCGTTGGAGATATATCCATGATTTGTTATGTATGATTCTTCATCTATTCCTTTATTCAGGCTTCAGTCAGGCTCTCGCCATCTTTTCAGCCATTTTGACCCTTTAAATATTCAATAAATGGAGACCATATCCCTCTGAAAAGATCCAACTTGTCCAGTATGACAAGCATTAATCTTTCCAGATGAAGTGTCTCCGACATTCCTGTAATCCACATTTTGGTTGTGGGGGATGTAGGACCTTTCCAGAATTTCAATATTAATTTTTTCCCAATTATTAAACTGTAACCAATAAAAATTCTTTGATTTGTTGTTATTAATTGATCTGTTTCTAATATTCCCAATATTATTAATTTTGAGTCAGGAATCAGATTCGTATTAACAACTTTCGAAATTATCTTAAATATTTCTGTCCAAAATTTAGTAATTTTTATACAATTTGTAAATGAATGCGTTAAGTTAGCTTCTAAGTGCTGACATTCATCACATATGGCAGATACATTTGAAAAAATACTATGTAATTTGGATTTTGAATAATGTAATCTATGTAATATTTTAAATTGTATAAGAGAGTGTCTAGAATTTAACGAGCAGTGGTGTATATGTTGTAAACTTTCATCCCATACTTCTGGTCTAATTATTTGACCTAATTCGTTTTCCCATGATTGCCGATATATATATGTCATTAGGACATTGTTTTCAAATAAAATGTTATAAATATATGATATCAATTTTTCTGTGTTCGGGTGTCTATTTAGACATTCATCTAATATTTCTGTCTTTCTATTTCTAATTTCCTGTGTGTTTGCTTTTACATAGTCTCTAATTTGTAAATATCGAAAGTAATCTTTTGAATGTAATCCATAAATTTGTTGTAATTCTTGAAATGAAAAGAAGGAGTTTTCCCTGTAGAGATCGCCCATTTAGAAGTAAAATAGTCATCTCAGTTCTAAATGGCCTACCCATTATTCTTAAACTGAGGCCTTTGGTTCTGGACACCCCCAACATCGGGAACATGTTTCCTGCATCTGGCGTGTCCAATCCCTTAATAATTTTATATGTTTCTATATGATCCCCTGTTATCCTTCTAAATTCCAGTGCATACAAGCCCAATCGTTCCATTCTTTCATTATGTGACAGTCCCACCATCCCAATAGATTTAAAAGTTACATGATAATTATTGTTCTTTTGTATTTGGAGGTCATATTCATTTTTACCTCATAGATTTGAGGGTTAAGTAATAATTATTGTTTTTTTAATCTTTTCGTTGGATATGAGTTTGCATGTAAAGTCAACAATAATTGTCCATTCCTAACTGCTCTTCAGAAAGTGATGGTAAGTTGAACTGCAGCAGATGTGTTCCCTGGCACTTGTCACGCCTGTCATTTGGCATTTCTTAGCCAAAAATATGTAATAATTGTGTGGAAGTTATTTCCCACAAGTAAATTTAGATCACAAAGAACAAAAATAGAAATGTTGTAAACACAATATTCTGACAAAAAACTGACAATAAGAAAACCTATGGGGCTTGTCCAAATATCCTGTAGGCATTTTCAATCATAAAGGTACTCGTCAGTAGCACAAGAGCAAATGTCTGTCACCTAATTCTTGTACTTGGTTTAAATAAATAAAAACTGATTCTCAGTTTGATTCAATAATACTTTGTAGATCGGTTGCTAATTAAAATTGTGGCCCATTCCATGAAAATAACACAAATAATTGTAATTCTTCGGGAGACCAAAATGAGGTAGATGTGAGTTCAAGCATTGTAGGTGGATGAAGTGGCCTGGAAAGGTCTTGAGCTTTTACTGACAGCCTGGATGAAGTAACATGGAACCAGAGAATGAAATACCTGCTGACTAAAAGCAGTGGAACATAAAATAAATTGAGATACAATCAAATAGCAAATTAAAAGGAAATAACATAACCATTCAACCTTTGTAAATGACCTAACCACAAAAATAACAGAAGTCATTAACTGAATGTGGTTAAATCATTTATGGAGATTGGGGTTATTTTATGGATCTAAAGCCAACATATTAAAATAGCAGAAAGACAGTGTGATATCTGGTATCAATCAGGGTTTCCTCAAAAATGTACCAGACATTGAGATCTATTTGAAGTATTTCAGAGCAAGTTTATTTTGTGCTTAATTTTTCAAGCGAACAATGAAAGCATAGGGAAAAAAATGTATCAGAGAAGGACAATTTTAAGAGTGAAATGTTAAATACGATAGTACAATATGATAGAACTTTATTTATCCCAGGAGGAATATTGATCAGCCTACCCCACAATAGAAGGGGGAGGAGTTGTACAGTTTGATAGCCACAGGGAAGAAGGATCTCCTGTGGCGTTCTGTACTGCATCTTGGTTCTACTCACTGGTAAACTGCACATTCACACCATTGATGCAGACAGGGGACAGGTGTGTTCCTCTCCTCCTGGAGTCCACCACAAACTCCTTAGTCTTCTCAGTGTTGAGCTGCAGGTGATTCATCCCACACCACTCAACAAATTCTATGTATTCAACTTCCCGTCACTGATGCAGCCCACAATTGCAGAGACATTCTGCAGGTGGCAGGAGTCTTGAGTTATATCTGAAGTCCAAGGTATAGATGGTGAACATGAAGGGAGAGAGGACCATTCCCTGTGGGGGCCCCGTGTTGCATACCAAATGGTATGATATGACCTGAATAACGGTCAGTAATTCATAGAGCTGCAGTATCTTAGTTGCCAACTTCAACATCTGTAATCCTATGTTAATACAACCTATTGAAGATACAAAACAGAGTTTAAATTCACTTCAAGATTTTGCAGATTCTTTGGTACCTGTTTAGCAACTTAGAAACATATTGAGAACCAAATCTATTAAAACCAAGGGGCATGAACAGAGTTTGATTAAACTTGAAAAGGAGAGAATAAGCTTGAAAAAAACTGTGAACATTTGTAAGTTCAAGTGACACTGTCAACTCTTAAGCTAGAAATCAAAATTATTATAACAAGGCAGAAGATAAAATTTGAAAGAAGAAATTACAGCATTACTGAGAAAGTTAATTATCAGTGGTGAACCGATTACAGGGCAAATAACAGAACTGTGAAAGAATAGTTACTACTTCCAGGTCTAATGAGAAAATCATGGGCCAAGTCTCTTGAAAATCAGCTCAAGAATAACCAATGTCATTTGGGTCATTGAAAATTATGGGAAAGGTTTTTTTTTAATTTCAGACATGACTGAATAGAAGGGCAGCATTTAGCAACTAAAGGGGCTGTCCCACTTGGGCGACCTAATCCACGAGTTCTGGCAAGTTTGCCCTCGACTCATACTTGCAGCATGGTCAACACGGGGTCGCAGGTCTTCGTAACTCTCCTTCATGCTCGAGAGTGGTCTCCATGTACTCGAGGCCTCAGCTAGGTCGTGGCGATTTTTTCAATATGTAAAAAAATGCCCGCGAATAAAAAAAGATCGCCATGGGAAAAATCGATACTTTTTTACTCGTAGGTTTAGTCATAGTAGGTTGTAGTAGATCATAGTAGGTTGGCCTATTAGTCGTAGGTAATCAAGGGTAGTCGAAGGTAGTCGTAGATAGTCTTCATCATAGTCGAAGGGAGGTTGAAGGAGATCGAAGGAGGTCGTCTTCACTCTCCACTATTCTATGTCCAATTTTCCCAAAGTTAGTCGTAGCTCGTCGTAGCTAGTCGAAGCTGGTCTTCAACAAGGTCGAAGGAGATCGAAGGAGGTCTTCTACTTAGTCTAAGGAGGTTTTCAAACTCTTCTACACTCACCAATTAGGTCGCCCAAGTGGGACAGCACCTTAAGATCTACGTTGTTTATAGGATTTGGTACTTTAATGCTTTCTAGTCAATCCTCGTGGTAGAAATAGAAAAATAAGTGAAACAATAACAGGTATTAATTGCATCCGTCATGGATGTTAAACGACATGCGTGCCCATCTCAATGTTGACAAATATTGTTTATATACACCCCTGGCAGCCAGCCGAATACAACAATTGACCAACTAAAAATGCCAGAAATGGTCTCAACCCCTCAACAATTCTTTCAAAAATGAATGGTATACTTTTATTCTTCTCCAATAACTCTTGTTCTTAAAATTTGCAAAAAAACTTTTAAAGCTCCATCTTTAACCCTTTATTGTGTCTTAACATCTTTGGTCTCTGTGTCTCACTTACACTTAAATGGCATGACCACACTTATACTGTAGAAAAGATTGTCCTTTGATAATCTATCACATAGGTTCCCAACCTTTTTCATCCTGTTTACCCCTGGCAACTTTAATAGCACATAACAATGTTATTTCACTTAATTATGAATAACTAATGATGAACAGATACTGGTATACCAGAACCAAATGCAGTCAGTCAATGAGAAAAAATATGTACAAATCCAGTTTGGAACCCTTGATCTATCATCTTCTATTCTTAATTTATTTTCTTCTTCCTGCCACAAGTTTTCTTTTCTCTCCTCCACGAATCAGAACATTCTTTTTTACACTTCCTAAGCAAAATACATGCTCTTCCACCTTCTTGTACGTTCAGTTGAGGATAATGGGAATGAAAATCAGCTAATTATGATAGCCAATTTAAATGCCTGCCCTGTTTAAGTGGCAGGTCTACATTTACAGTTTACACTAGCTCAAAACGAATGGTCGGTAAAGAGACCTGAACTGGAGGTCAAATTTATTTCAATGTTAATACCATAATATATTTCCGTGAAACCAGATGGGGCATGTTGAAGTAAGCTAATTTATTAAGCTTAACTTTATTAAGGAAACTGAAATCCGTTGGAGTTTAAACTTGATAAATCCTGTAAACAACCACATGTATTGAAAGCATAATTAATGTGCCAGTTAATTGCAAAGCAGAACCAACTAGTTTGTGCTGCCTGTTCTGTATAATCGTTTAAGCATCTACAAACGGTAGCGATCAAAGCATGTCAATACTTCCAATGGTTAACATTATTTAATATAGTTAGAGTTTTGGAAATGTGGTATTCAAAGAGACCTGGATATTAAACATACTGTTTCAGTGACATGACCATCATTGTTAAATGGCAGGCATTGTGAAAACAGTAAGATGTGAGTATTGTAATGTATCTTTAAGCAACGGACATGCAGCTTCCTCTGTACCTCAACATGTATTTGTGTCATGTGCTGCATATGCCGTTCAAATGTAATATTTGATTGTCATTCAGTTTGCAGCAACATTTTAGAAATGCAGCATGTAAAGTGTTTATGCGCTGCCTTGAAATTAAGCTACCTCTGAAAATATTTAGTCGCAATGCATAAAGGAAGCATTACAGATGTGATGCTTGCAACAGTGATGCACGTGGGTTTTTACTTGTGCTCTGGTTTCCTCCCACATTCTACAAACAGGTTTGTAGGTTAATTAGCTTCAGTAAAAAAATTTAATTGTCTCTAATGTGTAGGGCAGTGATAGTGTATGGGGTGATTGCTGTCGGTGCGTACTTGGTGGGCCGAAGGGCCTGTCTCCACGCTGTATCTCTAAAGTAAAGTCTAAAGTCTTGTGCATTTTGCATGACTCATTGGGTTAACCTTTGATTCGCCTAACCATCTAATCAGTCTAATGTCTGGTTTCATGACAATAGTCATGATAACCAATAGTCCACGTAGCCCCTGCATTGGAGCCATGAGAATAAAGATAGAAGTTCTCTCCACCGATGGTCCGGATGAATTCTGGTGCATGATCCATGCACATGTGGTTGACATGTACACTATAAAAGATGCTGCCATAGACAATGAGGTAAATTGGACTCCTAGAGTACTGAAATAACAATTTCACAGGCTGAACCAACCCAGAGGAACCTGCGGCTTTTGGCAGCAGATAATAGACAATAGACAATAGACAATAGGTACAGCAATAGGCCATTTGGCCCTTCACGCCGGCACCACCATTCAATGTGATCATGATCAATGTGATCATAAAAAATGTAAACTTTGGCAACATGTATTACATCCCTTGCAATAGCTGTGAAGCAGGAAGATTAAGCAGAGGAGAAGGGAGAAGAGTCATGCTTACGTATGGCGTGACTGTCATATGCTGAGAGAATGGAGCGGCTGGGTTTGTATACTCTGGAATTTAGAAGGATGAGAGGGAATCTTATTGAAACATATAAGATTATTACAGGCCTAGACACACTAGAGGCAGGAAACATGTTCCCGATGTTGGGGGAGTCCAGAACCAGGGGCCACAGTTTAAGAATAAGGGGTAAGCCATTTAGAACGGAGATGAGGAAACACTTTTTCACACAGAGAGTTGTGAGTCTGTGGAATTCTCTGCCTCAGAGGGCAGTGGAGGCCAGTTCTCTGGATACTTTCAAGAGAGAGCTAGATAGGACTTGAAGATAGGGTATATGTGGAGAGGGCAGTAATGGGGTACTGATTGTGGATGATCAGCCATGATCACATTGAATGATGGTGCTGGCTTGAAGGGCCGAATGGCCTACTCCTGCACCTATTGTCTATTGTCTATTGTCTATATCCTGATCTGCGTACAGTTTTGGGACAAGACATCACTGGAATATCTATTCCTAAAATCATGGCACGTAGAGAAGCTGGCGGTATTAAGACCTAATTCACTTCTCACATCCCAGCTGCCTACCACCCTGCTTCTGTTATAGAAGCTAATAGTAGTGCAAACATCCTCTTCCTCAGGAACAATGTCATTCCTGTTCCTTTTACACTCCAGATAACCAAGAAAGCCACTTGGTCAGACAAGGGAAGAAGAGCGAAGTTTTACACACAAATACTGAAATTGCATTTAATCTAGAGGGTACACAGGGATCAAATTTGCATGTGGTCCGACACAAGAGAATGATGCCCAGGAGAGAGAGAAAGACATTCCTCGTGAGAGACGTGTCAGATGGCACGAATCAAATCAAATCAAATCAAATCAACCTTTATTATCATCTTGCAAAGCAGCAGTTGTACAGTGCAAAACGAGAAGACGTTTCCCATGGAATACCAGAGCATCACACATAAAACTTAAACATTTCACACATAAATAAAAACAATCCAGTCCCTGATAGAAACAGTAGGAATAGTAAAAAAGTGCAGATAAAAAACAACAACAATAAAATACAAGTAAAAACAGTCATAAATTTTCCAGGGCAGCTGATTTAAGTGGCCAGTGCCAGAGTTTGTTATTAAAGTGTCAGTGCAAAAAAAAAAGCAGCAGAATCAGGTGGAGTGACTGTTTAGCAGCCTCACAGCCTGTGGAAGGAAGCTGTTTAGCAGTCTGGTTGTCCGGGCTTTGATGCTGTGGTATCTCTTGCCTGATGGCAAGAGATCCAGGTGTGTGTGGTGATTTCAATGGGGCAGACAACAAAACGTGGTTGATATACAGATTCCATAATTATAAGAGCAAAAGGGTAACTACAGAGAGAATAGGTCCCCAAGGATCAGCGTGGCCGTCTATGTGTGGAGCAACAGGAGATGGACATTTGCATATACCGCGGAGAAGGTTGTGGATGCCACAGAATTTTAAAAAGAGAACAATGATGCCCTGCAACATATTGACATTATGAAGGAGGAAGTGTTTAAGACACATTAAGGTGGATAAATCCCTGGGATATGAGTAAGTAAATCCTAACAGGTTGTGGGAAGCAAAGGTAAAAATGACAGGAGGCCTGGAGAGATTTTTGTACCTTGCTTAGCCATGGAAGAGGTACCCAAAGGCAGAAGGGTGCTAATGCTGTGCCTTTATTCAAGAAGGGCTGCAATAACAACCCAGGGAACTGCATGCTGGTGAGCCTAATATCAGTGTTTGGAAGGCAGTAACTGATTAGAAATAGTCAACATGGCTTTGGGCAAGGGAAATTGTGTCTCACAAATTTGATTGAATTTTTTGAAGAGGTGACCAAGAGGATTGAGAACGGCAGGGGAGTAGACATTGTCTACTTTGAATTCTGCAAAACTTCAAACAAGGGCCCGCATTATAGGCTAATCTGGAAGGTGAAATCACATGGGATATGGGGCAAGCTAGCCAACTGGATTAAACATGGTTATAGTGGAGGATTGTTTTACAGATCGATAAGAGACCTATGTCCAATGATGTGCCACAGGAATAGGTGCTCAGTCCACTGGTGTCCACTGGTGTCCTAGAGACATACAGCATGGAAACAGGCCCTTTGGCCCAGCTTGCCCATGCTGACCAAGGTACCCTGCACTAGTCCCACCTACCTGCATTTGACCCATATCCCACAAAATCTTTCCTACCCCTGAACCTGTCCAGCAGACAGATGATAGTAAAATAAGTGGTGAGATTGGCAGTGAAGACTGAAACAAATCCCTAAACCTGAACACTAGCAACCTAGAATTGTAAAACATATGGCAACCACAGTGATAGATGCTGTACATTGCTTTTGATCTTCTAGCTGTTTTGTATTGTACGTTCTCAGAAAGTGTACACTGTGGCAAGATCAGCATTTATTACTATATAATTATACTAATTATTAATAACTATACATATATATTTTTAATATAATTATATAAATGTATGTGTGATTATGAGAGAATTTGAACAATTTAAAATATTATTAAAACACTTGGAAACTCTCCATGTTTGTCCCCAAATCACTGACAATCTGTAGAACTGGCCGCAACTCCATGATGCATCCCAGGCAAGCACAATGTCCCAACCAGAAACGTCACCTATCCACGTTCTCCCGAGATGCTGCCTGACCCGCTGAGTTACTTCAGCACTCTGTGCCTTCTTTTGTAAACTAGCATCTTCACTTCCATGTTTTTTTTTTCGTTTTTTTTTCTATTGATTTCTTGAACAGCTATATGTTGAATCGCATCAGATAATCCCTCCGCGGTTTTCCACCAAGCAAGTAACAGGCAATGTGAAACTTTAAGGAGATCATGGAAGTCAGCGAGCGGAGGAGGACCTGGGGACAAGGTTCATCGGCCAGGGCAGCTGGACTTGGGTTGAAAGGACAGTTGAGCGGGAGCGTTTAACATGCGCCTTAACCTTACATTACCCTGTGCACGCCGACTGCAACGACATCCCAAGGGCCAGAGGTAACCGACGAACGGACTGTCACTTGGTCATTTTCCATCAGAACCCCACTAAAAAAAACGTATTATTGTTCTTTTGAAGATATCTTTGTACTCGTACCTTACTAAACGAGGAAAATGATACCGAATGTCGAGAGGTTTTTGTTTTACATTGTTCAGTATTGTTGGTGTTAACACGTTCAAACGTTCTTAAGTACAGTGCTTAATTGACGTTTGAATGGATTAACGATGGTATGATTCATTCATGAATTTGGTTTAGGAGAGCTGTCTAGTTGTACATATTGTTCGGCTATTTTTGATTGAGAGAAAAATGAACTCATGTCATGTGATTTGGAATACTGAATATTTTGTTTCTGTACATTATCTTTGCTGTCACAACAATACGGTGGAATATTTCCAGTATAAACACCTATAATATTGGTAAGGGAACAATTAAGAGTAAGGAAATAATGCATTAAGCACTTTGATAGCAGAAAATTCATGAGTGATTAACATGAAAGGACTGAAGATAATTAGAAAGCTAAAGAGAATATTAAATAATAAAGGAACAAAAATAGACATGACTTACAGATGCATCAATAAATTATGGAAAATCAAGAACCAGCAGATGCTGGAAATCTGAATTAAAAACAGAAAATGCTGAAAATACTCGAGTTAGGCCAACTCAGTGGGAAGAGAAACAAAGATAAAAGGTCAAAGACCCTTCGTCAAAACTGGCAAAAATGTGAAAAAAGGGATGGACTGGGGCAATTAAAGGAAAATTCAGAACAATAGAATGGATATTGACAAAATTATCTTTTTTTTTAATTATCAATGCCAGCTTACTACATATTCTCACACCATACGTTGGAAAAGGTTGTCCTTCAGGTCCCTTATAAATCTTTCCCCTCCCACCTTAAAACTTTGCTTTTTGATTTTAGAACGTGTACAGGAAATTATAGATAGTCATCTTAACTTAAATGCGAGGAAAGATAATGAAGAGCATAGAACAGCTAAACAAAAAATTATAATAATGAACAATCAGTGGGGACTCCTTACTTGACCAATTTTACATACATTTTCATGTAGGAATTAAGGGAGTAGACAATAATAAAATAGCTGTAATTAATCTAGAATTTTATAAAGGTTTTTGATAAGATCCCAGAAAAGGTTAGAGAATACAGTCAGGAGGAAACGAGCAGCATAATTGATTGGCGATTGACTTCAGGACAGAAAACGGAGTAAGAGTAAAGGATCACAACAACCAGAAAGTGGATAGTCCTATTCCACAAGGTTCACTGCAGAGACCACTGCTCTTCATAATTTACGTGATTTACACCCTGGAAACATAAACATAAATTGTAATTTGGCAGATAGAGTCATATTGTGATACAGTGTGGAAACAGGCCCTTCAGCCCAACTTGCCCACAATGGCGAACATGACCCAGGTACACTAGTCCCGCCTGCCAGCATTTGGTCCAGATCCCTCCAAACCTATCCTATCCATGTGCCTGTCTAACTGCTTCTTAAATGTTGGGATAGTCACTGCCTCATCCACCACCGCTTTGTGTAAAAAAGTTACCCCTCAGATTCCTATTAAATCGCTTCCCGTTCACCTTGAACCTATGTCCTCTGGTCCTCGATTCACATACTCTGGGAAAGAGACTGTGCATGTACCCTATCTAATCCTCTCATGATCTTATACACCTCTATAAGATCACCCCTCCTCCCCCTGCGCTCCATGGAATAAAGTCCCGGCCTACTCAACGTCTGCCCATAGCTCATACCCTCTAGTCCTGGCAACATCCTTGTAAATCTTCTCTGTACCCATTCCAGCTTGACAACATCTTTCCTATAACATGGTGCCCAGAACTGATGATACAAAACTGGGAGAATCAGACAGTCATTAGAGGGATAATAATGATTTTGTAGTCGGGATAATTGACAAACAATGTTCAAGGTGAAGTCATATATTTTGGAGGGTAGAATAGATAAGCCAATGATTACTTGGAAGGTGTTTGTTTAAGAGGGGTATAATAACAAATGGATCTCAGTATATTCATATATGAGTCATGAAAATTAAAGCTGCAGGTTGTTATATCCATAAAGAAAAACAAGCCAGGCACCAGAATATATTTTTAAATAGATGGCACTGAAGTTTAGGGAAATTATGCCAAACATGTATTTAATCCTGGTAAGATCACTATGTTATATTAAAAAAAAACATAATTGCATTGCAAAGAATGGAGGAAAAAGTACAGGGTTGATATCAAAAACATGAGATTATACATATCGGGAAAGAATAAACAGAATGGCTCTCTTTGCAAGGGGTTTTTCAATTTATGAAAGATTTTATAAAAATAATTGTTCAGTTCTTCCCTCCAGGTGCAGATTGACTGTCCATGCATGGCATGCATTTATTAGCTGAGAAAATTAGCTGAGAGCAGTGAAAGGAGTAAAGGTTTTTTTCCATGCTTTACTTTGGAGATGACTACTGGGTTGTTTGACAATCACGTTACGGTGGAAGCTCAGCTACACTGACACAGGAAGGGCTGTTGAAAAATTGCCGGAAAGCCCTCTTCCTGGACAATTGTTCCGTACAGCTGTTTACGAATGCATTAGTGTCTAAAAATGCATTAGTGTATGCAATATTTCCCCCCCAAATATACCTTCCTGCCCAAGCCTTTGGACCAAGAAATCATTTACAACATGAAAATGCTGCAGCTGGTAGTGCTCCTGCCTTATCATTCGAGTAATCTGGGTTAGACTGGCTTGTGGTGCTATTTTTGTGTGATTAGCATATTCTCCCTATGATCACATGGATTTCACTAGATGATCATGCTTTCTCCCACATCAGCAAGATGGAGTAACTAGTTATTGACTTCAGGAAACGAAGCGCACCAGTCAGCATTAATGCTGTCAAAGTGGAGATAGTCGAGATCTTCAAATTTCTAGGTGTAAATATCACCAATAATTAATCCTGGAAAAATTACAGTGATGGCTAAGAAAACACACCAATGCCTTTATTTCCTCAGAAGACTCCAATGACTCATGGGCCTATCCCACTTAGGCGACTTTTTAGGCAACAACAAGTGACTATACGGTCGCCACGTAGTTACCACATGTTCGCGGGTGGTTGCTGGGTAGTCGCCTTCATGGTCGTGAGGAATTCCCGCATTCTGTCACAGCCTCATTATGGTCACAGCAAACTTTTCAACATGATCAAAAATTAGCGGCGACCAGAATGAAGCCGCCATGGAGAGTAGCAAGAATTCTCGTGCCGTAAGTGCAGTGGTAGTGGGTCGCCAGGAGGTCGTAGGTTGTCGTAGGTTCACGTAGGTTGTAGCCGGTGCTGACCGGTGAATTTCATTAGTTCATTGTAAAAAAAAACGTAAGCAATAGTTTCAGAACCAAGAATAACCGACCGGTATTGTTAATGTCTGTCAAGCTTCACAGCCGTGTCTCTGACTTCTTAAAAGTTGTCTCCACTCCTTCTCCCCATCCCGTCTCCCCCTTCTCCTCCCTCTTCCCCCTCTCTTTTAAAGGACTTACATGACTCTTCCCGTACACTGTGATTTCACTGTCTTAATTACAGCTCTAATCCTGTTCATCGCGGTGTGTGTCTGTATCACATTGGCTTTGCACCGTGTGAATTTCACTCAGACAGTGCTCCCCCCGCTTGCCCTGTCCCCCGCCTGCATAACAGTGAAGGAAGCGATGTGTGTATGTGTGTGTGTTGGTTCCATTCTGATAGTCGCCAACAGTCGCCTGAAAAATCACCGAAGTGGGACAGGCCCATAACTAATTTCTACAGACGCGTCATAGAAAGCCTCCTATTACGATGCATCATAGCTTGGTTTGGCAATAGTTCTGCCCAAGACCGGAAGAAATTGCAGAGAATTGTGGATGTAACTCAGTTCATTACAAAAACCAGCCTCCCTCCAATCAACTCCATCCACTCATGAAAGCACATACAACCGGATTCAGTTTCTTCCCTGTGATTATCAGACCGCTCAACGGTCCTCTCATAAACTAAGAATGCAGTCCTAATCATCTACACAACCTCATTGCCGCCCTTGTACTTTTTTTATAGCTGCACCTTCTCTGCAACTATATTGTAATACTATATTCTGTACTCGAGTGTTTTCCTCTATTTCACTACTGTTATACTTGTGCATGGCTTGGACATACTCATGTCGAGTATGATTTTACTGGATAGCAGGCAAATACAACTTTTCACTGTATCTCAATACACGTGGCAATAATAATAAACCAATACCAAGCCAAATTAATACCATCACAAAGATGTCCCGGTTGGTAGGTTAATTTCCAACTGTAGATGGCACAATTAATAGACCTATGAAAAATAATAAGTTTGAAGATAATGTGGGGAATTGGGACTGATGGACTTGCTCTGAAAACTAGCACAGACTCAACGAGTCTAATCAACGAGTATAGCTTCAGTCAACATTGTAAGGTAGAGCTAACAGGACTTGATGTTTCAATCCCTGTAGTAAGTCAGCACTATAGATATTGGCAATTGGATTGTAAGGAATTGTGAATAGGTAGAAAAAGTACAGGAACAAAGCTTTACATAGTTTGTGAGAAAACAGCACAACCAAGCTCTTTAATGAGTGATATTAAAACGTTATCTTATTTTTGCACTAAAAACATTTCTACTTACAGCCCTATTATTTCAAGTGCCTTGGCTGCGGTCTTGGGGAAATGGGATCTACCGGTTTTCACGTTGCCTTTTAACTTAAGTGTTGGTTTGTTCATGGCTGCTACGGGGCACTACAATCATCATTTTCCTCAGATTCTTATTGAACCTGTAACTACATCGTACAATATTACATGGCCTGATCTCAGTATTCTAATGGTAAGCAATACAATGCTTCCTTTTAAATCTTTAAATGTTGTAAGATGGCAATTGCATTAGATTAATAGAGAACACATCAGAAATGCTCAGATATCCATTCAAATATAACAAACTCAGAAAAATATATTTTCACGATAACAATTTTTTATATTTTTACACATATTTTTCTTTATGTATGCAATTTTGTATACTTTTGAAGGCATAAGAAATCACCTGAAAATAGATGAGTGAATACAAATCGACTACAATTTAGAGTCATTGAAGAGATACAATATGGTGCAGACTGCTTGGCCTATGAGGTCTATGTCGACCGGCAACTACCCTTTTAACACTATTTTATTTACCACATTTTCAAGAAACTCCACACAGCCAGAACCTAAGGTCAGAAATTAACCAGGGCAACAGCACAGCCATTTGTGACAGACACCATGTCACCTGCTGCTGCAATATAAACTGACTATCACTGACTAAACTGCCTGAGGTAGCTGAGTATTTCAATGGGAATACATTTAGTGGCGGAAAACATGAGTGAGGGAAGATTGATACGAAGTATGATCCACAGAAGGTTAGGAATGAAGGGCAGTTTCATAAATTGTATCAGTAATATCTCTCCTGACAGTAGGAAAACACATATAGTCCAACTTATTTTTATTACAACAGTTTATCTTTTAAGAACCTCTGAGTTGCTCATTACAAATATCAATACATTTAGTTTTCAGGGAAAACGCTCAACCTGCTGGAACTAAAATCTGCATTGGGATCCCAGGATATTATCATACCTCAATTGGTGTGGACTAACGAAATGCCAGTTAATTTTCACATCTGGACCGCACATAGGCTAATCTGCAGTTTGGCATATTAGGCATTGCAGGAACATTACAAATTGTTCAATTTTAACCCTCTCTTTCTAGATTGTTGCTTCTTCCTGTTGCCATCATGTGGTTCCATGGATTTGCAAATATTTTTAACAAAGTTGCCCCATCTTTGTGATTGCCCCCAGAGCTTCCATATTGCTAAACTATCTAGCCCATAAAGACAGTTGTAACAGTTCTTATAATATTTTCTCCTGTGCACAACAATTTCCAGTTAAAATGGAAATATTAGTTAGCCCAAATGTAGTCAATATAAGTCATTTTCAGTGATGTAGTCTGAGGTATCACAGCATTTGGAACCTGAGTTAATATTGTGAACTACTTTCTAAATCCTTTGAAAAATAGACAATTGCATAACAAATAAACATAAATACATTGAAGATAATCAAATTAAGTATTTTGTATAGTTGTGTTGGTACAAATGTAACATAACATTCTCTGCCATTCAATAAGATTCCACAGCTGATTTTTTACATCAGCACCACTTTCCTGGACTAAACGTATCCGCATGATTCCTTTGATTTCTCAAACTCTATTGATTTACTTCGTCACTGAGTCTCCACATGCTTTTGGTAATGAATTCCCACAACTTTCCAGGTGAAGACATTTCTGTTCATCTCACTACGGAATAGTTGACTCCTTATTCTGAAACTCTGACATCCTGTAATGCACACCATAGCCAGAGGAAACATCATCTCTGCATCTACCCAGATAAGCTCTGTAAGAATTTCATATTTTTCTACAAGATAATGTCTCATTCGAAACCCGAGAGAACGCCTGCAAATATTTTCTTCGCAAGACCACCCCCACCATCCTGGGAATCAATCTGATAAACCTTCTTGGTTCTCCCTCTATCCTTCCTTTGGTGAGGAGACCAGATCTGTGCAGAGTATTCCAGGTGTAGTCCTGATGAATGCTTATGTAATTCCAGTCAGATATCTTTACTCTTACACTCCAAATTTTATTGCAAAAATTGCTTTTTGCCTTATTGATCGTTTGGTGTATCTGCATATTAATTTAAATTAACTTGCATACAAGGACTTTCAGGTTCCTCTGAACACAAAACCAATCCCTCTGAAGTCTTCACAGTTTTTCACGTTTTTTTCCCTTTTGATCGCCAGTTTAGCTATGATTGTTTATTTTTAATTTGATCGCCAGTTTAGCTATGATTGTTTATTTTTAATTGACAATTTAATAAAAGAATATTCATATTCCACAAAAGTCATTTAATGTTGTGTTGCTATTTTATTCAGCTCTTGAAATCTATCCCTGTGGGAGTTGGACAGGTGTATGGCTGTGATAATCCATGGACTGGTGGCATTTTCTTTGCTGCGTTATTTATCTCATCTCCAATCACATGTCTGCATGCTATAATTGGATCCTGTGTGGGTACTTTGGCAGGTGTGTCTACATACATCACTTCTTTATAGTTTTTAAGAGTATCGTGTAAAATTTTACTTAGTACCTTTTTCTTGGGCAAGGTCAAGATTTATTGATAATTCGCAGGTGCATATTCAAGGCCACTTCAGAGGGAAGTTAGTAATAAACCAGTTTAGTTTAGAGATACAGCATGGATTTAGACCCTTCAGCCCACCGAGACCCTGCCGACCAACCTGTATCCTAGTTCTATGTTATCCCACTATCGCATCCTTCACACTAGGGGCAATTTATAGAAGCCAATAAAGGGCCTGTCCCACTTGGGCATCATTTACGTGACATAATTTACGCGTCACGGCGATTTTGGGATGTACAAAATGTTTGCGCGCCATCTGTGTGACGCGCAAATGGGACAAGACCTTTACTCTACAAACCAGCCTATGTTTGGAATGTGGGAGGAAACCGGAGCACCCGGAGTAAACCCACGCGATCACAGAGAAAACGTATAAACTCCGGTCAGACAGCATTGGTGGTCAGGATCGTACATGGGTCTCTGGGAATATAAGACAGAAACTCCACTACTGCACCACTGTACTGCCTCTACTGTGGCACGAACCACAGATAAGGATGGCAAGTTTACTTTTCTAAGATTTTTTTTTTACAGATCACTAGCTTCATGGAACTTTTATTTTTTTGTTGACATTTTTCACAAATTGCTATTCTGGAATTTGAGGATATTCTTTAGATTCATTTAATTTTGGGACTTTACAGATCGAATAACAATGAATGAAAATTACTGTACTGTTAATTTAACTTGCGCTGATTTCAAAATTTGACATGAGTTTTCTTATCTATTTCAAAGTTCTTATGTAAAATTTAATTGAGCGTATGAAAATAGAGATTTAGTCAATCATTCCTTATAAAAAAATAAACTATTTACAGTGGCTTGCAAAAGTATTCATACCCCTTGAACTTTTCCACATTTTGTCACGTTACAACCACAAACGTAAATGTATTTTATTAGGATTTTGTGTGATAGACCAACACAAAGTGGTGCATGATTGTGAAGTGGAAGGAAAATGATACATGGTTTTCAAATCTTTTTACAAATAAAAAGCTGAAAAGTGTGGCGTGCAAAAGTATTCACCCCCCTTTACTCTAATACCCCTAAATAAAATTCAGTGCAACCAATTGCCTTCAGAAGTCACCTAATTAGTAAATAGAGTCCACTTGTGTGTAATCTAATCTCAGTATAAATACAGCTGTCCTGTGAAGGCCTCAGAGGTTTATTAGAGAACATTAGTGAACAAACAATGTTCCTTGGGCTTCATGAAGCCCAAGGAACACAACAGACAGGTCAGGGATAAAGTTGTGGAGAAGTTTAAAGCAGGGTTAGGTTATAAAAAAATATCCCAAGCTTTGAAAATCTCATGGAGCACTGTTCAATCCATCATCCGAAAATGGAAAGAGTATGGCACAACTGCAAACCTACCAAGACATGGCCGTCCACTTAAACTGACAGGCCGGGCAAGGAGAGCATTGATCAGAGAAGCAGCCATGGTAACTCTGGAGGAGCTGCAGAGATCCACAGCTCAGGTGGGAGATTCTGTCCACAGGACAACTATTAGTCGTGCACTCCACAAATCGGGCCTTATGGAAGATTGGCAAGAAGAAAGCCATTGTTGAAACAAAGCCATAAGAAGTCCCGTTTGCAGTTTGCCACAAGCCATGTGGGCGGGACAGCAAACATGTGGAGGAAGGTGCTCTGGTCTGATGAGACCAAAATTGAAGTTTTTGGCATAAGTGCAAAACGCAATGTGTGGTGGAAAACTAACACTGCACATCACCCTGAACACACCATCCCCACTGTGAAACATGGTGGTGGCAGCATCATGCTGTGGGGATGCTTTTCTTCA
The DNA here is from genome assembly GCA_035221665.1 of Okamejei kenojei. Classification (NCBI taxonomy): domain Eukaryota; kingdom Metazoa; phylum Chordata; class Chondrichthyes; order Rajiformes; family Rajidae; genus Okamejei; species Okamejei kenojei. The sequence goes on along the minus strand of CM069131.1, from coordinate 139,938,110 downwards.
GCAGGGACAGGGAAGCTGGTCGGAGTTGATGGGAAGATGGATGGAGCCAAATACAGGGAAATCTTGGAAGAAAACCTGTTAGAGTCTGCAAAAGACTTGAGACTGGGGCGGAGGTTCACCTTCCAGCAGGACAACAACCCTAAAAATACAGCCAGAGTTACAATGGTTTAGATCAAAGCATATTCATGTGTTCAGTCAAAGTCCAGACCTCAATCCAATTGAGAATCTCTGGCAAGACTTGAAAATTGCTGTTCACAGGCGCTCTCCATCCAATCCGACTGAGCTTGAGCTATTTTGCAAAGAAGAATGTGCAAAAATTTCAGTCTCTAGATGTGCAAAGCTGGTAGAGACATACCCCAAAAGACTTGCAGCTGTAATTGCAGCAAAAGGTGGTTCTACAAAGTATTGACTGAGGGGGGCTGAATACTTTTGCACGCCACACTTTTCAGTTTTTTATTTGTAATAAAATTTGGAAACCATGTATCATTTTCCTTCCACTTCACAATTATGCACCACTTTGTGTTGGTCTATCACATAAAATCCCAATAAAATACATTTACGTTTGTGGTTGTAACGTGACAAAATGTGGAAAAGTTCAAGGGGTATGAATACTTTTGCAAGCCACTGTATGTAAACATCATAGAGTGGAATGAAAACATAAGATGCCCTATCCCAATTTCTCCCATGATAAATTCATTATGAGGAGGAATTAACATGTATGACTACCTCACAACAAAACTACTTAAATTAAATAATTATTGTATAAAGGTTTTGTCATTTTATGTTTCTGACAAACTTCTGGGCACTGACATAAGACAAGTATTCACTATTTGTTTCATTTGTTTGATTTTTTAAATTACATAAGAAGTTCATTTAGATTTAAGTAACGGAAAAGGTATTTGTTAAACATTTTTATTGGAAGAGGATGGAAATAAATAGCAACCAATAAGAGACTTTTATCCTTACTTTTTTGCAGGGTTATCTTTGGCTTCGCCATTTCAGAAAATCTATAATGGATTATGGAGTTATAACTCTGTCCTTGCCTGCATTGCTGTGGGTGGAATGTTTTATGCCTTAACATGGCAGACTCACATATTGGCAATAATATGCTGTAAGTTTGACAAAATGTCAGAAATAGTCCCTGAAGAAATCCAGAATGTCTTTCCAATTTCTAATAACATTTTGACCCTGACTATCAATCATTTTCCTAAATAGTCTATCTTTATCGCATAATTATTATATAGCCCCATTACATTATATATCTGGACATTACATCTCTTTAAGCCATGTGTTTTCCAATTGCTTATATGGTCAACATTGATGCATCCGCCTCTGATCTCCCATGTATTTTTCACATCCAGGATACTAATTTCCCATATGTATGCTGATGGAGAGGGAGCTGAAAAATATTGGTAGAGTATAAGTGATGAATACGAGTCACACAGTTGTGCGGCATATAGTGTTGCTGCCTCATAGAGCCAGTGACCTGAGTTCAAAGAAATATCGCAAGAACTAGAGAGAGTTGTCTGATGTTGGCAAGCATATGAAAACAGAGAATAAGAATGTTGAAATCACTCAGAATCTGCTGGGTTTTCAGAGAGAGAGCTGAAAGAGATTCTGAGGATAAAGCAGGAGATTGGGGTTGAGAGGGAAAATGTTACGAGTTGAGAAATGTTTAATGTAAATAAGGACCTGATATAGAGAGCTGAATGAGTGTGATGTGGATATGATGCAGCTAGGAAGAAAGAGAGAGGGAGAACTGAAGGAGGATAACAGGGAAATGTTAAGCTAAAACTTAGTAGAAACTGCCAGCAGTTCACATTGACCTGCCAGAATTAACCTCCCTCGCTATTAGGATTTCAAGATTTGCACACAAGAGCCAAAGATCAGAACTTGCTGTCTGATGCCATTATCCCAGCTGTCCTCTGATTTTGGACAGCCAAGCATGAACTTGCTGCAATTTACAGTAATTGTTTAGTTTAGTTTAGCGATACAGCACGGAAACAGGCCCTTCAGCCACCAAGTCCCCACCAACCAGCGATCCCCCACATTAACACTATCCTAAATACACAGGGGCCAATTTTACATTTATACCCAGCCAATTAACCAACAAACCTGTACATCTTTGGAGTGTGGAATGAAACCGAAGATTTTGGAGAGCTATTTGACTATTTTCTAAATGGGGAGAGAATCCTGAAATTGCAAAGGGACTTGGAAGTGCTGGTGCAGAATTCCCAAAATGTTAATCTACAAGTCGAATCAGCAGTAAAGAAAGCAAACTCAATGCTCGCATTTATTTCAAGAGGGCTTGTATACAAAAACAGGGATGTTATGCTGAGGTTCTATAAGGCGTTGGTAAGGCCGCATTTGGAATATTGTGAGCAATTTTGGACACCATATCTGAGGACGGATGTGCTGGCTCTGGAGAGGGTCCAGAGTAGGTTTACAAGGATGATCCCAGGAATGAGTAGGTTAACCTATGATGAGCGTTTGCTGGCACTGGGCCTGTACTCGCTGGAATTTAGAAGAATGAAATATATAGAATAGTGAAAGGCTTGGATTGAGTGGGTGTGGAGAGGATGTTTCCCCTAGTGGAAGAGTCTAGGACTAGATGTCATAGCCTCTGAATTAAAGGATGTTCGATTAAGAAGGACTTTGGCCTTCATCAGTCAGAGTATTGAGTATAGAAGTTGGGAGGTCATGTTGCAGTTGTATAAATCGTTGGTGAAACTGCATTTAGAATATTGTGTTCAGTTCTGTACACCATGGTATAGGAAATATATTGTCAAGCTTGAAAGGGTTCAGAAAAAAATTACAAGGATGTTTTCAGGACTAGAGGGTGTGAGCTATATGGAGAGGTTGAGTAGGATGGGTTTCCATTCCTTGCAGCGCAGGAGGATGTAGTTCCCCTTTAGGGTTCGGCGACCATCTCGCTGAACAATTCCGCTCAGCCCAACAAGGCCTACTGGATCTCCTGGTTGCAAACCACTTTAACTCTTCTTCCCATTCCCATACTGACATTTCTCTCAATTGCCAGTGAGGCTACACTCAAACTGAAAGAACAGCACCCCATATTCTGCTAGCATAGCTTATAACCCAATGAAATGGACACGGCATTATCCAATTTTAGGTAACTGCATACCCTCCCCCCCCCCCCCCCCCCCGCCTCTGTTCCTATGCCCCACCTGGACGCACCCATTTCACCTCTCCCACCTACATTCCTTCCTATTTGTCTTCACAATTTGCGACTCTTCTACCTTTATCTCACAACCTTTATCTTTTCATCCCTGGCCTTTGTCCTATTTTCTGCCTATCAAAAAAAACCTCACCCGTAACCTCACCATGTGGGCGACTAAGGCTGGGAGCTAAACATGCAGGCATATTCAATATTCAGGAAGGATAAACAGAAAGGAAGAGGAGATGGGGTGGCACAGCTGGTTAAAGAGGAGATTAATACAATAGTAAGGAGAGACATTAGCTTGAATGCTGTAGAATCGGTATGGATAGAACTGCGAAATAGCCAAGAGCAGAAAACGCTTGTTGCAGTTGTATGCAGACCACCAAAAAGCAGTAGGGAGGTTCGGGATTGCATCAAGCAAGAAATTAGGGATGCATGCAGCAAAGGTACAGCGGTTATCATGGGTGACTTTAATCTACATATAGATTGGGCCAACCAAATTGGTAGCAGTGCTGAGGAGAAGGATTTCCTGGAATGTATACGGGATGGGTTTTTAGACCAATATGTAGAGGGTATGTATGGACTGGGTATTCTGTAATGAGGAAGCATTAGTTAGTGATCTTGTTGTACAAGGCCCCTTGCGCAACAGTGACAATAATATGTTGGAATTCTGAATTAGGATAGAGAGTGACACGGTTAATTCCGAGACTAGGGTCCTGAACTTGAATAAAGGAGATTTTGAAGGGAAGAGGCCGGAATAGGCTAGGATAGACTGGCAAATTATACTTAAAGGGTTGACAGTGGAGATGCAGTGGATTTAAAGACCGCATGGATGAACTCCAGAAATTGTTCTTCCCTATCTGGCCAAAAAATAAAACTGGGAAGGCGGCTCAACCGTGGCTAACGAGGGAAGTCAAGGATAGTGTTAAATACAAGGAAGAGTCCAGAAGAAGTGGCAAATTAGAGTACTGGGAGAAATTTACTCAACAGAGGAGGACAGAGGAGATAATTAAGAGGTGGGAAAAAGAGTATGAAAGAAAGCTTGAAGGGCATATAAAAACTGACTGTAAAAGTTTCTTTAGGTATATAAAAAGGAAAAGATCAGTGAAGACGAATATAGGTCCCTTACAGTCAGAGACAGGTGAATTTATAATGGGGAAACAAGGAAATGGCAGAACAGTTAAACGATTACTTTGGTTCTGTCTTCACTGAGAAAGACACAAACAATCTCCTGGAAATACTATAGGACCGAGAATTAGTGGGAGGGAGGAACTGAAGGGAATCCACATTAGTCAGGAAATGGTATTAGGTAAAGTGTTGGGACTGAAGGCAGATAAATCCCCATGGCCTGATGGTCTGCATCCTAGTGTACTCGAGGAGGTGGCCCCAGAAATCGTGGATGCATTGGTGATCATTTCCCAATGTTCTCTTGACTCTGGATCAGTTAATGTGGACTGGAGGGTAGCCAATGTAACTCCACTTTTTAAGAAAGGACGGAGAGAGAGGGAATTATTGACCAGTTAGCCTTACATCGGTAGTGGGGAAGATGGTGGAGTCTATTATTAAAGATGTTATAGCCGCGCATTTGGAAAGCAGTGACAGGATAGGTCAAAGTCAGCATTGATTTATGAAGGGGACATTTTTAAGGATGTAACAAGTAGAATGGATAAGGGAGAGCCAGTGGATGTGGTGTATCTGGACTTTCAAAAAGCCTTTGACAAAATCTCACACAAGAGATTAGTGTGCAAAATAAGAGCACATGGTATTGGGGGTAGGGTATTGACATGGATAGAGAACTGGTTGACAGACAGGAAGCAAAGAGTAGGAAATAACGGGTCCTTTTCAGAATGGCAGGCAGTGACCAGTGGGGTGCCACAACGCTCGGTGCTGGGACCCCAGTTGTTTACAATATATATTAACAATTTAGACGAGGGAATTAAATGTAACATCTCTAAATTTGTGGATAACACAAAGCTGGGTGGCAGTGTGAGCAGAGAGGAGGATGCAATGATGCTGCAGGGTGACTTAGATAGATTGGGTGAGTGGGCAGAAGCATGGTAGATGCAGTATAATGTGGATAAATGTGAGGTTATCCACTTTAGTGACAAGAACAGGAAGGCAGATTATTATCTGAATGGTGTCAGAGAAGAAGGGGAGGTGCAACACGACCTGGGTGTGCTTGTACATCAGTCACTGAAAGTAAGAATGTAGGTACAGCAGGCAGTGAAGAAAGCTAATGGCATGTTGGCCTTCATAGCGAGAGGTTTTGAGTTTTGGTGCAAAGTGGTCCTACTGCAGTTGTACAAGTCAAGTTTATTTGTCACATACGCATACAAGATGTACAGTGAAATGAAAGTGGCAATGCCTGTGGGATTGTGGAGATCGGAGATCAGGCCCACCACCACAGTGTCATCAGCAAACTTGATCATGGAGTTGGAGCTGAACCTGGCCACATAGTCATGTGTGTACAGGGAGTACAGTAGGGGGCTGTGCATGCAACCCTGGGGGGATCCTGTGTTGTCAGGATGAGGGGGTTGGAGGTATGTCTCCCCATCTTGACCACCTGGGGCCTGGTGGGTGGGACCGCATCTGGAGTATTGTGTGCAATTTTGGTCTCCTAATTTTAGGAAGGACATTATTGCAGCGTAGGCTCACCAGGTTAATTCCCGGGATGGCGGGACTGACATATGACGAAAGAATGCATCGACTGGGCTTGTATTTGCTGGAATTTAGAAGAATGAGAGGGGATCATATAGAAACATATACAATTCTTAGCGGATTGGACAGGGCAGATGTAGGAAAGATTTTCCCGATGTTGGAGGGAGTCCAGAACCAGGGGTCACAGTTTAAGAATAAGGGGTAGGCCATTCAGGACTGAGATGAGGAAAAACTTTTTCGCCCAGAGAGTTGTGAATCTGTGGAATTCTCTGCCACAGAAGGCAGTGGAGGCCAATTCAATGGATATTTTCAAGAGAGAGTTAGATTTAGATCTTAGAATTAATGGAATCAAGGGATATGGGGAAAAATCCCGGAATGGGGTACTGATTTTGGATGATCAGCTATGATCATATTGAACGGTGGTGCTGGAAGGGACAAATGGCCTACTCCTGCAACTATTTTATATGGTTCCATGTCTCTGTCTATCACTTGCAAGGTTTTGTCCTGCCCCTCCTCTCTTTCAGCTTTCTTTTCCCACAATCTGGCTGAAGAAGGGTTCTGACCTGAAACGTCACCTATTCATGTTCTCCGATGATGCTGCCTGACATGCTGAGTTACTCCAGCTCTTTGTGTCCCTTTGGGGTTAAGTTGCCATTTTAAAGATTTCCTTACCTGTGTTTAATATCGCTACTTAGTTAATTGCAACATTTCAGTGACATTAACAGTGACTACAGATCAGACGACGGATTGGTGACTCCTGATGCAGTTGCCCAGAAGACAAGGTATTTGGCTTTGTTCACAGGCATATTGAACGTACTATGTATAATGAGAAGGTGTGGAATTGGCCATTGGTGGTTTAGTCAAGAGGAGATAGTGCAACTGTTCTAGGAGTGCTAAATGTTGTACTGCCTGCCCAATTGCAGGGCTAATTGATCCAGGCAACAACAGTGAATAAAGTTCTACTCAGCTGTTTTCTCTTTATTAAATCATTGGATGTGAATATTGTGCTGGGCCCACATTTATTACTAGTCATAGAGTCAATGAGTCATAGAGTGATACAGTGTGGAAACAGGCCCTTCGGCCCAACTCGCCCACACCAACCAACAGTATCCCAGCTTCACTAGTCCCACTTACCTGGGCTTGGTCCATATCCCTCCAGTCAAGTCAAGTCAAGTTTATTCGTCACATACACATACGGGATGTGCAGTGAAATGAAAAGTGGCAGTGCCTGCGGACTTTGTGCAAAAAACAAACAAACAAACAACCAACAAACTACAAACAGAATCACATGTTCTTTTTCATACTAAATATTTTGGGCGGTATTGTGGTACAGTAAGTTACTAGAGCTAGTAGAGTTAGTCCCTGGTGAGATTGGAGTTTACAGTCCGAATGGCCTCTGGGAAGAAACTCCTTCTCATCCTCTCCGTTCTCACAGCATGGCAACGGAGGCGTTTGCCTGACCGTAGCAGCTGGAACAGTCTGTTGCAGGGGTGGAAGGGGTCTCCCATTATCTTATTGGCTCTGGAGTTGCACCTCCTGATGTATAGTTCCTGCAGAGGGGCGAGAGAAGTTCCCACAGTGCGTTCGGCCGAACGCACTACTCTCTGCAGAGCCTTCTTGTCCTGGGCAGAGCAATTACCAAACCAGATTGTAATGTTTCCGGACAAGATGCTTTCCACAGCCGCAGAGTAGAAGCACTGGAGGATCCTCGGAGACACTCTGAATTTCCTCAATTGCCTGAGGTGGTAAAGGCGCTGTCTTGCCTTACTCACGAGTGCTGCAACATGCGATGTCCATGTCATATCCTCAGAGATGTGGACTCCAAACCTTTCCTATCCATGTACCTGTCTAACTGTTTCTTAAATGATGGGATAGTCTCAGCCTCAACTACCTCCTCTGGCAGCTTGTTCCATACACCCATCACCCTTCCTGTGAAAAAGTTACCCCTCGGATTCCTATTAAATATTTTCCCCTTCACCTTGAACCTATGTTCTCTGGTCCTCGATTCTCCTACTCTGTACAAAAGACTCTGTGCATCTACCCAATCTATTCCTCTCATGATTTTGTGTACCTCTATAAGATCCCCCCTCATCCTCCTGTGCTCCAAGGAATAGAGACCCAGCCTACTGAACCTCTCCCTATAGCTCATACTCTCTAATCCTGGCAACATCCTCGGAAATCTTTTCTGAACCCTTTCAAGATTGACAATATCTTTCCTTTAACATAGTGCCCAGAACTGAACACAATATTTTAATTGCACTCACCAATGTCTTATACAACTGCAACATAACCCCCCAACGTCTATGCTCAATACTCTGACTGATGAATGCCAAAGCCTTTTTGACCACCTTATTACCTGTGACTCGACCTTCAAGGAACCATGCACCTGTACTCCTAGATCGCTCTGTTCCACAACACTACCCAGAGACCTACCATTTACTGTGTAGGTCCTGCCCTTGTTTGACATCCCAAAATGCAACACCTCACACTTGTCTGTATTAAATTCCATCAACCATTTCTCTGCCAACCTGGCCAATCAATCCAGATCCTGTTGCAATCATTCACAACCATCTTCACTATCTGCAAAACCACCAACTTTTATATCATCAGCAAACTTTCTAATCTTGCCCTATATGTTCTCATCCAAATCGCTGATGTAGATGACAAACAGTAAGGGGCCTAGCATCGAACCCTGAGGCACAGCACTAGTCACAGGCATCCAATCTGAGAAGCAACCTTCCGCCATTACCCTCTGTTTCCTTCCATGGAGCCAATTTGCTATCCATTCAGCAATCTCTCCTTGGATCCCAAGTGATCTAACCTTCCAGGGCAGCATACCATGTGGAACCTTATCGAACACCTTACTGAAGTCCATGTACACAATATCTACAGCTCTGCCCTCATCAACCTTTTTGGTCACATCTTCAAAAAATCAATCAGATTTGTGAGACACGACTTCCCACGTACAAAACCATGCTGACTATCCCAAATGAGCCCTTGCCCATCCAAATGCCTGTATTTCCTATCCTTTAGAATACTCTCCAGTAATTTACCAACTAAAGATGTTAAGCTCTCCGGCCTATTATGACCTACTATGACTTTCCTAATCTGACACTAGATAATAACCTGCCTTCCTGTTTTTGCCACCAATGTGGATAACCTCACATTTATCCACATTATACTGCATATGCCATGCATCTGCCCACTCACCCCACAGCCTCATAGCATTCTCCTCATAGCTCATACTGCCACCCAGCTTTGTGTCATCCGCAAACTTGGAGATGTCACATTTAATTCCCTCGTCTAAATCGTTAATATATTTTGTAAATAACTGGGGTCGCAACACCGAGTCTTGCAGCACCCCACTAGTCACTGCCTACCATTCTGAAAAGGACCCGTTAATTCCTACTCTTTGCATCCTGTCTGCCAACCAGTTCTCTGTCCATGTCAAAACCCTATCCCCAATACCATGTGCTCTAATTTTGCACACGAATCTCTTGTGTGGGACCTTGTCAAAGACTTTTTGAATGTCCAGATACACCACATCCACTGGCTCTCCCTTATCCATTCTACTTGTCACATCCTCAAAAAATTTCAGAAGATCAGTCAGGCATGATTTCCCCATTGTAAATCCATGCTGACTTTGACCGATCCTGTCACTGCTTTCCAAATGCGCTGCTAGGAACTGTGGATGGAGTTTCAACCGAGGGGAAATTTCTAAATCTAAAGACAAATATCAAGATCATAGAACAGTACAGTAATTTGAGTAAGGCTACGGAATGCAATCATGCATTGCATTTCCAACTAATTAGCTCTTTGTTCTGCTGGTCATTGTCACTAAATCATTTGTACTGTTTTCTGGGAAAGCAGCCAAGAGTTTCCTCACAGTTGCTAATCATGGTGGACTTCAAGGAACTCAAGACCTGGTAAACACTCCGTTAGTTGGAGGTTGCCATATTGTCAGGAAATATATCCATAAGAGGTCGTTGAGACTTGTAACCATGATTTTCTTGTTTCAACACTTGTGTTGCAATTTTGTTTTGTGGCCAGGCTGAATAGAGAAATAAGAGAGGATAGGGCTGTGGTCAATTTAACTGTCCTCGCTTGTCATGGAGAATGTAAATATTTTTAACGCCTCTCGCGGGGCTGGTGACATAGTCTAACAAATCCAATGCCTGGATTAAGGTGTTGACAAGAGGTCTTGTGACAAGACCAAGTCATGCCTTGTAAAGAAAAAAAGTTATACGGGAATTTATTAGCCTACATTCTAGTGATCTGCCGCAGAGATGTAGATATATTGTATATATATATACAACCTGCCTTCCATACCATTTGCAGCAAAGTCTGTCAGTCCCGTATAATACCTATAAGCCATCACATACTTCACAGAAATGGAGTGGAAGCAAGTTATTTTTTATCGGGAAAGTGTTTCAAAAGATTGATATATGAAAGAGAGGTAGAACAGGCTAGTTAGTTTGATTTTTGTTGCCTGGAAAATGTCGGTCCGTTATTAAAATGATAATTGAACACACAGTTATCTAACTCCTGCAAACATGATTTTACAAAACCAAAATGGCAATTGAAAAATCTAATTTAATTTCTCAAAGCATTTAAATGCCTTAGATTTTCAGTAGGCATTTCATAAAATGCTGAATGAACCACATTAGAGGTTGTTGCAAAAATAATGCACTCATCATGTTTGTGATAATACATTCGTAAAGGAGATTAAGCAGCAGAAGAATAAACAGATCATTTTTCAATTGGCAGACAACTGTTAGTAGCCTTACAAGAACAATTTGGTGCACACCAGTGACCTTACCTCAGGCTGAGTGAGTCACCAATGTACAGATCATGAAGAAACAAGGAACTGCAGATGCTGGTTTACAAAAACAGACACAAAGTTCTGGAGTAACAGCACGTCAGGCAGCATCTATGGAGAACGTGGATAGGTGATGTTTTAGGTCAGGACAGACAAAAATGGAGTAACACAGCGGGTCACGACTCTTTTTCTGATTGGTGAAAGACTGATTGTGGGCAGGGGAGGGGGGAAGAAAGCTGGAAGAGTGGAGGGGCAGGACAAAGTCTGGCAAGTAATAGGTGGCGTGTGTAGGAAGAAACTGCAGATGCTGGTTTAAACCAAAGAGACACAAAAAGCTGGAGTAACTCAACGAGACAGGCAGCTTCTCTGGTGACGTTTCAGGTCGAGACCCTTCTTCAGACAATACATGGATACAGGTGGGGGGGAGGTGAGGGGGAGGGTTGATAGGCAGATGGTTGGACAAAGGTCAGAGATGAAATTACAAAGGTAAAAGACAAAAGGATTGACAAGTAGCGAATTGTGAAGCTGGGGAAAGAATATACGTGGGAAGGGGGGGGTGTGGAGAAATAGGTTTGAATCCAGGTGAGGCAGCAGGGGAGAGAGAGGATGGGAAAGAAATGGGGGTGAGGGGAAGAAAGGGGGGTGATTGTAGTTGTAATTATATAAAATTGGAGGATTCAATGTTCATACTGTTGGGTTGTAAGATACCCAAGTGGAGTATGAGGTGCTGCTGTTCCTGGAGATGGAGGAGGTCCAGTTCAGAAAGCTCAGCGTGGGAATGGGAAGCAGAGTTAAATTGGTTAGCAGCCACGAGGTCCAGTAGGCCATGGTGCACCAGGCACAAGTGTTTGACAAAACAATCACCAAGTCTAAGCGTAGTCTTGCTGATGTACAGGAGGCCACATCGAGAATACTAGATGCAGTAGATGAGGTTAGAGAAAGTGCATGTAAAGTTCTGTCTCACCTGGAAGTGCTGCCTGGGTGCCTGGATGGTGGTGAGTGAGGAGGTATAGGGATAGGTGTTACATCTCCTGCAGTTGTAGCGGAAAATACCTGTGAATGAGGTAGTTTAGGTGGGAAGGTATGAGTGAACCAAGGAGTTGCAGAGGGAGGCAGACATAGCTGGTGGAAGGCAGAGAGGGGTGTAGATGGGAAGATGTGACTGATGGTGGGATCATATTGAAGGTGACAGAGGGAGGTGTCCGGTGGGGTAGGGGTGGGTCAGTGGAGTGAAAGCAGGACTTTGAGACAGAAAGGAGATGTGGGTGAGGGATCCATCTATGACAGCAGGGGGGAAACCATGTTTACTAAGGACAACTCACACATCATAGAATGGAAAGTCTCATCTTGGGAACAGATGCAATGGAAACAAAAAAACTGAGTATAAGGGATAGCGTCTACGCAAGAGGCAGGGTGGGAGGAAGTGTAGTTCAGATAACTGGATTCCTTGCTCTGAACCCCACAGTTGGGGGAAACTGTCACCCAGCATCAACACTATCAATGTTCCCTGGAATAATTTGCGTTTCAATTAGATCAGGCTGCACATCTTGGTACTCTCTTCAAACAGGACCATGTTTCTACCCCACATCTGATTCTGGACTATCTCCTTCAATCCCCAAAATATTATACTCATACTTCACTGTTGAAACATTCATTCCTGAGGGTACTAATTTCTTTGATATTCCCATCTCTAATATGTACATGACACACCTCACAAACTTGCTCATTAAAAATCTTGTGGCGCAAAGCCTCTCTATGTACAGACTATTCCTCTCCTGTCTGACTGTCCTTGCCTAGCTCTGCTGGTTATTTAACCCAATGGAAGTCCCTATTTCTGTCTTCATGTCCTTCAAATACATTTCTCAATATTACTTAGGATATTTTTTCCACCAGACGCCACGACACACATTTTACTCAACCATCAACTGTTCCCGCATCATCACATGTTACAATATACATTTTGCTTCCACACTTTAAAAATCTATTTTTTATATTCTACATCTCAAATAAACTGTAAAACATTTCAATCTTAAGACTAGACAAGTGTGTGTTCTAATTTTATGGAATAAAACAAATTAATCTTTCTAATATTTACTAAGCTATCTATCCCTCTTTTTCCCAAAAGCAATTTTCTGCGCTTACTTAGGAGAAGCACTCATGAATATAATGTCTGTGGTAAGTGATCATCCTCAATTATTACAATTTTTATGCATTTCCCTTTAAAACTCAACCCATGGATAAATATCATTAACTAAATTCACAGGTTTAGTTATTCAAAGAACCGACTTGCATTTATGTAGTGGCTTTCATAAACTCAGAATAATGCAAGGTGTTTTGCAACTGACAGTTGCTTCCGAAGCTTAAAGGAAACTCAGCAGACAATCTGGAAAGGGCTAAAAGAATCTCTTGATAAAGGGCCTGTCCCACTTGGGCGACCTAATCCGCGAGTTCTGGCGAGTTTGCCCTCGACTCATACTTGCAGCATGGTTGACACAAAGTCGTAGGAGGTCTTCGTAACTCTCCTTCATGCTCAAGAGTGGTCTCCGCGTACTCGAGGCCTCAGCTGGGTCGCGGCATTTTTTTCAATATGTTAAAAAATGCCAACGGGTAAAAAAAGGTCGCCATGGAAAAAAATCGATAGTTTTTTTACTCGTAGGTTTAGTTGTACTAGGCCGTAGTAGGTCGGCATGTTAGTCGTAGGTAATCGAGGGTAGTCGAAAGTAGTCGAAGGAAGTCGTAGATAGTCTTCATCATAGTCAAAGGGAAGTCGAAGGGAGGTCGAAGGAGATTGAAGGAGGTCGTCTTCACTCTCCACTATTCGGTGTCCAATTTTCCCGAAGTTAGTCGTAGCTAGTCGTAACTAGTCGAAGCTGCTCTTCAACATAGTCGAAGGAGGTCGAAGGAGGTTTTCTACATAGTCGAAAGAGGTCTTCAACATGTCATTTTTTCAAACTCTTCTAAACTCGCCAATTAGGTCACCCAAGTGGGACAGCCCCTTAAGTTTAGGTTTATTATTGTCACGTGTGCAAGGAACAGTGAAAAGCTTTGTTTGGGGCATCAGTGTTGAGAATTATTTCGGAGGATGTGTTGGAGCAGGTTAAATATATGTTGACCCCAATTATCAGATAATATGAGTTACTGTCCACTAAAACCCAAGACCCTGTGCACCATAATATATCTTCAAGAAAAATGATCATTATTTTACTTGTTCTGTTTTATCAGTGAAAAAGGAAAGTCATGGTTCTTCTGATACAAAATTAATATTGAAGTGTAGGAATTAAAAAATATATAATCATTCATTTGTTGTGACTAAGTATGGATTGTGTACTTTGAAAAGGTAAACAGCTTATTTTGTGAGATTTGGGGAGAAAACAGTGTATGGGGATGACTGGTAAAATTGAATCTTTGTGCGGGTGTCTGCTGCCACCTTCTGTTCATCTCCTTTCTCACGGGGATTCCCGGCTGTTCTCATGGGATTTATTTGGATGCTTCCTACCCTGCTACCATGTCCAGAAAGATCTTTGAAGCTGGCAGTGAAGGTAGTTAACATGGTTCAGAAGGCAAACAGTATACTAGCCTTCATTAGCTGGGACACTGAAGACAAGAGCAGGGGGATTATGCTCCAATTATAAAACATGACATTACCATTAGCTATCACATAATAGGAAGGATGTTATAAAGCTGGAAAAGGTGCAGAGAAGATTCACTAGGATGTTGCCTGGCGTGTAGCATTTCCATTATGAAAAGAGATTGGAAAGGAGAGGTATGTATTTCCAGGAGGGGTGGAAGTTAAGGAGGGTATATAAAATCATAAGGGGCATGTATAGATAGGTTTTCTGCTATCGTCCATTCTCCATATCAGAGGCAGATTAGACTAGAAGACATCCAAGTCAATCAAGTCTTAGCGCATTTATTGTCACGTGCACAAATACGGTGAGGTAGAGGTACAATGAAGAAATTGCATGCAGTAGCTTCACAGACACATAGACTCGGGCAAACACACACAAAAATACATATAAATTACACATAAAATTCAGGAAGACAGTAAAAAGAAAAAAAGACTACACAAAATAAAAGATATTAGTGCAAAGCATTAATAGTAAAAAAAAACAAGTCCATTGTAGTGCAATAGGCAGTCGTCAATGTTCACAATGTTGAGGTACGTATAGATTTATGGGGCTTGAGTCGAGAAAGTAACTGTTCCTGAACATGGTAGTGTGGGACCTCAGGTGTACCTTCTGCCAAATGACAGCAGTGAATAGAGTGCATTGCCCAGATGGTGGGGATCCTTGTTGATAGATGCCACCTTCATGCACTTCATATTAGATACTTTTGATGATGGGGAGGGCTGTGTCTGTGATAGAAACATAGAAACAGTGAAAAATAGGTACAGGAGTAGGCCATTCGGCCCATCGAGCCAACACCGCCATTCAATCTGATCATGGCTGATCATCTAAAATCAGTACGTGCTTTTTCCCCATATCCCTTGATTCCTTTAGCTGAGAGCTAAATCTAACTCTCTCTTGAAAACATCCAGTGAATTGGCCTCCACAGCCTTCTGTGGCAGACAATTCCACAGATTCACGACTCTCAGGATGAAAACGTTTTTCCTCATAGAAACATAGAAACATAGAAAATAGATGCAGTAGTAGGCAATTCGGCCCTTCGAGCCTGCACCGCAATTCAATATGATCATGGCTGATCATCCAACTCAATATCCCGTACCTGCCTTCTCTCCATACCCCCTGATCCCTTTAGCCACAAGGGCCACATCCAACTCCCTCTTAAATATGGCCAACGAACTGGCCTCAACTACCTTCTGTGGCAGAGAATTCCACAGATTCACCACTCTCTTTGTGAAAAATGTTTTTCTCATCTCGGTCCTACAAGACTTGCCCCTTAAACTGTGAACCCCTTGTTCTGGACTTCCCCAACATCGGGAACAATCTTCCTGCATCTAGCCTGTACAACCCCTTAAGAATTTTTGTAAATTTTTAAAGAAGGAATCCCCCCTCAATCTTCTGCGAGACATCGAGGGTACAGTCTTTCTTCAAAAATGGAGAAAAGCGTGCAGCATCCCAGGAATAGGCGACTGGTCGAACCTTCTCTGTACTCCCTCTATGGCAAGAATGTCAGATTAGGAGACCAAAACTGTATGCAATACTCCAGTGTGGTCTCGCCAGAGACCCTAAGGAACAATGCAGTGAAAGAACCTCCCTGCATAAAATCCTTTTGCTATCGGAATGCTAAAGGGAACAAGCCATTGTAAGCTGTTCACTGCCTGGTGTGCATGCATTGAATGAGACTGGTGCATGACACCAGATTGCATAGAGGAATTGGCCACCGACTCAGAGGTGGGATAGACAGCAATGTGGATAACCTCACATTATTCATATTCAACTGCCCAAAGGATGCATTTGCCCACTCACCCAAACTATGAGTCACCTTGCAGCCTCCTAGCATCCTCCTCACTAACACTGCCCCCCAGCTTCGTGATCCGAGAGAAGTGTCGTCCAAATCATTTGGATATGGGAGGGGGAGTTGTAAATAGCTGGGGCCCCAGCACCGAGCCGGGTTGGTTATTGCGGTACCCACTAGTCACTGCCTGCCATTCTGAAAAGGACCCGCCTACTCTTTGCTTCCTGTCTGCCACCAGTTCTCTACCCACATAGATCATCTGGCATCTGGAGCAGCGGATGCAGTAGATGAGGTTGGAGGAGGTGCAGGTGAACCTCTGTCGGACCTGGAAGGACTGCTTGGGTCCCTGAAAGGAGTGGAGGGGGGAGGTGAAGGGACAAGTGTTGCATTTCTTGCGGTTGCAAGGGAAAGTGCCCAGTGGGAGGGGAGGTTAAGAATTTTATGTTTCTATAAGATCCCCCCTCAATCTTCTAAATTTTAGCGAGTACATGCCGAGTATCCAGTCTTTCTTCAAATGAAAGTCCTGACATCCCAGGAATCAGACTGGTGAACCTTCTCTGTACTCCCTCTATGGCAAGAATGTCTTTCCTCAGATTAGGAGACCAAAACTGTACACAATACTCCAGGTGCGTTCTCACCAGGGCCCTGTACAACTGCAGTAGGATCTCCTTGCTCCTAAACTCAAAACCTCTCGCAATAAAGGCCAACATGCCATTAGCTTTCTTCCCTGCCTGCTGTACCTGCATGCTTACTTTCAGTGAACACCCAGGTCTTGTTGCACCTCCCCTTTTTCCTAATCTGACACCATTCAGATAATAATCTGCCTCCTGTTCTTGCCACCAAAGTGGATAAACTCACATTTATCCGTATTATACTGCACCTGCCATGCATCTGCCCACTCATCCACTAGACAGGTCTCTCTGCAGCCTCTTGCCTTCTTCCGCATTGGAAATGCTGAATCAGGCCATTGTGCAACCAGTCAGGATATTTTCTACAGTGCATCGGCAGTTTGATGACATGCCAAATCTCTTTAAACTTTAAGAAAGAAGAGGACAGGTCATTTGAGATGTTTAGATCCAGAAATATGCTGATCCACCAATTAAAAATAGCGTGTGGTCTCCCAACTTCCCATTTCTGAAGTAATTGATTAGTTACTATGTCTTGTTGACAATGAGGGAGAGGTTGTTTTTGCAGCACCACTCTATAGATGTTCTCTCTCTCTGCTCGCTGACTAATAATGACAGTCATACAGCACATAAATCGGCCCTTCAATACAACTTTCCATGCTGACCAAGATGTCCCATCTAAACTAGTCTAGTTTCCCCATGAGCTCCCGTGCATTTTGAAGAAACAGCAGCAAAGAGAAGCAGGAAAAACCACTGATTGGCTCTTGCCCGAGTGGGAGGAGAATTAGAAGTGAGTCAGAGGGGGAAAACAGTTAAAAAAGAGAGGCATAGCACAGGCAGACTTAACTCTGAGCTCAGAGAAACATAGAAACATAGAAACTAGATGCAGGATTAGGCCATTCGGCCCTTCGAGCCTGCACCGCCATTCAATATGATCATGGCTGATCATCCAACTCAGTATCCCGTACCTGCCTTCTCTCCATACCCTCTGATCCCCTTAGGCACAAGGGCCACCTCTAGCTCCCTCTTAAATATAGCCAATGAACTGGCCTCAACTACCCTCTGTGGCAGAGAGTTCCAGAGACTCACCACTCTCTGTGTGAAAAAAGTCTTTCTCATCTCGGTCTTAAAGGATTTCCCCCTTATCCTTAAACTGTAACCTCTTGTCCTGGACTTCCCCAACATCGGGAACAATCTTCCTGAAACTAGCCTGTCCAACCCCTTAAGAATTTTGTAAGTTTCTATAAGATCCCCTCTCAATCTCCTAAATTCTAGAGAGTATAAACAGAGTCTATCCAGTCTTTCTTCATAAGACAGTCCTGACATCCCAGGAATCAGTCTGGTGAACCTTCTCTACACTCCCTCTATGGCAATAATGTCCTTCCTCAGATTTGGAGACCAAAACTGTACGCAATACTCCAGGTGTGGCCTCACCAAGACCCTGTACAACTGAAGTAGAACCTCCCTGCTCCTATACTCAAATCCTTTTGCTATGAAAGCTAACATACCAGCTCCCGTGGACTTTGAAGAAACAGCAGAAAAGAGAAGCAGGAAAAAGCACTGATTGGCTCTAGCTCGAGTGGGAGGAGAATTAGAAGTGAGCCAGAGGGGGAAAACAGTTTAAAAAGAGAGGCATAGCACAGCCAGACTTAACTCAGAGCTCCCGTGGATTTTGAAGGAACAGCAGCAAAGAGAAGCAGGAAAAAGCACTGATTGGCTCTAGCCCAAGTGGGAGGAGAATTAGAA
This sequence comes from Okamejei kenojei, assembly GCA_035221665.1. Taxonomy (NCBI): domain Eukaryota; kingdom Metazoa; phylum Chordata; class Chondrichthyes; order Rajiformes; family Rajidae; genus Okamejei; species Okamejei kenojei. The sequence goes on along the minus strand of CM069131.1, from coordinate 139,919,665 downwards.
GTGAGTCAGAGGGGGTAAACAGTTTAAAAAGAGATGCATAGCACAGCCAGACTTAACTCAGAGCTCCCGTGGATTTTGAAGGAACAGCAGCAAAGAGAAGCAGGAAAAAGCACTGATTGGCTCTAGCCCGAGTGGGAGGTGAGTTAGAAGTGAGTCAGAGGGGGAAAACAGTTTAAAACAGAGGAATTTGGTTTGTAAATTAGGCAATTTATCAGTCAATATAAGCAGGATGGCTCTTAGGGAGCGGCAGTGAGGGAAGTGCGAGTCTTTGGCTCAAGAGTCTTAGGAGAGGAGGCAACGCAAAATGCTGGAGATGGAGAGACGAAAGAAGGAGATGTCAAGCAAGCTGATTCAGTGTGATGCTTGCAGTATGTGAGAGGTCAAGGACACTGCTGATGCCTCTGGCTGCTACAAATGTGAGAAGTGCATCCAGGTACAGCTCCTGAAGGACCGTGTTGGGGAACTGGCGAAGCAAGTGGATGACCTCAGGTTTGTCCAAGAAACAGAGACGTTCCTCGACAAGTGCTACAGTAAGATTGTTACACCTAAGGTACTGGAAGAGAGAAGGTGGGTGATGGTGAGAAAGGGAGGGAAACATGGAATGCAAAGGTCCCCGGGTGTTGTACCTCTTGTGAACAGGTTCACCCACTTAGAAGCTGTCGGGACAGAAGACATTATCACACTGAGCGGCGGACTGGCTTACAAAGCAAAAAGGGTTGTTGAGCCAAAACCAAAGAGGCCAACGTCAGGCAATGTCATTGTAGTTGGAGACTCCATTGTGAGAGGTACGGACTCACCCAGAGAGTTGTGAATTTATGGAATTCCCTGCCACAGAGGGTAGTGGAGGCCAAGTTACTGGATGGATTTAAGAGAGAGTTAGATAGAGCTCTAGGGGCTAGTGGGATAAAGGGATATGGGGAGAAGGTAGGCACAGGTTATTGATAGGGGATGATCAATCATGATCACAATGAATGACGGTGCTGGCTCGATGGGCCGAATGGCCTCCGTCTGCACCTATTTTCTATGTTTCTATGTACATCCCATATCCCTATAAACCTTTGCTATTCATGTTCCTCTCCAAGTGTCTCTTAAATGTTGTTATGGTACCTGCCTTAAATGCTTCTCTGGCAGCTTGTTACATAAACAATGCACAAAAAGCCTTCTTCACCACCCTATCTACATATGACCCCCAATTCAGGGGACAATGTACCTGTACTCATAGAATCCTCTGCTCTGCAGCTTTCCCCAGAGCCCCACCATTCAGTGTGAAGCTTCTGCCTTGGTTTGACTTCCCAAAATATAATACCTCAAACTTATCTGCATTAAGCTCCATTAGCAATTCCTCAGCCCACTTGCCCAGCTAATTAAGATTCTGCTGTAATTCTTCATAACCATCTTCACTTTTTACAATACTACCTGCTTTAATGTCATAAACCACAAACAACAATAGCCCAGCACTGATCCATGAGGCACACCACTGGTCACAGGCCACAAGTCCAAAAAATAACATACCTACCACATATGTTCAGCCTTTCTTAAATAGAGACACAACATCAGTCATCCGGCATCTCATCTGTGTCTAACGATGAATCATATATCTCAGCCAGCAATTTCTTCTCTAGCTTCACATAGTGATCTTCGATATTTCTGATCAGGCTCAGGAGATTTATCAACCTTCATACTCCTTCGGATACCGAGCACCTCCTCAACTGCAATATAGATTGTTCTCAAGATATCTATAGTATATAAACTGTCCCAAGTTTCCTAGACTCCATGTGTTTCTTCCTGTATAAACGGATGAGAAATACTCATTTGGGACCTTGCCCCTCTACTGCGACTTTGAACGCGGATAATTGTTTTGGTTTCTGAGGGACCCTATTCGCTCTCTAGTCACCCACTTTCCCTTCTATCCTCTTTTTTTTATTGATTCTCCTTAATCTTTCCTGCCCACTTTTTGATCTCTGGATTTCCTACTTAAATATGCTCCTCAGATCCCTGCACTTTTCCAGGGATACACTTACCCCCAGCTGCTTTCCCTGGCCCATACTTCCTTCTTTTTCCTGATGAGAGCTTTAATTTTTCTCATCATTTCTTACTCTCATCTGCCTTGCCCTTCATGCTAACAGAAATATGCAAGCCTTGAACTCTCAACATCACACTTTTAAAAGTATCCTACTTTCCAGTCATCCCTCTTTCTGGAAAAAACTATTCTCATCAACTTTAGTGAGTTCCTGTCTAATACCATCGGTTGGCCTTGCCCCAATTCAGAACTTTAACTTGTGGGTCTGTCCTTTTGTTATCCATAAATAATTTAAAGCCAATTTAAAGTTGACAACAGGCACAAACAGTTTGCTCGCTGTCACTTCAGTCACTTGCCCTTCCCTAGTTCCTAAGAGTAGATCAAGCTTTGCCCTCTCCGTTGCAAGGCCCTCTACATATTGCCTAAGGAAACTTTCCTGAACATATTTGACTTGATCCCCTGTAAACATTTGGAACTTTGGCAGTCCCAGTCTATATTGGAAAACTTAAAATCCCGCACTATGACAACCCTATTAGTCTTGCACCTACTTGCAATAGAAATGTAGAAACACAGAAAATAGATGCAGAAGTAGGCCATTCGGCCCTTCGAGCCAGCACCACCATTCAATATGATTATGGCTGATCATCCAAAATCAGTATCCCGTTTCTGCTTTTTCCCCATATCCCTTAATTCTTTTAGCCCAAAGAGCTAAATCTAACTCTCTTGAAACCATCTAGTGAATTGTCCTCCACTGCCCTCTGTGGCATAGAATTCCACCGATTTACAACTCTCTGAGTGAAAATGTTTGTCCTTATCTCAGTCCTAAATGGCCTACCCCTTATTCTTAAACTGTGATCCCTGGTACTGGACTCTACCAACAGGGGAAACATTTTTCCTGCACCTAGCCTGTCCAATCCCTTAAGATTTTAATTGTTGCTATAAGATCCCCTCTCATCCTTCTAAATTCCAGCCCAGTTGACCCATTCTTTCATCATATGTCAGTCACGCCATCCCGGGAACTAACCCGGTGAACCTATGCTGCACTCCCTCAATAGCAAGAATGTCCTGCCTCAAATTAGGAGACCAAAACTGCACACAATACTCCAGATGTGGTCTCACCAGGGCCCTGCACAACTGCAGTAGGACCTTGCTCCTATACTCGAATCCTCTCGCTATGAAGACCAACATGTCATTAACTTTCTTCACTGCATGCTTACTTTCAGTAACTGATGTACCTCCTCTTTTCGTAATCTGACACCATTCAGATAATAATCTGCCTTCTTGTTCTTGCCACCAAAGTGGATAACCTCACATTTATCCACATTATACTGCATCTGCCATGCATCTGCCCACTCATCCAACCTATCCAAGTCATCCTGCAGCCTCTTAGCATTCTCCTCGCAGCTCACACTACCACGCAGCTTTGTGTCATCTGCAAACTTGGAGATGTTACATTTAATTCCCTCGTCTAAGTCGTTAATATATATTGTAAATAACTGGGGACCCAGCACTGAACCTTGCGGCACCCCACTAGTCATTGCCTGCCATTCTGAAAAGGACCCTTAAATTCCTACTCTTTGCTTCCTGTCTGCCAACCACTTCTCCATCCATGTCAATACCCTACCCCAAATACCACGTGCTCTAATTTTGCACACTAATCTCTTGTGTCGGACCTTGTCGAGGGCTTTTTGAAAGTCCAGATACACCACATCCGCTGGCCCTTCCCTATCTATTCTACTTGTTACAGGGTCATTGCGTACAGTTTTGGTCTCCAAATCTGAGGAAAGACATTCTTGCCATAGAGGGAGTACAGAGAAGGTTCACCAGACTGATTCCTGGGATGTCAGGACTTTCATATGAAGAAAGACTGGATAGACTCGGCTTGCACTCGCTAGAATTTAGAAAATTGAGGGGGGATCTTATAGAAACTTACAAAATTCTTAAGGCTAGATGCAGGAAGATTGTTCCCAATGTTGGGGAAGTCCAGGACAAGGGGTCACAGTTTAAGGATAAGGGGGAAATCTTTTAGGACCGAGATGAGAAAAACATTTTTCACACAGTGGTGAATCTCTGGAATTCTCTGCCACAGAAGGTAGTTGAGGTCAGTTCATTGGCCATATTTTAGAGGGAGTTAGATATGGCCCTTGTGGCTAAAGGGATCAGAGGGTATGGAGAGAAGGCAGGTAAGGGATACTGAGTTGGATGATCAGCCATGATCATATTGAATGGCAGTGCTGGCTCGAAGGGCCGAATGGCCTACTCCTGCACCTATTTTCTATGTTTCTATGTTTCTATCCTAAAAAAATAACAGAAGATTAATCAAGCATGATTTCCCCTTCATAAATCCATGCAGACTTTGACTGATCCGAGATCGAAATCTCCAAGAATACTTGTTCTTCTATTTCCAATTGAACATTTTGGGTCATATAGTGCACTACCAACAAGGTGATCCCCTTTTTATGTATCAGCTCTACTGTTATAACCTCACTGGACGAATCAACAGAAGGGTCATATCAGACTATTGCCATGACGTAATCAACAAAGCAACTCCACCTCTTCTTTTAACCCTACCTATAGTAGCTGTACCCAGAAATATTAAGATCCTAGTCATGTCCGTCTATACTCCCCCCCCCCCCCCCTTCGCCTGTTTCCGTAAGGACTATAATATCCAGTTGCACATCCCTAACCTTCATCTGCCTTACCCGCCAGGCCTCTTGCATCAAAATAACTGCAGTTTAATCCAACAGTTCATCCTCACTCCTTGCCTTGCTCCTGCCTATCCAGTCTGAATTTGCTTTCATTGTCTTCTGTACTGACTTCCAGCCTCTCAGCTGCCTCACTCCTGAATTGCAACCCGTCCCCCTGCCAATCCAGTTTAAATGATCCGGGGTAGCACTAGCAATCCTGCCTGCCAGGATATTGGTCTCCCCTTTAGTTCAGGTGCATCTTGTCCCTCTTGTACAGGTCACGGCCCCAGAAGCAAACCCAATCGTTAAAAAATCTGAATCCCAACTCCCTCCACCACCTCCTCAGCCACAAATTTAATCGTTCTAACTTCCTGTTCTTACCCTCACTAGCACATGGCACCAGGAGTAGTTCAGAGATCACTACCCTTGAGGTCATGCTTTTTAACCTTTCGCCTAACTCCCTATATTCACTCTGCGGGACATCATCCTTTTTCTTACATAGGTCATTTGTGCCTATGTGCACAATGACTTTCCCTCTTCCCCTTGAGAATGGTTGGCAGCCAGTCCATTACAACCTGAACCCTGGCACTAGGGAGGCAAAACCCCATCCTGGAGTCTTGATTGCCCATCACTACCCGTGATTCATCCAGCCACAATGGTATCGTCAGCAAATTTATAGATGGCGTTGGGGCTGTGCTTAGCCATACAGTGATGATTAATGGTAAGAAATGCAAAGATCAAAAAATATTAACTAAACTTTTATCTCAAAGGTTAAATTTAGTGATTAATAAACTAATATATCATGATCAAACAGGCTTTATTCCCAAACGTTATTCCACTTATAACTTGAGACGATTATTCAATATCATATATTCAAAACTAATTAATGATATTGAATTAGCTGTCATTTCACTAGATGCAGAAAAAGCATTCAACCAGGTTGAATGGCCTTACTTATTTAAGATAATGCAGAAATTTCAACTGGGAGATAGATTTTGTAAATGGGTTAAAATTTTATACTCCAACCCAACAGCAAGAATACTAACAAATCAAATGTTATCAGCCAAATTTAATCTCTTTAGGGGTTGTAGACAAGGATGCCCATTATCACCCTTATTATTTGCTCTTGCAATTGAGCCATTAGTCGAAAGGATTAGATCAGATCCAGAAATATATGGATACAATACGAATACCACAACAAATACAATATCTTTATATGCAGACGATGTTTTAATATATATCACAAAACCGGAGATTAATATTCCTAATCTACTTAACGTTATAACTAAGTTTGGTACATTATCAGGATATAGAATTAATTGGAATAAAAGTGAAATTATGCCTATAACTGGAATAAAATTAAATATATTACAACAATTTCCGTTTAAAATAGTTACGGATAAATTTAAATATCTAGGAATTAATGTATCCAAATCTTATAATTTTTTATTCAAATTAAATTATCCTCCGTTATTGGATAAATTAAAAAAGAATATTCTATACTGGAAAACACAACCAATATCAATGATTGGCAGAATAAATTCTGTAAAAATTATCTTTTTACCACAATTATTATATTTATTTCAAGCTATCCCTTTATATCTCCCTAAAACTTTTTTTTTTTTTTAATCGATTCTATTATTAACAGCTTTATTTGGGATTATAAAAATCACAGAATAAGTAAAAAACACTTATGTAAATCCAAGATAAATGGAGGATTAGCGTTGCCTAATTTTTTATATTATTTTTGGGCGGTTCAGATTAAGAATATGAATTTTTGGTTGGTAAAAATGGATCAGGAACCAGCTTGGCTAAAGATGGAAAAGGAAGACTGTTTACCGTTTGATATAAGTTCGATTCTTCTTGCTCCAAGTGAAGTACAAAAAAAAACTTATGGGGAAAACCCTATAATTTATAGCAATATACGTATTTGGAAACAAATAGTTAAGACTTTACATTTGGATAATATGTCACTTTGTTTACCAATTATGAATAATCCCTTATTTAAACCTTCTATACTGGATAAGGGGTTTAGACACTGGAAAAACGTAGGAATTATAAGGATAGAACACCTTTACAGGAAAGGAAAATTTCTCTCATTTCAAGAGTTAAAAGATATCTATGGATTATACCCAAATAACCTGTTTAGGTATTTACAAATTAGAGACTATATCAAGTCAAACATGCAAGACTATAAGAATAGAGAACCAGGATTACTGGATGAGTGGCTTAACAAGCATCCAAATACAGAAAAACTAATAGCGTACATATATAATACTCTTTTGGATAGGGAAATCCCAACAACAGAATCATACCAACAGATATGGGAAAATGAAATAGGTCTAGCTATAATGAAAGACACTTGGGAAGAAAGTTTACAACGTATACACCGATGCTCATTAAATGCCAGACATACTTTGGTACAATTTAAAGTATTATATAGATTACACTACTCAAAAACAAAATTAAATAGAATTTTTCCTAACATTTCTTCTATTTGCGATAAATGTCAGAATTTAGAAGCTAACTTAACGCATAGTTTCGTAACATGCATAAAACTTAATAGTTATTGGGCTGATATGTTTAGAATCATTTCTGAAGTTCTTAAAACTAAATTGGACCCCGATATAAAGCTAATAATATAGGAGTTCCTGATTCAAGCTTAATATTAACAGTAAGTCAAATAAATTTTCTTGATTACTTTTTGATAATTGGAAAAAAAATTAATATTAAAATTCTGGAAGGGAACATTATCCCCCACAATCAAAATGTGGACTGTGGGAAATGCCGGAGACGTTGCATCTGGAGAGAATTAGGTTTGTCCTAATGGACAAATACGAACTTTTTGAACAAATATGGTCTCCATTCATTGATTATTTAAAGGGGTAGCTGAGTTCAGCATTGTAACTCAATAAGTACCCTGGTGTAGGATTAGATGAAAAGATGTATTCTGGGATTTGTATACGTGTCTCTATAGATATTGTTACGTGAAATTGCTCCATTCATTGTTAAGATGTTTTCCTTATTTTTTTAATTATATAATAATTGTTTTAATTTTTTTATTTTCTTATATAATCATTATTATTTAATCACCATCTCTTGATTATTGATCTATACTTTTACTTTTTTACCACTCCTTTACTTTCCAAAAAAAATAGAAGCATACATAAATTATTCCGTAATATCTGTACAATTTTTGTGACAAGTCTAATTTGTATTTGAAGAACTGTTGTACCTTAGACAATATGCTTTGCTTCTAATAAAAATATTTTTAAAAAAAAGAAATGCAAAGGTCTGAGGGGGACCTTTTCCATCTAGATTGGAAAGTACATGGAATACACTGCCTGATAGAGTGGTGCAAGCAGATTCTCTGGCAGCATTTAAGAAGTGACAGGATGAGAATTTGAATCACCTGGTAACAGAAGACTGCAGGCCAAGTGCTGGAAAATGAGATTAATATGAATTGGTTTGTACCGCTTGGAATGGACATGGAAGGCCAAATGGACTGTTTCCATGCTGTATGACTCTATCTTTCGAAGATCCATGTCTGTGAGACAATGCAGCTGCTCTTCCATGCTGTCTCCTTTGCAGACAGTGCAGTAGCACACAACCCCAGTAAACTGTGGCTTGCAGGCTATAACTCTTAGGTTAGTCAGCACATCACTTGGTCAGGTAGGTGCACAGTACTGAGCCACTAATCAGTGAAATTCAAACTATCAGGGGAAATGAAGCAATGCATGCTAAAAATATGGACAGATATATTCATATATTGTGATCGAATACCTTGTCCTAACTGTACCAGTTTGAGCAGACACAAGCTAACTCAGGTTTAGCAATGACCAATCCAATATCAAAGGCAACTGTATCTAGAGTACACAAACTTGTAGCACAATTTCAAATACCCTGAAGCCTTTTATGGAAAGTATAAATATTAACTTTGCATTTCCATTCTTGAAACTATATTTAGATAGCTTTTTGCCTTGTTGATGCAAATGAAACAGCGTTAATATGAAAATAAACGATAAAAGTTGACTATCAACTGCATTCTGCTGAACAATAAAATCCTTTATTGAATGCTTTGATTTTATTGAATCCTAAAATCAAAGCATTAATTCAGACACATTCATCAATAGCTTGAAGTATAAACGATGCTGCTTACCTAACTGTTTTACTATGTGTTGCTTTCTAGTTTGGATTACCTGCGTGCACATGGCCATTCTGCCTTTCGACAATTATGTTTCTCCTGATGACTAGTAACCACAAAGCCATCTATAAATTAGCATTGCATGAAGTAACATACCCTGAGAAGAACAGAAAGATTTACCTGGAAATGAAGAAAATGGAACAAAGTAAATGAAACCAGAATGATACAAAGAATTCTTTAAAGTACAGTTGCATACATGATGTATATGCACACAGCAAATTCTTCTTATTTACACATTATTAATTACATAACTTGCATATAGTATAAATATCTCTCAGGCACTTTTTTTTAATCAAAGTTGATATGGATCTCTTCTAAACTAATATATGAAACCTATTCATTAATGTTGTGTATATACCAGACCATTGATATGAACTGTTGTTGATCTCACTACTGAATTCAGAAAGTAAATTAGATATTGGACATTTGGAGTTAAACCCATTCTCAAATATGCAGGAACCAACCCAGTTGATCATCGTTAATAACATGAACCCAGTAAAAAATATACAACCAAAACTTTACACTGAACATACAAAGGAATCTCAAATGAAAGCATGCTCTGACAAGTACTGATGTGAAGAGGTATAAGATATAAGGATGGTTAAATGAAAACTGGTAAAGATACATTTTAAAGGGTGTCTTCAGAGGTGGAAAATGAAGAGGCAGGGAAAATGCTACTCCTATTCGAAAAATTTACTAACACACATCAAGAATTTGAAAGAACACTAAAAAAGTCACTCAGGATAGAGAAGCTGTGAAATTTGAAGCCCTGATTATTGATATTAAGCAGGTTTTCAGATCTATTGATTTATTCTTAAACCTTGACATCAACCAGTAAAATCTGGATGCCGATCAGCTACCAAAATGAATGTCAGTATGTGTAAGTTGTTTCAGGATAGCAGGTGCAGAAACAGGAGGAACAACAAAATTCTCCATTAATTCTTATGAATGCAACTTGGCTATGCTAACAGTTTGCATATGTGTGTGTCGGCAATATGAAAATATCCCTTCCATTAAACAAAATAATGTTACCTTTAGTTAACAGCTATTGGCTGGAAGTTGTTGTACCAGACTAGGACTTCAAATATTGCAAATTCAAAAATGTGAAATTGGTAGGTTTGGGCTAGCATCTGAAAAATCATTCTGAGATTTCCAGATTGTAGCAGAAACTCAACTAGTTTGTTAATGTGCATCAAAGGAAGATTCTGCTAACCCCATCTTGTAGGGAATTATATGACAAATTTCACAATATGTAGCTAATCCAATGCTCCTATCCAATGCATCAATGCTTGTGATGACTGCCATCGTCACAAGTGAAATAGTTTCTCTATGCATAAGCAAAGTGCTTAATAGGCTGATACATTTCTGGTGGAATGTTTTCTCAGGAGAGGTTTTCACTTAATCAGCTTTTGTAGGTCCGTAAGATACAAAGAGGATATTTTTCGAAATCAGGAACTGCAGGCTCTCCCTGCTCCAGGGTATTATTCATTTCTGAATATGTAGAAGACTTGGTTTATGCTATTCCGTTGATGGAGCTGAAAATTGTGCAGGAAATACGAGCATCCCTGCAAGCTTCCGACTTTAATGCAGGGAAATGGACTGTCAATACACACATTAATCCATCAAATCATTTTGTATTACATGCTCCCTGAATACTTGATTGGACAAATTTTCCTGGATTTTCATACTGTCTACACTAATTGAAAGTAAAACGTTCAACTTTTTTTGCACACAGTTTTTCCAATCGAATTGTGTAGTGGCTCTCCCCTTTATCCAACACCTCAATCAAGAAACAATTATCAAGTTGCTGAAGAAGAGCAGTTCGCTGGATCATACCACAAAAGAGTTCCACATGTGACAAATGTAGATTTCAAGATCCATGAGGTAGAGGAAATAATAAAAGAAGCCAAGAATTAAAGTCCATAAACTAAATCAAAAGATAGAATAGATAAAGTGAAGTAGATAACAATATATGAGTCATCTGTAATTCATTTGTGACAGCAAAACTTCCTATAAAATGTTTGTTCTGTTCAAAGATGTATGTATATTAATTCTATATTAAAACATTTGATTCATCAATGGTGATTAAATTCCTGACAAATAATGCCCACGCATAAGACACAAAATGTTAGAGTAACTCAGCGGGTCAGACAACATCTCTGGAGAAAAAGCATAGGTGATGTTTCAGGTTGGAACCCTCTTCAGATTGAAAGTAAAGGTGGAAGGGGAGAGAATAAACTGAAGGTGAGAAAAGATCAGAACACATGTTTACTAATACAAAAAATAATGAAAGATGCAAATCATATGTTATTGTACCTTTCATGATCTCAGGATGTCTCGAAGAGTTCTGCAGTCAATTAAGCATTTTAGAATTGTAATCACTGTCAATAATAGGAAATGATGTTACAAATGTGTGCACATCAGAATAGTAAGATTAAATGAGAACTTATCAATTTGAAGTTTGATCTTTATTTTATGAGGAGTTACGATGAGCGATTACGTGAAGAAGCCCGCCAGTCCGCATGCGCATCAATCTTCAAAGCAGCGGTGTGAAATCACAGATAACAGTAGTCGAAGTGACATAGTAAGATTAGAGACGACTAGAACTACCAGATGACCTTTATGATACGAGGGTGGGAGCAGAGGGCACGTAATCGCTCATCGCAACTCCTCATAAAATAAAGATCAAACTTCAAACTAGTAAGTTCTCGTTTAATCTTACTATTTTACTTCAGAGTCACGTGAATGATTCCATGAAGATTTCAAAGCTTTGTGATTTCATGCCGTGGATACGAGTCCATGCGACACACTGCCTCAGTTGACACAGGATGAGTAATAATAAATAATGCATTCAAACATGATACAGACTTAAACATGTCTATGCTTTAATTAGCAAAAAATAAAATAGCGACCCCGCTCTCCCAGGGGGAAGCTATAAAACAGAATTTAAAATGGAGTGGGCAAATACCCCCGGCATGGCCAGAGGTTTATTATAGAACCTTTCAAACGTCAGTTCATTGAACCATCCTGCAGCTGCAAGGATTTGGTCGAGAGGGACGTCCAGTGCCCTCGCTGCTGACGTTGATGCCGCCCTGGTGGAGTGAGATTTTAAAACGTCAGTGTCCACTCTGGCGCAAGTCAGAACCTGTTTCAGCCACCTTAAAATGGTCTGTACCAACACCTTCTTATGAGGCTTTTTGTGACTGATGAAAAACATTAATCCAGAGCCTCTTGGTGACCTTGATATACTGCTGCAAGTGCATAACTACACATAGGCAAAGGTCTATGGGGTATGCCATAAAAATAAGTTTAAGCCCTAATGTCCCTGGCCTGCTCTGCTTAAGTAAATCATAAACATAAAATGTTGTGTTATTTACAGATGAAACCATCCTGTCCAGTCGCAGCTTCTGCAACGTCTGGACGCGTTGCACTGAAACCAGCGCCGTGAGCATGACCACTTTAAGAGTGAGTCTTGGAAAAGACAGGGATGTTGCTGGAGCCCATTGACCACGCTCACATCCAAGATCTCCGTGTACCTGGGCCTGGGGGATTACAGTTAAAAATACCCTTCATGAACCGGGATATTAAAGGATGAGACCCAACAGAGTGTTGTCCCAATCCCTGCCACAGGTAGGACGATAAGACACTCCTGGCACTGTTGATGGCACTAAAGCTCAGTCACTCATCAAAATATAATGTGGACAGAAATTCCAACACATTCTTGTAATACACCAGTGCCAAATAAAGTTAGCCAATTTATCACATGATACCAACTTGATTCCCCCCATGTGATTAACGTATGCTGCTGCTGTAGTGTTGTCAATCTGAAGCTAAACATTCAAGTCATGCATACTAGTACAATACACCTTTAAGCCATAGAGTGCTCCCAACAACTCTAAATAGTTAATACCATGTGATTGAAGGATTAATGCCTCATGCATATTCCATCTGCCACCGCAGCTAGAGATGGTATCAGTAGCTCCCCATCCTAGAGCACTAACATCAGTTTGTAAAATAACTGAAGGTTGATCAATCAGAATTTTACTGGAGCAATGCCAAATATTCGCTATCCACCACTGTAACTCAGCAATGGCTTCAGCTGGTAACCGCATGGGTGTATTGAAATGACCTGCATGTCTTTTGAGTGCCTGCTCCTTTGCACATTGTAAATTTTGATAATGTAAAGGCCCAAACTGTGCAGCTGGAAAAGCAGCTACTAACTTGCCAATTATACTAGCCACCTGCCGAATAGAAGATTGTTGCTCCTCAACGAGCTTGTTACAAGTTTCTATTAACTCTGATCTCTTGCCTCCAGGCAGAGTCAGACATGTGAGTTGAATTAATAGTGAATCCCAAATAATCAATGACTCTGGATGGTATCAATTTGAATTTAACTGGATGGATGAGTAACCTCAACCTCTCAAACATGAGTTTGGTAGCTGAAACAGATAATTCAGCTCTTTCTGACTTGCCTATAATGAGGACATCATCCAAATAGGCCATTACAATGTGATTCTGAGCCCGGAGTAGGCCCAACACTGGTTTTAACAACTTTGTAAATAATCTAGGAGCCGAAGTTAACACATTAGGCAATGCTTTGAACTGCCATAGTTGCATCATCCAGCTAAACATCTAAAGGCTCCTGTTTTTAAAAAAAACAATGTCCTGCTTGGTGTATGCTGTGTAGGTGGACGCAGTTTGAAAAGGAATTCTATTCGAAACCCTTGTATACTGTGCAGTATAAATGAATCTGATGTTATGCAACACCATTCATTGAAAAACAAGTGTAATCTCCCAGCAACTTGTAACTGATCCATACATGACATGGTTTGAAAAGACCCAGATCCACCTACCTCCATGGTTGGCGGTGCAAACTTGTGCCACCGAGTTCTGGAGGGGAAGAATGTTGGAGTGTGCCAATTGCGCATGGGTGGCAAGGGCGGCTTGGTCCTTGGCCTGAACCAGCTTCAGCGAACCGTTTGAAGGGGTGCTGCCGCCGAAGTGGAATCTTGCTAGTCGGTTGGGCATTTATGAGGCCGACTGTTTTCGCCTCGTCGTCCAATTCTCTGACCCATTTTGATAGGTCATCACCGAACAGTAGATTCGGCGGTTGCACATTGCTAGACTTGCACAGTGCCGCAATCTTGGGATTCAGAGTCGGATGGCTAGCACTCTTTCTGAGACAGTTTATTTCAAAATGTGCATTGCACATTAGGGCCAGAGCATCCTGCTGTACCTCAGACAGGGCCCCTCCATCGACCGACCTAGCGAAAGCTGTAATGCCTGAAGTGAGCAGCTTTAGTGTCTTCTGAAGCCTCACTTCCTGGGCTCTGATACCAACACCCATGTGACCCCAGATAGCGTGGTTCACAGTTGGCACTTTGATCAATGCACAATTGGCGGGTGTCTCGTATTTTTTGAAAGTTTCTTTCATAGTGAGGTCTTGCAGCTGCTGTGAGGCCATGTAGTTTATAGTCATGGCCAGGTCCTCATCCAGCGGTTCCCCAGTTCCGGTCGGTATAGCAAATTTAGATGCCATACTTGGCACCCCTGGTTCGCGGCCTTCTTGCCTTGGGTTATGCTCACCGGCTATACCTCCAACCTCGGAGTCAGAACAATTCTGACCCCGTATGCTCTCCTCCTCCAAGAGGGAGACATTATGCAGCCCTTCTACAGGTGCCGCTGCCACGGGCCCCCGAGGAGATCTGCGGATATAAAGCTCCTCTTGCTGGAGCATATCGTGATGGAGCATCCTCTCCATCAGGAGCTCCATCCTGGACAAACGTCCGAAGACGCTATCCATTGTGGGAGGGGAACCCTCCTGGCCCGACTCATCCGAGTCAACGAGCCTTACTGACTTTTTAGTGGCTTTCCGTCCCACCGGGGTAGCCACGGTGCTTTCAGCCAGCACCGTCGGAAGCCACTGGCCGTGCCGCCAGTGACTCTGAAGGCGAGATGGACCGCCGCCCGCTAGCTGCACTGCCGCGGTCTTCCATAGCTGCTCTCCCGGCGGCCCGCCTCAGCCTTCCCTTAATCATTTTCTCCATGATCCGACTTGCTCCTGCAACAAGACTTACCGACTGCAGAAAATAACCTCAAGTAAGTTTTTAAAATTTACCTGAGCGTTTTTAAAACTTACCGCTGGTGGAGCTACACGCCTGCCAGCCCATCATTGTGCCCTGCGTCAGACGTAATGATGCGCATGCGGACTGGTGGGCTTCTTCACGGAATCACTCACGCGACTCCAATGTAAATTCCTACATGTAGTAGTAATATTAAGAGATATTAAGAGTTATAGTTTAGTCAGGACTCCAGGGATTATTACCATGTTCTTATTGAAACAATACAGTAGAAGATCACAGATCAGACACAATAGGTTTTTAGTTAATTCCTTGTTGAAAATAATCATAATCATACTTTATTAGCCAGTATGTTTTGCAACATACGAGGAATTTCATTTGCCATACCGTCATAACAAACAAAAAGCAACAGAACATATAAAATACATTTTAACATAAACATCCACCACAGTGATACCTCCACATTCCTCTGGAATGTGATGGAAGGTGAAAAAAAAGTTCAATGTCTTCCCTTTTTTGTTTTTGTTCTCCCGCGGTCGGGGGCCTCGAGCCTTCCGTTCACGGGGCCATCTGGGCTCCCATGGCAGGCGGCGTTTGGCCCCTCGCATCGGGGTGATCAAGCTCCTGCATCGGGGGGGAATCTCAGCTCCCCGACGCCGGGTGATCTGACCCCAGGTCGGTGCAGGTTGAAACCTTCCGCGTCGTTTGGAGCTCCCGACATCGGTCTCTACCCGAGACTGCAAACTCATTGATGGTGAAATCCACAGGCCATGGTTGGAGCGCTGATCCCAGACAAGGGATCGGCCCCGATGTAAGTCCACGGCCCGCAGTGGGGCTCAAAGTCAGTCCTGAGCAAGGCCGCCAGCTCCATGACGTTAGGCTGAAGAGCGACTGGAGATACGATCCGGAAAACAATTGCATCTCCAGCAAGGTAAGCGATTGAAAAAATGTTTCCCCCGACCCCCCAGCCCACCCCCCACATAAAACAAACCAAAGACCATTAACACATACTTCTAAAACACACTAAATATAACAAAAAAAAAGACGAAAAGACAGACAGTCTGTTGGCGTGGCTGCCATCGCTGACGGCGCCACCTGGTGGAATCTTGGTGGAAAAGCCAGTACTTCTGACAATATGGTATTCCCATAGCATTTCAAGCCTATAGGTTCATGTTGCTAGGCATCTATCACCAGCAATCTAGCCTAATGCCTTCAACTGAGCGGAGATCAAGAAAGCATGTCAGCATATTTACTTTGTTTGGTTTCAGAGAAGGGTCAGCATGTCCATGATGCTTCACTTGAACTTCAACCAGTGCACAATATAAAGTATTCTGACTGGGTGCATCTCAGCCTGGTATGGCAACTGTTCTGCTCTTGATCACCTAAACTTGCAGAACATTGCCCAATACATCAGAAGCTTGTCACTGCCTTAACAGAAAGACTACATCAGGAAGACTGAAAGTTTTGTCAGGGACACCTGCAACCCGGGGTCATTCACTTTCCAATCTTCTGCCTTCTGGAAGAAGATATAGGAGGTTGAAAGCCTGAAAGTCCAGAGTTAAGAACAGCTTCTTCCTCAGGGCTATCAGACTCCTGAACCAATCACCTTTTTCACTTTCCTTTCACAGAGATGCTGGGCAGATAAATAGCAGGTGACAAGAAATACAGCTTTAGCAAGAATGAGTAATGAAGTGTGTACAAAATGGGATGCATTAGACTGGAGAGCTATTCCAATGGCTGGAGAAAATTTGAAAAAGAGGTATACGATCACAACGGGCTTTTGTTAAAATAAATAGAAGCTGCTCCCATTGTGGATGACTGAAAGACTAAGAGACATAGATTTAAAGAGATGCAAAATATAATGTCAGATTCAGAATAGTTTACTGTCATATACACCAGGATGCAATGAAATTCCTTGTTTGGATGAAGTTTATGCCAGCTATCGATGGACTGAGTATCAACATGCATTCCTTGTCGGAGTTGTTTTGTAAACACCAAGATCCCACAGTCACTCTCCTCATTAGCGGAGCAAATGTTATTGCCAAACTCGATACTGGAGCTCGTTGCAACGTTCTATCCTTATCTGAAGAGTCGTTACAGTGCCAACTAGCGTCATGTGTATACAATCTGAGCTTCTTTATTGTCTGAAAGAAAGTGACTTCTCTGCTAGGCATTGATGCCTGTAATGACCGAAGGCTTGGTCGCCTTTGGTATGGTGGTTCATCAACTATCTCCCGCACATGGCTCTACTCATCAGTTCCACTCACAATACGGAGATCTCTTCGACGACAAGCTTGGCAAGCTTCCCATCAAGTGCACAATGACGACGGACCCAGAGGTCCTGCCCAGATTGCTCCTGTTGTCGATCCATCAGACTGGGTCTCAACCATGGTTGTAGCAACCAAAAAGAACAAAGAAAAAATATGGATTTGTATCAGTCCTAAAGATTTAAACACTGTCATTAAACAACCACACTATCCCATGCACACCGTGGAAGAAGTCACAGCGCAGCTGGGCAGTTCTAGATGCAAAGAGTTCATTCTGGCAGATTCCGCTGGATCACAACTCTTCCAAGCTAACCACATTCACTACACCTTTTGGACGTTACAAATTTCTACGCATGCGTTCGGCATAAACACTGCAAGTGAAGTATTTCAGCGCACCATGGAACAAGTATATGCTGGCTACCCATGCTCAATTATTGTTGATGATATTCTCATTGCTGGACAAAATATCCAAGAACATGACGCAAACTTAAAAATGGTTCTAGACTGCGCCAAAGAGATCAAACTCAAGTTTAACCCCTTAAATTGCAAATTACAGGTGAGTGAGGTGAACTATGTGGATCATGTATCCACCAGTGATGGTCTCAAACCCAATCCACCAAAGACTATTGCAAACAACGAGTTACCAGTACCCACAGATTTGACCAGCCTGCAGAGATTCCTTGGAATGGTAAACTACTTGGTGAAATTCACCAAGCTAACTCACAAAGATACTGTATGGTCATGGCATGAATAACAGCAGAGGCCATTCGACACTCTTAAATAACAGATGTCTTGTGCCCCCACCCTCACCGACTTCGATGTTAAGCTCCTTATTACACTGACTTGCGACGCCTCCCAGTATTGCTTAGGAGCAGCCTGCCTCCAAAACAACGGTGACCGCAACAATAGACAATAGGTCCTGTTACCGATCCTGTTACTGCTATCCAAATGTGCGGCTATTTCATCTTTTATAATTGACTCCAGCATCTTTCCCCCCCCCCCCCCCCCCACCGATGTCAGGCTAACTGGTCTATAATTCCCCGTTTTCTCTCTCCCATCTTTCTTAAAAAGTGTGATAACATTAGTTATATCCCTTCTATGAATATTCATGATTATTCTAGAAACGTGATTGGTCAATCGGTATTCGATGAATAAAAAATAAATTGCACTAGCTCCGATTATTTTTTGCTATTTTCTCCTGGGCAGCACTGCGCATGCTCTTTTTACTAATTTCTTCCTTGGTAAAACTGCGCATGCTCAAAACTCGGTCACGAAATTTGCTTCAATTCGAACCACGAACGCGCAGATGACAATGCTGAGCAAGACTGTACATTGTACGGAAAGCTCGTTAATTTGCCGCCTGTAGCAGCAGTATGCATAGTTTGCGTGCAGAGTGTATGTTATGAAGGGATATAAAACAAATATACCAAGCTTTTAGTTCAAAAGTATAGTGGAAATTATCTATCTTCGGAGGGACTGTCAATAGTTACTATTTTTTCCTCGGGGCTTCGCCCCTCGGAAAAAATAGCACTATGCCAGTCCCTCCTCAGATAGATAATTTCCACAATACTTTCTCACAGCTTGGTATATTTGTATACTATCCTCCAATCCACAGGAACTGATCCTGAGTGTATAGAACATTGGAAAATTATCACCAATGCATCCTCGCTTTCTAGAGCCACTTCCTTAAGTACCCTGGGATGCAGACCATCAGGCCCCGGGGATTTATCAGCCTTTAGTCCCGTCAGTCTACCAAAAACCATTTCCTGCCTAATATGGATTGCCTTCAGTTCCTCCGTCACCCCAGATCCTCTGGCCACTACTATATCAAGAAGATTGTTTGTGTCCTCCTTAATGAAGACGGATCCAAAGTACCTGTTCAACTCATCTGCCATTTCCTTGTTCCCCGTAATAAATACACCTTTTTCGGTTTTCAAGGGTCCAACTTTGGTCTTAATTTTTTTCTCTTCACATACCTAAAGAAGCTTTTACTATCCTCTTTTATATTCTTGGCTAGCTTACCTTCGTACCTCATCTTTTCTCCCCATATTATCTTTTTAGTTATCTTTCTCCCCGTATTGTCTTTTTAGTTATCTTAGGCAACTGACCTGTTGCCTATGTTTCTGCACTATGATTGGCATGGAACAACGCTACGCTCAGATTGAAAAGGGGCTGCTAGCGGTCGTTTTCGCGTGCAAGAAGTTCAATGACTTTATCTTCAGAAAAACAGTCACAATTGAAACTGACCATCCACACCTAATCAGCATTCTGAACAAACCGATA
Organism: Okamejei kenojei; assembly: GCA_035221665.1. NCBI lineage: Eukaryota > Metazoa > Chordata > Chondrichthyes > Rajiformes > Rajidae > Okamejei > Okamejei kenojei. The sequence goes on along the minus strand of CM069131.1, from coordinate 139,900,124 downwards.
CACGCTGCTCCAGCACATCTCCAACATATGTTGTTACAACTACAGAAGCATGACATTGCTCTGATTTACAAACATGGCAAAGACATGCACTTGGCTGTCACCCTGTTGCGAGCTCCACATAAGACCTGCGAGAAACCATCAACAGATGAGGACAGCTTCGTTGTCATGATTGTCTCCTATGTTCCTTTGTCCTGTTTGGAAGACCCGGCAGCCCAAACTGCTGCTGACGATAGCTTACGACCACTCTCGTCTGACATACAGAATGGGTGGCCAGACATGCAATACAGACTTCCACTCCCAATTCGGCCCTTCTTCTCCATTCGTGACAAACTAGTACAAGATAACATTATCGTAAAGGGCCACAAAGCTGTAATTCCTGCCTCCCTACATAACAAATACTTTGATGCCATCCATGGGGGACACCCAGTCGCAGATTCTAAGATTCTAAGAGCGGAAAGCACGTTTTTCTGGCCTGGAATGACTGATTATATATGCGAAAAGGTAGAGTCCTGTGCAGTGTGCAACTGTTTGGCAACCAAACCAAAACAGCCACTTCCCTAACATCCGGTTCCTGACCTCCCATGGTCCACTGTGGCAGCTGACATTTTTGATTGGCATGGCAAACAATACCTGGTCTTAGTCGACTCGTACACTGGATGGTTTGAAATTGATCTGCTCAGTAGCCTCACCTCCGCAGCGGTAGTCCAGAAGCTGGCGCACCTCTTCTCTGTCCACGGGGCTCCCTATCAACTACTTTCCGACAACAGCAGTCAATTTACCAGTCAGTACTTCAAAGACTTTGCTACACGCTGGGACTTCTGTCATATCACCAGCAGCCCCGAATACCCACAGTCAAACGGGTTGGCTGGACATGCTGTCAGGAGCGCCAAACAAGTGATGAAACAATCCCGCAAAGCAGGATCTGACATTTTCCTAAACTTGCTCAAACTGCGCAACATCTCCCGTGATCCTGTACTGGGGTCACCCGCCCAGCACCTGATGTCAAGACGGACCCGAACCACACCACCTGTGGCAAAACAGACATTAGAGCTGCACACCATCAGAAATCCACACTACAACATAAACGAGTCATTCAAAAAAGATGGTATGACAAAGCGAGCAAACCACTTCCACCACTAGCCAAGGGACAAGTAGTCCATCTCCAAACACAAAAGGGTCACGGTGTAATATCTGGAACTGCTCCCGAACCACGTTCATATCTGGTCAATGCTGACGGCGGAGCCTACAGGTGTAATAGACAGCACAACCTGCAAGTGAATGAACCAGCGCCACTTCCATCCCCATCCAACGGCCCCGGCCCAATCATACTACCATTGTCAGCCACTCCTGATCCGATCGTCTCGCCCATGACCACGCTACCTCGATCCCTGCCAATGTCTCCAGTTCGTCGCCGGCTATGCTGCTTCATTCTCCTGCACCTGTTGTACCACCGATCTCATCTCCGATGAAAGAAGGAAATGCAGGACTGTACCGTGCACGTGCAGGTCTGTACCGTGCAAGCCTAACCCAAAGTATCAGGATTACGTTTGAACTGCCTTTGGTGTTATTCCCTTCAGCTTACTTATACTTACCACATGTAATCAATGGTACATATATTTTGCATGTGATTATCATATCTATTTTAGTATGGGTTAATTCCTTAAAAGGAAGGATGTAGATTAACCATATTAGTCTGTCTTTACTATACAGTGGCTTGCAAAAGTATTCATACCTCTTGAACTTTTCCACATTTTGTCACGTTACAACCACAAACGTAAATATATTTTATTGGGATTTTATGTGATAGACCAACACAAAGTGGTGCATAATTGTGAAGTGGAAGGAAAATGATACATGGTTTACAAATTTTATTACAAATAAAAAACTGAAAAGTGTGGCGTGCAAAAGTATTCAGCCCCCCTGAGTCAATACTTTGTAGAACCACCTTTTGCTGCAATTACAGCTGCAAGTCTTTTGGGGTATGTCTCTACCAGCTTTGCACATCTAGAGACTGAAATTTTTGCCCATTCTTCTTTGCAAAATAGCTCAAGCTCAGTCGGATTGGATGGAGAGCGCCTGTGAACAGCAATTTTCAAGTCTTGCCAGAGATTCTCAATTGGATTGAGGTCTGGACTTTGACTGGGCCATTCTAACACATGAATATGCTTTGATCTAAACCATTCCATTGTAGCTCTGGCTGTATGTTTAGGGTTGTTGTCCTGCTGGAAGGTGAACCTCCGCCCCAGTCTCAAGTCTTTTGCAGACTCTAACAGGTTTTCTTCCAAGATTGCCCTGTATTTGGCTCCATCCATCTTCCCATCAACTCTGACCAGCTTCCCTGTCCCTGCTGAAGAAAAGCATCCCCACAGCATGATGCTGCCACCACCATGTTTCACAGTGGGGATGGTGTGTTCAGGGTGATGTGCAGTGTTAGTTTTTCCACCACACATTGCGTTTTGCATTTATGCCAAAAACTTCAATTTTGGTCTCATCAGACCAGAGCACCTTCCTCCACATGTTTGCTGTGTCCCCCACATGGCTTGTGGCAAACTGAAAACGGGACTTCTTATGGCTTTGTTTCAACAATGGCTTTCTTCTTGCCACTCTTCCATAAAGGCCCGATTTGTGGAGTGCACGGCTAATAGTTGTCCTGTGGACAGATTCTCCCACCTGAGCTGTGGATCTCTGCAGCTCCTCCAGAGTTACCATGGGCCTCTTGGCTGCTTCTCTGATCAATGCTCTCCTTGCTTGGCCTGTCAGTTTAGGTGGACGGCCATGTCTTGGTAGGTTTGCAGTTGTGCCATACTCTTTCCATTTTCGGATGATGGATTGAACAGTGCTCCGTGAGATGTTCAAAGCTTGGGATATTTTTTTTATAACCAAACCCAGCTTTAAACTTCTCCACAACTTTATCCCTGATCTGTCTGGTGTATTCCTTGGGCTTTCATGATGCCCAAGGAACATTGTTTGTTTGCTAATGTTCTCTAACGAATCTCTGAGGCCTTCACAGAACAGCTGTATTTATACTGAGATTAGGTTACACACAAGTGGACTCTATTTACTAATTAGGTGACTTCTGAGGGCAATTGGTTGCACTGGATTTTATTTAGGGGTATCAGAGTAAAGGGGGCTGATTACTTTTGCACGCCACACTTTTCATTTTTTTATTTGTAAAAAAATTTGAAAACCATGTATCATTTTCCTTCCACTTCACAATTATGCGCCACTTTGTGTTGGTCTATCACATAAAATCCCAATAAAATATATTTACGTGTGTGGTTGTAATGTGACAAAATGTGGAAAAGTTCAAGGGGTATGAATACTTTTGCAAGCCACTGTATCTATCACCACACATATTATGCATGCTGCACATTCCATATGTAGTCCGGTCCGGATCTTCATCCCTACCCTGGACTATTAATACAGCACTTCACTATCTCACGGTCAGACTTGATGCTGACTATGGAGACGATAGCATGTAATGTTTCCTCCGCTTGTGTTACAATAAAGACTATGAGCTGTTACTTCTGTGTATGGGTCTCATTACACAACACCACCAAAAACCAACCAGTCCTTCACCTTGTATCACTATACTAGCTACAGTGAGTATGGGAAGGTGGAGAAAGATGGAGATTGTGGAATGGGAAATTGAAAAGAGTGCCAGGAGAAACATGAACATATATATGAAGAGGTTTTAACAAAGTAAAAATACATGTAAAAATATTATAGTATGAGATTATATTCCAAGCTAGATAAGATAATATGGTAGATAATGAAAAGCTTGGTCAAAAGGGTAGGTGAGCAGGAATCTATCTGGCTAAAACTAGATAGACAAGAGTGAAACCAAAAGGTGCTACTACATTGGGCTAGAGGAATGGTGAGATAAATGTACAGAATAGAGTATTCAACAATCTCAAAAACAGCATGCAAGTTGAAATTGACATGGATGGATAGATTATCTTTAACACGGGCATGCAGAATTTCATTAGCAACTCTGAGTAAAACTATTTTGGAACTATGGTGGCAGAAGATTGAGTGGAGAAATCCAATCTTGGAATTTCAGGAAAGGTGAGAGTGAAAGTGACACAAATGTAACATCCTTACAGCAGAACAGGTACTCATTAAAGTGCATGGACTGTGAAAGTGTTGAATGAAATAGAAGTTACAAAATGGATTCTGCTGTAGATTTAGAAGTTTAGAATAAGATTTAGAAGTAACTCATTCATTTAAGTTACAATGAATGCTTAACCTTTCTTCTATTACACTAGCGAGATTTCTGCACAAAAACACCAGGTGTCTTGTCCTATAATATAAACACTAACGAGATTACAGCACAACAACATCAATGTTTTGCCTTTCTTCTATTACACTAGCGAGATTTCAGCACAATAGCACTAGATATTTTTATCTATGATATCAAGCAGAAAGATGCTCAGACAACTCGGTTCTTACCCTCTACTCTCCAGATCGTAATGTACAGACAATTAATCAACAAGGTCAAAAAACAAGAGTGCTTGAATCTGCAAAAAATAGCTCCTTCAGCATAACCATAAATGGGTAAGCCTTTCCTCTATCGGAACCTGTCAATCCTCTGATTTTAACCATGTATGGACAAGGCAGGAGGCTGTACAATGCTCTGTAAGGTAAAGAATTGCTGAATTGCTGATTATTAGGGTATAAATATATCTGATTAACATTACCTCTTTGTGTGCAGAAAGAGGGACTCTGTAGACTGTATTTACATACTGTGAGAGCTGTCCTCCCACACCTGCCTGACAAAATAAAGACGTTACTGTATTACTAACTTTTGTGTTGTTATCTGTTTGAAGCAAATCGAACTTTAACATTGGCGTAGTCGGCAGAAACTTGCTGGAAACTATCTCTGAAGACTGAGTAAGAGGCTACAGTTTGGCCGGGACCTTGAAGGGACCTTGAAGGGAGTAAAAAATCGGACTTCTTGAGTCTGAACTCCTGACTCCTGAGATGCCGGGGAACCATGTGGTCCTTCATCCAAAGTTGATCTGGTTCCCTGCCAAGATCCTTGACAGATAACATAAGGTAAGACATTTTTGTTGATTGATCAGCTCAGACTTGGGAACTAGTGTTCCAGGAGTACCTAGATCGGAGCTGGCCCATGTGGGTCGAGATTGCAGATAAAATATTAGAGGGTCCGAGACCCGCATTTTCGATTGAACAGGTCAGATATAGATCGTAAATGTTGTTGCTATAGAGCCGAATGATGAGACAGGCTTGGGATAAGAGTGATGTGGGAGCTCTAGTACATGTGGGAGCTTCGGTACAGCATATGTATTATTTGGATCCAGGAAAACGTAAAGATTACATTATGATCAGGCGAGAAGATTTTCAAAAAAGTGAATACGGTTGGCCAACAGAATATAAACAATTGGTATACATAAACGGAAACCTAAGTAAAATATCCCCAGGGACCCCTTGTCTGGCATGGCGACCCTGTTTATAGAAGAAGGTGATGAGGAACAAATTCGGGGGGAACGAGTAACAAATTCGGAATGGGGTGGACTACCTCCCCCATATGCCCTGGCCACCAGTCCCTAGCAGCAGGAGCTACCCCACTAAGATCCCAAGGGGGGGGGGGGGGGCTCCAGCACCCCTACAGGAAAGAGCACCCCCAGAAGATGATACTGATAACGACTTGGAAACTGAAAAGGAAGATGAGAAAGAAGAAGGGTTAGGGCTGAGGCAGAAGAGGAAGGAAGTAATTGAATCCAGTAGTGCGAGAGTTAAACAACGCAGAGCACCAGAGGGACAGGAAATAAATCAAAGAAGTCTGAAAAGGAAAAAAAATGCATGATGCCGATCGAGGCACAGTACCCTGGCAACTCCTGCCCTGAGTCAATGCCTGAAATGACCTATTTATATGGGCAAAGTAATTGATTCCTTACTCTAGGATTTCTAGGAGCGAATTACGACAGCGTATCGCACTTATGCTGGAGACGAGAACTTTAACTAACAGTCTGCACAGGTTAAAACAAACCTGAAACAACTAAGGCCTCCCCACGGCTCAGCGGTAATACCGAAGAGCTAAGGAGAATGCTGAGGACACTGATGAGCTACTAAAAGCCTTCCACCACTGGGGTTACATTCTACCCAAACGGAAGGTAGTTCAGGAGCAGCAGCAGCAGTAGTAATGGCGATAGCTCTCCATGAGGAGAGATAGAAATTGATTTGGATAAAGGCTTTGCGGCAGGTTTGCTGGTGGTAAGAGTCTGCCTGCTGTGCAAATTACCATCGAACTTTGAATAACTTTTAGCACAGAGCTCGTCTCCCTGATGGACGAGAGAGGGAGAGGTCACGGGAAGAGTTTGTGAGTAACCGGGCAAGTGTGATGTGTAGCACTTTGGCAGGTCGAATGTAAGGGTAAAGTCTACAGTCGACGGCAAGACCCTGAACAGCATCTGAAGCACAGAAATGCATTGCTGACTGAAAGGGAATCGGACCATCACCTCTTTTTACGCAAGTAAAATGTTGGTATATAGCTCAGTACTACAGAACGAGCATTGACACCCACCTGGGTGGATCCCATTGTGAACCACATCAGCCCGACCACCCCTAAGCAGATGAGGGTTTTTCTGGGCTTGGTTAACTACTGTCACCTGTGCCTCTGCCAAGACACTGCAGCAATTCACTTTGAATTAACTCCCTCATTCCAACAAGAATAAAACTTTCACAATTTACCAGTCACTCTATGTGACGAACTGACTGCAAGCCTTAAGCCCTCCCAATCCAGCTGACATTACTAAGTGCAATGCCCATGCAGGCTGAGACTACAAAGCCTCCCTTTGTAAAGCCATTGACTCTTTGACGGGCCTCTGGCTCATGTCTCTCGGACAAGTTTGTGTACCTGATGCTTACCTGCCTGTTCTTTTATACTATATACACTCCCTTATGCATGCTAATAAGGAGGGAAGGGAATGTGAAATGTAGCTTACACTTTGAAGTTTTAATGAAATGACCCATGTCTAAGTGGGAGGAGCAGTAGCAGCAGCAACAGACAGAGAGAGAGTCGAGTGGGATATAAGGGATGTTTAAATGTGTGTTTTGGGTTGTGACCATTCTTCTGTATGTGTTGTATTTATGAACAAAGTATAAAGAGTGAGAATTTTATTGTTTTAAAGTGTGTGAAGATTCAGCTATTACATGAGGTGTGGAAATTTGTGAGTGAATATCACAGAAAAGAGGGAGTCGAGTGAGTGAGTTTAAAGACTGTTATTTGGTTATGGAACTGGTTCTGGGCGAATGTTGAATTAATCCTATAATTCAGATGAAATAGGATGTCATTGAATGAGCTTTAAGAGGTAGTGTCTTTTTAGGACGTTGCAGTTGTGTGAGGGTGGAGCCACACACAGTTATTTTCTCTTTGTTCTTTGGAAATGTGTTGGCTATCTATGTGGAAATTAACTGTTTATTCTCTATCTTCTCAATTTTATTAAATAGCGGATGTGGCTCAGCAAAGAGACTGTTCATTTTCTTTGCTGCATAACCTGGCTTTAGGATTGGTGACCTTGTCGGTATTTTAAGTTTGATTTCTTCCTATTTCTTACCTTTTGAATTGAGTTCAAGAGAGATCTGAATTGCAAACTGGCAATGTGGAATCCAGATTGAGGTGTTGGATGAGATTGGAAATGCCTTTATCTCAGAAAAAAAAATCTGTTAATTTGAAATTGTGAATTTGGGGAGATAGATTGAAAGAATTGAGAATAATTTTCAATTGTTTTTTCTTTATAATGATCTATTTTTAAAGGGTCTGCCTTGTAAGTAGTTAAAGAGTTTAAGTAAAGCCTTGTCTGAGACTTGACAGGAATGGGCTACGGTATTCCCAGCCATTCTGATGATACAGAACCCCAGCTAGAGCAGAAGTTAGTTTTGACCGACAGGACCTTACTGATGAATTAATTACATATGCACAGTAATTGACCCGAACCTTGACAGTCTTACAGGAACCACTGAACCACAGAAACCACTATCAGCCGACCTTACAACCAGGAGACTATGTACTAATAAGTAACCGGGAGAACGGTAGAAGGGGTCCTTCCAAGAACTGCTGACTTCACCTACAGCAGTGAAGGCCGAAAATCATCCTCGTTGGATACACCTAACCGATTGCAAAAGACTTGGGAACTGGAAAAAGGACAATAAAATTAATAACTCTACTCGCTGTCCTGGGAATGGCCCAGATGGCCTGGACTATATATTTTTGTCTATGAGTTATGATTGCCATTCCATTTAATAAAACTCGAGAACTAATATATATATATATATATATATCAATTTTAAAGTATTGGACACTCCCTCATTTAAACCAGGTTGGAAAATAGACAAGACCACAATTTGGAGAATTCCCTGACTGAGACTAATAAGCAATCCTTGTATACCGGTAAATGCCACTTGTCATTGTAACAACCCAGGGAAAGGAGTATATTTGGGAAACTGCTCATGCACCACAAACTCTTCTCTGAGACCACCACGACCAATAAATGTAACACACGTTGTATGTGGGTTATGGGCATACCCTTGGCTGCCAGGCATGCCACCGGGAAACAACAGCGTTTGGGATATGAAGGTAGAAATTAGAATATGAAATTCAACTAACAACTTTCACACAGAACATAGTGAACTCGGAGCTAAGAGGAAAACAGGCTTCCTTATCTGATTAGAATGTTGGGTATGTGCCATATCCCTATACATGCTGAAGAGGGTCCTTCAAGGACTGGTTCAAACCAAATTACAATCGGACATGGATGCCTCCATTTCTGCAACTGATGAGAGAAAATATTAAAATCGTTTCTGACTGTAATATATGTATTGACTATAAAGATCATCAAGGAGGCACCTCGGGGCTCCCGAGGCTAGTGGAGTCAAGGGATATGGGGAGAAGGAAGGCACAGGTTATTAATAGTGGACGATCAGCCATGATCACAATGAATGGCGATGCTGCTCGAAGGGCCAAATGGCCTCCTCCTGCACCTATTTTCTATGTTTCTAATAAAACGAGAGTGTTGCGCCTATATCCCTGATTAATCCTCTAATATCACTGACCTTGCTACCCAAGAAATTCCCAATAAATTGAAAAGATCCGTAAGGTTGGCAGTGACATGCATGGGTACAATGAGGGAAGTTTAAGTTTAAATTTATTGTCACATCAACCAATCGGTACAGTGAAATTTGAGTTACCATACAGCCATACGAATAAAAAAAGAACACAACACACGATAGAATTTAACATAAACATCCCCACACAGCAGAATCAACATTTCCCACTGTGAGGGAATGAAGGGAAGTTCAGTCATCATCCTCTTTGTTGGTCACCTGTGGACGGGGCCTTTTGAGCCCTCTGCAGATGCCGCTACGACAGCCCGAAGTTCAGGCCCTCTTGCCAGAATGATCGGAACTCCGACGTCGGAATGGAAGAACATTCTCAGCGCCTTGGAGTTTCCGAATCGGCCACTTCTTACCGGAGTTCGACAGGCCGAGCTGGGCAGAGATTCAACACTGGCGGCCCACGGCAAAGGGATCTCAGGACTCAGCGATGTTACAAAATGGATTCTACTGTAGATTTTTTTTTTTTTTAATTTTAAATATTTTTATTAGAAGCAATGTACAGTAATATAAACCATGGCATATGACAAAATACATTTTGTGTACCGCTTCTATATTAAATTTAACAATAAATAGGTAGAGCAAGAAAGAAAGAATGAGAAAGACAAAGAGCGAAGGAAGTAGTGATGTGTAAACCCCTAGACTATCAGGTGTGCGGTCCTGGGGTAAACAAGTAATAGCCTATAGAAGAATAAAGACAAAAACCCATAAATAATAAAAAAATGAAATAAAAGAAAAAAGAGAAAGAAAAAAGAAAGGGGCCCTTAAGTGTTGATATACCTGCTTCATATCTCATCACACCCATCACCCAGTTCGTGAATCGGTTTATTTCCAGAGTTGTGTTGCACCATGTTATACTTGTAGTGAATCAATAAAAGGAGACCATATCTTTAAAAATTGTTCTGATTTTCCTGCTAAGATGACTCATATCTTCAAGATGTTGCGTCTCAGACATGCTTGTAATCCACATTTTAAGCGTTGGGGTGGATGCATTTTTCCAAAATTTAAGTATACGTTTTTTTGCCATTATCAGCCCGTAGTTAAGGAAACGTCTTTGAAATATTAATAACTCAGAGCAGGCACCTGTTGTTCCAAAAATAATCAATTCTGTATGGGGGTCCAGTTTCATTTTTAATAATTTTGTGAAGATTTTAAAGATTTCTTTCCAAAATTTATGGAGTTTTATGCAGGAGGCGAAAGAGTGTGTTATAGTTGCTTCGTGAGATAAACATTTATCACAGATGGGGGATACATTTGGAAAACTTTTGTTCAGTTTAGTTTGAGTAATATAGTCTATGTAATATTTTAAATTGGATTAAAATATCTTACATTAATCGAGCAATTGTGTACATATAGAATATATTTATCCCATCTGTCTTTAGGAAGTTTTAAACTTAATTCCTGTTCCCACTCTCTTCTAATTGCATCTGAGGATGGAATTTCTATATTTAGAATGATATTATACAAGTATGATATTAAATTATTTGACTCTGCATTTCTATTCATGCCCTCATCTAATATATCTGGCATTAGTTTGATATTCGTGTGTATATTTGTTGTAGATTTAGAAGTTACAAAATGAATGCTTAACCTTTCTTCTATTACACTAGCGAGATTTCTGCACAAAAGCACGTCTTGTCCTATAATATAAACACTAGCTAGATTACAGCACAATTACATCAATGTTTTGCCTTTCTTCTATTACACTAGCAAGATTTCAGCACAATAACTAGATATTTTATGATATAAACAATCAGAAAGATGCTCAGACAACTCAGTTTTTACCCCCTACAGATTGTAATGGACAGACAAGGTAATCAACAAAGTAAAAAAACAAGAGTGCTTGAATCTGCAAAAAATAGCTCATTCAGCATAAACATATATGGGCTAACCTTTCCTCTATCAGAAGACCCTGTCAATCCTCTGATTTTGACCATATATGAACAAGGCAAGAGGCTGTACAATGCTCTGTAAGATAAATAATTCCTGAATTGCTGATTATTAGGGTATAAATATATCTGATTGAACAGTACCTCTTTGTGTGGAGAAAGAGGGACTCTGTAGTCTGTATTTACATACTGTGAGCTGTCCTCCCACACCCGCTTGGCAAAATAGAGATGTTACTGTATTACTAACTTTTGTGTTGTTATCTGTTTGAAGCAAATTGAACTTTAATAACTGGATCATGTAAAATGACGTGACGGAGCACAGGAAGGAATTAGAGAGTTTAGTAACATGGTGTGAAGCCAACAATCTCTTCCCCAATATCAGCAAAATGAAGGCATTGTTCGAGAGCTTTAAGTTCCTATGTGTAACAATGGCCAACAACTTGCCCCAGACCAACCACATTGAAGCCATGGTCAAGATAGTGCATCAACATCTCTTGAAGACTGAAGATGTGTAGCAAGTCTCCAATGATTCTTACCAACTTCTACACATGCACTGCAGAAAGCATACTATCGAGATGCATCACAGCTTGGTTTGGCAACAACTCTGCCCAAGACAGCAAGAATTGAAAAGAGTAGTTGTGTAGCCCAGTACACCACACAAACCTGCCCCCACTCCATCAGCTCCCATCTATACTGCACTCTCTCTCAGGAAAGCAGCCAACATTATCAAGGACCATTTTCATCATGGTCATTCCCTCTTCTTCCTCTCCTGTAGCCAGAAGATACAAAAGCATGAAAGCACGTACCACCAGATTCAGGAACAGCTTCTTCCCCGCTGAAATTAGACTACTGAACAGTTCTCCCATCAGCTAGTGTACAGTTCCATTCTTCTAAACTACTGTATTGCGGACGTTGTATGTTTTATTATCTGCACTTTCTATGTAACCTCAATGTTTTAATGCTATAACCCTTGTCTGCACTCTGGCGTTTTTTTCTTTTCCCTAAGCATGGCTTGATTGTTCTCATGCATAGTATGCCTTGACTGTACAGCACACAAAAAAGCTTGTCACTGCATTGCGGTACACCTGGAAACAATAAAACCATATCAAAACTCCAGGACCATACTGTACAAATAGTGCCAGTTCCATGTTGAATTCTTCCCCAGCCTCAATGTCCACCCTCTACATCCATTCCATCTACAGCCCAGAATACATACACTTCCCAGCATGACATATTAACATCTCTTCCTGCACTCAACACTGCCCACACTCCCTTTATGCTGCATAAACTATCCATACTCAAGTTACTCTCCATGCTCCAGGACTCGCTCATAACATCTCACCATCTGCAACATTTCCCCAACCCACCTCACCATCCACAGGCACATTCCACTTGATACGTCGTCCACTTGATACGTCGTCTGCAGAAGGGTCTCGACCCGAAACCTCACTCATTCCTTCTCTCCAGAGATGCTGCGTGTCCGGCTGAGTTACTCCAGTTTTTTGTGTCTATCTTCCACTTGATACCCTCTGCCCATCTGAACAATCAAATGTCAGCGAAGCATCATGCAAGCTTTGATAGGGAGAACACTGATGTGCCTTCTCGAGCCCCCATTTGCCGTGACGGTATTTCAGTCACAGTCACAGAGTCCGACAGCAGAAGATCCTTCAGGGGGGTGAACCCTTGGAAAGTGCCTGGACCTGATGGCATAACCGGTTGTGTTCTAAAATCATGTGCGGATCAACTGGCTGGAGTTTTTACGGACATTTTCTGAGTCACTTCTGAGGTCTGAGGTTCCCACCTGCTTTAAAAGGGCATCAATAATACTGGTGCCCAATAATACCGATGGCAAGGTGATGTGCCATCATCATCACACCATCCTGGCCACGCACTCATCTCTCCACTACCATCGGACAGAAGGTACAGGAGCCTGAAATCTGTTACATCCAGGTTCAGGAATAGTTACTTCCCCACAGCCATCAGGCTATTAAACTCGCCAACAAACAGACTCTGAACTGTAACAGTCTATTGCACTTTATCTGCTTATTTATGTGTATATTGAACTGAACTGTTCTGTATTTTTGCTTACAATATTCTGTTGTGCCGCAGCAAGCAAGAATTTAATTGTCCTGTCTGGGACACATGACAATAAACTCTCTTGACTTGATTTGAACCCATACTAAACAACCCCTCTTTACCCACAATATTTCTGCAACTTTCCTCTTTGCACACTCCTGGAACACTTGTTCCCTGGTGCACCATATCTTGAGACTCCCTTACACCTAAACAACTTTAATCATTGTTGGCAATGAGATTCAATTTTGACTGTGACATATTGATAGGTAATTACTCTGTGAGTTGCCTGCAATTTATCATATTGTTGAACACTCTATTCTTCATCTTCACTTCACTGTTTTCCTACTGAGTGAAATTGCACTTACTGATTGAATTTTTCTATCCAATCAATGCCATCAATCCCTTTTTTTGCTCCACTGCCTACCCTTGTTCCCATTCTTAGCAAAATTCTTCAACTTTCTACCTTGCCCCACCTCATCCCTGGAATAAATAGCGCAAACTGCTTCTGGGGCTTGAAAGTTCAAAATACTCAAGGCCCAACCTTTATAATGATGAATGCAAAAAAATGCACAGGTCATGACAATATACTAATGTGCATAGACATGATGATTCTATATTTCTATATGCGTTTAGATTTAGATTTTAGAGATGCAGTGTGGAAACAGCCCCTTCGGCCCATCGAGTCCACGCCGACCATTGATCACTACATTTGTTTCGTTATCTCACTTTTGCATCCTACACACTAGGGACAATTTACAGAAGCCAATTAACCTACAAACCTGTACTTCTTTGGAATGTGGAAGGAAACTAGGACACCTAAAGAAAAAACAAGTGGTCATAGAGAGAATGTGCAAACCACATAAACAGCACCCACAGTGAGGATCAAACCCAGTTCTCTGGTATTGTAATGGCCCTGTCTCACTGTGCGAGTTGACCCACGAGGTACCCCGAGTGACAGACTCGTGGCTGTGCACGAGACTGCAAGTTTATGATCAAGTGTGTAATACGAGTTCCCGCGGGTATGTCATTGCTGCGATGTTCCTAGTTCCTCTCCCGAGTTAGCAAGTTCCTCTCCCGTTACTCTTGAGCCAACCGTGAATGAAGGTATGTTTTAATAAAGCAACAATGTTAAAATACATCTCCATCCTGTGGTTTTGAGTTATTTCAGCGCGGATGGGAAAATGCGCATCCTCCAGTAACCAAGCATTTCTTGTTGTTTTATGTTTTTTAAATACTTTTTTGCAATGGATCTCTATTTTAAATAATTTTAAAAAAGGAAGCAGCCCGGGTGACTGACATTGAGCGGCCGCCAGGACCCGACAGCAGACACACACACACACACACACACACACACACACACACACAGAGAGAGAGAGAGATACACACAGACAGCAGCTGGCCACCACTTCAGAGGAATTAAGCAGCTCGGGTGACTGAGCGGCCGCCGGGACCCGACAGTACACACACACACACACACACACACACACACACACAGATAGACAGAGAGGGAGAGAGAGAGACACACACACACACACACACACACACACACACACACACACACACAGATACACACAGACAGCAGCTGGCCACCACTTCAGAGGAATGAGGCAGCTCGGGTGACTTTGAGCGGCCACCGGGACCCGACATCAGACACACACACAGATACACACAGATAGACAGAGAGGGAGAGAGAGACACACACACACACACACACACACACACACACACACACACACACACACACACCACACACACACACACACACACACACACACACACACAGAGATACACACAGACAGCAGCTGGCCACCACTTCAGAGGAATTAAGCAGCTCAGGTGACTGAGCGGCCGCCGGGACCCGACAGTACACACACACACACACACACACACACACACAGATAGACAGAGAGGGAGAGAGAGACACACACACACACACACACACACAGAGAGATACACACAGACAGCAGCTGGCCACCACTTCAGAGGAATGAGGCAGCTCGGGTGACTTTGAGCGGCCACCGGGACCCGACAGCAGACACACACACAGATACACACAGATAGACAGAGAGGGAGAGAGAGAGACACACACACACACACATAGAGAGAGAGATACACACAGACAGCAGCTGGCCACCACTTCAGAGGAATCAAGCAGCTCGGGTGACTTTGAGCGGCCACCGGGACCCGACAGCAGACACACACACACAGATACACACAGATAGACAGAGAGGGAGAGAGACACACACACAACAACTCAGCGGACCAGGCAGCATCTCTGGAGAGAAGGAATAGAGTCAAGACCCTTCTTCAGACTTACCCGAAATGCCACCCATTCCTTCGCTCCAGAGATGCAGCCTGTCCCTCGGAGTTACTCCAGCATTGTGTGTGTCTATCTCCGGTGTGAACCAGCATCTGCTGTTCCTTCCCAATCCCACACTCTCGGCCCCGGGGGGGTGGATGGACCATCACACGTGGACACATCCCACCCACCACCCCAGACTTGCCCCTTCGGCAGGTCTTTAAGCCGTTCATTGAGACAGAGTGAAGCCACGGGGCAGGCGCCTCAGTAATAAAGGACAAGTGGCAGAAAGGCCGAAGATAGACACAAAATGCTGGAGTAACTCGGCGGGACAGGCTGCATCTCTGGAGCAAAGGAATGGGTGGCATTTCGGGTAAGTCTGAAGAAGGGTCTCAACTCTATTCCTTCTCTCCAGAGATGCTGCCTGGTCCGCTGAGTTACTCCAGCATTTTGTGTCTATCTTTGGTTCAGTCTTTACTCGAGCAAAAGAACAGATTATTAAAGTTCCCACGGTAGACTCACGAGACACTAAGATAAACGCACGGGGCCACTACGTTATTACAACGAGTTTAAATGTTTCCATTTTTAACTTGAACAGTTAATTTGACTCGTGGAAAAAATCAAACATGTTTGATTTTTTTCACGAGTTAACAAGTTTCCCGAGTACCTGCCGTTAGCGCAAACGAGTCGATAAGTTGCTCGTGCGAGTTCCGACGTTCCCGCTACGTGATCACCACGAGTGAAAACTCGGGGTCACTCGTGGGCCAACTCGCACAGTGAGACAGGGGTTTGGCGTGCACAGCCTAAAGTTGCAGGACAACTTTATTTGATCTTATTTGATCAATATTTGATCTTATTTGATTGTGCACACCGGGTTGATTGCATTTGTTGAACCTTCAATTAACCACGTGAAGGTTGCAATTTTCCACCCCATTAGGGATATGTTACAGGATGACCACGGCTGAGAATTCAATATTCCAGATAATGCACAATTTCAAAAAAATAGATAAAAAACAAAAAGAGATGGGGTAGCTTCCTTGTTCTTCTGTCGTATGTCTTTTAGACCTGCAGCTCCGTTGAGGCGAGCCAGGCCAACGTGTCATCGTCCAGGTCAATCAGACCTCGTTCACCATTCGGTGGCCGGTGTTTGGGGCAATTGGTGACTATGTGCTTCACTGTCTGTGTTGGGTCCCCACACTCGCAGGAGGCGCTGTCCACGAGGCCCGATCTCTTCATCGCTACTCCATAGCATCCAATGCCTGTTCTCAAGCGGTTGAGGGTTGTCCACTGCTTTCGGGGCAGGTCCTGGCCAGGGACGTCCATGGGGTCATCGAGGACACAAAGACAGCCTCTACCCGGCCTCCTCCACGAGAAGCTTACAGGCTCATTAGCCCACAAAGCGAAACCAATATTTTTACCACGTCTGCAGACCGCTAAAAGCCATGACTCCTCAGGCTGGGCGGCACCGTTAAATGCCGCCAACTGTCGAGGTTTAGCACTACTGCAGCTCAAAGTTGAAGGCCTTACCACCGCCAAGCTCAACGTCATCAAACAGATTGCCATCAAAAACAAGGCAACTATAGTTCTACTGCAGGAGACACACCAAAAACAAGAACTTCCTGAAACTTCCTGGGTATACCCTGGCTGATCACACCGCCGACAAACATCATGGCATAGCTACGTTTGTTTGTAACGGCATGGCCTGGTCAGCCATAGCACCGTGCAAAACACTACCAGTGTCAACATTTACAAGCCGCCTCCGAGCAGGTTGGTGCCAACATCTCTGCCAGCTGTCCCCGCCCCTGCCGTGTATGCTGGTGACTTCAACAGCCATCATACAGACTCGGCATACAGCAGCTCCAACGCTGATGGTGACTTCCTGGCAGAATGGGCCTCGACCACCGATGCAACACTCCTATACGACCCAAAGAAGCCACGCACTTTCTACTCTGCACACTGGAACAGCACCACCAACCCGGACTTGGCATTCGCAAAATGTCGGAACAACGAACCGCTCCCAGTAAGAAGCATCCTGGACAGGTTTCCCCGGACCATCGCTCATAACCATTCCAACTCTGGTCCAGCCCGTGGAAGGAAAAGATGTCAAGAGGTGGAACTTCCGGAAAGCAAACTGGGTAGGCTTCACACAACAAGTGAATAAGGCAGCCGTTGGCCTCCCACACCCACACCCACGCCCAATGAACCTGAACAACACCTACGACTCATATTGCAAGATGCTGCTAGCCGTCGCCAAGAAGAACATCCCCCGGGTAAAGCCTATGTTCCCTGTTGGAATGACGAATGTGAAGACCTAATTCGCGCCCACACAGAATCACAAACCAGCGAAGACAGGGACAAAGCAGCGAATGACCTAATCTGCAGATGTAAATGTAAATGAGAAACGCAGGCAAAGGTGGACGGAGACAGTGGAATCAATTGATTTCACACACTCCAGCCGTCAGGTGTGGCAGACCATGAACAAGCTGATGGGCAGGTCAACAACCCCAGAATAGTGTCCCATCACCGCAAATTCCATCGTGTCGCCACTGCTGAGCAACGGACGCTTCCCCAACGCAGACAAGGACTTCACGAGAACAACATTGGCGAGAGTCCACGAGTTACACAGGGCCCTAAGCTGCGACTCCAACCTATCCCACGATTCCACAACACAATAAATCGAGCAGGCCATCCGACGGCTGAAAACTGACCAGGCACCAGTCACTGACGGCATCCACCCGGAATACATAAAACACCAAGGCAAGAAGGCAAATGACTGGTTGTGCTCCTTCCTCGCCACGTGTTTCCTCTGCCTGAAGCAGCCAAAGATCTGGCGCCATGCCAAGGTGATCGCTCTGCTGAAGCCAAACAAGTCTCGTGATGACCCCAAGGGATACTGAACCATTTCACTGCTGTGTGTTCCATACAAGCTCCTGGAACGTCTCCTCCACAAACGTCTCAATCCAGTGATCGACCCGCAGCTGCCCAAAGAACAGGCTGGCTTCCGAAGCTGTAGGTCAACGGTGGACAAGGTGACTCTCCTGTGCCAAGACATAGAGGACAGCTTCTACGCAGGGGAGAAGGCTGGCGCTGTCTTCTTGGACCTCACAGCTGCATATGATACTATCTGGCTGTGTGGACTACACATGAAGCTTCTGGAAACAATCCCAGACAAGCACATGGTGAGCTTCATCATGGAGATGCTGAGCAACCGCAGCTTCAGTCTACACACCAGCAACGGGCAACGCAGCAGAGTGAGAAAACTTAAGAACGGCGTCCCACAGGGCTCAGCGCTGGCACCAATGCTGTTTAACATATACATCCATGACCTGCCTGCAACCCAGTCAAAAAAGTATGACTATATTGATGACCTGGCCATCCTACTTAGTAAGCCATCCTGGGAAGCAGCAGAAGAGGGCCTCATTGAAGACATGAACATCCTGTCTTCATACCTGAGGAACTGGTGCCTCAAGCTCAGCATGGGTAAGACAACATCTTCAATGTTCCACCTCAACAACAGGGAAGCAACCCGCAAGATGAACATCATGGTGGATAACGCCCAGTTACAGTCCCAGCCCGTCCCCACGTACCTCGGTGTGAAGCTCGACAGAAAGTTGTCATTCAAACAACACCTGGAAGGTGCCAAGGCAAAGACAAGCACCCGTGCCGCACTGATTCGCCGCCTAGCTGGCGCCACATGGGGAGCCACGACGAAGACACTGCGCATGTCCACAGTGACCCTGGTGTTCTCACCACCGAGTACTGCGCCCTGGTCTGGTGCCATAGCCCCAACGCCAAGAAGCTGGATGCTGCCCTCAACAGCGCCCTGCGGACTGTCTCCGGATGCCTACGAGCCACCCCAGTAAACCAACTGCCCGTCCTCGCTGGCATCGCCCCAGCCAACATCAGACGAGAAGCAGCCATGCTGGCCCTCTCTCGAAAGACACAGACCAGTGAATCCCTCCTCCGCCATCAGAGACACCACAGCGAGTGCGCCACAAGTCACGGCACCCTTTTGCCACACAAGCCCAAGAGCTGCTCTGCACAACACCGGCTGATGCTTCTAAGGCCGTCTGGGTCAAGACGAATGATAAAACACCATTGATCAAGCATGTGAACCAACAAAACACCAGATCAAAGGGAGGCTACAGATTTTTGGCTGTTGAGTAGAGCAACTACTCGTGGGTAAAAACTTGTGTTTTTATGTCTGGCTGTGGCAGCTTTGACAGTCCGGAGTCGCCTTCCAGAGGGAAGTGATTCAAAGAGTTTGTGGCCAGGGTGAGAGGGGTCAGAGATGATCTTGCCCACTCGCTTCCTGGCCCTTGCAGTGCACAGTTCATCAATGGAGGGAAGGTTGCAGCCAATAATCTTCTCTGCCGATCGGACGATTCGCTGCAGCTTCCAGGTGTCGTGCTTGGTGGCCGAGCCAAACCAGACCATGATGGAGAAGGTGAGAACAGACTCTACGTTGGCCGAGTAGAATTGGACCATCATTTCCTGTGGCAGATTGTGCTTCCTCAGCTGCTGCAGGAAGTACATCCTCTGTTGTGCCTTTTTGATTGTGGAGTCGATGGTAGCCCCCAACTTAAGGTCCTTGGAGATGATGGTTCCCAGGAACTTAAAAGACTCCACAGATGTGACTGTGGTGTTGTTGATGGTGAGTGGGGTGAGGGGAGGGGGAGCTCTCCTAAAGTCTACAATCAATTCCAATGTCTTAAGAGCATTGAGCTCTAGGTTGTTGCTACCGCACCGGGACACCTGCCAGCTGTGACACTTCCTGTCAGTAGGCAGATTCTTCCCCATCCTGGATCAGTCCAATCCGGGTTGTGTCGTCCGCAAATTTGAGAAGCTTGACAGAGGTGTCCGTGGAGGTGCAGTCGTTGGTGCAGAGAGAGGAGAGAGTACGCAGCCTTACAGTGCTCCTTTGCTGAGTGTTTGCGGGTCCGAGATGTGCTTTCCCAGCCTCACCTGCTTCCTGTCTGTCAGTAAGTTGGTGATCCACTGACAAAGGGGTTCAGGCACAGTCAACTCGGAAAGTTTGGAGTGTAGTAGCTCTGGCATAATGGTGTTGAATGCAGAGCTAAAACCAACAAACAGGATCCTCGCATAGGTCCCCTGGCGGTCTAGGTGTGTAGGATGAAGTGCAGGCCCAGGTTGACTGCATCATCCACAGATCTATTGGCCCGATTTGCAAACTGCAGAGGGTCCAGCAGGGAGTTTGTGCTATTTTTCAGCTTGGCCAGCACAAGCCTTTCGAGTGTCTTCATGAGTACAGTGCGACAGGCCTGTAGTCATTAAGACAAGTTATCCTTGCCTTTTTGGGTACAGAGACAATAGTGAAGACTTTGAAGCAGGCAGGGACAGTACATGTTATGAATCAGGAATTAATGCTATGCTGAATAACAGTTTGGTAGTACACACACAAACTGGAGGAACGCACCTCATATTCCGCTCGATGGCTTACAACCCTACTGCATCAATATTGAACTCACCAAGTTTTGGTAACTAACCTATAACCTCCCTCCCCCTTTCTCCGCATCATTTCCCTGTACTCCACATGGATGCACACACAATTCTTCCTTCCCCTGTCCCCCCATCCACTTCTACCTATATTCCTTCCTCTGGACTTACCTTTGATGCCTCTTTGTAGATCAGTAACTCATGTTATGAGTCATACTTTGTAGCTACGCCCATTAGTTTAACAGAAAGCCTCCCTGCCCTTGCTCTCTCACTTTTAGAGTAAGGTGCTAAGATGAAGTTACCTATGCTGTAACAGTAATAAAGTCTTTGGATCTTTAACACAGTGTGTGACATAAGTTATTCCAACAGCAGAAGCTCAACATGGTGTCAGAGTGTACAGACTCACTCCTTGCTTAATTATATTGCTTTTATTTTGGTTTGGTGTTTTTTTCCAGTATATATTACTATGGCTTCTGCTCTCAGAAAACCAGAGATCCTGGTGTTTGACGAGGACCTTGCAGAGCAGTGGCATGAATTTGAAGAGGATTTCTCAATTTACATTGAAGCGGCGCACCCTACTGCTGCTCCCGGTGTTCGAGCGTCAATTCTTCTTAATCTGGCAGGCACAGAAGCTGCTCAACGTGCCAGAAGATCTCATTATGAACTGGCTAGATTTGACCCAGCTGGTGTCCAGATCGCTCCCGCAGAGTCTATTGGAGACCCTGACTGCCTACTATGCAAATTCCGACAGTTAAGTGAGTTACGTACTAACTAGGTCATGGAGAGGCATTTGTTTTTTTCCCGAAGCCAAAGACAGGGAGATCCTGTGGAGATGTATGTCAGTGCGATGAAGCACATTGCCAATCGGTACAATTTCAGGGATATATGTGATAGCCTAGTCCATGACCGTTTGGTCTATAGTGTATGGTCAATGATAAATTACGTGACGAGTTACTGCGAGACGCTGAGCTTACTCTAGAGACTGATCAAAAGCACTGTCGCATTGCTGAAATGGCTGACGCTCATACAAAGGTTTTAGGGCACTCTGCTGGTCGTGAAATTAATGTTACCAGAATGTCTTATCAAATCTCTCGCAGTTCTCCTCAAGTGCCCAACAACTCTATCGTGAGATTAATAGACAATTGTTTTAACTGTGGGGGTTCACATGCTGCTGCTCATGACCGTTGCCATGTGTATGGAAAATCATGTTGATTTTGCAACAAAATAAATCATTTCTTCAGATGCTGTCATTCATGTAGCAACAGAGTTCAAACAAGGCAATCTGTTAATTCACATGGCCATCAAAACTTGCTCTCACAATATTCCCAACCAGCTCCCACAGATTTGCAGGCTGCTGGCGAAGGTTTTGACTTCGATGTACATTCCATGTCTGATTTAATGTATAAACAACTAGGTCGCTTTGCTCGTTAATGGCAAGAACTTTTATCTCAAAGTGGAAACCAGTGCAAGATGCAATGTGATTTGTCTAGCTGTGTTTAAAAAGTTACAAAAAACAAAGACTGTCACTCTTACAGCTGCCTCCCTTCTCCCATTTGCAGGAGGTCCAGTGCACCCTATCGGTCAAGTTGAGTTACACTGCTGTCTTAACTCACGTGTCCACAACCTGAATTTCTACCTGAATGACTGCCCTGGCAGACCCATTGTCTCTGCCTGTTCGTGCCCCACCGAACACATTTCCACATACCTTGACGCCATCCTATCCCCCTTTGTTAAATCCCTCCCCACCTATGTTCAAGACACCTCAGACACTCTCCGTCGGCTCCGTGCATTCCATTCTCCAGGCCCCCATCCTCTCATCTTTACCATGGACGTCCAGTCACTCTACACCTCCATCCCACACCAGGACGGTCTCAAAGCCCTCCGGTTCTTCCTCGACCAGAGGAGCAACCCATACCCGTCCACTGACACCCTCCTCCGCCTAGCAGAGTTGGTCCTCACCCTCAATAACTTCTCTTTTGATTCCTCCCATTTCCTCCAAACACAAGGCGTAGCTATGGGCACACCGCATGGGCCCCAGCTACGCTTGCCTCTTTGTTGGGTACGTCGAACAATCCTTGTTCTCGGCGTACCAGGGCCCCATCCCCGACCTCTACCTCCGTTACATCGACGACTGCTTTGGTGTCACCTCCTGCACCCACACACAACTGACTGACTTCATTCGTTTCACACCACCAACTTCCATCGGCACTCAAATACACTTGGACCATTTCCGACACTTCCCTACCATTCCTTGACCTCACCATCTCTATTGCAGGTGATACGCTCCTGACCGACATCCACTACAAACCTACTGACTCCCACAGCTACCTGGACTACTCTTCCTCCCACCCCTGCTTCCTGTAAGGACTCCATCCCCTATTCCCAATTCCTCCGTCTACGCCGCATCTGCTCCCAGGATGAGTGTTTCCACACCAGGTCATCACAAATGGCCTCATTCTTCAGAGAACGGGATTCCCCTCCCCCACTATTGATGAGGCTCGCACCAGGGTCTCCTCCATACCCCGTAAACACTGCCCTCGCTCCCCATTCCCACACTCGCAAACAGGGCAGAGTCCCCCTGGTCCTCACCTTTCACCCACCAGCCAGCAAATACAACATATAGTCCTCCGCCAATTTCGCCACCTCCAACGTGACCCCTCCACCCGCCACATCTTCCATCTCCCCCCCTGTCTGCCTTCCGCAAAGACCGCTCCCTCCGCAACTCCCTTGTCAATTCTTCCTCCCCTCCCACTCTACCCCTTCCCCAGGCACTTCCCCTTGCAACCGCAAGAAATGCAACACTTGCCCTTCACCTCCCCCCTCCACTCCTTTCAGGGACCCAAGCAGTCCTTCCAGGTCCGACAGAGGTTCACCTGCACCTCCTCCAACCTCAACCTACTGCATCCGCTGCTCCAGATGCCAGATGATCTATATCGGTGAGACCAAGCGGAGGCTTGGCGATCGCTTCGACGAACACCTCCGCTCGGTGGCTCAGCACTTCAACTCCCCCTCCCATTCCACATCCGACCTCTCGGTCCTGGGCCTCCTCCACGGCCAGAGTGAGCAACACCGCAAGCTGGAGGAACAGCACCTCATATTCCGCTTGGGGAGTCTGCATCCTTTAGGCTTGAATATTGAATTTTCTCAATTCTGTTAACCCTTGCTGTCTCCCCCCCTTCCCACCTCTCCCTCAGCCCTCGGGCCCTGGCATTCCCTCTATCTCTATCTCCCTCCCCCACCCCAGTCGCACCAGCTTCTCATTTTCACACCACAAACAGCTTACAATGGCTTGTTCCCTTTATCACCGATACTTTTTTGCATATCTTTCACTCATTGCTCCTTATCACTCCACATCACCGTCTATATCTCTCGTTTCCCTGATCCCTGACCAGTCTGAAGAAGGGTCTCGACCCGAAACGTCGCCTATCTCCTTCGCTCCTAAGATGCTGCTGCACCCGCTGAGTTTCTCCAGCTTTTTGTGTAACCTGAATTTCTATGTTGTTCGTGAGGATGTGCCGTTTCTGCTGGGTGCCAACGCATGTCAAGACATGGGACTTGTCCCTTTCAGCCCATCTGTTTGTCATCTGACTACAACCTGTGATTTTAGCCAAAACATTCTGACACAATAGAAAACTTTGTTTGACGACAAGTTGGGCAGGTTTCCTGTTAGGTACATAATCAGCATTGACCCCGAGGTAATTCCAGTTGTTCATCCAGCTCATAAGATTCCCCATGCTATGCTGGACCATGTTCAAAGTGAACTCAACAGAATGGTGTCTCGAGGTGTGATTGCTTCCATCGCTGACCCCTCAGATTGGGTTTCCACCATGGTTGTGGCAATGAAGAAGAATAAAGACGAAATACAGGTTTGTATCAATCCTAAGAACTTAAACACATCCATTGAACGACCTCACTATCCCTTGCGCACTGTTGCCGAGATTGTTGCGCAGATGGCTGAGGCAACTGTATTCACAGTACTAGATGCCAAGAGTTCATTCTGGCATAAGCTCTGCTAGTGAAGTATTTCAACAAGCTATGGAGCAGTTGTTTGCAGGTTACCCATGCTCCATTGTAGTGAATGACATCCTCGTTGCGGAATTAACTGATCGGGATGATGCTGATCTGACAAAGGTCCTGGATCGCGCCAAGGTCATTAACCTCAAGCTAAACCCTCAAAAATGCAAATTCAGGGTAAGTGAGGTGAAATACATAGGCCACGTGTTCACTAAAGATGGCCTAAAAATGGATCTGGCGAAAACCAGTACAATCAACGAACTCCCAGCACCCACAGACGTGCTCGGTCTGCAGAGATTCCTTGGCATGGTTAACTACTTGAGCAAATTTATTCCGGACTTCAGTAAAATATCAGCCCCGTTGCACCAGCTTACACACAAAGACACTGCTTGGATCTGACACGAGCAACAGCAGAGGGCGATCACCACTCTTAAGCAGCAGATGTCTTGTGCTCCTGCTCTCACTTACTTTGATCCTAAACGACCGGTCACTCTGATTTGTGATGTTTCACAACACGGACTTGGCGCAGCATGTCTTCAAAATGATGGTAGCGGCAATAAGCCTGTTGCCTATGCCTCTCACACTATGACTGACACAGAACAATGATATGCTCAAATTGAGAAAGAGCTGTTGGTGGTTGTTTTAGACTGCAAGAAATTAAATGACTTTATCTTCGGTCAAACAGTCATGATTGAAACTGACCACCAACCTCTAATCAGCATCTTTAACAAACCAATTCATACCTCTCCAGGGCGCCTACAGCGGATGCTGCTGCAGCTTCAAAAATATGACACCGTTCTGACCTACAAACATGGAAAGGATATGCACCTGGCTGACACTCTCTCGCGCGCACCCCGGAAGACCTGTTAGGGTCCGTCCTCGCCGGAAGATGACTATCATAATGACTGTGTCTTTTATTCCCTCATCCTGTATGGAGGACTTGGTTGCTCACACTGCTGCTGACAGTACTTTACGGTCGCTAGCCTCTGTCATTAAGCGCGGCTGGCCAGGCAAACACTACAACTTTCCGCTGCCAGTTCAGCCTTTCTTTGCCGTCCATGATGAGGTAGTGCTGCAGGATGGCAGTATTGTAAAAGGACACAAGGCTGTGGTCCCTGCTTCGCTGCACAGCAAGTATTTTAACGCTGCGCACACAGAGCACCCAGGCGCTGAAGCTACCGTCCTATGGTCAAGAAACATGTTTTACAGGCTTGGCATGGTTGAATACATCACCGAGAATGTGGCGTCCTGTGCAGTGTGTAACAGCCTGGCACCTCATCAACAAAAGCAACCACTTATTTCACATCTGGCTCCTGCCCTCCCGTGGGCTACAGCAAAGATCCTGTAACGGAGCAAGTTGGCCTACTCCCACGATAAACGCGTAGTACGTTCATGGACAGATTCATGGGTAATTATAGGACCCATTTCAGCAACCAGCCTCCACCATCTTGCTTGTGCCATCTTGCTTCCGCCCAAAGATATGATCTTTGCTTCCGCTTCCGCCTCCGTCTTCGGGGTTGAGGCGGTGGCCCGACTCGGGGCTGAGGCTGTGTCCCGGCGGAACGGCCCGACTCGGGGCTGAGGCTGTGTCCCGGCGGCCCGACTTCGGAGGTTCGGCTGCGGGCCCAGTAGACATCGTCGGGAACTCGCAGGTCACAGGTTGGTGACCTGTTTTTACAGAGCTCCCGCGGCAACAGCTTCGTCCGCTGCACTGGAGTACGGCAGCTTCAACTGCCCCGGGCCGCGGAGTTTGAACCGGCCAGTGGCAATATTGGTGCCATATGCTGCTGATGTGTCGTTATTAGATATTCAGTGTTAAAAAGAGAAATAAAGCACAATAAAAGCGAAAAGATGTTCCTTCCACAGCGAGCGGGGAGTCTGGCCCGGATCAGCATGGCCGAGAAAGGTTTACAATGTTTACATTCGGGAGGTTTACAATGTTTTTTTATTTAATGTTGTCCCTTGTCCCTTGTCTAGTCTGAAATAGAGTTCATCATTGGATATAAAAATCGGAAGAAATGTAAATGTGTGTGTTATATTATTATATACATCTATATCACATTCATGTATGTGTGTTCTTTCCAGCACAATCTAATCAGTTGTATGCTCGCTGAATAAAACCATCCTTAAGTTATACATGATTTGTAAATCTTGCTTAAACACATTTAATTTTGTGAAATACTTAATTTAGATAACCCCACCATTACAGACAGATCTCATTCCACTCTCTGGCTTTTGGGAAGACCATACCCATTTTATTGTTGAGAAACAACTCCATAGACACAAAAACATTAAGTAACATTCCAGGGCTAGAGCAACTGGAATCTTCATATTGCTATTATTTTCCCAAATACTGCAGTTGTAAACAGTGTGATTAGATGAATGAATTACAGAGTGCAAGTGTCATCTCAACAAAATCACCTCAAACACAGCATATGAGCCATTTAAAAAGAAATTATTTCAAATTTAAAACATTTTATTATTAAACATTAACAAGATGGTTTATATGCAACCAATAATAAGTTACCTCACTCCCAGTTAACATCATCAAACGCCTTCCCCTATAGGAAAAAGCCGTGCATACCCAGTGCTATCATTAAAAGATGTTGCACACTTAAGAGCTTGTAAAGTTTTCATTTACAAACAGAATTATGAATCTAACCCTATATCAGACACACAAACTGTTCTCCCGCAACGTTGATTACACCAAAGATCCTATAGGTTCCGGTTACTATAAAATCAACTCAAACACAGCTTATGAGCCATTAAAAATATGATTTAAAAAAGAAAATTACCAGTCAAATTTTATTCTTTAACAAGAATTAATAGAATTATGAAATAACAGAATTATGAATCTAGCCATATATCACACACACAAACTGTCCCCCCAGCAACGTTGATTACACTGCGAGTCGGGTCAGGTCGGGTAGGTTCCGCTTACTGAAATGGACGAAAGAAATGCCCATGTTCCGCTTCGTTGCGTACTACACGTCAACACATTGCATTTCGCAGGAGTGGCCTATCTTGCTCCGCTATAGGATCTTTGGTCTACAGTGGCAACTGACATATTTGAGTGGCATGGCAAGCAGTACCTGGTACTTGTCGATTCGTATTCTGGATAGTTTGACATTGATTTTCTTAGCAGCCCCACTTCGCGCGGAGTAGTTTCGAAGCTTGCTCGCCATTTTGCAGACCACGGAGCTCCGTGCATATTGTTATCTGATAACAGCAGTCAATTTACCAGCCAACATTTCAAGGAGTTTGCTGCACTATGGGGTTTTCGCCAAATCACCAGCAACCCTGAATATCCACAGTCGAATGGACTAGCTGAGCGGGCTGTCAAAAGTGCCAAACAGCTCATGGAACGTTCATACAGAGCTAATTCCGATGTGTTCCTGGATCTACTGAACTTACGCAACATCTCCTGCGACCCCATTTTGGGTTTAACTGCTCAACATTTATTGTCGAGTCAGACCCGAGCCACGGTGCCTGTAGCGGATCAGGCATTGATCCCACAGGTGGTTCGTTCCACCATCGGAAGTCCGGTCCAGGTTACAACAAAAGCATGACGTTCAAAAACAGTGGTATGACAAAACAAGTAGGCCGCGGCCACCATTAACCAAGGGACAGGTGGTTCGTTTGCAGTCTGACAAAGGCCATGACCATTTTGCTGTAATTTCTGTAACTGCTTCTGAGCCACGCTCATATCTGGTCAGTGCCGATGGCGGCATCTACAGGTGTAACAGACAACATGTACTGCCTGTAAATGAGCCAGCTCCACCTCCGTATTATCCAGACTGTACAAGTGTACTTCCATCCATATCCAGCAGCATTTATCCGCCTACACCAGCACAACAACCTGCTTCTATAATGACTGCTTTGCCAGTGGCGACACCCCCTCCGCCTGCGCCACAGTCCCGTTTCATCACCGGGAATGCTGGTTCAGTCTCCGTCATCTGTGAAGCCACCGGCTCTGTCCCTGGTGGGGGAAAATTGAGATGGTTTTTATCGCACACGTGCTGGTCGTGTTTGCAAGCCCACCGCGAAGTACCTGGGCTATGTTTGACTTTCCTCCAGCTTATTATCAATTGCTATGCATGCCTTATTTAGTCAATGGTTTTGTCGTGACATTTAATTCTTTAAGAGGGAGGATGTAGATCAGTGACTCATGTTATGAGCAGTGATGGAAATGGGGAGTAACGCAGGGGTACAGCGTTCCCCTAGTTTTCAGTTTCCATCCTGTACGTGAATTTGCAGCTTTATCATGCGCTACTTAATCCAAGGGCGAGCGAACGCGTGGACAGACGGATGAAAGCAACGATCACAGAGCGGAATAGGTGATATTTCGGGTCGAGACCCTTCTTTAGACTGAGTCAGGGGAAAGAGGAACAAGAGATATAGACGGTACCAAGGACAAATGAATGGAAGATATGCCTATATCTCCCGTTTTCCTTTCCCTTAACTGTCAGTCTGAAGAAGAGTCTCGATCCGAAATGTCACCTATTCCGCACTATGATCGTTGCTTTCGTCCATCTGTCCGCGCGTTCGCTCGCTCTTGGCGCTTATCCCCTCAGACTCCGCCAAATAAACACACACAGCATGTCCGGCAGATCGTTGTGGGCCGAGACCAGGAGTAGGGCGAAGGATAGCATCAAACGGATTATGTCTGTTATCGTAAAAGTACGGAAATGGTGAGGGGGGAATTTTAAAAAACATTCGAAGGAAAAAGATGTTTAACGAAAAAAAGGGACCCGGCGATGGCTCCGTGTCCGTGTCGGAGAGAAGGGGGATGGGGGGGGGGGGGGAGATGGCTTGAGTGGGTGCAAGATTGTCTGGAGCTCCTTCCAAATGGCACTATTTTGTACTGGACTAAGTGGTACCCGTCGGGTCCCATGTTCACACGGGAGGGCTGGTCCCCCAACGCAATATTCCACTTCTCCACCAATTCCAATATTGGTGGCCAGTGGGGGGGGGGGTTCTGGAGCGCTAGTATGGGTGTTGTGGGCCGAAGGGACTGGTTTCCAGAGGGTTAGTACAGACATTGTGGGCCAAATGGATTCTTGAGCTGGCAGCTCAGTCACTCAGGCCTGATGGGCTGGCAGCTCAGTCATTCAGGTCTGGTGGGCTGACAGCTCAGTCACTCAGGCCTGGTGGGCTGGCAGCTCAGTCACTCAGGCCTGGTGGGCTGGCAGCTCAGTCACTTAGGCCTGGGGGGCTGGCAGCTCAGTCACTCAGGCATGGAGCGCTGGCAGCTTGGAAACTGCCAGAAGTTCTGCCCCAAACAGGTGAGAGACTCTGTGAGAGAGAAGGGGGAGAGGGTGGAGAATCAATTTTAGACATTTTGCATCATTTTCTGCAGATCACAGCAATTAAGGAGGAAAGTCTATCCTGGCCATTTCCATTGCCTTTTCAAGTGCAGGGCAGGCCGAACAGCTCATTGGATTTTCATTTCATTTCCATTGCCATTGCAGTTTCAAGTACAGGGCAGGCCAAGCCAAACAGCTGATTGCATTTTCATTTCACTTCCATTGCCATTGCAGTTTCAAGCACAGGGCTGGCCAAGCCGAACAGGTCATTGGATTTTCATTTCACTTCCATTGCCATTGCAGTTTCAAGCACAGGGCAGGCCAAGCCAAACAGCTCATTGCATTTTCATTTCATTTCCATTGCCATTGCAGTTCAAGCACAGGGCAGGCCAAACAACTAATTTCATTTTCATTAAGGGCTAACAAATCATTTATTGCAAGTACATTGCAGACTCACAGTTCAGTTGATTCACAGGTTAGAAGGAGAGTCGTTGCCTCTCCCTCGCAATCTTGCAGAGTGACTGAGTCATGTCCAGGCATCCGGGGATTTATAGTCCCTCCCCCCGGAAGGGGTGTTACCTTCATCGCGGTGATTGACAGCCGAGAGGATCTCAAGGTTTTTTAAATTTTCATCGATGGGAAAAATCCTCGGGGCCTGCTCAGCGGAGGACTGAGTAAGATGGCCAAAAATCAAAGTGATATATGGTAGCGTTTTTTTTCTAAAATCAATATACAGTGCAGACAGGAAGTGGTCAAGATGAGACTTTTAACTATATAGATGTTCAAAGTTAATAAGGAGGACTAGGCAGGAATATCAAAATGATCACCTGCAGCTGAGAAACAAACAAGATGATTTGTGCATGAAGAAGCCATGACTGTAATGTTTGAGACCACGTAAGGTCCTGTTGTGACTAGCACAAAGAAAACATGTCCGACATCTTGTAAGTAAGGTTTAATCTCCACAACCGACAGAAACTTCTCCAAGGTCACCTGACCTCAATCACGGCGGCATAGGCATTTATATTAAAGGGGCACTGGCATTTATTTTATATATACAGCACATCTCCCCCTTCAACGTTGGTCAAAACTAATAACTTGAACCTTTAATCAATTTAATGTGGATAAAGTACCCCAAATAACACAGTGCTCTTTATACTACAAAACTACTAAATAATTGCCCAACAATTTTACATAACAAGTCGAGTTGGGGGTTTTGACAATCGCCCACTTCTCGTACAAGTCGTATTTCCAACACGTTCTGTGTCGTATTTCTGTTGTGTGCGAGAACCTTGTGATGCGGCCTGTGATAATTCTCTTGAGTCTGGGAGACTAGCTCCTTCTGGGAGAGGGGTTCCTCCTTGTGGGAGTGTTCGCACTTGTCTGCTGCGTGTTGCCAGGGCATGGCTCAGCTGCTTCGTGCACAGGTCGTATGTCCTTCCTGTTTCTGCGGAACTCCACACCGCTCGGTGTAGAGATGACGTAGCTCCGAGGTGACAGGTTTTCTCTTGCAATCGATTGGTTTGGTATGAAACCACACCTGTTTTTTCTTTCCTCATAATACTTTTTATAGTTTGCACACAGCGCTCTATCTGCCCGTTGCTCTTGAGGTGACATGGGCAAATTCCCAGGCATTCTGGAACCTACGAAACTCAGCACAGACAAATTGTATTGCATTGTCCGTCATCACCAAGTCAGGAATGCCATTCCAGGCAAACATGCCCGTCATCTCACGTATCACCGAATGTGACGTCATGTCCGTCAGTTGTGCTATTTCTGGGTACTTGGACTATTTCTGGGTAATAGTCCACTACAAGCAAATGGTCAACTCCATCCAGATGGAAGATGTCTGCGCCGACCTTAGACCAAGGTCTGCTAGGGATGAAGTGTGGTTGCAGCGGCTCGCTTGCTTGTGTTTTCCTGGTCGCCTGGCATATCGAGCAATTTCCCACAGTGTCCTCAATCTGTGCATTCATTCCTGGCCACACAAATAAATTGCGGGCTCGTTGTTTAAGTTTCACTACTCCCAGATGCGATTCATGCAGCGCGTTCAGCATCTGCCTTCGCATGCTTTGGGGGACTACGATTCGGTTTTCCCTCAAGACTAATCCATCGACTTCAACCAGCTCGTCTTGGTATGTATGAAACGGAGTCAAGTCCGAGGGCAGATCATGCCTGTTACTAGGCCAACTTTTTGTTATGTACTCGCACAACAGTGTTAGGGTTCGATCTTTTTTTGTTTCAGCTTTGAACTGCGCAAGGCACTCGTCTGACATGTGTAGGATGGATTCTACAGTATGAATCACGTTCGGCAATGCGGTGTACTCTTCCGCAGGCGTGTGTGCACTGGGCAGCCGGCTCAGGGCATCGGGGACAAACATTTCACGTCCTGGCTTCCACCATATTTCCAGGTTGTACCGTAGCAGGTGCATTCGCATGCGCTGGAGTCTGGGGCTTAATTTGTGTAGCCGCTTGGCGAGCAAGCCTACTAATGGCTTGTGGTCAGTAAAGATTACTGTGCACTGACCAACAATGAAGTCATGAAACTTTCTGCATGCGTACAATATGGAGCACAGCTCCCTCTCTATAGTCGCATAGTTGCGCTCAGCCGCGTTCACACGTCGTGAAGCATATGCAACAGGTCTCTCGTCTTGCATCAGGACCGCTCCAAATCCGTTGTTGGAAGCATCTGTGGCAATTGAAGTGGGCGCGTTCACATCGTACAGTTTGAGTACGGGTGGCGAAGTGAGAAGACATTTCAGCTTGTCTACTACCTGTCTGTGATTCTGCTCAAAATGCCACGCTATTCCCTTTTCTGTTAGCTGTCTAAGTGGGGCGGTGATCTCCGAGAGGTTCGGAATAAACTTGGCCATGTATGTCACCATCCCCAAGTACGTTTGCACTTCAGCCTTGTTTGTCGGGTATGGCATTTGTAGCAAGCTGCTGACACGCCTGCTTGTGAGATGATGTGTCCCACATATTCAATCTCATTTGAGCGCATTACCGACTTTCGGGGATTGAGCTTTAGGCCGAATTCCTTCAACCGTTCGAGTAGGGCTTTCACCCTTGCTTCATGTTGTGCTGTGTTCACACCCCAAACGAAAATGTCGTCAACAACTGTCTCCACCCCTTCTAAATTGCCAAACTCTTCCTGCATCGCCCGCTGCCAAATCTCACTTGCGGATGAGATTCCAAATGAAAGCACCAGGTACCGGTATCTCCCAAATGGAGTATTAAATGTGGTCAGACGCGAGCTGTCATCGCTCAGTGGGAACTGCCAGTACCCACTTGTAGCGTCAAATTTCGAGAACCATTCTGCATTTGGCATGCGGGCTGCAATGTTCTCGAACGTCGGCATCGGGAACACGTCCGACATCTTGTAAGTAAAGTTTAATCTCCATAACCAACGGAAACTTCTCCAAGGTCACCTGAACTCAATCACGGCGGCACAGGCATTTATATTAAAGGGGCACTGGCATTTATATTACATATACATCACAATGACCAAAGCAAAGATAACAGAGCGGAGACGGAAGCTGGTTACGGAAATGGCGCTGAAGATTACCCATGACCCCACTATGGCTTTCTCGTCGAGTGGACTATCTTGCTCCACTATAGGATCTTTCGTTTCCAGTCTCCATGAGATGGAGAGTGGGGAGGAAAGTGGCGCTGTAAGGGCAGTCCACGTCTTTCACCAGCTCATTGGAACTTTTCCCAATTCCATAATGACTGTCTAAGAACTTGGCCCTCATCAAACCTAGCGTCTCTTCGCCATAAATGGAGTTCACCTCCTGGACGCTCAACTCGTAGACCGCCCGATCCTTCCTGAAGCGGATATCAAACAGTTGTAAACCACTGGCGGGACTGTGGCGGAACGCGAACTCCCAGTCAAAATAGCGAACGTGTTTGCAATGTGGTATCTTGGTTCACATGGCTTGAACTGGAGGTGGCCGTAGGTTTGAAACTTCTGGCGAGGACTCAGCAAGGCGTAGTTGGATCCGAATCCGTCCTTTGGATCTCTCTCGCTCCCCTCTCTCTCACCCTCTCGCCTCGGCATTCCCGGAACCATTTGGTGTTTTGCGGGGATGGCTGCATCTGCAGTTCCTTCCTGTTGGGGAGGGGGAACCCTGGCCCGTGGTGGCTCCTGATCCGTTCCCTCCACGGGTGCCGCCTGGCCCACTAGGTTCCTCCAGCACTCAGTGTTTTTTGTTTGGCTCTGGAGTTGAAGGTGGACACGGGGGGGCTGGGGTGGCTCAGCGGGATGGGCGGCGGCTCTGGGGAGTGGGTGGCGTTTCAGTTCGGTGAGTTCAGTTCAGTCTGAAGAAGAGTCTCCAGAGTCGCTGCCTGTCCCACTGAGTTACTCCAGCTTTATGTCTAACTTCAATTCCAAGAGTTAAATAAAAAACAGAGTGCTGGCAGAACTCAGGGGGCTAGGCGGCATCTGTGGAGGGAATGGATTAGGAGTTATTTCGGGCCAGGGTTCTTCTTCAATAGGAAGGAACTGCAGATCAAAGACACTAGAGCGGATACTAGTATCTTTGCTGCAGATCAGGCATGACATTCTTCCGATTTAAATCGGAATTCCGATTTTATTGTTTTCCTATTAGTCAATTTTTTGTACCCGATTATTTGGCCGCCAATCAACCGCTGTCTCTAAGGACATTGTGTCCAATCACATAATGCGCTGATCACTCGGCAGCCAATCAGACACAGTCTCCAAGGGGCCTTTTGATCAATCACCGACCTGCTTCCCTCACCGAAGCAGACGATGGCTGCAGTCAACACAGAGAGAGATGCAAGAAAGCAGCTATGACATATAATACACAATAAACTATATTATAAATACACAATAAACAAGTTATGCATTCTTGTACTCTTACATGGGTATGACTGCACATTAAAAAAATCCCCCCCCTTCCTTCCCAACCTCAGCCTCACGGACTTTAGAGTATCCCTAGTTCCTAAAACCCATTTCCATCACTGGTTACGAGTCATACTTTGTAGCTACGCCCATTAATTTAACAGAAAGCCTCCCTGCCCTTGCTCTCTCCTTTTTAGAGTAAGGTGCTAAGATGAAGTTACCTATGCTGTAACGTTAATAGTCTTTGGATCTTTAAGACAGTGTGTGACTTAAGTTATTCCAACAGCAGAAGCTCAACACTCTTCTACCCTTATCTCTTTATCTCACACCTTTTCTGTTAATCTCTGGCTTTTATCCAACCATCTGCCAATCAACCCCCCCCCCTCCCCCCACCACACACACACCTCTTACCTGTTTCCACCTTACCAGACTTTGTCCCACTTCCACCTCCCTTCCAACTTCTTCCCCCTCCACCAGTCTGAAGAACGATCCAAACCCAAAATGTTGCCTATGCATGTTCTCCAGAGATGTTGCCTGATCCACTGAATTACTCCCGCATTTTGTATCATTTTCTGTAAACCTGCATATGCAGTCCCTTGTGACCACAGGGATTTGGTAGTGTTTTAGATACTAATGAAAGTAATGTAGACTAATCTTGGGTGGAAATAATGAATCACAGGGAATGAAGATGCAGGTGGGAGTAGTCCATGTGATCCCAAGGTGTGGTTTCACAATTGGTCAAATCATAAATGGGAAAACTGCAATTATGAGCGATTTTAATCATGTCGATTTGGCGAATTAAACTAACAAGTATACCATCGAAGAACTTTTAGAATGTGTTAAGAATGATTTCTTCCAAGTGTATGTTATAAACCAACCCACGCTGTTTTCAGACACAAACTAACTCAGGAGGTTACTCCAGCACTTTGACAGAAGGGTCCCAACCCGAAACATCACCAATTCATGTTCTCCAGAGATGCTGCCTGACCTGCTGAGTTACTCCAGCACTTTGTGTCCTTTTGTATATTAACCAGCGTTTGCAGTTCTTTATTACTACACATGGTAGCAAGACCGAGTGAGATCAAGCATAGTAGATATACGTTTCTAGGGCAGTCCTTTGGTATAGAACATCATTTCTACCCGGGGCGACTTTGGAAACTAGACCTCTCGGATATTTAAGGAGGAAGTAGATAAATGTTTAAAGATTAGACTGAAGATAGACACAACAAGCGGAACAGGCAGCATCTCTGGAGATAAGGAATGGGTGACGTTTCCCTTCTTCCGACATCAAAGATTGATGGCTGTGCTGAATAGACGCAGAAGAGATGAGGTTCTGGGCCAGCTGATCGTACTGAGTGAACGCCTCTTCACTGTTCAAACCAGAGCTGACCACCTCAGACACCACCATAAGCAATCAGCACACTCAGACGCTTAGGCTCTGTTGCTGTTCTTGACAACACGGTTGCCACCCCTTTAAAACAATCCAGTTGAGTTGGGGGAAGAGACCATCGTGCGCACGGGCGCCTCCGCCTCCGCCGCCCGCCAACCACCAACCGCCCGCCCACGTGACGCCTAACCCCGTGACCAAAGATGTCCGCTCGATCATCTTTGCCCGCGACCCTTCCCAGCAGCGCATGCGCGGCGCGTCTCCGGGCCGGGCCGAGAATGGCGGAAGTAGCTCGTCCGAAAAAATCTCGGCAGACAGCGAAAGGCCAGGTAAGATCGCGAAGCTTTCGGTGTGAGCTGTGACTCAAACTAAAGGTGTCACCCTGAGCGCGAGGTAGTTTCGGGGGCACACAAAAAGGCTGGAGAAACTCAGCGGGTGCAGCAGCATCTAAGGAGCGAAGGAGATAGGCGACGTTTCGGGTCGAGACCCTTCTTCAGACTGGTCAGGGATCAGGGAAACGAGAGATATAGACGGTGAATGTTTCGTTTCGGGGGCCGCAGGAAGACCGCAGGGATGTGCATTAGTAGTTAGTAGTCTTAAGAAGGGTTTCGGCCCGAAACTTTGCCTATCTCCTTCGCTCCATAGATGCTGCTGCACCCGCTGAGTTTCTCCAGCATTTTGTGTACCCTGCATTAGTAGTTTAGTGCTTGGGGAGGTGTGGGGTCAGGCTGCATCAGGCTTTGCGTAGAGCCTAGGCATTAAGTGTCACTCACTACCTGCTGAGGTTCTACCAGTCCCCGGTGACACAAAGGATGGCCTGGCTCAAATGTTGCGCAATGTGCCAGTTAGCTGAACATCGCCAGGAAAGGTTTGTCCAGACAAACACCTTTGACCACAAGTCCACCAGGTAGTGGTCAGCACAGAACGTTCTGCAGGAAAGGGCCTCGATGAATCTTGTGGCGTGGTTCCCAGCTTGTCTGGAGAAATGCAAATGTACCAGTACACTCCAACAAACTCCAAGACCCCACTTCGGTGGCGGTGACGAGGGCCCTCCAAGTCAGATGCTTCCTGCACCATCTGAATCTTACTACCAGTACACGCTGCCTTCAGGATGGCTGCTGAGGAGAGGAGGCAGTTACCCTCTTCTTTGCAGATTGTGGATTTGTGAAGAGAGTGTGGAGAATGATGCAAGGGTCCTGAACAGTTCCGTAACAGAAGACTCTCTGATTTACAGACTGTTCCTCGGGACACATTCAGGGACGGACATGAAGTACTACTGGAAGGTCATTAACTTGGTGAAAGACGCCTTTAGTTTGTCCGAAACTTGTTGATCTCCCAGCAGAGTGAGATATCTATCAGGGAATGTTGCCTACCGGCCCATTCCAGACTTTGAGGATTTTTATCAGACATTAATCAGTCTGAAGAAGGGTCTCGAATCGAAACGTCACCCATTCCTTCCAGATATGATGCTGTCCCGCTGAGTTTCTCCAGCATTTTATGTCTACCTATGGCCCATTCTAGACTGTAGGAGTATGTGCTGAGGGACGCACTGAAGTTTGGTGCAGCTAACGGCAAGGCTATGTGGCAGAGGACCACAATCTAGGTCCTTTCGCTGCTATACATTGGGGGGTAGGGTCTGGTGAAGACGCTCCTCAAACAAAGGGAGGTGATATTAACCCGAGGGGGCCACATGAGTGGCTAGGGTACCTGGTATAATGTGTAGGAAGGAACTGCAGATGCTGGTTGAAACCAAAGATAGACACAAAGTCCTAGGCTGCTCAATATCTCCCTATATCTCAGGCCCTCAAGTCTGGCAACATCATAAATCTTCTCTGTACTCTTTATAGCATAATGGCATATTTCCTGTAACTGCCTTTTTATTTTCCAGGACAAAAAGAAAAAGGGTACTACAGATATCAAGAAAAAAGAAAATTCTAGACCAGAACCAGAATTGAACCAGGAATTGATTTCCAGTCAACCAACAAAAGTAGAGTTTTCTACAGTAGGTCATAAATCTCAAAATGAAGCAGTTTCAAAACCAAACACAGAGGAGCAAAGTGAGGATTACCAATTGCTTCCTACTTCAATGGTGGCTGAAGTGCCTGTGGAAATACTTCATGAGCCTGAATTGTGTACAAAAACTGCATCCATTGCAATAGTTGAATCTGACTTTGATTCAAAACAGTTGATTGCATTGGATGGCGAACAAAAACAATTTCAGTTAAATCAGACAAAATTAAACTCTGATAAAAGCTCCAACCTTCATCAGCAAGTGTCTGAAAACATTAAAGTTACAGAAGCTCTTGGGCTGCCTTGTTCCAGTAAGACTGCCAGTGATGACGGTAAACAAAACTTTAGTGTTATTGAACCTACTGTTTATGGATCTTCAGTGGACCATGAAAATATTTCTTCTCAGAAAGGAGGAGTTAACAAGAAGGAAAAGGAGACAATTGTGAAAAAGGACATGAAAAATCCTGCTATTTTGATTCTGGGTGAGAGAGAAGTGGTTGGCATGGATCTGCAGAAACCTGTTGCCAATCTTCCTGTACAGTTGACCTTTGCAAGATTGTACCCAGATTTACCAATAGAGGATAAGAGAGATTCTAGAACTGCATCTGTAAAGCAGGTTTCGCCCCATTTCCAGACATTGTATCCAGAGGTTCCTTGTGAATCAGAAATTGTACCATTTTCGAAAGAAGAGCTGAAAATCTTTGCACTAGGTTCGTGGATAGAAAATGTCGATACTTATACGGAAGAGTTTCTTTCTGTGGCCAATCAAGACAAAAATGATCTTTATGAACTACTTATGAACTATGGAAGATGTAGGAAACAACTTCAGTTGGCTGCAGCAGAACAACAAACAATGATATGTAATTATATCAGTATTGAACAAAGGCTATGGACATTCAAGGAAGAGCAGCTGACCATTCAGGTCTGCCTTTATTTTAGTTTTGTTCAGTTGAACTTGCTCTCTAAACTTTTGAAATGTTATTTGTTTCATGATTTCTTCTAAGAAGCAATATTTTATTGCAGTTTTAGTTGTATACTGTTAGAGTTGGTAATGAAAATTAGACAATGAATTCCACTTTGACCAAGATGCCCCATCTAAGCCAATCCCATTTGATTAGAGTCTTTCCATTTCCTATTCATGTACCTGTCCAAGTGTCTTTTAAATGATGTTATAGTATCTGCCTCAGCTACCTCTTCTAACAGCTCGACCCATATACCCACCACTCTTGAGTGAAAAGGTTGCCCCTCGGGTTCGTATTAAATCCCTCCCCTCTCGCCTTAAGCATATGTCCACTTTTTTTACTCCTACTTGGTTACATTCACACTATCTACTCCCTTCATAATATTGTACACCTCTAAAAGATCACCCCTCGCCCTCCTTGGCTCCACGTAATAAATTTATCTCTAAAGCTCAGCCTTTGAAATCCTGGCAACTTCTTCGTAAATTTTCTCTGAACTCTTTCCAGTTTAATAATAGAAACATAGGAAATAGGTGCAGGAGTAGGCCATTCGGCCCTTCGAGCCAGTACTGCCAATCAATATGATCATGGCTGATCATCCAAAATCAGTACCCCGTTCTGGCTTTTTACCCATATCCCTCGATTCCCTGAGCCCTAAGAGCTAAATCTAACTCCTTTGAAAACATCCAGTGAATTGGCCGCCACTGCCTTCTGTGGCAGAGAATTCCACAGATTCACAACTCTCTGGGTGAAGAAGGTTTTCCTCATCTCGGTCCTAAATGCCTTCCCCTTATTCTTAAACTGTGATCCCTGGTTATGAACTAACCCAACATTGGGAACATTTTTCCGCCATCTACCCTGTCCAATCCTCTAAGAATTTTATATGTTTCCATAAGATCCCTCTCATCCTTCTAAATTCCAGCAAATACAAGCCCATTCGACCCATTCTTTTATCATATGTCACTCCCGCCATCACGGGAATTAACCTGGTGAACCTACACTGCACTCGCTGAATAGCAATGATGTCCTTCCACCAAATTAGGAGACCAAAATTACACACAATGCTCCAGGTGTGGTCTCGCCAGGCCCATGTACAACTGCAGAGGGACCTCCTTGCTCCTAAACTCAAATCCTCTTGCAGTGAAGGCTAACATGCCATCAGCTTTCTTCACTGCCTGCTGTAACTGCATGCTTACTTTCAGTGACTGATGTACAAACACACCCAGGTCCCGTTGCATCCCCCCTTCACCTAATCTGACACCATTCAGATAATAATCTGCCTTCCTGTTCTTGCCACCAAAAAAACTCACATTTATCCACATTATGCTGCATCTGCTATGCTTCTGCCCACTCACCCAAACTATCCAAGTCACCCTGCAGCATCATACAGTGCCCTTCATAATGTTTGGGACAAAGACCCATTGTTTATTTATTTGCCTCTGTACTCCACAATTTGAGATTTGTAATAGAGAAAAATCACATGTGGTTAAAGTGCACATTTTAATAAAGGCAATTTTTATACATTTTGGTTTCATCATGTAGAAATTACAGCAGTCCCCATTTCAGGGCACCATAATGTTTGGGACACAGCAATATCATGACAAATGAAAGTAGTCCTGTTTAGTATTTTGTTGCATATGCTTTGCATGCAGTGACTGCTTGAAGTCAACGATTCATGGACATCACCAGTCTCCTCTGGAGGAAAGATTAGGTGCTGAGAGCTCTCTTATACCTGTATTAAGGAGGCAATTAAACACACCTGAGCAATTACAAAGACCTGTGAAGCCATGTGCCCCAAACATTATGGTGCCCTGAAATGGGGAGACCATGTATAAACACAGCTAATTTCTACATGGTGAAACCAAAATGTATAAAAATGGCCTTTATTAAAATCTGACAATGTGCATTTTAACCACGTAATTGTTTTCTATTACAAATCTCAAATTGTGGAGTACAGAGGCAAATAAATAAAACGATGGGTCTTTGTCCCAAACATAATGGAGGGCATTGTGGCATTGTGGCACTGGAACTCTCTGCCACAGAGGGTAGTTGAGGCCAGTTCATTGGCTATATTTAAGAGTGAGTTGGATGTGGCCCTTGTGGCTAAGGGGATCAGAGGGTATGGAGAGAAGGCAGGTACGGGATACTGAGTTGGATGATCAGCCATGATCATATTGAATGGCGGTGCAGGCTCGAAGGGCTGAATGGCCTACTCCTGCACCTAATTTCTATGTTTCTATGTTTCTATTGTCCTCGCATCTCACACTGCCACCCAGCCTGTGTCATCCGCAAAAGAGATGTTACATTTAATTCCCTTGTCGAAATCGTTAATATTGTTTGTAAACAACTGGGGTCCCAGCACCGAGCCTTGCGGCACCCCACGAATCACTGCCTGCCATTCTGAAAAGGACCTGTTAATTCCTACTCTTTGCTTCCTGTCTGCCAACCAGTTCTCTATCCATGACAATACCCTACCCCCAATACCATGTGCTCTCATTTTGTACACTAATCTCTTGTGTGGGACCTTGCCAAAGGCTTTTTTGAAAGTCCAGATATACCACATCCACTGGCTCTCCCTTATCCATTCTATTTGTTACATCCTCAAAAAATTCCAAAAGATTAGCTAAGTATGATTTCCACTTCATAAATCCATGCTGACTTTGACTGATCCTATCACTGTTTTCCAAATGCCCTGTTATATCATCTTTAATAATCGATTCCAGCATCTTCCCCACGACTGATGTGAGGTTAACTGGTCTATAATTCCACATTTTCTCTCCCTCCTTTCTTAAAAAACAGAGTAACATTGGCTATCCTCCAGTCCACAGGAACTGATCCAGAGTCGAGAGAACATATGGAAAATGATCATCAATGCATCCACGATTTCTAGGGCCACCACCTTGAGTACTCTGGGATGTGGAATAAAAAAGGCTGTAGAGTCGTACCCAAAATATCTGACCCCGAACCCTCGGTACAATAATTCTAAATCTAATGTGATAACATTGCACAAGATTGCATTTTATAAGAACCACATGAATCATCAGCCCAGTGGATCTATCTGCCTTCAGTCCCAACAGTTTACCAAACACCATTTTCTGATTAATGTGGATTCCCTTCAGTTCCTCGCTCCCACTAACTCCTCGTATTTAGTATCCTAGTGTTTCCGGGAGATTGTTTGTGTCTTCCTTCATGAAGACAGAACCAAAGTACTCGTTTAACTGTTCTGCCATTTCCTTATTTCTCATTATAAATTCACCTGTCTCTGACTGTAAGGGACCTGTATTCGTTGTCGTGTTCGATGAATCAATGGATTCAAATAACAGTTTTGATTCACTCGGTGACTTATTACACTACTAAATAAGGCACATACACTCACGCATCCTCGAATATCCCCGAACGCACTCACAAACCCCGAGTACACATCAGAGCATGCCGCAAGATGTTTCGTTCAAGATCACCTGGCACTGTTCACGACATGGTCCAAGGCTGAGGTTCTCTCACCAAAAGGCCGCCCAACACCAATCTTTATGGCATTTCTTATCAGAGCAGACCACGCCACTGCCCCCTCCCCAAGCCTATCACAAGCCACCCTTGTCTGCAACGTTTCTGCGCTACCAGCGGCATGGCAGGGCATGTTTGGTCTACCCAACTATTGCTGTTGTGTTGTGTTTCCCAACGTTATGCTTTCGCATAGAATGTCCTGGGGAAGGCTATGTTCCCAGGCAATGATCACAGGTGCGAGGAGATAAGGCGTCTGAAAACTTGGTTTCAAGACGCTATGGAATGTAGGGCAGCTAACTTACCTGATAACTGCATTTCACATTTTAGCTGAAATTGTCAGTTTAACCCTTAAGGGCCTGTCCCACTTGGCGGCCATTCGCGTGTGATTTACGTGACCTGCTAGCGTGTGGGTAGCTCGGGATGGGTGCATGGAGTGGT
Organism: Okamejei kenojei; assembly: GCA_035221665.1. Taxonomy (NCBI): domain Eukaryota; kingdom Metazoa; phylum Chordata; class Chondrichthyes; order Rajiformes; family Rajidae; genus Okamejei; species Okamejei kenojei. The sequence goes on along the minus strand of CM069131.1, from coordinate 139,856,795 downwards.
GTGGAGGAGTGTTGAGTGGCGTGGAGGAGTGTGGACTTCGTCCTGCACAAAATCTTTGCGCGCCACCGGCCTGTCGCGTAACTGACGGACAAAGTGGGACAGGCCCAAGACCCTGGCGCGGCGTAACGTCTCACCTCCAACAGCAACAGAAGCAGGCAAACGATCGCCAAGCTCGGCCTGGAGCTCACGGCCGTTGCGGATCCGGATCCGCCCCCACTCCTACTCCCATAGTAGGGCCAAGATGATTGGAGATAGGCACAAAATGCTGGAGTAACTCAATGAGACCGGCAGCATCTCAGACTGAAGAAGAGTCTCGACCCGAAACATCATCTATCCAGTCCCGCTGAGTTACTCCTGCATTTTGTGTCCATCTTCAAATGACATCACGTGCTCCAGACGGCTGTGCGGACGCATGATGACGCCCGACCCTCGCGTGACCGTCGCGCGTCAGTCACTACCGGCCTGTCGCGTAAATGACGGCCAAGTGGGACAGGCCCTTTACACTACATTTGTCTTCACTAATCTTTTCCTTTTTACATACCTAAAGAAACTTTTACAGTCAGTTTTTATATTCCCCACAAGCTTTCTTTCATGCTCTTCCCTCCCCCCCCCCGCCCCCCTCTTAATTAACCCCTTTGTCCTCCTCTGTTGAGATCTAAATTTCTCCCAGTCCACTGGTTTGCCGCTTCTTCTGGCCAATTTATATGCCTCTTCCTTGGATACACTATACTTGACTTACCTCGTCAGCCATGGTTGAGCCGCCTTCCCAGTTTTATTTTTTGGCCAGACAGGGATGAGTAATTTAGTTCATCCATGCTGTCTTTAAATCTTTGCCATTGCATCTCCACTGTCAACCCTTTAAGTATAATTTGCCAGTCTATCCTAGCCAATTCCCATCTCATACCTTCAATCTCCTTTATTCAAGTTCAGGACCCTAGTCTCTGAATTAACCGTGTCACTCTCCATCCTAATGCAGAATTCCACCTTACTATGGTCACTGTTGCCCAAGGGGCCTTGCACAACAAGATCGCTAACCAATCCTTCCTCATTACACAATACCCAGTCTAGGATGGCCTACCCTCTATATCGGTTTAAAAACCAAGCCCGTATCCATTCTATGAAATCCTCCTCAGCGCTGTTGCCAATTTGGTTGGCCCAATCTATATGTAGATTAAAGTCACCTATAATAACCACTGTACCTTTGCTACACATATCCCCAACCTCCGTACTGCTGTTTGGTGGTCTGTATACAACTCAAACAAGCGTTTTCTGCCCTTGGCTATTTTGCAGTTCTATCCATACCGTTTCTACAGCATCCAAGCTGATGTCTCTCCTTGCTATTGCATTAATCTACACTTTAACCAGCAATGCCACCCCACCTCCTCTTCCTTTCTGTCTATCCTTCCTTAAGATCGAATACCCCTGCATGTTTAAGTCCCAACCTTGGTCACCCTGGAGCCATGTCTCCATAATTCCATCATATCCCTTAACTACTAACTGCGCCTTCAATTCTTCCACCTTATTTTGAATGTTCTCGCATTAAGGCACAAAGCTTTCAGGTTAGTTTTCCTTATCTCCCTTTTACTTCTGGCCTCCTTTTATGTCCCTCTCTCCTTGCAGGGTCTGAGCTATTGGGAGAGGTTGGTAAGGCTGGGACTCTATTCCCTGGAGTGCAAGAGGATGTGGAGTGATCCTATAGGGGTGTAAAAGATCATGAGAGGAATTGATCGGGTGGACGCACAGAGTCTCTTGGCCAGAGTAGGGGAATTGAGAACCAGAGGGCATAGGTTGAAGGTGAAGAGGAAAAGATTTTATAGGAATACTCGACCAACTTGAACCCATTGGGTCCCTGTCACACGGGAGGCCTGTTCCCCAAACGCAACCTTTTTGCCTACGCAATGTTGCACCATTAACCCAGGAGGCGTGATTCCCCCAAGTGAAACCGTTCCCGAACGTAAGATCCCAGCACTCCCATGCCTCCCTCAGCACTGGACTTTAAAAACAATTCCAATTGCACTTCTGCCTGCCGCAGCAGTTCCAATTGCAATACCAATTTACCCTTGCCCTCCTGCTGAAGCACTTGCTGTGATATCCCATTGAGGTGAACAGTTCAGAGTGTTCCTGTCTTGCAACTTTGTATCGAAGTGTGTTGGAAACTGGCAGGATGGATTTTAAGAGTAAAAATCTTAAAGTTGCCATTTTTAAAGCTTTAATCATCAATAACATAAAAATATAGCATCATCACTGGAAGCTCCTGGAAAAAGGCTCTCCGTGAGAAGCTTTGGTTACTGTTGGCAACGTCCTGTTGTGATGTCATTGTGGCACTCGGCAGCTTGAGAGTCCATTGTGATTGGTGCACTGAGTGGCATAATGACATCATCACTGGAAGCTGCAGGAAAAAGGCTCCGTGAGAAGCTGTGTTTACCGTTGGTAACGTCCCATTGTGATGTAATTTGTAAATGAGATCCATTGTGATTGGACATCTGAGATGCATTGTGACATCATCACTGGAAGCTGCTGGAAAAAGGCTCTCTGTGAGAAGTATTTTTTGTTTTTTTTTAAAAACTTTTATCATGAATAAGGTGAAATATAGGATGAAATCTTAAGTGAACCCGAGTACGGTGTGGACGGGAAGAATGAGTTAGAATATTTAAAATTTAAGCGCTAGCGTGTAGCATTTTGAGGAAGATTCAAAACATACACTCACACAAGATGAGACTATTAGTATATAGATAGATGAGGGGTAACATTTTCACGCAAAAAGTGATGTGTATATAGAACGAGCTGCTGGAGGAGGTAGTTGAGGCAAACACTATAGCAATGTTTAAGAAGCAATTAGACAAGTACATGGATAGGACAGGTTCAGAGGGATATGGGCGAAATGCAGGCAATTGGGACTATTGAAGCTGGAACATGTTGGTCGGTGTGGGCGAGCTGGGCCGAAGGACCAGTTTCCACACTTAGACTCTCTGGCTTGTTCCACTCTAGTCCTTCGTCCTCTGTGCTCCCATCTGGCAGAAGGTACAGAAGCTTAAAAGTGTGTGCCACCAGATTCAGGAACAGCTTCTTCCCACTGTTATCTGGCTCCTGAACGGTCCATCTGTAAGCTTGGGTCATCTCCGTTTACCTCTCCCCCGTTGAGGACATTGGACCTTTTCTATGGAACTGATGGGCTATCATACCAAGAATGATATTCCACACTCTATCCTCCCCTTTCCTTTATCCATTGGGTTTGTCGATTGTAATATGTGTGATATGAATGAATGAATAAGTTTATTTGGCCAAGTATTCACATACAAGGAATTTGCCTTGGTGCTCCACCCGCAAGTGACAACATGACATTCAGTGACAGTTAGGAATGACACTTAAAACATTAAAAATAAAACATTATTGATTAAACATATATCTAATCTATTTGGATAGTATGCAAAACAGCTTTTCACTGCATCTCTATACACATGACAATTTCAAAGCTAAACCTGTACTCCTAAATCCCTCTGTTCCACACACACCCCAGGACCCGAACATTCATTGTGATGGTCCTACCCTGGTTTGACTTCTCAAAATACAGCACCTCGCACTTATCAGCACTAAACTCCATTAGTGCGGTTTACATTTTTACACTTGCCCAGCAGATCAAAAGTCTGTAGTTTTTGATAACCATCTTAAAACATAGACAAGAACAGGCCTCTCCGCCCAAAATCTTTGCTAACATGATGCCAAGACCCGTCTCTTATCTACCACATAATCTATATCCTTCCATTCCGTGCATATCCATATGCCTATTCACAAGTCTCTTAAATGCCACTATCGTATTTGACTCAACCACCACCCCCGGTAGCATTCCATTAAGACAATTCTGCATCCAGATAGCTAGCACTCCATGGATCATGGGATCTAACCTTTCAGAGGGGCCTATCATGCAGAACCTCTTCAAAGGTCTTACTGAATTCCATGCAGACAAAGTCGATGACCTTGCCCATGTCAGTCTTTTAAATTACATCTTTAAAATCTCATTCAAATTTGTAAGACATGCTCTCCCATGTACAAAACCATTTTGACTAGATGTAGTGACAATTTTTTAGAACGTCTCAAGGATTGAGTCCTCGATAGTCATTTTAATTGATGACCGTGGATCAGAAGATAATCTATACGCACCGACGTGCTGTCCACAAGACATTAAATGCCGTTAAAAGATAAATCTTCCAAAAACAGTCTCTTGATTAATTGTTTCTTTATTGTAGTAGTACAAACAGTAAGATAATTCATAAAAGCTTCTTCTTGTATAAGTAAATTTTAATCATACTCGTGGTCATGTTCGTGCACGTTCAAAAACTATGTCTCTTCCCCGATCTTCTTCGAACTAAATTAAACTCCTTGGGAGTCTGCGCCAAAATCCCAGCCGCAAACACGCCTCAGACTACGTATAAATCCCACCCACATAATTACAGGCAGATAAAATTTAAAGGTAACTGGTTATAGTTTTAACATACTGAGTTAAGCTAAATGGTTATTACACTATCTTTATGGGCCTGTCCCACTTAGGCGACTTTTCAGGCGACTGCCTGCGACTGTCAAGTTGCCTTTTGGCGACTTTTTAGGAGACTGCAGTCGCCACATGGTCACCACATGTTCACGGGTGGTTGCCGGGGAGTTGTTTCATGGTCGTGAGGAGTTCCAGCATTCTGGGAACTAGTCGCGGCCTCATTATAGTCACATGTTGAATAATTAGCAGCGACTAGAATGAAGCAGCCATGGAGAGCAGCGAGAATTCTCGTGAGTAGGTGGGTCGCCTGGAGGTCCTAGTGGGTTGCCAGGAGGTCGAAGAGTCTCGTAGGTTCTTGTAGGTTGTAGCCAGTGCTGACCGGTGAATTTCATTGGCTCATTGTGGGGAAAAAACGTAAGCAGTAATTTTCAGAACCAAGGATAACCGACCGGTAATGTTAAATGTCCGCCGAACTTCGCAGCCATATATCTCTGGCTTTTTAAAAGTTGTCTGGCTTCTTAAAGGTTGTCTCCACTCCTTCTACCTCCTCCCCCACTCTTTTAAAGGACTTACCGTACACTGTGCTTTAGCCGTCTTAATTACAGCGCCAACTTTCCTGTTCATCGTGGTGTGTGCCCGTATAAAGGCTTTGCACCTTTTGAATTTCAGACAGTGCTCCCCCCCCCCCCACTTGCTCTGTCCCCCGCCTGTGATGTGTTTGTGTGTGTGTTCCACTCTGACAGTCGCTGTTCCAGTCGCCTGAAAAATCGCCTAAGTGAGACAGGCCCATAAATCAGCCCCAGCCTATCCAAATGCATTTTCTATCCTATCCCTCAGAATTGTCTCAAATAACCTAACTCCCACAGATGATTGGCTTGCTGGTCTATAGCACCCAGGCTTTTCCTTGCATTTCTTGTTAAATAAAAACACAACATTAGTCACCATCCAGTCATCTGGCACCTTACCCATGTGTCAGGATGATTCATATATCTTAATCATGAATTCCTCAATTTTTTCACTTGCTTCCCACATAATTCATTATCTGATATGGTCTGGGAGATTTATCTACATATGCCCTAAGACGTTCAATACCTCTCTGCCCATAATGCAGACTGTCTGACATCTCTATTAACTGTCCCAAGTTCCCTTGCATTAATATGTTTTCTCTACGGTAAAAACAGAGGAGAAATACTATTTGGGGATCTTGCCCATGTCTTTTGGCCCCACACATGGATGACTGTTGATTTTTGAGGGGTCCAACTCTCTCAGGTCACTGTGTATTCCTAAAGTACTTATTAAAATCTCTGGATTCTCCTTAATTTCATCTGCCAGAACTATCTCTTGGCCTCTTTTTGCCCTCCTGATTTCCTTGTTAAGTATGCTGCTCAGTCACCTAACCTCCTCCAGGGTTACATTTGATCCTAGCCGATTATAGTTGGCCCTTGCCACCTCCTTTTTCCTGACCAGAGCTTCAATTTCTTTTGTCATCGAGGGTTCCTTATTCCCAGTTGCCTTGCCCTTCACTCTAGCAGGAACATGCATGCCTTGAATTCTCGCTGTCACTCTTTTAAAACCTTCCCACTTTCCAGACATTCCTTTGCCCATAAAATCCTATTCCAATCAACTTTAGCAAGTTTGCATCCCAACCATCAAAGTGAGCCCTGCCCCATTTCAGAACTTTAATGCAGGCCCATCCTGTCCTTGTCCATAACTATTTAAAAACTAATAGCACTGTGATCGCAGGTTCCAAAAGAATTGCCCACTGACACTTCAGTCACTTACCCCAACAAATTTCCTAAGAGTAGATCAAGCTCTGCCCTTTCCCATGTAGGGCCAGTACATATTGCCAAAAGAAATGTTCCTGAACTAATTTCACAAATTCCACCCTGACTAAGCTCTTGGTATTATGGCTTAGACAAGTCTACATTGGGGAAGTAAAAATCCCCTACTATGACAACCCTAATAGTCTTGCAGCTGCCTGCAATTTCTATCTATGTTGGGAAAGTTAAAATCTCCTACTACGACAAACCTATTAGTCTTGCTCACACTCACACTCACACACTCACAAACACACACACACTCACTGACTCACACACCATATATATGGCAGTAAACTTTCTTGAATACTAACACGGCTGAGCGCAGCCTCTCCACTTTGGGGCTCGCGTGGTCAGCGGCACTTCCGCAATCAGCGTGACCTTTGTACTTACCGGAAATTCCGCAATCAGTGCGACCTTTCCACTAAGCGTAAGTCATGAAATGAGCGGGACCTTTGAACCAAACACAGTTGGACCTAATAAAGCATTTATTCCTTCCAAACACAGTCGGACCTAATAAAGCATTGCAGTTTCATGCACAGGCAGGGCAGCAGGCCAAACAACTCATGGCATTGTCAATAAGGGCTAACAAATCATTTATTGCAAGTAGATTGCAGACTCACAGTTCAGTTGATTCACAGCTTAGAATGAGAGTCGTGGCCTCTCCCTCGCGATCTTGCAGAGTGACTGAGTCACATCCAGGTATCCAGGGTTTTATAGTCCTGACCCCCCCCCCCCTGAAGGGGCATTACCTTAATCACAGTGATTGACAGGCGAGAGGATCTCAATGTAGTTTAAACACTCAATATTCAGCGCAACAGGAAGTGGTCAAGATGACACTTTTAATTATATAGATGGATTAAACTGCTCAGGCTGTTTAATGTACTGTGGAGAAGATCATTGTCCTTGGCTGTGAATGCATTGTAGATTCTAGTCTGGTAGGTAGCCAGAAATTTTTAGTTAGAAGCTTTGTTCAGATTAGATTATTTTATTGCCATGTACACCAGGGAGCAATGAAATTTGACATTCACATGAAGCACAAACGGTGTGCATGCATACGGTAGTGAAACATAAAATGAGTGTAAGATTGAAGTGCACATGCAAGTTGTGAAAAAACTATTAAAGTAAAATAACGGAATAACCAATGAGGCAACGCTCCAAGATGATGGCACTGGAAGGTAATGGGGAAAGTCGTGGCCATGAACGGTCCACAAACTCACCTCTTAAGCCCTCGGAAAACGCTCAAGTTCCATGATTGGCTCAGGATGCAGAGTATGTCGGCCTCGGTACTTGGAAGCAGAGGGATGGAGGCAATGGGTGACACATTTAAAACATTCTTTGTGCTGTTTCAAAGAGGAACCATTGTACTCGTATGATTTGACTGGATAGCACACAAGGTTTTTCACTGCAACTCGTACATATGACGATAATAAACCACAATTAAGAGTGTAGAAACAAGGAACTGCAGATGCAGGTTTACAAAAATTGACACAAAGTGCTGGAGCATCTTGGAATAATTCCGTGGGTCAGGCAGCATCTCCAGAGAACATGGCTAGGTGATATTTCAGGTTTGAATCCTTCAGCCTGATTTTAACTCTTTCCCATCCCACAACCACCACCACAATGTCTGAAGAAGGGTCCTGACCCAAAACGTCACCTATTCGTGTTCACCAGAGATGCCTCACATGTCTCTGTATTAGATAGCATCCTTAATGCTATCTGCTGGAGCTATCCCCTGTCCCATTTTTGCCCTTCTGATTTCCTTTTTTAGCTTGCTCATTAGTCCCTGAAACTCCTCCAAGCATACACTTGATCCCAGCTGCTTATTCCTGTCCCATGCCTCCTTTTTACTCTTGATCAAAGCCTCAATTTCCCTCATCATCCAAGCTTCCTTAGGTTTGCCTGCCTTTCCCTTCACTCTAACAGGTTATCAGCACAGTTTTAAAAACATCCCATTTTCCAGACGTTACTTTTCAGCAAACAACCTACCACAAAGAGTAGGAGTAAACGGGTCATTTTCAGAATGGCAGGCAGTGACTAGTGGGGTACCGCAAGGCTCAGTGCTGGGACCCCAGCTATTTGCAATATACATTAATGATCTGGATGAGGGAATTGAATGCAACATCTCCAAGTTTGCGGATGACACAAAGCTGGGGGGCAGTGTTAGCTGTGAGGAGGATGCTAGGAGGCTGCAAGGTGACTTGGATAGGTTGGGTGAGTGGGCAAATGCATGGCAGATGCAGTTTAATGTGGATAAATGTGAGGTTATCCACTTTGGTGGCAAAAACAGGAGGGTAGACTATTATCTGAACGGTGGCCGATTAGGAAAAGGGGAGATGCAACGAGACCTGGGTGTCATGGTACACCAGTCATTGAAAGTAGGCATGCAGGTGCAGCAGGCTGTGAAGAAAGCGAATGGTATGTTGGCATTCATAGCAAAAGGATTTGAGTACAAGAGCAGGGAGGTTCTACTGCAGTTGTACAGGGTCTTGGTGAGGCCACACCTGGAGTATTGCGTACAGTTTTGGTCTCCTAATGCGAGGAAAGACATTCTTGCCATTGAGGGAGTACAGAGAAGGTTCACCAGACTGATTCATGGGATGGCAGGACTTCCATATGACGAAAGACTGGATAGACTCGGCTTGTATATTAGGATCGCTGGAATTTAGGAGATTGAGGGGGATCTTATAGAGACTTACAACATTCTTAAGGGGTTGGACAGGCTAGATGCAGGAAGATTGTTCCCGATGTTGGAGAACTCCAGAACAAGGGGTCACAGTTTAAGGATAAGGGGGAAGTCTTTTAGGACCGAGATGAGAAGATCATTTTTCACACAGAGAGTGGTGAGTCTGTGGAATTCTCTGCCACAGAAGGTAGTTGAGGCCAGTTCATTGGCTATATTTAAGAGGGAGTTAGATGTGGCCCCTGTGGCTAAAGGGATCAGAGGGTATGGAGAGAAAGCAGGTACAGGATACTGAGTTGGATGATCAGCCATGATCATATTGAAATGCGGTGCAGGCTCGAAGAGCCGATTGGCCTACTCCTGCTCCTATTTTCTATGATTCTATGATTCTATAATCAACTTGAGCGAGTTCCTGTCTCATAGCCTCAAATTTAGCCTCAATTTCCCAAGACTGGATCAAGTGTTGACCTCTCGCATGTGGGGCCCTCTACATATTTCCGGCGGAAACTCTCCTGAATACATTTGACAATTCCACCCCGTCTAAACCTTTCGCACTGTGGTATTCCCAGTCAATATTGGGAAAGTTTAAAATCCCCTATTCTGACAACCTTATTAGACCTACAGCTGCCTGCATATTTGCTCTTCCAAGCATTGCATTTGATGTATTATTTTCCATGTACTGGGGGACAATAAAAAGCTTTTATTTATACCACCTCGGTAAACCGTAAAGGTTAGCAGTTTGTATTTTGTTAGCTTTTAATTTATACTATGAGACATGTTGCCCAGGGCTCTGAAATTCTGATGTATATTTTGTTTCTAGTTTCTTGATTTATTTAGTTGTTTTGCCCCTACTTAGTACTTTCAATATTCCAATTTGGTTGTTTTTCATATTTTACCGATTTGCCAAAGTAAATTATTTGGATGGATGTTTATGTAATCCAGCACTTTATATCTATCATCAGTGGCACAGTATATATAATTATGCAGTCAGTATCATTTTATTGTGCAGTTTGACATTGTGAAGTCAAGTCAAGTGTTTATTGTCATGTGTCCCAGATAGGACAATGACATTCTTGCGTGCTGCAGCACAATAGAATATTGTAGGCATAAATACAGAACAGATCAGTGTGTCTATATACTATAGAAAATATATTTACACACATAAATAAGCAGATAAAGTGCAATAGGCTGTTATAGTTCAGAGTTTGTTTGAAGTTGTGGTCTGATGGCTGTGGGGAAGAAGCTGTTCCTGAACCTGGATGTACCAGATTTCAGGCTCCTGTACCTTCTACCTGATGGCAGCGGAGAGATGAGTGTGTGGCCAGGATGGTGTGGGTCGTTGATGTTGTTGGCAGCCTTTTTGAGGCAGCGACTGCGATAGATCCCCTTGATGGTAGGGAGGTCAGGGCCGATGATGGACTGGGCAGTGTTTACAACTTTTTGCAGCCTTTTCCGCTCCTGGACACTCAAGTTGCCGAACCAAGCTACGATGATGCATAGTCATGTTACGTTCTTCAAAATGTTGACACGAGTCTCGTGCATTCTTTAAATAAACCAGGCAATGAACGAAAGTCCCCAGATTGTGAAATCAAATTGCAGAAGACTGAGGGAGTCAGCTGTTAAAATAACAGGCTTGGGATTCAATGTGGAGTGTATGTTTTAAGACATGGAGAAAAAGATGAAAGTTAATATTGTAAAGTTCACAATTGAAAATTGTGATATCAGGGCATGAAGATATACACGTCTTAAAAACAAGTTGCTATATGAATTCCAATTTATTTTAAGTAGCCATTTAAAAAAAACAATAAAGTGGGAAAGAATCCTCCCCACTCAATTAGGCCACTTCCAGAAAAAATGTTTTTGGGAGAATTCTAAAAGAAATACTCCAATTTTTTGAAAGAGATAGGCAATGTTTAATTCTGTTGAATTTTTGATTATCACTAAAAACATAAGATTGGAGCTTAGAATTATTATTTTTTTAACAAATTCTAATCTTTAATTGTGCAATATAGTTCTTGTCAGTTCAGTTCTTTGATTCGTTATTTATGACAACTGGTTTAAAGCTGTTTAGTTAATTAGCAAATCTTCTTAAGAGCGTGTTGACAAAGGCACATTTGACCAGCTAAATAGTACCTTTTATGATTTCAGAGGTAATTTCTCTCCTGGATAGTAAAACAAGATTAAATCTAAAGTTTCTCCATTCACACAATGTGGGGAAGTATTGAAAAGAAGGCTAATGTTCAGTCAGTCCTATGCACAACTGTCTGAATATTAGCAACTTGCAATATACGGCACAAAGTGCTGGAGTAATTCAGAGCATCTCTGGGAGAACATGGATGGATGACATTTTGGGTTGGGATCCTTCTTCAGACTGATTGTTGGGGGTGGGGGGGGAGTAAAAGCTGGAATAGAGGTGTAGCAAGACAAAGGTTGATGATCTTACATGGGTATGGAACTAAGTTGCTACACAATTTTGTCACGTACTATGTGTATGTGTGTGTGTGTATTTGTACGTATATATATACGTGTGTGTGTGTGTGTGTGTGTATATGTGTGTGCGTATATGTGTGTGTGTGTATATATATATATATATATGTGTGTGTGTGTGTGTGTGTATATATATATATATGTGTGTGTGTGTGTGTATATATATATATGTGTGTGTGTGTATATATAATATACGCACATATATATATGTGTGTGCGCGTGTATATGTGTATGTGTGTGTGTGTATATATGTGTGTGTACATATATTTATATATATTTTTTTAATATATTTTGTGTGTGTGTGTATATGATAAGGTTCACTACTTAAAAATCAGACAACTCACAAAAACGTTAGGTAAACCAACTCAAGCTTTTTTGATCATCAGCCGACAGAAATGACGGGGATACACCAGTCAAGTAAGCAACAGACACTTGACTTCCCCGTGCCACCACTTCAATGAACAAAGATTTTTATACTGTGTGTCACTTAATCACATTCCAAAGATGTTAGTCATGGTCACAAGATACAGCCAATTATACATCACTACAGGACGAGTCTGAGCTTATCTCTCTTCTCAATTGGTAGACACATTGCATCGGCATCAGTCATTGTTTCAATATACATCAACCTGAGACAAGCCTGGGCTTGTCTCTCTCTCTCTCTCTCTCTCTCTCTTGGAATACAACCTACAGTCAAGTATTCCACCATGTATCTCTTAAATATTTAAAAGGATTTAACCTTTTCATATATATATATATATATATATATATATATATATATATATATATATATATATATATATACAGATGTGTGTGTATACAACGATTAATCATCATATTCTTTGCAACCTTTGTACTCCTGGTAATTATACAAATGCATTGCTTCTCTAAAGGAATTCAGACTTTTATTTGGTTGTTTTCCTTTGTTGATATTATTATGTATTTTTTACATTTACAGGGAGTTTGCGCTGATCAAGCAAAGGTTTCAGCATATTATCGATTTCAGACCGTGGAGATGAATAATTTAGTCCTCGGAGAACTGAAAAGAGCATTGGATATTAAGGCTGATCACTTGCATCAAACAATGGCTTTACATGCCTACACCTCAGTGGTTTCTCGCCTCCAGGTGGAATCTTACATTTATAGGTTGCTAAATAACTCGCCGACATTTAGAGCAGTGGCAGTTCTGCAAAAGCAAGGTTAATATGCTGTCAATATGTTTTATTTTATTAATAGATCTACACCATAACATTAGTCCAACCTTTCTTTAGACTTTACTTTCTCTTAAAACAATTATTTAATATTTGCTGTGCATTTCCTCATGTTATTTTAATCTTTACAGTACTTTATTAAAATATTCTATTATAAAACATAAAAGTAAAATACACAAAATGTTTATGGGACCACTTTACTGGGCTCAAAAAGGAATGTTCAACATGGTTTGTAGCATGAAATTATCAATGTTTTGTGTAGACGCGTATCTAGTTTAGGTTAGGGATACAGTGCAAAAACAGGCCCTTTGGCCCACCGTGTCCACACCGACCAGCGATACCCTAGCGCTATCCTATATGCAAGATACAATTGCAATCTTTACCAAATCCAATTAACTTACAAACCTTCATGTCTTTAGAATGCGGGAGGAAACCGGAGCACCTGGGGATAACCCACAGTCATGGGGAGAGCGTACAAACTCCATACAGTAGCACCCGTAGTCAGGATCGAACCCGGGTCTCTGGCACTGTAAGGCAGAAACGCTACCGCTTCGCCATCGTGCCACTGAAATTTTGAAGCTTATCTACATGCTACAATATGAAAGTAAAAACTCCCCTAATACCTTTTCCTATCAGAATCTATCTTAGTCTTGGAAATTTCAATTGACCCAACAAGGTTCAATCTTGTATTAAATCTTTAGACCTTAACAACAGGTTTGTTAGAAAGATTAATGTTTGTTTCATCAAGATACCAGAATAATTAATTTCATTAATACCTTTCTACATTGTTCATTTTTGATCAAAATCTGTCAAAATTAATCTTTTATGTAATTGTCACTTACATTACGCAGTCTATAACTTTTTTTGTGATTTATTTGTAGTCAATCAAGAACTAGATTGCAGCTATTCAGATCTGCAACTTTTAAAAGAAAGCATCAGTGTGCTCTTCAGTTTTACCCGAAGAATAATTGAAGATAATCAATTCCACAGTGACATTCTTCTCTGGCTACAGAAATTGGTAGGAAATGATTACATTTGGCATTTGGTTTAAAATGACCATTTGATAATAATACTGTCTCCAAATGTTTAGATATAGCTGAGTTTGTTTCTTTTTGTCATCGGCCTTAAGCTTCGAGTCACTCCATTTAATACATCATTGATGTGTATCTGTCCCACTTATTTAATTGTTAAATGCTCATAACATTCTGCATTTTTGTGAAAACTTAAGAGAATAGCATACCAAAATCTGAGTAAACATCTACTTCCACTGCTGCAAACTTCTGAAAGCAATATGTGTGTGTGTGCACTACAGTTAGATAAAAGCTGATATGTACCTCAATTTACTTTGTTCCAACTCCCCTAATACCTTTTCCTTATCAGAATCTATCTTGGTCTTGGAAATTTCAATTGACCCAACAAGATTCAATCTTGTACCTTCTTGGGGTAGGGGGGTGAAGGGTTTCAAATTTCTACTGACTTCTGAAGGGAGGAAGTGCTCCCTGATTTCATGCTCAAACTCTAATTGTAAGATTATACTTAATCTGGATTCCCATTCCAGTAGAAATGGTTACTTTACATGTACCCTAGCAAATCCAGATTAGATCTTTTCCCAAACTTCTAAATTTGATGAATACAACATACACACTAATAAGTTTAAGGGAGATTCAAAATTGTACAGTGGTAGATGCCTGGATCGCACTAGCAGAGGCAAGGATGGAATTGGATATGATAGCAACATTTAAGAGGCATTTAGGCAGGGAATTGAGGGATATAAACTACATGGAGGCAGATGTGCAATTTAAATTGGCAGCATGATTGGCACAGATACCGTGGGGCAAAGGGCCAGTTGTATGCTGTGTTCTTTTGTGTTTGTACTGCGTCAAAAGATTAAATTATATAATTCAGTTGATTATGCAGTGCCTTCCATAATGTTTGCGCCAAAGACCCATCATTTATTTATTTGCCTCCGTACTCCACAATTTCAAGAGTTAAGAGTGTTTTATTATCATATGTCCAGATGGAACAATGAAATTATTACTTGCTGCAGCACAACAGAATATGTGAATATGTAAACATAGTACATAACGGGGGAAGAGAAAAAAAAAGTTCAATAAATAACAAATATAGCGCAATAATAATATGGAGCGAAGGAAATAGGCGACGTTTCAGGTCGAGACCCATCTTCAGACTTTTTTGTCTACCTTTGATTTTCCAGCATCTGCAGTTCCTTCTTAAGCAATAACAATATCGTTTTTTGCAGTTCAGAGCTTATTTATTGTCGTGTTTAATAGCCTGATGGCTGTAGGGAAGAGGCTGTTCCTGAACCTGGACGTTACAGTTTTCAGGCTGCTGAACCTTCTTCTTGATGGCAATGGTGAAATGAGTGTGTGGCCAGTATGGTGTGGGTCTTTGATGATTTTGGCTGCCTTTTTGCGGCAACGACCACGATAGATCCCCTCGACGGTGGGGACGTCAAAGCGGTGATGGACTGGGCAGTGGTCACAACTTTTTATAGTCTTTTCCGCTCCTGGATGTTCAAGTTGCTAAAACAGGCCTACGATGCAACCAGTCATAATGCTCTATACCATGCACTAGTAGAAGTTTAGGAGAATCCTCTTCGACGTGCCGAATCTCCGTAATCTTCTCAGGAAGTAGAGTAGCTGATGTGCCTTCTTAATAATTGCATCGGTGTGCTGGGTCCAGGAAAGATCTTTGGAAACATGCACGCCCAGGAATTTAAAGTTTTTGACGCTCTCCACCATCTTCCTATTGATGTGAACAATATTTTGGGTCCTCATCCTTCCCCTACCAGTCCACAATCAGTTCCTTGGTTTTACTGATGTTGAGTCCATTTTAGATTTGTAATAGAAAAAAAATCACACGTGGTTTAAGTGCACCTTGTCAGATTTTAATAAAGGCCACTTTATACATATTGGTTTCACCATATGGAAAATACAGCCGAGTCTATTCACAGTTCCCCCCCCCACCCCCATATTTCAGGGCACCATAATCTTTGGGACACCGCTTTGTTGCAGCCATGTAAATGAAATTAGTCATGTTTAGGATTTTGTTGCATGTCCTTTGCATGCAATGACTGCTTGAAGTCTGTGATTCATGGACATCACCAGTTGCTGGGTGTCTTCTCTGGTGATGCTCTGCCAGGCCTGTATTGTAAACATTTTTAGCTTATGCTTGTTTTGGGGGCTAATCCCCTACAGTTTTCTCTTCAGCATATAAAAGGCTCAAATGAGTTCAGATCGAGTGATTGACTTGGCAACCAAAGAAGTGACCATTTTTTAGCTTTGAAAAACTCCTTTGTTGCTTTAGCAGTTTGTTTGGGATCATTTTCATTGTCTTGCTGTAGAATGAATTGCCAGCCAATGAGTTTTAAGGCATTTGTTTGAACTTGAGCAGTTAGGATGTGTCCATACACTTCAGAATTGATTATGCTACTACCATCAGCAGTTGTATCATCAATGGAGACAAGTCAGCCAGTACCTTCAGCAACCATACATGCCCAGGCCATAACAACCCCACCACTGTGTTTCACAGATGAGGTGGTATGCTTTGGATCTTGGGCAGTTCCTTCTCTCCTCCATAATTTGCTCTTGCCATCATTCTGATATGTTAATCTTCATCTCATCTGCCCACAAGACCTTTTTACAGAACTGTGGTTGCTCTTTTAAGTACTTCTTGGCAAACTGTAACCTAGACATCCTATTTTTGCGTCTAACCAGTGGTTTGCATCTTGCAGTGTAGCCTCTGTATTTCTGTTCATGAAGTCTTCTGCGGACAGCGGTCATTGACAAATCCACACCTGACTCCTGAAGAGTGTTTCTGATCTGTCGGACAGGTGTTTGGGGATTTTTCTTTATTATAGAGAGAATTCTTCTGTCATCAGCTGTGGAGGTCTTCCTTGGCTTGTCAGTCCCTTTGCGATTAGTAAGCTCACCAATGCTCTCTTTCTTCTTGATGATGTTCCAAACAGTTGATTTTAGTAAGCCTAAGGTTTGGCTGATGTCTCTAACAATTTTATTCTTGTTTCTCAGTCTCATAATGGCTTATTTGACTTTCATTGGCACAACTTTGGTCCTCATGTTGATAATCAACAATATAATGTTCCAAAGGTGATGGAAAGACTGGAGGAAAGACTAGGTGCTGAGAGTTCTCTTATACATGCATTAAGGAGCCAATTAAGCACACCTGAGCAATTACTAACACCTGTGAAGCCATGTGTCTACTGAACATGACTACTTTCATTTACATGGCATTGCTGTGTCCCAAACATTATTGTGCCCTGAAATGGGGGGATTATGTATAAACAATGAAGTAAGTTCTACATGGTGAAACTAAAATGTAATAAAATGGCTTTTATTAAAATCTTACAATGTGCACTTGAACCACATGTGATTTTTTTTTTAATTACAAATCTCAAATTGTGGAGTACAGCAGCAAATAAATAAATGATGGGTCTTTGCCCCAAAGATTATGGAGGGATCTGTATGTTTTGCCCATTCTTTGGCCAATATATACTAATGTGTAATGACTAGAACTGAATGCAGTATTTCTAAAGGGGGTATCATTTAAGCTTCCTCAAATGTAGATTTAATTCATTTTACATTTCTAATTAAGGCTACCCTTTCTAGTTTTTTAGAAACACATCAGCACTGTGTACATTGTTTCTCCACAGATCCTGGTTTCATTGAAGTCCATCTTATATGGTTTACTCAATGCACGGTGAATCTATTAATGGTGAATCTATCATTGAATGGATTAAAGGCCGATAAATCCCCAGGGCCAGATAGGCTGCATCCCAGGGTACTTAAGGAACTAGCCCCAGAAATAGCAGATGCCTTAGTGATAATTTTTCAAAACTCTTTAGATTCTGGAGTAGTTCCTGAGGATTGGAGGGTAGCTAATGTAACCCCACTTTTTAAAAAGGGAGGGAGAGAGAAAACGGGGAATTACAGACCAGTTAGTCTAACATCGGTAGTGGGGAAACTGCTAGAGTCAATTATTAAATATGGGATAGCAGCGCATTTGGAAAGTGGTGAAATCATTGGACAAAGTCAGCATGGATTTACGAAGGGTAAATCATGTGTGACGAATCTTATTGAATTTTTTGAGGATGTAACTAGTAGAGTGGATAAGGGAGAAGCAGTGGATGTGTTGTATCTGGACTTTCAGAAGGCTTTCGACAAGGTTCCACACAAGAGATTGGTATACAAACTTAAAGCACACGGTATTGGTGGTTCAGTATTGATGTGGATAGAGAACTGGCTGGCAGACAGGAAGCAAAGAGTAGGAGTGAACGGGTCCTTTTCAGGATGGCAGACAGTGACTAGTGGGATGCCGCAAGGCTCAGTGCTGGGACCCCAGCTATTTACAATATACATTAATGATTTGGACGAGGGAATTAAATGCAACATCTCGAAGTTTGCGGATGACACGAAGCTGGAGGGCAGTGTTAGCTGTGAGGAGGATGCTAGGAGGCTGCAGGATGACTTGGATAGACTGGGTGAGTGGGCAAATGCATGGCTGATGCAGTATAATGTGGATAAATGTGAGGTTATCCACTTTGGTGGCAAAAACAGGAGGGTAGACTATTATTTGAATGGTGACCGATTAGGAAAAGGGGAGATGCAGCGAGACCTGGGTGTCATGGTACACCAGTCATTGAAAGTAGGCATGCAGGTGCAGCGGGCTGTGAAGAAAGCGAATGGTATGTTGGCATTCATAGGACAAGGATTTGAGTACAAGAGCAGGGAGGTTCTACTGCAGTTGTACAGGGTCTTGGTGAGGCCACACCTGGAGTATTGCGTACAGTTTTGGTCTCCTAATCTGAGGAAAGACATTCTTGCCATAGAGGGAGTTCAGAGAAGGTTCACCAGACTGATTCCTGGGATGGCACGACTTCCATATGAAGAAAGACTGGATAGACTTGGCTTGTACTCGCTGGAATTTAGAAGATTGAGGGGTGATCTCATAGAGACTTACAAAATTCTTAAGGGGTTGGACAGGCTAGATGCAGGAAGATTGTTCCCGATGTTGGGGAGGTCCAGGACAAGGGGTCACAGTTTAAGGATAAGGGGGAAGTCTTTTAGGACCGAGATGAGAAAATCGTTTTTCACACAGAGAGTGGTGAATCTGTGGAATTCTCTGCCACAGAAGGTAGTTGAGGCCAGTTCGGTGGCCATATTTAAGAGGGAGTTGGATGTGGCCCTTGTGGCTGAAGGGATCGGGGGTATGGAGAGAAGGCAGGTACAGGATACTGAGTTGGATGATCAGCCATGATCATATTGAATGGCGGTGCAGGCTCGAAGGGCCGAATGGCCTGCTCCTGCACCTAATTTCTATGTTTTTTTTTTTTTTTTTTTTTTATTTTTTTTTTTTTTTTTTAATTTTTTTATTGTAGAAACAATATATACCGAGTACACTCTTATACGACAGTGAGAGTTGTATAATATACAAAATTATATAATATTGATTATCGATTGATACTGTTTATGTTAATTGTAATATTATCCATTATACATTTCGTGGTTATTTATTTTATATAATTGGGAGTATATGTAGTATATTCCTAAAATAAGCAATATACTCAGATTTCTCATATCATAGATATTCTTCCAATTACCAAATACAAATCCCCGCGAATATAACTACATAATACCCAATCTTAAACAAAGTTTTATGATATTCATAATGTTATCAAAATATTAAGAATGTTTGTATTATTGTTAACTTTATATTTCAAAATTATTGTATAGTTGAAAATGCATAATTTTATATAATTACAAATTTAAGACATCTATAATCTTTTCATACGAATAAAAATAAGTGTGTACATATTAAAAATTTATATAATATGTTTCTATATTTTTTTCCTTAATTAAAGATAGGAAGATAGAGAAAGAGAATAGAAAATAGAAAAGAAAATGTGAGAAGTTTGATGGAGATTGAAGTATTACTAAATAATCCATTCTTGGAGATACATTCATGATTTATTATATGTATTTCTTCATCCATTCAGATATTCAGGCCTCAGTCAAGTCCTGTGCCGAACCATTGTGACCCTGTAGATATTTAATATAGGGAGACCATATCCCTTTGAAGAGATCTAACCTGTCCATAAGGACAAGTCTCAATCTCTCCAAGTGAAGTGTCTCCGTCATTTCTGTATTCCACATTTTAATTGTTGGGGATGCAGGGCCTTTCCAAAATTTTAATATTAATTTTTTCCCAATTATTAAAGAATAGTCGATAAAAGTTCTTTGATTCCTTGTAATTATTTGTTCCGTTTCCGGTATTCCAAGTATGATTAACTTTGGGTCAGGAATCATAGTAATATTAATAACATTCGAGACTATCTTAAATATTTCATTCCAATATTCTAGAATCTTCGTACAATTAGTAAATGAATGTGACAAAGTTGCTTCTAAGATTTGACATTTATCACATATAGGTGATAATTTTGGAAATATATTATGTAATTTAGATTTAGAATAATGTAATCTATGTAAAATTTTAAACTGTATAAGAGCATGTTTAGCATTTAACGAACAGTAATGTATGTGTTGTAAGCTTTCTTCCCATATTTCTGGGCTTATTATTTGACTTAATTCATTTTCCCAACGCTGTCTATGTATTTCCGATGATGGAATATCACTTTCCAACAAAATATTGTAAATGTATGATATCATTTTTTCTGTATTTGGATGTTTATTCAAGCATTCATCTAAAATTTCACTCTTTCTATTTCTGAGTTCTTGTGTATTTGCAGAGATATAGTTTCTGATTTGTAAATATCTGAAATATTCATTATTATGAAGCCCGTAAGTTTGTTGTAATTCTTGAAATGAAAGAAAAGAATTTTCCTTATAAAGATCCCCTATATTTAAAATTCCTTTATTTTTCCATTGTATAAAAGCCTTATCCATCGTTGACGGTTTAAACGTAAAATTGTTGGCAATTGTAAGACCTAGCGGTATAAATTTTAGTTTTAGTGTTTTCTTTATTTGTTTCCAAATACGTATTCCACTTTCTATTATCAAATTTTCACTATAAATTTTCTTAGGTACATTAATATTAGCAAATATTATAGAGCTAATTTCAAATGGAAAACAGTCTTCTCTTTCCATTTTTAACCAATTCGGTTTATTATCTGTTTCTCCTAACCAGAAATTCATATTTTTAATATTAACTGCCCAATAATAAAACATAAAATTTGGTAAAGCTAAACCCCCGTTTATTTTAGCTTTACATAAATGTTTTTTATTTATTCTATGATTCTTATAATCCCAGATAAAGTTAGTGACTATTGAATCTACTTTTTTAAAAAAATTTTTAGAGAGATATATCGGGATTGATTGAAATAAATATAATAATTGTGGGAGGAAAATCATTTTTATTGCGTTTATTTTACCTAACATTGAGATAGGTAAGCTTTTCCAGTATAAGATATTTTTATTTAATTTATTCAATAATAACGGGAAATTAGACTTAAATAAAGAGTCAAATCTTTTTGTAACAAAAATACCAAGATATTTAATATTTTCATTTGTTATCTTAAAAGGAAATTGTTGTAATATCTGTAAGTTATTCATGGTTATTGGCATAAGTTCACTTTTATTCCAATTGATACTGTATCCTGAAATTAAACCAAATTCCGTTATTAGTTTTAACAAATTACGGATACTTATTTCCGGTTTAGTAATATAAAGTAATATATCGTCCGCATATAACGAGATTTTATTCTTAGTATCTTTAGTATCATATCCATATATTTCCGGGTGCAATATGTTTTTTTTTCTAAAGTGCTTCTGCAAATTCTTGTCCATCCATACAATTTACTTTGCTTCTTAACAGAATCACCGATAAATTAAATTTGTATTTTGAGTTTTTCATTTCACCCAAATTATTAATATTCAATGAAATACCTCTGAAAAGATTTTGAAAATAAGTTAGTCTGTTTCACAGCTGTAATTAATTTTAAAGGTTTTCTTTTCATGATAGTTGAACTCATTAGTGACTCATTGGTAGTTAAAGGAATAAGCCAACATTGTTGTTATAGTTTGGTTCCTATCTTTTTGTTAGGTTGCTGTGTTACATAGGGTTGGCTCTTCCGCTGACCTCCTCTTTTTACTGAATCATATCCTTCGATGCCCAGCTGGTGCAAGCAAATGGGCAGCTCCATTTATACAGGTATGGTTACATTTGCTACATCAAAACTAATATTTCTTTGCCTATGTTTTCAGTTTAATATCCAAGAAGAAAATTGTATTTAATCAGTTTGTAATGCTAATATAGATTAGAATGTGATTAAATTAATACAAAAAATAACAAGCCTAATGTTAATTATGTTACTTTTGATATTTTGAATTTAAGAAAATGTAGGATTTTGAATTAGCTAACTACAATAAATTATAGAAGATTTATCAATATTTATTTTTCCTTGCAATCAATTGATTGGTTTAACATTTTTCTGCATTACAGATAGAAGTGTTTAACAATTCTGCAGGCATTTTTCTTTTTATGCAAGCACTAGCCTTACTTCTATCACCAATCAAGTACGTATCTTCATTGTTATAATTATTTACAATGCCTTCTTATTTATACTATTAAATCTTGGCCTCCCCATGTACCAATGCTACATGGGTACACAAAAAGCTGGAGAAACTCAGCGGGTGCAGCAGCATCTAAGGAGCGAAGGAGATAGGCGACGTTTCGGGTCGAGACCCTTCTTCAGACAGTCTGAAGAAGGGTCTCGACCCGAAACGTCGCCTATCTCCTTCGCTCCTTAGATGCTGCTGCACCCGCTGAGTTTCTCCAGCTTTTTGTGTACCCTCGATTCTCCAGCATCTGCAGTTCCTTCTTTAATACCAATGCTAGCTACATCATTGATACATTCACCAAACAATGTGATAGGGATGACCCAGTAGCAATCCTGGCACAGAACCTGCCCTATGGTCCATGTCCAACTAAATATTGGATATAATGTAGAGATTGAACACACATCACTTGGGGATCCATTTTATGGACCGTTGGTAAGACGTGTTAGTTAAGGGCTATGCATCCAGGGAGTAAATTCCACAGCCATGAATATAGGAGCGAAGCACCACCGCAAAATGAGCTGACCAACTCATAGCACCTGTCTGGTGAAACCAACTCATAGCGCCTGAGTGGGGAAAGGTAATAAAAACTGATCTAACCTGTCAACCTCAGAAGGCAGTGGAGGATGATTCTCTGGATGCTTTCAAGAGAAAGTTATATAGAGCTCTTAAAGATAGCGGAGCCAAGGGATATGCAGAGAAGGTAGGAACGGGATACTGATTTTGGATGATCACTCATGATCACAGTGAATGGTGGTGCTGGCTCGAAGGGACGAATGGCCTACTCCTGCACCTATTGTCATCCACAAAAGTTATCTTGTAAACCTATATTAAGCCTTCTGGAAGCAGAAGGCAGCCTTCACTGACAATGAGTATTCAACCCTTATTTTGGGTATTCCAAAAATAACAAAATGTAATAATTCCCACCATCACATTAGCAATGTCACTCTATTTGTAGAGAGCAAGTGTGTTCTTCTATTCAATAGATGATTTTTATATTCCATGTGCATATGAAATTTTTAATTTCTGGTTTGAAGTATAAGCGAGTTCGGTATTCCGACTGCACATGCTTAGGTCATACGTCACTCAAGAAAAACATTCTCGGCAGCTGAGCTGCTGCGTGTATACAGGCCTGGTTTCATCCGTAGTCTGGATTGAACCGGGTCTGCGGCACTGCAAGCGCTGTTGAATTACTACTACTGGAGTTAGCGACACTATTTCTCCCTTCTCCACTGGTCCATGCAGAAATCTCAGCAGTGACAATCTAATGAATCACGGTCCGGTCCCCCTCAGCCTGGGTGTATGGCTTCCAGTCTCACTTGGGCTGCCCTCCTGGGTTATACAGGGTTATTATACAGGGGTGAACCACGCACCCCTCTCATGCATAACCCTAGGAGGCAGATTTGTGAGCGGAGTCTCACTACTGTCCCCGTCCCTCCCGAGTGTCCCATCTCTGTCCGGGGGCGGACGGAGATGTCCACGGTGACCCTGGACTGACGGGACACCGGCCGGGAGCAGTGGCGGCCCCAGGCTTACAGCCAGCGTGGAGAGAAAGCGCTAACTCCAGCTCAACTCTGCTCCAACTCCCGAGGAACCCGTTTCCTGACGGGCTGGGGACCGTCAACTGCACCTCTCGCCTTATCCAGTGGCTGTCGTTTAACCCCCTCGGTGCTGCCGAGAGCCGAGCTCCAGTCATCAATGGGGATACACGCAAAATGCTGCAGTAACTCAGTGGGTCAGGCAACATCTCTGGAGAAGGGTCTCAACCCGAAACGTCACCTATTCCTTTTCTCCAAAGATGCTGCATGTCCCGCTGAGTTACTCCAGTATCCTCGTTGATGACTGGTGCTCGGCTTTCGCCGACACCGAGGGGATTAACCGACAGCCACTGTATAAGACGAGAGAGGTGCAGCTGACGGTCCCCAGCCCGTCGGGAATGGGTTCCTCGGGAGTTGGAGCAGAGTTGAGCTGGAGTTAGCGCTTCCTCTCCACGCTGGCTGTAGGCCTGGTGCCACCATTGCCCCGTGCCGGTGTCCCGTCAGTCCAGGGTCACCCCGGACATCTCCATCCGCCCCCGGACAGGGATGGGACAGTCGGAAGGCAACGGGGACAGTCCAGTAGCAATTCAACAGTGCTTGCAGCGCCGGAGACCTGGGTACAATCCTGACTACGGATGAAACGCAGGTCTGTACACACGTAGAAGCTCAGCTGCCAAGAATGTCTTTCCGCCAGTCCAGTCTGTCCCCCTGCCTCCCATTCACATCTGCCGCCTCTCTCTCACTGTTACACCCCGCTCTCCAGTTACCTGGCACCCCTGTTCCTCAGATTAAATATATTTTTACACATAAATTATGAATAAAGATAAGAAAATGTTTCAAACATAAGTAGTATTTTCTTATTTCAGTAACAAACCCATTAAATGAAAATAATACATTTTTTATCTTTTTGAATATTTCATAATTGCTGATTAATGAACTGAACTAGAACTGGGACTGTGTGAACAGCAGAACAAGAAAGGAAGCTATTGAGTTGACAGAATTCTAGATTAATTAATTGGTGGAATAGTTAACAATTTATACACAGTTTATACACCTAGCGCTTTGTTCACTTTTTCTTTATCACAAATGACCTTTGACAAATCCTATGATTCCTTGTGTTTTTCGGAATACCGAACTCGCTTATTCAATGGTATTTTTCAGTTTTGCGCAGAAATGCAGATTGCTTTCACTTTCTGATGCTTTAAAACAATTGCATATCAAATATTTGGTTTTCAGTTTTAACCATAACAGCACATAACAATTTATATATGAAATTGTTTTCAAAATGTGGACCATTGTGTAAAATATTATATTAATAATTGTAGGTTTCGATCAGAGTTTCTGGTGAACATGAAACCCTGTGACCAAAAATCGCAATCTACACCAACAGAAAAAGGCGTACAGAACTGGACCTTGGTAGATGAAGCTGGGGAAGAGGTATTATTATTCTCTATACTGCCATTCATAATTTTTTTGCAACGTAAAATAGAGAACCTTGGAGCTGGGAATAGTCAGGTTGAATTGACTATAACATTATCAGATTCGGTCGGATAAAATGTTACGACCCAAACATACATTTAGAACAGAGGGATGCATACATCTTTGAAAGTTGTAGAACATGTTGAGAGGATGGATAGTAATGCATCATGGGCATCATAAATAGAAGTATATTACACACGAATATGAAGATTATTTAACATCTGACACCAGTGAAGTTGAATCAAGATGAATGAATACAGTTCTAGTCACTATGCTTTCGAAATTTGTGGTGCCTTCAGCAAAGATTTGCTCGCATGCGATTGAAATTAAAATTCAGACAACTGAAATAAAAATAACAAGCGCTGGAAATAGCAGGACAGACAACAAAGAGAATCAGAGTTAATGTTTTAGATCAATGACATTTCATTGCCTGAAAATTGTGATTAAAATTGTAATTTGCCATTGATCAGGCAGATTTTCAAATTAAAATAAAGTACATAAAATTAAGAAATTTGAACAAAAAATGCCTTATGTTTAAAATAATTGATTTTTATATCCAACTAAGTGTTAAAAACTTGCTTTTTCATCAGCCCATTGAATATTTTCAAATTATGTAATTATGTCTGCTAATATTGCTGCTAATGTCTGCAGAATGTTACGTAGTGAATAAACAGTGAATAATGTGCAAGTGGAACATTTTTTATATAAAATGGCAAATGTGGCAAATGGTATATTCATTTCTATGAGTCAGGGTGCAGGGAATGGTTTGATCCATTCTAACTGACTGAGGTCCGCTGATCCAGAAGCCAGTTGCAGGAGGATCCCTTAGGCGAAGGTCCGGATGTTCAGGGATGATCAGGGATTATGGTGTCGAAGGTTGCACTGTAGTCAATGAATAGCATCCTGACATAGGCATTCTTATTGTTAAGATGACCCAGAGCTGAATGTAGTGCAAGAGAGCTGGCGTCCTCCATAGACCTGTCTTATTAGTGGGCAAATTGCAAGATGTCTTTATTGTCCAGCAAACTAGTGCAAATGTGGGCTAGTACCATCTTTCAATGTTAGAGCCACTGGACTGTAATCATTGACACAGATTATTTTATCTTTCTTGGGAACTGGAATGATGTTGGTTTCCTTGAAACAGATGAGGATAGTAAACTTGCAGTGAGCGGTTGAAGATGTCGGTGAAAACTGGCCTGTTGATTAGTACATGAACCTGTCCCGGGACTCCATCCAGACAAGCCACTCTCCAAACATTTATCTTTGTGAAAGCAGATCTGACAGCAGGTCTGCAATCAAGATATTGCGACAGAGCCAGCTGGGGATGAGTTAAGTCGCCTACGTAGAACTTTGTTTGCCTATCAAAAACTGATGCATCAAAGTCAGAGACCTCTCCCATCATGGTGTTCGGGCCTTGCATTGTCGCCTGGTATCTACTTGATTGAGCCTCTAGCTTGTTATGGAATTCTCTCTTGGTATGCCTGATAGCTTTACAGAGATCATACTTGGCCTACATGCATAAGTGTAGGGTTCTTGAAAACCTTCGATCTGAACTTTAGCAGACAGTGAATCTCCCAAACAAGGTTTCTAGTTTGGATAGACTCTAATTATCCTTGTCAAAACAGAGTTGTCGATACATTTCTTGATGAAACTGGTGACAACTGAGGTATACACATTCAGGTTGGATAAAGTGGCCTTGAACATGTTTTAGTCAGGTCTGGTTTGTGATCAAGGTCACTCAGAAATAATGGCCTGAAATGGGGACTATTTCACTACTTGCATTTGGTATGGATTGGTGTGATCCAATATTTGATTCAGTCCAAAGCCAGGAACAGATTATGCCAGTCCACCAACAAGCACAAACCAACCTCCTTCCATAAACTCCATTTATACCTCGCGCTGCCTTGGCAAGGCCAGCAGCATATTCACGAGTCAAGAGTGTTTTATTGTCATATGTCCAAGATAGGTTGATAGGTGGTTGACAATGAAATTCTTACTTGCTGCAGCACAACAGAATATGTGAATATGTAAACATAGTACATAACGGGGGAAGAGAAAAAATATATAAATGTTCAATAAATAACAAATATAGTGCAATAATAATATAGTATTTTGCAGTTCAGAGCTCAGAGTTTATTTGTTGTTGTGTTTAATAGCCTGATGGCTTTAGGGAAGAAGCTGTTCCTGAACCTGGACGTTACAGTTTTTAGGCTCCTGTACCTTTTTCCTGATGACAATGGTGAGATGAGTGTGTGGCCAGGATGGTGTGGGTCCTTGATGATTTTGGCTACATTTTCGAGGCAGCGACTACGATAGAGCACTTCGACGGTGGGGAGGTCAAAGCCGGTGATGGACTGGGCAGTGGTCACAACTTTTTGTAGTCTTTTTTGTTCTTGGACGTTCAAGTTGCCGAACCAGGCCACGATGCAACCAGTCAGAATGCTCTCTACCATGCACCTGTAGAAGATGTCGCACCCTGGCCACTCCCTCTTCTCCCCTCTCCCATCAGGCAAATGGTAGAATTGTGAAAACACACTCCTCCAGATTCAGGGACAGTTTCTTCCCAGCTGTTATCTACCAACTGAATCATTCTACCACAACCAGAGAGGAGACCTGAACTATCTCACTGGTGATCCTCGGACTATCTTTGATCGGACTTTATTGGCTTTACCTTGCACTAAACGTTATTCCCTTGTGTATCTATACACTGTAAATGGCTCGATTGTAATCATGTATTGTCTTTCCGCTGAGTGGATAGCACACAACAAAAGCTTTTCACTGTACCTCGGTAAGAACTATAAACTGAGTTGGCCAAGACCGTGTAGGGTAATCCTCTCTCACCTCTGCTCCAGTGACTCCATCCTTTTCTTGTTCTCGAGCAGTTTATGATCTCGGTTCACATGCACATATCCCTTGCCACAATGCTGTCTCTCATGTACTCATTTCTGGACTGTGTCCAGAACAGTGAATTTTAGTGTCTGAGTGAACAGGCAACACCTGGCACAAATATCTTGGACTGGTACGATGCAATGGAGGCTCAATTCATGCTGTATGTCAATATAGGTAGCACTTTCATAACTATTTTAATGGTTGAGAGAATTATTTTTTTTTGTAAAATATTTTTATTAGAAATAATTACATATTAAGAAGAAATATAAAATCCAATTAAAACAAAAGAAAATATTATCGTCACATACATTCTTAATATTTTTAAAATTTACAATCAATCTTATTTGTACTTCTATAATTTTCTTTTTTATTTTATAACAGTAGGAAATAAAAAAGGAAAAGAGGAAAAAAAAAGAGAGATAAACTAATTGAGTGGAGTATTAAACAAGATATTCTTCATTGGAGACATATTTATGATATATTGTCTATAATTCTTCATCTATTCATACATTCAGGCTTCCGTCATGGCTTTGAACCGGACCATCTTGACCCTTTAAATATTCAATAAATGGAGACCATATTCCTCTGAATTGGTCCAGCCTGTCCATCAGGGCAAGCCTTAATCGTTCCAAGTGCAACGTCTCCGACATTTCTGTAATCCACATTTTAGTTGTAGGGGAAGTAGGACCTTTCCAAAATCTTAGTATTAATTTTTTACCAATTATTAAACTATAACCAATAAAAATTATTTGTCGTGTTGTTAATATCTGATTTGTTTCTAGTATTCCCAATATAATTCGTTTTGAGTCTGGAGTTAACTTTGCATTAACTACAGTTGAGATTATCTTAAAAATTTCTATCCAAACATTAGTGATTTTTATACATTTTGTGAATGCGTTAAATTAGCTTCTAATTGTTGACACTTATCACATATTGCGGACACATTTGAGAAAATTCTATTTAATTGGGACTTTGAGAGATGTAATCTATGTATAACTTTAAATTGTATCAAGGAGTGTCTAGCATTTAATGAACAATGATGTATATATTGTAAACTTTCATTCCATACTTCTCTACTGATTACTTGACCTAGTTCATTTTCCCATGCTTGTCTATATTTATCCGTATTTGGTAAATCATTTTCCAATAAAATATTATAAATATATGATATTAATTTCTCTGTATTCGGATGTTTATTTAAACATTCATCTAAAATTACTGTCTTTCTATTCCTAAAATCCAGTGTATTTGATTTACATAGAAACATAGAAATTAGGTGCAGGAGTAGGCCATTCAGCCCTTCGAGCCTGCACCGCCATTCAATATGATCATGGCTGATCATCCAACTCAGTATCCCGTACCTGCCTTCTCTCCATACCCTCTGATCCCCTTAGCCACAAGGGCCACATCCAACTCACTCTTAAATATAGCCAATGAACTGGCCTCAACTACCCTCTGTGGCAGAGAGTTCCAGAGACTCACCACTCTCTGTGTGAAGAAAGTCTTTCTCATCTCGGTCTTAAAGGATTTCCCCTTATCCTTAAGCTGTGACCCCTTGTCCTGGACTTCCCCAACATCGGGAACAATCTTCCTGCATCTAGCCTGTCCAACCCCTTAAGAATTTTGTAAGTTTCTATAAGATCCCCTCTTAATCTCCTAAATTCCAGAGAGTATAAACCGAGTCTATCCAGTCTTTCTTCATAAGACAGTCCTGACATCCCAGGAATCAGTCTGGTGAACCTTCTGGTGAATTTAACATAATCTCTAATTTGTAGGTATCGAAAATATTCTTTAAAATGTAATCCATAATTTTGTTGTAATTCCTGAAATGAGAGAAATAAGTTTTCCCTGTAAAGATCACAGATCTTATTTATTCCATA
Organism: Okamejei kenojei; assembly: GCA_035221665.1. Lineage (NCBI taxonomy): Eukaryota > Metazoa > Chordata > Chondrichthyes > Rajiformes > Rajidae > Okamejei > Okamejei kenojei. The sequence continues at coordinate 139,826,714 of CM069131.1, read as the reverse complement.
GTTCTTCCATTTTAAGAAACCTTTGTCCATCAGTGAGGTTTAAAAGAAATATTGTTTACTATTGGAAGAGCTAGTAGTACATTCTGTAATTTTAATGTTTTTTTTAATTGTTTCCAAATACGTATTCCACTTTCTATTATTGGGTTTCCTTTATAAGTTTTCTTATGTATCGGAGTATTAGCAAATAAAATCGAACTAATTTCAAAAGGGATACAGTCTTCTTTTTCCATTTTTAACCAATTTGGTTGTTTATCTAGTTCACCCAACCAGAAATTCATATTTTTTACATTAACTGCCCAATAATAAAACATAAAATTAGGCAGTGCAAAGCCACCGTTTATTTTTGATTTACATAGATGCTTTTTAATTATTCTATGATTCTTATAATCCCAAATAAAATTGGTAACCATGGAGTCCACTTTCTTAAAGAAATTTTTAGGAAGATATATCGGGATCATTTGAAGCAAATATAGTAATTGTGGAAGAAAAATCATTTTTATCGCATTAATCTTACCTAGCATTGAAATAGGTAATGTTTTCCAATATTTAATATTCTTAAATAGTTTATTCAATAAGGGTAAAAAATTAGATTTAAATAATGAATCATATCTTTTTGTTACATAAATTCCAAGATATTTAATTTTTTCATTTGCAATCTTAAAAGGGTATTGTAGTAATATATGTAAGTTATTTCCCATTATTGTATCATTATTTAATACAATCCCTGAATTATCACAACATAATCTAATAATCGGAGGAGATTTAAATTGCACACTTGACCCTTATTTGGATAGATCATCAAAACAACGAAAACTTAAATCACACTCCAGTGAGTTAATAAATGTATATATAGACACTAGTAATATTAAAGATGTATGGAGATTGCAAAATCCAACAGGACGAGAATACTCATTTTACTCAGCCGTGCATAAAACTTATTCAAGAATAGATTATTTTCTGGTAGATTTAAAACTTATTCCACTTACGTATAATTCAAAATATCATAATATTATAATTTCAGATCATGCACCCTTAACTTTTAAGATGAAAATAATGGGTAAAATGGAAAAACAAGATCAATGGAGATTTAATCCACAAATTTTAAAGGACAAAATAACTCAAGAATATATTACAAAACAGATCAAGATCCTCTTTGAAACAAATGATACACCAGAAATATCATCATCCCTTTTATGGGAAACTTTTAAGGCGTATGTTCCGGGGATTATGATATCTTCTCAAGCATTTTATAATAAAGAGAATCGGAAGCTACAACAGGCATTGGAAAGAGAGATTAAACAATTAGATACAGAGAATGCCATTAACCCAACTACGATAAAACATAATAAAATCTTTGCATTGAAATATAAACTAAATAAAATACAGTCAGACCAAGTTGTAAAACTATACCAATATACCAAACAAATACAATTTGAATTCGGTGACAAACCACATAAACTATTGGCATGTCAGTTAAGAAAATTGGAAGGAGAAAAATTAATATATAGGATCAAATCAGATAAAGGAGAATTACTAATACGACCTAAAGATATAAACGAGAGATTTTTGCAATATTATAAAAATTTATACTCAGCTAAAACAAAAGAAAATCGAATAGGAGTAGAAACATTTTTTTTAAATTGTAATCTAAATGGACTAGATTTAGAAGATAGGGAATTATTAAATGTCAAAATAACTACTAAAGAAATTGAAGAAACTATTAGATCATTAAAAAATGGTAAAACTCCAGGACCAGATGGTATTGGAGCAGAATTTTATAAAATATTTTATGATATGATAGCCCCACGTTTGAAGACACTATATGAACACATTTATACACAACAGAAATTACAAGATACACTAAATTAATCTATTATAACCCTTATACCTAAATGAGATAAAAATCTCGATGACCCAGGGTCATATAGAGCTATATCTCTTTTAAATACTGATCAAAAAATATTAACAAAAATATTAGCACAAAGACTAAACAAAGAGATTAATAAACTAATTCATTCAGAACAAACTGGATTTATACCAAAACGATACTCTTCAAACAATCTGAGAAGATTATTTAATATTATATATTCGAAAAGAAATATTAATAAGGATTTATCAATTATCTCGTTGGATGCAGAGAAAGCTTTTGATCAGATTGAATGGTCTTACTTATTTTCGGTTATGGAATTTTTTCAATTGGGAGAGAAGTTTATAATATGGGTTAAATTACTATATACTAGACCAACAGCTAGAATATTAATTAACCAAGTGTTAACAACTAAATTTAACATTCCGAGGCTGGAGACAAGGTTGCCCTTTATCCCCACTACTGTTTGTACTTGCAATAGAACCATTAGCAAAATCTGTGAGATCAAACCCTGAAATATATGGGTATGAAACTAAGGAAACTGAAAATAAAATCTCTTTGTACGCAGATGATGTATTACTTTATATCACAAAACCAGAAATTAGTCTTCCTAACTTGTTAGATTTAATAACTCAATTTGGATCGTTTGCAGGATATAGAATTAATTGGAATGGTTGAGAGAATTATAGGAGCATTTTATTATTTGTGTAGATCTATAGATTATTTTCGATCATTGTTTGTGTTACAAGTAGGAATACATTTTGACTTTATTCAGCAGTTAGTATTGGTTGACATCTATAAAATCTGTTGAGACTAATTGTGTGTTCAAGCCCTCTTCAGGTTATGTCCTGAGAATGGAAATATTGAAATAAAAACAGACCAATCAAGGGTAGCATATAATCAAACTGATATTTAACTCAACCATTCAGATATTGCTATTACAGAGGATGCCAGAAGCCCCGCATCAGCCAGCAAATCCATCCTGCCAGTCTTGCAAATGCTAGTTCGTATCTACGGACTACACACGTTCCAAAACCAATGGGGAGAACCTGTATATTAAAGCGCCACTTGAATTATGAAGAAAGACACAAGGACTTTAGAGGATGGCTTGAGAGATTTGATGTTTATGTAAATAAAAGTAGAATATCTGAGGTAGATGGATAGGGTGGTCATGTGAGGGAGAAAAAGCTGGAAGAGAGATGGGGCAGGACAAAGCCTGGCAACTGATGGGGGAGGGGTGGTTGATAGGTGGATGTTTGGACAAAAGACTGAGATGAAAAGACAAAATGTGTGTGATAAGGATAGAAGGGGTGTGAATTATGAAGCTGGAGGTAGGAATATAGGTGAAAGGGGACATGTGGAGGGTTCCTACTGTCAGTGAATAATTTATTGTCTTAAATACTGAATAATTTACTTAAAAAATATAGTTACATTTGCATTTTTGATTCTGAATTTAGGATGAAGATCCTGACACCAGCTGGCTACTGTTATCAGAAGACGATTTAATTATACTTTTATCACAGTTTCCTTTTGATGAACTGTTTAAACAATTGCTTGGGATAACTATCAAAGGTAATACTATCTTTTCTTAAAAACATTTTTTTTAATTGTAATTCCTAGTAGGTTGGATAGTTTTGTTATTACAAGAGTATTAAATACACAGCAGATTGGTTCAGGTTTTCTGGTAATAATGATGACAAAATTACTAACTCTTGCTCCCATTACTCTTTGTAACTGTCAACACCTTTGTGGCCTCACAAATGTCTTGTACAATTGTCCCAACTTCAATCCTCAGTAAACCTGGCTGATGAAGGCCACTGTATCAAAAATCTTTCAACACGATCTACCTGTGATGGCACTTTCAAGGAACTGTGTACCTGTACTCCTAGATCCCTCGGCTCAACACTCCTCCCTCGGGCCCTGTGAAGGTCCTGCTTTGGGTTGACTTCCCATTAAATGCATTGGTTACATCTTTTAGGTTGGGAAAACAATTGGGTGGGGATGGAGGAATTATCAATTTAAAAATGAGCAATTAAACAAGATAGAGTAACTGACACAGACATTTGTCATTTTATGGGGGGGTTGGATAATTTTGAAATAGAGATTAAAAACGATGCAGTGATGGAAGACAGTAAACAGTGAGATTAGGTTTTGATTCGTTAAATACAAATACAATAAACTCAGTGGACCACAAGTCACCCTTCTGTGTAATGATGATGAATATTTTGGCAGACCTTTGCTCCTGCTGCTATATTTCTATTTGTTTTTTTCGCCCCCTGACAAAACACTTTGTCTTTGTGAGTCAGCAGTGTGCCTAACTAACTGTTCACAATCTATGATTATCTCTGTAAAACTACACCATAGTCTACACACTTCTGTGAAATAACGTGAGAACTTTAACCACAGGTGACATTCCAAAAGACTGGAGAATAGCCAATGTTGTTCCTTTGGCCAATAGAGATTCACTAAGAAATTATAGGCTAATGAGACTTACATCAGTGGTAGGGAAATGATCGAAAAAGATTATTGGGGATAAGATTTGCTCACATCTGGAAAAGTGTGGACCTATTACCGATTGCCAGCTTGGCTTTATATGGGGGAGTTCATGTCTTTCAAATTTAAATCAGTTTGTTGAGGAGAAGATGATTGAGAGTAGGGCAGTGGATGTTGTCAACATGGATTTTAGTAAAGCTTTCAACGAGGTACCTCATTGTACATTGATCTGGAAGATTAAGGCACATGGGGTGCATGGAGATTTGGTAGGTATGATTTAAAAATTGGCTTGACCACAGAAGGCAGAAAGTGATTGGTGGAGGAGTGTTATTCTGAACTGATGTCTGTGATCAGCAGTGTTCCACAGGGATCTATGTTGGGACCTCTGTTGTTTGTGATTTTTTTTTAAACAAATGCCATAAGAACTTCAACCACAGACTAATTTCCAAGTTTGTCCCTATTGCACTTCTTAAGCAAAGGAATAACATTAGCTGTACTTGAGTACTGTTTGACGTTGCCTGTAATTACATTTTTGATGTTGTTTGATTTTTAAAAAAAAGATAAGCTGTTTCATAAGTTTAGAGTTATGGAGAATGATGAAGGGGGCCAAAGAATAAAGCAGCATATAGATCTGTTGGAAATATGGGCAAAGAAAGGAAGTTTAAGCTGGGCAAGTGCGAGGTGTTGCACTTATTGAGGTCAAATGTACTTTTGATAGAAATGTACAGTGCCCTCCATAATGTTTGGGCCAAAGACCCATCGTTTATTTATTTACCTCTGTACACAATTTGAGATTTGTAATATATAGAGGGCATTGTAAGTGTGCAGAAAATGACTGAAGCATTAGGAGCATTGACTTACAGAGAGATCCAAGTCCATAGCTTCATGAAAGTCAATAGGATGGGGGGGGGGGGGGGGGGAGGCGCACGGCATACTAGGTTTTATCGACAGAGAATTGAGTATAAAAGTTGACTAGTCATGTTGCAGCTGTATAAAACTTTGGTCAGGTCACATTTGGAATATTGTGTGATGCTGTGGTAGTTGCATGTGCAGACTTCGGAGAGGGTGCAAAAGAGGTTTATCAGGGCTTTGCCTAATACTAGAAAATATTAGCTTGAAGATTGCACAAACTTGCATTGTTTTTCAGGAACAGTGGAAACTGAGGAGTGGCCTGATACAATTGTGTAAAATTATGAGCAGACAGTCAATCTTTTTCAAAGGGTAGAATTGTTAAAATACTAGAGTGCATAAATTGGTGGTGAGTGGGAAAGTTTAAAGGAGTTGAGAGATTTCGCTAAGTGGCACATAATGTAAATATTTAAAAAATAAGATTGAAATGTGGGATTGATCTGACATTTGGTGTAAACTCTTGTGCTTCATTGCCTTTTTGCATGTTGACTAGGTGAATACTGTCCAGAGAAAAGCACATGTCATCAGATGATGAAGATCATTGGGTTTGCATCTTCTTTGGTGGAGATCCTAGCTTTGGGATTGGAAACCTTTAACAGAGCACGATATAGACAACTGGTGAAAAGGATTGGCCAGATGATCAGGTAATATAAAAAAAATCAAAATAATATTTTCAATTGTACAAAATAAACTAAGTATTTATAATACATTTATGAACAAGACAAAGGAGAGTTTGGAAAGTGAGCACAAATAATTCTGGAAATATTGGGAAAGCAGGAACATATTAAGGCAATTATGTCATATGAGAATAAAGATTACAAAAGAGCCATTTTTTGCATGTAATTCTTCCAAGATTTTGGAAGCAAAAGAGGAGGAGTTGTGCTAATAAATCAGGAACACTGTCACGGCAGCACTCAGAGGACATACAGGAGGGTTTGTCTGCAGAGGCGATATGGACGGAGCTTAGAAATAAGAAAGGAGAAAGCTAATGGTTTTGTACAATAGCACCCCCCCCCCCCCCCCCCCACCATAGCATGTGGGACATAGAGGAAACGATATGTAGATATCTTTTCCTCTATGTAAAAGATCCCAAAGATACTTGGGTTAGACAGGTTGGTTCATAAGTTTGCAGATTGCTGGGATCGTGGACTGTGAGGTTGGCTGTCAAGGTATATAGTGGTTGTGGCACAGATATAAAAGTGAGTGGAGAAATAGCAGATGGAGTTTAACCTGAACAAGTGTTGCACTTTGGGAGGTCAAATGCAAGGAGAAAATATACAATTAATGGCATGACCATGTACAAAGGGATCTTGGGTTCTAAGTTCATACAGGGGCTGTCCCACTTGGGCGACCTAATTGGCGAGTTTAGAAGAGTTTCAAAAAATGGCATGTTGAAGACCTCCTCCGACTATGTAGAAGACCTCCTTCGACTATGTTGAAGACCAGCTTTGACTATCTACGACTAACTTCAGGAAAATTGGACACCGAATAGTGGAGAGTGAAGACGACCTCCTTCGATCTTCTTCAACCTCCCTTCGACTATGATGAAGACTATCTACGACTACCTTTGACTACCCTCGATTACCTATACGACTAACATGCTGACCTACTACGACTAAACCTACGAGTAAAAAAAGTATCGATTTTTTTCCATGGCGACCTTTTTTTACTCGCAGGCATTTTTTAACTTATTGAAAAAACACCGCAACCTAACTGAGGCCTCGAGTACGCGGAGACCACTCTTGAGCATGAAGACCACCAAAGACCTCGTGTCGACCATGCTGCGAGTATGTGTTGAGGGAAAACTCGCCAGAACACGCGGATTAGGTCGCCCAATTGGGACAGGCCCTTAACTCCCTGAGAGTGGCAACCACAAGTAGATAGAGTGGTAAAGAAAGCATATGGTTACTTGCTTTCATAGATCAAGCTATTCAGTATAGAAGTTAGGATGTCACTATGCAGCTTAATAGGACTTTGGTTTGACCTTAGTTGGAGTATTGCATGCAATACTGGTCATCCCATTATAGGAAGAATGTGTAATTGTGGACTTTGGAAGGGGTAGGATAGGGACCCACAATCCCATTTATATCAACGGGACGATGGGTGGAAAGGGTTAAACACTTCAAATTCCTGGGCGTGCATATTTCCGAAGATCTTTCCTGGTCCCAGCACACTGATGGATGCATTTATAAAGAAGGCTCATCGGCGCCTCTATTTCCTGAGAAGATTACGGAGGGGTCGGTATGTCAAGGAGGACTCTGTCGAACATCTATAGGTGCACAGTAGAGAGCATAGTGACTGGCTGCATCGTGGCTTGGTTCGGCAACTTGAACGTCCAGGAGCGGGAAAAAATGCAGGAAGTTGTGACTACTGCCCAGAACATCATCAGCTCTGACCTCCCCACCATCGAAGGGATCTATCGCAATCACTGCCTCAAAAAGGCTGCCAACATCATCAAAGACCCACACCATCCTGGCCACATACTCATCTCTCTGTTGCCACCAGGAAGAAGGTACAGGAGCTTGAAATCTTGAACATCCAGGATCAGGAACAGCTACTTCCCCACAGCCATCAGGCTATAAAACACAACATCAAACAAGCTCTGAACAATAACAGTCTATTATTACTATTGCACTTTATCTGTTTATTTATTGTGTATAAACTCTCTTGAATCTTGAATCTCTTGAATATATATGGTCTATGGTATATTGACACACTAAACCTTTATCTCCTGTTCTGTATTATGTTTACATATTCTGTTGTGCTGCAGCAAGCAAGAATTTAATTGTCCCATCTTTTAAAGTATTTGTTTTATTTTCAACATAATCATTAGGAGAACAATTTGTTACGTAAGTGATCACTGGGCTCAGTTTTCAACTTTCCACAAAGAACATGGAATCGAGATGGACCAGTTTTATTCTCTAGAAAAGTTGCAAGTGGAATTTGATGAGCTTTTTCTTCGGGCAGTGCTACATGTATTAAAAGCAAAAAGGTAAGTGGATGTTAAAATAGATATGTGCTAAGAATCCATTTTAATTTCAGAATTTTTAATTTTTCCTATTTTTCAATGTTCTTATGTGGTCTAATTGTACAGAAATATTGGTTGAGTCTTAATGTGGGTGTGCATACAGGTAGTTCTGCTATAACATGGTTGGTGCATTCTTTAGAAACCTCATGATAATGGAAAATCTCATTATAAAACAATTGTCATGGGGTTGTCACCCGAGTTCTCCAACTAGGTTCACTCTCCTAATCAATTTTACTGATAGTAAGCCTCGTTGTCACCTTCCCCTCAGCTAACAATGAACCATTCTATTTTTTCTTTTGCATCGTCTGCGTTGTTCTGCCATTTTCACACCTAACCCTTCCATATCTCTAGACTTCCTCTCCCCTGACTCTGTGAAGAAGAGTCCCGACCCGAAATGTAACTCATTCCATTTCTTGCAGAAATGCTGCCTACCCCGCTGACTTACTCCAGCACTCTGTGAAGCTTCACCTGTCTATGTTCTCCAGAGATGCTGCCTGATCCATTGAATTACTCCAGCATTTTGTGCCTGTCTTAATTGTAAAACAGCATCTGCAGTTCCTTCCTATGCAAATATTGATTTCTCTAACTTCAAATAACCCTTGCATCCCCTCTCTCTCTGTCCCTCCCCCACCCTAGTCATCCTCCTGAGTTTCACTTTCTGTATAACTCGTTATCATGTGCACAAAGGAACTGTGGACTTTACTGGACTTTACCTTGCACTAAACGTTTTTCCCTTTATCCTGTATCTGTACACTGTGGACGGCTCAATTGTAATCATGTATAGTCTTTCCGCTGACAGGTTAGCAAGCAACAAAAGCTTTTCACTGTACCTCAGTACACGTGACCAATGATGTTGGGGGAGTCCAGAACAAGGGGTCACAGTTTAAGAATAAGGGGTTGGCCATTTAGGACTGAGATGAGGAAAAACCTTTTCACCCAGAGAGTTGTGAATCTGCGGAATTCTCTGCCCCAGAATGCAATGGAGACAAATTTACTGGATGTGTTCGAGAGAATTAGATTTGGCTCTTAAGGATAACGGAATCAAGGGATATGGGAGGAAAAGCAGGAACGGGGTACTGATTTTAGATGATCAGCCATGATCATATTGAATGGCGGTGCTAGCTCGAAGGGCTGAATGGCCTACTTGTGCACCTATTTTCTATGTTTATATGCATGTGATGCTGCTCCAAGCACGATTTTTCAATGTACTCGTGCAAATAAGAAAAAAAGAACTTGAAGTTGAAATGTCAATAGAAGTGATTATTTTCCATTTCAATAGTCAACTGCAGTTGACATACTGGATTCTTTAGAGACAATAGTGGCTGATTGTTGTGCAGGGTCAAGAGCTTTAGAAGAAGTGTTTTTCTTTTCAAGGCAGCTTTCTTTTCTGCGTGTCAATTTCCACAGTTACTTTTAAGTGGTTCACTAATTCTCGATAGAAATCACATTATAACCAATTTGACCCATGTAATACTAAAAATATTCCATAATTCATCACGTTTACATTATCAAATTATGTGTTGTAACAGAACTACCTGCATGTAAACTACATTATGATTCTGGGAGTGGTTCATAATGGGAAGGACAAGTGAACCAATGCAAGTGTCTTTCCTCAGACAGATGTCCCTGATTGTTGAACTCCTAGTTACTATCAGTTGGCTGTGATGGTCAGGCTATGCCTTTTGCATGCTCAACACCAAACACTTGAAATAGACGCTCTCTTCTGAGTTCCGTCATGGGAAGAATCTTTGTTTTAAACTGCGGATGTTGGAAATGAGGAATAGAAATAGAAAACGCTGGATAGGTTGTTAGATAGCATTTGTGGAAAGAAAAGCAGTTGCCATTACACGTCCAGGCTCCATCCTCTGAGTCCCGTGGTCTCAGAAATGAAATGTTAACTGTTTCCCTTTCCACAAATGCTGCTTGACCTGCAGAGAATTTCCTGTATTTTCTATCATAGGAAGAGATAACAAGGCAAACAATGGAAAATATTCGAGGACATACTTAGTCTTCTTGGAAAATTATAACATCCCCACAGGCTAATAATCTATCTCCATGACTGCTCAAAGTGGAGAAGAAATTTTCATGATATAATTTAGCATTTTGAAACTGCACTGAGAGCACACAGCGGCCCTGTGTATAAAGGTGTAGGAATGTATCACGCCACCTGTATATGCATTTCCCACATTAGCCATTGGACACCACAGAGCCCACCATAAAGTGGTTTATGTTTATTATTGCTATGCACTGAGGTACAAAAGCTTTGTTTTGCATGCTTTTGAAACAGGTGAGATATACCATAAAGAGATATAATCAGTTCAAACGCGTACAATAGATAGAACAATGGGGAAGATACGGAGTATAAAATATATTTCGCCACATCTGAAGAAGTCCTGAGTCTGAGCCACATCTGAGTCTGAAGAAGTCCGAAATGTCACCCATTCCCTTTCTCCAGAGATGCTGCCTGTCCCGCTGAGTTACTCCAGCAATTTGTGTCTATCTTCGATTTAGACCAGCATCTGCAGTTCTTTACTATTCATAGTTCTCAGCATTGTTGCACATCAGTTCCTTAGATAAAATCAAATGTCCACAATGAAGTAGAGTAGAGGTGAATCAGACAGTGCCCAATCCCATATTATTAGCGTTCAGAAGCCTGATGCAGAAGGGAAGAAATAGTTCCTGCATCTGATTGTGTGTGCTTACAAGCTTCTGCACCTTCTGCCGGACGGGAATTGTGATGGACCAGGGTACATCTACAACTCCATGCAATTTCCTACAGTCTTGGGCAGAGCGGTTCCCAGACAAAGCTGTGATGCAACTTGACAGAATGCTTTCTATGGTGCATCTATAGAGGGTTGTGAGAGCACCGGAGACATTTTGAAATTCCCAAGTCTCCTCAGGATGTGAAGGGGTTGGGTCATAAGGTCATATGTGATAGGAGCAGAATTAGGCCATTTGACCCATTAAGTCTACTCTGCCATTCAATCAAGGCTGATCTATATCTTGCTCCTAACCCCATTCTCCTGCCTTCTCCCCATTAGTGTGCCTCCTTGGTTGACGCATCAATGTGGTTGGTCCACAACAGATCATATTAACGTCAAGGAACTCAATCCTTTCCACATTTGCACCATAGCTACTGAACAGGCCATGTACTCCTTCATGCTTCCTGAAGAGGAAGACTAGCTCCTTCAACTTGCTGAAATTGAGGAATAGATTATTGTCCTGACACCATGTCACTGTGATCTGTCTCTTTCGTCTTGTCATTATTCGTGATTCGGCTCACACGGTGTAGTCACTGCAAACTTGTAGATGAAAGTAGAGCCAAATTTAGCCTTGCACGCTGGAGTGTAAAGGGAGTATAGTAGAGGGCTGAAAAAGGCATTCATGCAGGGCACTGCTGTTGAGAGTTATTGTGGAGGAAGTGTCGTCACCTATCCTCACTGAGGTCTGTAGGTCAGCAATGTCGAGGATCCACTGGCAGAGGGGGGAGCTGATTCCTAGGTCCCTAAATTTGGAGATGAGTTCAGGAAGTATGGTGGAGTTCAGTGCATAATTAGCATCAATGGTGCAGATGTGGAAATGGTTGAGAGCTTCAAGTTCCTTGGCAATGGGATTATATAGTATTAAAGGCAGAGCTATATATAATCAATTAAATGAAAGTCTAACATAGGAGTCCTTGTTGCCTGGGTGTTCCAGAAATGAGTTTAGGAGTTCAGAAATGAGCCAGGGAGATGGTGACTACTGTGGACTTGTTACAACAGTAACCACACTGCAGTGGATCAAGGCTGGCTGGGAAGCTGGAGTTAATGTGCATCATCACTAGTCTCTCGAAGCATTTCATGTTGGTGGATGTCAGAACCACTGGACGATAGTCATTAAGGCACGCTATCCCACTTTTCTTCAGCACAGGGATGACGGTGGTCTTTTTGAAGCAATTGGGGACCTCAGAATAGAGTAGTGAGAGGTTAAATATGCCCGTTAATTCCTCTGCCAGCTGATCCACACAGGTCCTGAAGACGCAGTTGGGGCTCCATCCAGACCAGTTGCTCTCCATAGATTCTCAAAAAATCTACCTCACCATCTGTTGGTAGGGGCACACACTGGCGGGGCAGGTAGCATTCCACCGCCGACCTTCTGTTCAAAGCTGGCATAGAATGCATTGAGTTTGTTGGGAGGGGCCTATTGTTGCCAGCGACCCTGCCTGCCTTCACTTTGTAGCCTATTATATCGTGCAAACCTTGCCACAATCCACAGGTATCCAGGTCATTACCTCAAGACCAGCTTAGTCTGGAATTCCCTCTTGGCATTCTTATTGGCTCTGCAAAAGTTGTAGATAGATTTATTGTACCGCTCGGGATTGTTTGATTTGAATGTTGCAGACTTGGACTTCACCTGGGAGTGGACCTCGCAGTTTCCGCTTGAGGAAAACACGTATCAATGTATTTGGTACACAGTGGCTGATAAAGTCTGTGACAACAGTGGCATATTCACCTAGGTTAGCCTGCAGATTCCTTGAATACGGAGCAGTCCATTGCCTCTGAAAGCAGTATGGAAGCAAATGATATTCTATACCAAAGGACTGCCCTAGAAATGTATGTCTACTATGCGTGATCTCACTCGGTCTTGCCACCATGTATAGAAATAAAGAACTGCAGACGCTGGTTAATACACAAAAGGACACAAAGTGCTGGAGTAACTGAGCAGGTCAGGCAGCATCTCTGAAGAACATGGATAGACGATGTACACAGATTAAAATGTACCAGGGCATGTGTACAAGATTGGCGCAGCCCAAAGCTTAATTAGCGCTTGGAGGGTTGGAATGCTAGTATCTGGGCCCAAAAGCGAGTACACACAGTTGATGCTTTGTGGGTTGGTGGCTGGCAATTAGTCTTTGATCAAGAAGCAGAACATAATACTGTCAGAACTGTTTGGGAATTAAATTAATCTTCTGGGATACATTCTAATCCAATATTTATTAGGTCTACATTACTCTAGGATGCCAAAAGTCAGAGAATAACATTTTTACTTATGGATTTCTTGGCACTTTGTTTGGAAAATCTTAAATATAATTATATGGCTGTGCATGCCAAATGTTAAACTGACCAAATCGGAATCAGAATTGTTGGTGTCATGTTTCAATTCTTTTAAGATAAGACACAAAATGTCTTTGTAACAGGTTGGGAATTTGGCTTTTCATGTCTGAGATGCCATTTGAAACCTTATCAAAGCAGATGATATGGAAACTCTTCTACATTCTGCATTGTGTAGAATGTGAGAATATCGAGGGATTATGCGCTAAACTACATTCTGATGAGTGCAAGATCAAGCTTAAAGGTAATGCAAAGATATTGTCACCTCTAATGCATTTGAGCTCATCTTTTCTAAGCAGTGTTTATGAAAATTTGACTTCAGTTCTATGTTATTAAATTTTTTAAAGCAGTTTAGTAGATAGGGGAACAGTGTCATTATTGATTGCTTATCTACATTTGTTTTCTTTCGACTAATATAATGGTTTCTACTGCAATTATCAATGCCCATTTGCATAAAAATTATTTTTAGAGACAACAGTAAATATTTACCACTACAAACACACTTTGGTGATTTGGATAAACATTTCGCAAATAGTATTCCAAAAATTCTCAAAGCAAGTAGATATTTGTTGAACATCAATGATTCCATCATTTTTTTAAATCTCATATACCTAAGAACACCAATACATTACCAATGTATGGTGCTGATTGGATAAAAGAGGTCCTTCTGCAATTGTACAGGGCCCTAGTGAGACCACACCTGGAGTATTGTGTGCAGTTTTGGTCTCCAAATTTGAGGATGGACATTCTTGCTATTGAAGGAGTGCAGCATAGGTTCACAAGGTTAATTCCCGGGATGGCAGGAATGTCATATGCTGAGAGAATGGAGCGGCTGGGCTTGTATACTCTGGAATTCAGAAGGATGAAAGGGGATCTTATTTAGACATATAAGATTATGGTCTAGAGGCAGGAAACATGTTCCCGATGTTGGGGAGTCCAGAACAGGGGCCACAGTTTAAGAATAAAGGGTAAGCCATTTAGAACGGAGATGAGGAAACACTTTTTCACACTGAATTGTGAGTCTGTGGAATTCTCTGCCTCAGTGGGCGGTGGAGACCTGTTCTCTGGATACTTTCAAGAGAGAGCTAGATAGGGCTCTTAGCCTGTCTGCACGTAACCCATAACCATCCATTCCACCATCCCTGGCAGCATGCTCCGGCCACTCGCCACCCTCTATATAAAAACAACTTGCCGCACACGTTTCCGTTAAACTTTTCTCACCTTAAAAGCTCTGCACTCTAGTACTTCATTATTCCATGATAGTTAAATGGTTCTGACAGTCTACCCTGTCGATGCCTCTCATAATATATACTTTTATTTTAACACAGATCCAGAGCACAAAGAAAAGTTTGAACAGTGCCTGTCCAACATTACGAGCTCAGAAGGAATATGTCTTCTCACCACATTTGCACACATGACCCACTCAAAAAAAGAAAATGTGGATCAAGAATTTGTGAAGATAGTTGCTTTAGAAATATATGAGGTGTGTACATTGTTTAGAAATTGAAGATTCTGTTAAAAAGCATTGATTTGATTTACAATTTTAAGGAAAAATAATTAACTTTTGTAAGAGCAGTGCTCTATGGCTAAAATATGTAATCAGAAAGATGTAATAATTAATGAGCCATTTTAATGTTTATAGTTAGTTTAGTTGAGAGATAATCAGAAAGATGATATTGTTCATGTGTTTATATCTGCGATCCCAAATTATTACATAACTAATATACTATCTTTGAGAAGGATCAAGAATGTTAACTTAGTAAAGTATTAACAGTCTGTGTCGGAAGGTATGAATGCCAAAGGTAATATTTGGTAGATTCATTGGCCTTGCTTCACCTGATGGTATACTGGACAAATGTGTCAGATTGTTTAATATTATTTGGAACAGACCCCAAGTTGCATTTGTAACTTCTGAGTAGTGTTCGGGAGAGGTTTCTTCTTCACTGTATTGTCAGACCAATTGGGAAGAATTTCTAAATGGTCTGGGTTGGTGGGAATAGGCGTCAGTAGGAGAATGCATGATGCAAAACTATCCACTGGTAATGGCACAGAATGATGTCAGTGCCCTCCATAATGTTTGGGACAAAGACCCATCATTTATTTATTAGCCTCTGTACTCCACAATTTCAGATTTGTAATAGAAAAAAATCACATGTGGTTAAAGTGCACAGTCAGATTTTATTAAAGGCCATTATTATACATTTTGGTTTCACCATGTAGAAATTACAGCTGTAATTGTACATGGTCCCCCCATTTCAGGGCACATAATGTTCGGGGCACATGGCTTCACAGGTGTTTGTAATTGCTCACTCGTTTGTTACACTATGTTCGTTCCAAAAACGTACCCTTCTCTACAGAAGATGTGAAGATGACATGTGCTTCATGTAGAATCTGTGCTGAATTAAAACCAAGGTTCTTCCGTCCTGAAGAAGGAAGATTGGTCAAAGCTACTCAACCTATGGAACGTTTGAGTATTGACTTCAAAGGGCCTTTACCATCCTCCTCTCGAAGTGTTTATATACTTACCATAGTTGATGAATATTCGAGGTTTCCATTTGTTTTTCCTTGTCCAAGTATGTCAGCTGCTACGGTTATCAAATGTTTAGATCAACTGTTTTCATTCTGTGGATTTCCAAGTTACATACATTCTGATGGAAGCACCTCATTCATGTCAAGAGATTTAAAAGACTACTTTTCTAATAGAGGAATTGCAACAAGTAAAACAACACCATACTCTCACCCTATTGGAAATGGTCAGGTTTAGAGGTATAACGGAATCATTTGGAAAGCAGTGAAACTGGCTTTAAAGTCAAATGACATACCAGATCAGCAGTGGGAGAGTGTTCTACCAGATGCATTACACTCCATCAGATCTCTACTGTCAACTGCTACCAATACTACTCAGAGGAGCTCCGACCGCCGGCCCTGCGGTCTGCGGTGCTTCTGGCTGGGGCGCGGCGGGGACTTTAGATCTTCGACCGCCGGCCTGCGGCCTACACCATCTTGAAGCCGCGGTCTCCAGTGAGGAGGCATCAATTCGGGACTTACCTGGACTTACCTTGCCTGCACATCTGGATGCCCGCAGCGGCAACTGCGGAGAGTTGTGCTCCCGACCACGGGGAAAATGGAAGAGGACTGACCAAATTTTGTGCCTTCCACCACAGTGATGAATGCTGTTGTGTTAAATTTTCATTGTGTATTGTGTGGTTTTTTTTTATTGTACCGCTGCTGGCAAATTAATTTCACTGCACTTTGTGTGCACGTGACGAATAAAACTGACTTGACTACTCCACACGAGCGGTTCTTTAACTTCAAATGGCGTTCTTCCAGTGGTACTTCTCTGTCATCGTGGTTGACTAGCCCTGGGTCTGTGTTGCTTCGTCGGTATTCCGATCAAATAAGAATGAGCCTTTTGTTGATGAAGTTGAACTGACTGATGCTAACTCTTCTATGCAATTATCAAGTATCAGGATGGACGTCAGTCAACTGTCTCACTTCGTGACCTTGCACCATGTCCGTCTTCTCCATCAGCTCCGTCGCTCCTTGATAACATTAATCGAAAACTTCTTCCAACACTCCCAACTATGGAAACTTCTATAAGAAATTCTAAAATTGTAAATCTAAATAACAATATGAATGAAGTTGATGACCAAGCAATATATGTACCACCAGCTATGGAAACACCATTATCTCCTGAAGCTCCAGTGCTGCGACGGTCATCAAGATGTACTAAACCTCTTGACCGTCTCAACTTATAAGTAGGAGGGGAGAATGAAGTGGGCGCATGTGCGGGGCTTTTCCAGAGTGTGTGCATGTGCAGGGCTTTTTGGGCGGGAAAGGCCTGCGGAATCAGCCATGTTTTCCAGTCGTTTCTGAAGTTATGTATTACAGAAATTAGTTGTTTAAAGCTTAAATAAAGTTAAGTAAATTACGAGTAGTATAGAAGTTTCATTTGCCTCACCACACAAGAAGCAAACCACTGGTTAGCCGCAAAAATAGGATGGCCAGGTTACAGTTTGCCAAGAAGTACTTGAAAGAGCAACTACAGTTCTGGAAAAAGGTCTTGTGAACAGATGAGACGAAGATTAACTTATATCAGAGATGGCAAGAGCATAGTATGGAGGAGAGAAGGAACTGCCCAAGATCCAAAGTGTACCACCTCATCTGTGAAACATGGTGGTGGGGGTGTTATGGCCTGGGCATGTATGGCTGCAGAAGGTACTGGTTCACTTATCCTCATTAATGATACAACTGCTGATGGTAGTAGCATTATGAATTCTGAAGTGTATAGTAGTAGGCCCCCTTGGTCATGACTGACCATGGGTGATGCATCCTAGTTGTTGGCTGCTTGCTCCAAACCTCGGCTAGAGCAGCATTTTTTTGTGGTTGAAGAGACCAATGCAAGAGTGACAGTCTCTGTGGCAAAGGTCACATTTGTGTGTGGTCTCTGGTTTAACCATATAACCATATAACAATTACAGCACGGAAACAGGCCCTCTCGGCCCTTCCAGTCCGTGCCGACCATTTGTTTTCCCCTAGACCCATCTACCTGCACTCAGACCATACCCCTCCATTCCCTTCACGTCCATATACCTATCCACTTTACTCTTAAATGTTAAAATCGATCCTGCCTCCACCACTTCTGCTGGAAGCTGATTCCACACAGCCACCACCCTCTGAGTAAAGAAGTTCCCCCTCACGTTACCCCGAAACCTCTGTCCCTTAATTCTCATGTCATGCCCTCTTGTTTGAATCTTCCCTACCGTCAATGGGAAAAACGTATCCACGTCAACTCTGTCTATCCCTTTCATCATTTTAAAGACCTCAATGGTTTGTTGAAGTTGCTGCGCTCCTTTCTGCGTGCCCGCTTGTCTGCCGCTGCGTTCATCAGTTTCTCTTCCCGTTTTGAGATGTTGGTTCAGGGTACCTCTCCACCTCGCTCGGTCAGCTGCAATGCTCTCCCAGTACTCCACATCAACATCGAGCGCCTTCATATCTCTCTTGCAGACATCCTTGTAACGTAGCTGGGGGCGGCCGATGGTTCTCCTCCCAGATGTTAGCTCTCCATAGAGGATGTCTTTTGGAATATGGCCATCTTCCATGCGGTGGACACGGCCCAGCCACCGCAGTCTGCGCTGCCTGAGTAGAGTGTACATACTGGGAAGGCCAGCGCGAGACAGGATCTCGGCGTTGGACACTCTGTCTGGCTATGATATGCCCAGGATACGGCAGATGCTTCAAAGGTGGAAGGTGTTGAGTCTTATCTCCTGCCTGGCATATGTAGTCCATGTCTCAATACCGTATAGCAGCGTGCTGTTGACACAAGCGTTGTAGACTGCTATCTTTGTCTTCACTGTAACCTATGGGTTGGTCCACACTCAAGTTGTGAGGCGAGTGAGTGCCATATCAGATCAGATCAGCAGTGGGAGAGTGTTCTACCAGATGCATTACACTCCATCAGATCTCTACTGTCAACTGCTACCAATACTACTCAGAGGAGCTCCGACCGCCGGCCTTGCGGTCTGCGGTGCTTCTGGCTGGGGCGCGGCGGGGACTTTAGATCTTCGACCGCCGGCCTGCGGCCTACACCATCTTGAAGCCGCGGTCTCCAGTGGGGACGTCCATGAATCACAGACTTCAATCAGTCATTGCATGCAAAGGATATGCAACAAAATACTAAACATTTAAGAAAGAACTGCAGATGCTGGAAAAATCGAAGGTAGACAAAAATGCTGGAGAAATTCAGCGGGTGAGGCAGCATCTATGGAGCGAAAGAATAGGTGAAATGTCGGGTCGAGACCCTTCTTCAGACTGATGTGGAGGGCGGGAAGAAGAAAGTAAGAGGTGAAGACAATAGGCTGTGGGAGAGCTGGGAAGGAGGGAGAAAGCAAGGACTACCTGAAATTCGAGAAGTCAATGTTCATACGACTGGGGTGTAAACTGCCAAAGCAAAATCTGAGGGGCTGCTCCTCCAATTTGCGGTGGGATTCACTCTGGGCATGAAGGAGGCCCAGGCAGAAAGGTTGGATTCGGAATGGGAGGGGGAGTTGAAGTGCTGGGCCATCGGGAGGTCAGGTTGGTTAGTGCGAACCGAGCGGAGGGTGAAGCGTTCGCCAAGCCTATGCTTGGTCTCACTGATGTAGAGCAGCTGACACCTAGAGCAGCGGATGCAATAGATGAGATTGGAGGAGGTGCAGGTGAACCTCTGCTACACTTGTCGCAGGTAAAGCGACAAGTGTAGTATTTCCTGCGGTTGCAAGGGAAAGTACCAGGGGAAGGGATGGTTTGGGTGGGAAGGGACGAATTGACCAGGCGGTTACGGAAGGAGCGGTCTCTGCGGAAAATACTAAACATGACTACTTTCATTTACATGACATTGCTGTACCCCAAACATTATGCGTACCCTGAAATGGGGGGACCATGTATAAACACTGCTATAATTTCCACATGGTGAAACCAAAATGTATAAAAATGGCCTTTATTAAAATCTGACAATGTGCACTTTAACCACATGTGATTTTTTTTTTCTATTACAAATCTCAAATTGTGGAGTACAGAGACAAATAAATAAATGATGGGTCTTTGTCCCAAACATTATGGAGGGTACTATAGCTGTCATCAGCTAAAAGATGGACAGAAAGATTGCAGAACGATCATGCTGTTTCTTGTACATGTAAAATATTCCTTTTTTTCCCCCCCATTTAGGTAGCTTATGTAAGTCCTTCCACTCGAGAATCATTTTCCAAAGTTGGCCGTGAACTTCTGGCCACAATTTCAACAGCACATCCTCATGTAATTTCTATACTTCTGGATCGTGTACAAGAAACCATTGATAAAGTTGGTATGGTATGTTGAATAATCTACCAATGTACATAAACTGCTGAATCTATTTCAAGAGTGTTTAACTGCAATGTACCAACAATTTGCAGCAGCATAATATGCCTGTAAACACAATGCTCATTGATAACATAAAATAAACGAAAAATCAATAAATTAATACTCCCATTATTAGTGCAAAAAAGCACAAAGTCCATAGTGCAACTGCAACAGTTCATAGTTTAGTTACTGTTTTGTCATGTTCAAGAGCCTGATGGTTGTTGGTAAGAAGCTTCTCTTGAACCTGGTGGTCATGGTATTCCGACTTTTATACCACCTTCCCGATGGTAGGAGTGAAATGAGAACATTACGTGGGTGGTGTGGGTCTTTGATACTGGTTGCCATTTTGAGGCAGCGCATCCTACAGATCAATTTGCAGATACAGCTTGAAAACAGGCATCAATCACCAGTTCACACTGTTCTATGTTATCCCACTTTCTCATCCACTCCCTATTTATTAGGGCCAATTTTACAGAGGCCATTTAACCTGTGATGCAGCCAGTTAATATGTTCTCTACTGTACACCTGTAGAAATTCAAGAGAGTATTCATCGACATGCAAAATCTTTTCAATCTTCTAAGGAAGTAGAGGCGTTGATGAGTTTTCTTTACGATTGCATTAATGTGCTAGGTCCAGGACAGATCTTCAGAGATATGCACACACTGGAAATTAGATGTTGTTTATTCTCTCCACCGCCAACCTGTTGATGAAGACTCTGGATCCTCAACTTCCCTCTTCTAGAGTCAACAATCAGTTCCTTGGGCTTACTAACATTGAGAGCAAGCTTGTTTTTCCAGCGCCATTCAATCAGATTACCAATCTCTCTCCTAGACTCCGACTCATCATGACCCATTATTGGTCCAACAATGACGATACACCATCGTTTTATGAACCTGACCAGACACACCATCAGCCAGACAATTTCCAAGGGTTAACCCACATAAGGATCTTCTGTCATCGACCTTGACATGACTGAGATTGCCATGTTTTAGGAAGTTATGAGGGCCCAAGAAGGCACATCAGTGTTCTCCCTTTCGAAATGTGCGTAGAATTTGTGATTCTAAGCCGTTAAACAAAACTTGGAGAAGTCATAAAAAAGAGGAGAGTTGTGGTGGTGGAACATTGTTTTTCAGACTGGAGGACTGTGGGATGCCTCGATGATTGGTGCTGTGCTCATTGTGGTCTGTTGTATATATCAACAATTTGGATGAGAATGTGCAAGCAAGCACAACAAGGTTCGGCATGGTAGGCTGCTGTGGAAGGTTAGATCGCATGGGATCCATGAAGAGATAGCTGAATAGATACATAATTCGCTTCAAGGAAGGAAGCGGAGGGTGATGGTGGAAGGTTGTTTCTCTGACTGGAGGCCTGTGACTTGTGGTGTGCCTCAACGTTCGGTGTTGGGCCCATTAATGTTTGTCATCTACATCAATGATTTGGATGAGAACATACACGGCAAGATTAGCAAGTTTCCAGATGATACAAAAGTGGGTGGCTATGCAGGTAGTGAAGATGGTTGTGAAAAATTGCAGCAGGATTTTAATCGATTGGCCAGGTGGGTTGAGGGATACCCGGACGTGGCATCAAAGGACGAGAAGCCGAAGCAAAGAAGTCGAAGCCAAATAGCCGAATGGAAACAAAGCCGAAACGCTAAATAACCAAAAGCATTCGAAGCCGAAACTCCAACGAACCGAAAGGGCGGGACGCCTAAAAGCCAACTAACTGAAAGGCCGCTCTGCCGAAAAGCCACCTACCCGAAGGGCTGCGTCGCCTACAAGCCAATTAACCGAATGCCGCTCTGCCCAAAAGTCAAATAACGAACATGACGTCGCCGGGGGCGGGACGTCAGCGATTGTTACAGACCCCCGCGTCCATCACGTCACTGGCCGGTGGAGACGGGAGGTTGGTGGTCATTTTCCCACACAAGCCATTATTTGACTTCGGCAGAACGGCATGCGGTTAGTTTGCTTGTAGGCGACGCAGCCTTTCGGTTAGGTGGCGTTTCGGCAGAACGGCCTTTCGGGGAGTTTGCTTTTAGGTGACGCAGCCTTTCGGTTAGTTGGATTTTCGGCGTCCCGCACTTTCGGTTTGTGGGCATTTCGGCTTCGTATGCTTTCGGTTTGTTGGCGTTTTGGCTTCAAATGCTTTCAGTTATTTGGCTTTTCGTCTTAGTTTCCATTCGGCTATTTGGCTTCGGCTTCTCGTCCTTCGAAGCCACGTCCGCACACGGGGCTGAGGAATGGTTGATGGAATATGTAAAAATGTGAGGTGTTGTATTTTGGGACGTCGAACCTTGGCAGAACCTTTACCGTGAATGGTAGGGCCCTGGGGAATGTTGTAGAGCAGAGGGATCCAAGAGAACAAGGTTGGCGGTGGAGAGAATAAACAACATCTGATCAGAGGCGTTCCAACCTTGCTAGTAATGAAGGATTGAAAAGTGTTTCAGCAAGAGTTGGGTCAATTAAAGCCTTGGAAGTGGTTCAAGTAGATATTGAATGAAGAAGATTTTCATTATAAACATTCAATATAAATATATATTTTAAACATTCAATATAAAAAGTGAGAGATAATGAGTGACATAATAATTATAACCTATCTTGGTAACTGTTATGCAGTTCATTATGATAAATGTCTGCTAGTAAATGTTCCACATGAGGTGACTGAGGAATTGATCATAATTGCTAGTTCACGGAAGGAGATCTCATAATTTTTCAAGAGCCTAACTTTGGCAGTCAGGGAAAACAGCAAATAAATTACCCTTAACTGAACCTAAATTAATACAGCTTTGATTCTGCATCTCATTTGACTTGATATCGGGGAGAGAAAAAAAGCCCTTTGTTTACAAGGAATCCAATAATAGAGAACTGAAAATGCATGACACTAATCATCTGAAAGTTAAAAAATATCACAAATATGCACTTCTATTACTTTTGCTTTACAACTAAATGAGTTAAGATAGAATGGAATGTCCTGCCGCTTTGTAATTTGTTCTGCCTCTAAATTGTACTTCCAATTCAAATATTTGGGCAGCAGATTATGGTTGCAAGATGTTCATGAAGTATTTCCAGATTACATTCACAAATTTACTGAAACAAAATAGCAGGTCCTGGAAACAAAATCAGCTGGCGCTTCCTATTGATGCCATTGCTATTGATGTATTTCAGGTGATATTGCAACCATTGTTGTCTTACCAATCAGCATTGTTATTTCTTTTCAAACTGTCTGGTGTAATGACCTGATTACACCAGTATTCTTATTTCCTCCCACATCCCAAAGACATGCAGGCCTACGAGTTAATTAGCCTCTGTAAAGTTGCCTCTACTGTGTAGGAAGTGGATGAGAAAGTGGGATAACATAGATGCTTATAAATTTCAAGATGGCAGTGGATGAAGGATGGGATCCGTACTGGTGAATGGGCTGTGTGCTCACAGAGGCCAAGCGAGTGCAGGGAACAGACAAGGTCTGCGCTGGGTCAACCCCTGCAATACAATCAAGTCGAACTATGAATATTTCTGCTATAGAATTACTTTTGATGCCACTTATACATTTGAGTAATAAATGGAAAATCCAACTGAAAATATAAAAGAGCATTATAATAGTTTCACTTTTAATAGCTTGCAAATTTTCAATATTAGTTGAAGAAGGGTCTCGACCCAAAACGTCACCCATCCCTTCTCTCCAGGGATGCTGCCTGTCCTGCCGATTTACTCCAGCATTTTGTGTCTATCATTAAAAGGAAGGTGTTATCGGGTAGGGGAGGTGAAAAATATATTTCATGATTTCCACTGTCTATGACTTTGTTAGTGCGCAATGGTAATTCAGATATAGTTGGGATATAGATTGTTAATATCAGCGCAATTTGTAGAAAGAGAAGTACTTCTTAAATTTGTAGTTTTCTGATATTGGGAGGGACATTAAGTAATAGAGTTTTATTGTTGTAGGTTTCCTTGTACCTATTTAAAGAACTTCCGCTGCATCTGTGGAAAATAACCTCAGCTGAAATGAGTGTAATCCGTGGCTGGCTTCTGAACCACAATTTATCTACCGCAGAGAACAAACTGGCTTGCATCATTCTTGAAGGACTGAACTGGGGTCTTGATGAACAGGTATGCGAGGGAGGTAAAAGCCTTGTTTTGTTAACGGCTTGACCAAGCTTTGTTATTGATTCTCCTGAGGACTGAGTGTTTAATCAACTAGGATTGCACAGTTTCCTTAAAGAGTCTAGTATTATACCACGCATAGGGTGCAAAGGTTGAGTTTTGTTTAAGCTGATCTACACCTCAAAGCCACAACAAATAATTGCCACATCTGAATGCAGGCTTAAATCATTGAGTTCCTTTGCTGACTGGGAATTTTGCATGTTAGGATACGCTTAATAAGTTCAGATAGTTCCTCGAATACATCAAACTTTTAATGTAGTGCAAACTTTGTTGTTAAATACTGAGAGTCATAGTAATAGTACAGTATGCAAACAGCACTGGGCCAACGCGTCCATGTCAGCCAGTTGCTACCCTTCTGTACTAAGCCACCCAGGATGTGCCACGTGGCGGCAAAGGCTCCCGGAATGTGCTGCAGAGCCGGACAAAGAAATACCCGGTGGGCGACAGCTGCAGTTGGGATTCTCGGAAGCCACCAAGTTCGGCCCGGAAGAGGGCAACGGAGGAGGCCCTGCAGCAGCCTGGGGTTAACTGGATCAGGAGCCGCACCAATAAAGCACCCACTCCAAGTGACAATAAAGCACCATTGAACCATCTCCATTCCCTGATATTTGGTTACACAATTTCACCGTCTCATGTCTGACCACTGGGACTTGTGGAGAGCATCATTGTTCTTATTAACAGAGTCGTAAGCAATGTATTTATAAAAAAATAATTGTGGACCATTCTTTGTAAAATATAGGCTCTATCTTTTAATACATTAAAAAGATATAAAAAATTGTTCTAGTTTAACCAAGAAAACAAAATGCAGTTAAAGAATAGCAAATAAAAGATAAAATGATTCCACAGATCTGCTGGACAGATCAAAGTAGTTCATGCGTATAATTGTGTCCTGTCTTAACACTTTGATTTATTTTCCAGCAAACAAAACTTGCTCTTGATCCTTCCCTTCACACAGAAGTGGCATTGATGGTTCTAGAAGCATATCAGAAATACCTCACTGACAAACCGTACAGTGGATTTATTTCTGAAAGCTTAAAGCAGGTAATGTGGAAAATTATGTGTTGTGTAATGTTCTAAAATGTACAATTTCTTCTCCTTATTATTTTATTGGCAAGATACTTAAAGCCCTGCCCCATGGTACGAGTTTACCCAAGAGCTCGCCCGAGTTTGCCGTGATTCGAACTCGGAGATTTACGGTAATGGCCACTCATCGGTACTCGGGGCTCTCGTGGACATTTTTCAACATGTTGAAAAATCTTCACGTCTTCCCGTGCTTACCTGCCGTTAGCGAGTCTTCCCGAGTACCTGCCGTTAGCGTTAAGAGACGTCGCCGTGCTCCGACATACCCGCTATGTTCATTTTCCGTGCTTACCATGAGTTTAATTTTTTTTTAAACTCGGGTGAGCTCTTGGAATGAACTCGTACTGATGGACAGGGCTATTAAGCCCCTGTCCCACGATGCGAGTTTACCCAAGAGCTCTCCTGAGTTAAAAAAAAATCAAACTCGTGGTACTTCATCACGAGTATTTTTTTACTCTTGGAAAATGTTCATACTGTTGAAAAAACTTCACGAGTTTCCGCGTTTCCCAAGTACCTGCCTTTAGCATTACGAGCCGCTACAAGACATCCACGAGCTCCGACGTACCTGCGACGTACATTCTACGTACTTATCACGAATTTGATTTTTTTTTAAAACTCGGGAGAGGTCTTGGGTAAACTCGCATCGTGGGACCGGGCCTTAAGGCATTATGAAAATCCAAATAAATGTAGCAAAAATATACCATACAAATAGACTTATTTATAATGTATTCATTCACTCTGGACAATCTTCCAAAATATTCTTTAAAAAGCATCCTTGAGATGTGATGATATCTAACCTTGTCGATGTTTCACTCTTTCAATTTAATGTAGTAAATTACATTTCTATTTTTATGAAAGGATATGTGATTATTAAACGTTCAACATTTCCAAACTAATAATTATTTATATTTGCTTTTTTTGTTTAACTTGTTTTAGGTATCCTATTTAGCTAATGTTGTCCGCCTAACCCAGACTCCCGAGGCCTTGTTTAATCACTGGGCATGGGAATTGGTTATCAGATTAAAGCTGCGCAGTAATTGTCCATGCAGTGACCAGGGTTGGCCAACTAGCAACAACTCTTTTACTGCACCTGAAATGAATGAGTCACCAGCCCTCCATCCTCTTTTTAAAGCTGTAAAATCTGGCATTCCCATTGGTTGTTATCTTGCACTTTCAATGACATCAATAGGTCACAGGTAAGTCATGTTAGACTATTACTTTATATATTCAAAAGAATTATGACAAAGATTTGTTATTCTTTATTAACAGTGGTGCAGCAGATAGTGCTGCTGCCACACAGCTTTTATGGTTTGTACTGGAATTAATTTATTAGCCAAGTGTGTAAACATACAGGGAATTTGATTTGCCAACGGTCATACAAAAAAGCAACATGATTTATAACCACATAAAAATTAAACATAGAATTAAACAGCCACCACAATGGCGTGTGAGAATCCACAAGGCACACAGCATAAGCGGAGACCCACAGCCATCAGTTCATTGTCCGGGGCCACATACACGCTCCTTCACCGTGATGTGACCAGAGTTGTACCGACCGCTGTCACTCTCTCTGCAGTCTCTGTCCGCCCAAACAGTCAGAAAGCCGTCCACATTCGCACTAGACTCCGGGATGTCCTCATGGAGCCATGTCCCCGTTTGGTATTGGTGTTAGTTTATTATTGCCACGTGTTTGGCAATACAGTGAATACTGTGAAAAGCTTTTGTTTGTGCGCTGTCCAATCCAAATGACTCAGACTATGCATGAGTACACTCAAGCAACACACAAGTCTAACAGGGAGTGCAAAGAGAAAAATACAAACTTCAGAACATAGTGTTACAGCATTGTGGTGTTTAAATTACAGAGAAGAAGTCCAAGGTCTACAATGAGATGGATTGATAGATTGGGACTACACCCTAGGTTATGGGAGGACCATTCAGTCGACTGATAATAGAAACCGATCCCTGAATCTGATAGTACATGCTTTCAAGTTTTTGCATCCTGCCCAACAGAGGAAGAAGACTGAATGATTAGGGTGATAAGGATCCTTAATTATGTTGGCTACTCTCCCAAGCCAGGATGAAGTGTAAATGGAGTCGTCGGTGGGGAGGATGATCTCTGTGATGAACAGGACTGCATACATAACTCTCTGCAATTTCTTGCAATCTTGGGCAAAACTGTTGCCAAACAAAGTTGTGATACAATGTAGAAAGCAAACTATCAGGATGTATCTGCAGAAGTTGGTAAGAGTCATCCTCTGAGGGAGTAGAGGTGTTGGTTTGCATTCTTGACCATAGATTCAATGCAGTTGGTCCAGGACACATTGTTGTGGATATTTACAC
The DNA here is from genome assembly GCA_035221665.1 of Okamejei kenojei. NCBI lineage: Eukaryota > Metazoa > Chordata > Chondrichthyes > Rajiformes > Rajidae > Okamejei > Okamejei kenojei. The sequence continues at coordinate 139,798,871 of CM069131.1, read as the reverse complement.
CTAGGACTTAAAGGTCTTGACCATTGATTCATTGATGCTGGTTGGCGCATATACCAATCAGCATCAATGGTTATTGGTCATATACCAATTGCACATATGATCCATTGATGCTGGTTGGCCTTGTTCCTGAAGTCAATAACTAGCTCCTTTGTCTTGCTGACATTAAGGGATAGGTTGTTGCCTTGGCACCATGCTACTGAGCTCTCCATTTCTTTCCTGGATTCTGCCTTGCGATTGTTCGAGATCCATCCACTACCGTGGTGTCATTAGCAAATTTGTAGATGGAATTAGAGCAGAATTTGGCCATACATTTGTGAGTATGTGGTTAGTATAGCAAGGAGATGAGAATGCATCCTTGTGCGACACTGGTGTTCACAATCACAGAAACATAGAAATTAGGTGCAGGAGCAGGCCATTCGGCCCTTCGAGCCTGCACCGCCATTCAATATGATCATGGCTGATCATCCAACTCAGTATCCTGTACCTGTCTTCTCTCCATACCCCCGATCCCTTCAGCCACAAGGGCCACATCCAACTCCCTCTTAAATATGGCCAACGAACTGGCCTCAACTACCTTCTGTGGCAGAGAATTCCACAGATTCACCACTCTCTGTGTGAAAAACGATTTTCTCATCTCGGTCCTAAAAGACTTCCCCCTTATCCTTAAACTGTGACCCCTTGTCCTGGACTTCCCCAACATCGGGAACAATCTCCTGCATCTAGCCTGTCCAACCCCTTAAGAATTTTGTAAGTCTCTATGAGATCACCCCTCAATCTTCTAAATTCCAGCGAGTACAAGCCAAGTCTATCCAGTCTTTCTTCATATGGAAGTCGTGCCATCCCAGGAATCAGTCTGGTGAACCTTCTCTGTACTCCCTCTATGACAAGAATGTCTTTCCTCAGATTAGGAGACCAAAACTGTACGCAATACTCCAGGTGTGGCCTCACCAAGACCCTGTACAACTGCAGTAGAACCTCCCTGCTCTTGTACTCAAATCCTTTTGCTATGAATGCCAACATACCATTCGCTTTCTTCATGGCCTGCTGCACCTGCATGCCTACTTTCAATGACTGGTGTACCATGACACCCAGGTCTCGCTGCATCTCCCCTTTTCCTAATCGGTCACCATTCAAATAATAGTCTACCTTCCTGTTTTTGCCACCAAAGTGGATAACCTCACATTTATCCACATTATACTGCATCTGCCATGCATTTGCCCACTCACCCAGTCTATCCAAGTCATCCTGCAGCCTTTAACATCCTCCTCACAGCTAACACTGCCCCCCAGCTTCGTGTCATTCGCAAACTTCGAGATGTTGCATTTAATTCCTCTTGCTTCCTGCCAGCCAATCACTGAACCACCAATACTGTGTGCTTTAATGTATACCTTTGTGAAAAGATACAACACATTAGCTCGGACATGATTTACCCTTCGTAAATCCATGCTGACTGTCCAAGCTTGCGGCAGTTTCCCCACTATGTTCTAACTGGTCTGTAATTCCCCGTTTTCTCTCTCCCTCCCTTTTTAAAAAGTGGGGTTACATTAGCTACCCTCCAATCCTCAGGAACTACTCCAGAATCTAAAGAGTTTTGAAAAATTATCACTAAGGCATCTGCTATTTCTGGGGCTACTTCCTTAAGTACCCTGGGATGCAGCCTATCTGGCCCTGGGGATTTATCCGGCCTTTAATCCATTCAATTTACCCAACACCACTTTCCGGCTAACTTGGATTTCACTAATTTCCTCCATCTCATTTGACCCGCGATCCCCTGCTATTTCGGCAAATTATTTATGTCTTCCTTAGTGAAGACAGAACCAAAGTAGTTATTCAATTGGTCTGCCATGTCCTTGTTCCCCATGATCAATTCACCCGTTTCTGACTGCAAGGGACCTACATTTGTTTTAATTAATCTTTTGCGCTTCACATATCGATAAAAACTTTTGCAGTCATTTTTTATGTTTCCTGCCAGTTTTCTTTCATACTCCATTTTCCCTTTCCTAATTAAGCCCTTTGTCCTCCTCTGTTGGTCTCTGAATTTCTCCCAGTCCTCTGGTAGGCTGCTTTTTCTGGCTAATTTGTATGCTTCATCTTTTTCTTTGATACTATCCCTGATTTCCCTCGTTATCCACGGATGCGCCACCTTCCCTGATTTATTCTTTTGCCATACTGGGATGAACAATTGTTGTAGTTCATCAATGTAATCTTTAAATGCCTTATCCACCGTCCACCCTTCAAGAATCAATTGCCAGTCCATCTTGGCCAATTCACGTCTCATACCCTCAAGGTTACGTTTCTTTAAGTTCAGGACCCATGTTTCTGAATTAACAATGTCACTCTCCATCCTAATGAGGAACTCAACCATATTATGGTCACTCTTGCCCAAGGGGCCACGTACAACAAGGCTGCTAACTAACCCTTCCTCATTACTCAATATCCAGTCTAGAATAGCTTGCTCTCTCGTTGGTTCCTCCACATCTTGGTTTAGAAAACTATCCCGCATACATTCCAAGAAATCCTCTTCCTCAGCACCCCTGCCAATTTGATTCACCCAATCTATATGTAGATTGAAGTCACCCATTATAACGGTTTTACCTTTGTTGCACGCATTTCTAATTTCCTGTTTGATGCCATCCCACAACTCCACTACTACTGTTAGGCGGCCTGTACACAACACCCACTAGCGTTTTCTGGCCCTTAGTGTTTCGCAGCTCCACCCATATTCGATTGCACATCCCCCAAGCTAATGTCATTCCTTTCTATTGCGTTAATCTCCTCTCTAACCAGCAACGCTACCCCACCTCCTTTTCCTCTCTGTCTATCCTTCCTGAATATTGAATATCCCTGGATGTTCAGCTCCCAGCCTTGGTCACCCTGAAGCCATGTCTCCGTGATCCCAACTATATCATAATTATTAATAGCTATCTGCACATTCAACTCATCCACCTTATTACGAATGCTCCTCGCATTGAGACACAAAGCCTTCAGGCTTGTTTTTACAACACTCTTGGCCCTTTTACAATTATGTTGAAAAGTGGCCTTTTAGATTTTTGCCCTGGATTTGTTTTCCTGCCACTTTTCACCTCGCTACCTATTGCTCCTATCCTCATTTTACACCCCTCTGTCTCTCTGCTCACACATTTAAGAAACCCTCCACTTCTTATTCTCCGTTTGTTATTTTTTTCTTCTTTCCTCCCTACGTGTTGCGTCTGACTGCTTCTCTTCTCTGCCTCCTGCCTCACAAACGGACTACTTGCCTTCTATTTGAGTCCCTCCCCCCAACCGATCTAGTTTTATGTCTACTTAGTAGCCTTTGCAAATCCCCCCACGAGGATATTGGTTCCCCTCGGGTTCAAGTGCAACCCGTCCTTTTTGTACAGGTTACACCTTCCCCAAAAGAGGTCCCAATGATCCAGAAACTTGAATCTCTGCGCTCTGCACCAGTCCTTTAGCCACGCATTTATCCTCCACCTTGCTCCATTCCTACTCTCACTGTCGCGTGGCACAGGCAGTAATCCTGAGATTTGCGGTCCTTCTCCTTAACACTCTTCCTAACTCCCTATCATCATGGAGGATGTTTTGTTGCCTATCCCCACTGATTATGGTCTATGGGTCTGAAATACAAGACTCCAGTGAGGGGTGGGGGGGGCGGGTGCTAATTCCTAGGACCAGGTTTTTGGAGATGAGTTTGGTTGGGATCATTGTTTAGAAGGCGGATCTATAGTTAATAAATTAGAGTCTGATATAGGTGGCCTTGTTATCTAGATTTTCCAACAATGTGTGTAGGGCCAGGGAGATGGTGTCTATCATGGACCTGTTGTGACAGCAGGCAGACTGCAGTGGATCCACTTCAGTGTATTGTAGATGTTAGAAATTAATATATTGTTGTGATTAATTAACATAATGACAACAGGAATTTAACTCGTCTTTCTTAATCTGACATTTCCCGATAACAAACTTATACAGTGACTTTGTTCAAGAAGGAACTGCAGATGCTGGAAAATCGAAGGTAGATAAAAATGCTGGAGAAACTCAGCGGGTGCGGCAGCATCTATGGAGCGAAGGAAATGGGCAATGTTTCGGGCCGAAACCCTTCTTCGGTGAAGAAGGGTTTCAGCCTGAAACGTTGCCTATTTCCTTCGCTCCATAGATGCTGCCGCACCCACTGAGTTTCTCCAGCATTTTTGTCTACCTTATACAGTGTCCTTGGCATCTGGACCAATATTAAAACAGCAATCTAAAATAAATCTTTAAGAGCATAATTGCATACTGTACCGTATGAACAGATTTCCATAAAGCTTTATATACTGGCATGTTTTACTTAAACATGTGAAGTTAGTATTACAATCTTCAGATTTTTTTTCTTTTTTCTAGCGTTGACATGTTTTGCTCTGAAGGCATATCTCTTTTAGAAGTACTTGTACAATCAAAGTATCTTAAAGCAGTAGTCCATGTGTTAGATGAGATCTTGCCAATCTTCTACCCGTGCCAGTACTATCTTCTGAAAAATGAACAGTTAAGTAAAAGTTATCTTGTATTCCACTGAACATAAATATGTAATAAATGTGTTGTATTTTTATTAATATATTTGTTCAAGATCATAGTCCTTGGCACTACGGTTTATAGAATGCTTTAAAGCCTTCTTTGCATTGTTAGAAAACATGTCAATTGGTAACTTCAAAAGGAAATGGCTGAAGATATTGTATGTATCTTGAGCGTAATAATTTCTACAAAATACGATTGTCACAGAGACATTTAGGCCATCTTATTTTCTCTTTTTTTTTAGCCATTAAAATCACAGAATTACATGAAATTCTAACAATTTTCAAAGATAGAATTACATTTGTTTAAATTATTCTAAAGTTGCAATGACAAACTGTGTGGACCAATATTCCTACAATGTTTGTTGAAATTTTGAATTGTTGATGCCGTAGTAAATACTTAATGACACAAACTAATACAACAATTTTATCATGAATATTAGTTATTTTTTTCTGTTTTAATTCTGTTTATTCTAATAAATCGTCACTAACATGATTGGTCTCATGGAAAACAAGCATATTTTTATAAATGTATTTACAAAGGCACATATTATAGACTCCATCATCAGGAATAATATAATATTATTAATGGACTAGCTGGACATATCATTCATGTTAGGTTACATATGAACAATTGAAGGTAAGAGGCAGAAAAGCCTACTTCTTCCATCTCCACCTTGTTACAAAGCAATTGTAACAAAGCAACCTCGATCAGTACTCTTCAGGATATTGCAATTAATGTTTTGTGTAAAAATGTGTGGTTGTCAATCATGATTATATAGGTATCTTGGTGTTAAACAAATGGGAATCATCATTAATTTGTTTCTTCCTCCACCAGGTTTTTATCATCTTTGCAGCTTTTTCTTCAGGCTGACAGTGTTGTACCTCAGGGGATGACTCAGCAGATGACGCATCGAGTAGCACAGCATTTAATTGGCATCAGTTATGGTGAAAACATTAAATTGTTAAACAGTATGATCCAGGTAAAATGAAACGTAACAATCGCACAATAGAGAAACGGGTGCATTTATGTGGTGTTTTCATTACCTCTGAGTGTTCCATATTTTGGCCTCTACTTAATATTCCAACGTTATGTAGGCAAATGTTGCTTAGAGTTATAGCGTAAATGGCCCTTCAATGCAGAAACTGGCCTTGGTGCTACAGTTAAGGCTTGTTTCCACAGCTGTGGCCTATGCCTCTGGTAAACTTGAAGCATGTGATATCAAACAATTATTATACTTCAATTGACATTACTCTAGATACCCATACATGTCCATCTTCAACAAAAGGACTCTAAAGGTTCCCCATTAAATTTATCTCAGGCAGCAAGTAAAAATATTGTTCTGCAAAAAGGAATTTTTAGTCCACTTTCTGAACTATCCAACATTAACAAGGAAGAATTCCTCAAGGTGGCTTGAAGCACAGTATTTAAGCTCTCATTTCCCATGAATGTTTGGTTTTCTATTTTTGTACGGTTGAATTAAGATTGTATTTTTAAGACTACACAAGGTATTTAGCATGTAAAAAAACTTTATTTTACTCTGACTACATTCAATTAATCATAATTAGTAATTGAACTGATATTATATTCTGAAAAATAATGCTACTTATCTTTATAGACTCATCTTGTTGAAAGCAGTAAACCTGGCAGAGTGGGAATTGCTGATGTTTTGGAATTCTGGATTCAAGTCTTTACGAATCAGCACCTGTGGCACAGAGATAAAACTGTTATGTTTCTAATGGATAATCTTTGTAAGACTGCATTTCTGCATCGACAGGAAGACTGTTTACAAAAGACACTTTACCAACAGCACAAGGTATCTCAGAAATAAAATTTTCAAGTACAACTGAATCTAAATTAGAATTGTGTACAGTTTTGGTCTCCTAATCTATTGCGTACAGTTTTGGTATCCTAATCTGAGGACATTCTTGCCATAGAGGGAGTACAGAGAAGGTTCACCAGACTGATTCTTGGGATGTCAGGACTTTCATATGAAGAAAGACTGGATAGACTCGGCTTGTACTCGCTAGAATTTAGAAGATTGAGGGGGGATCTTATAGAGACTTACAAAATTCTTAAGGGGTTGGACAGGCTAGATGCAGGAAGATTGTTCCCGATGTTGGGGAAGTCCAGAACAAGGGGTCACAGTTTAAGGATAAGGGGGAAGTATTTTAGGACCGAGATGAGAAAATCATTTTTCACACAGAGAGTGGTGAATCTGTGGAATTCTCTGCCACAGAAGGTAGTTGAGGCCAGTTCATTGGCTATATTTAAGAGGGAGTTGGATGTGGCCCTTGTGGCTAAAGGGATCAGGGGGTATGGAGAGAAGGCAGGTACCGGATACTGAGTTGGATGATCAGCCATGATCATATTGAAGGCTCGAAGGGCCGAATGGCCTACTCCTGCACCTATTTTCTATGTTTCTAATTAATTGAGTCAAAAATGAAACTTGCATTTGCTTTCATGTAAAATATATTAACGTCAGTATTTACAATGTAAAAGTGTGTCCGTTAAAAGTGAATCATTGATTGGGGAATGTTAATTTAATAAATTCCAATATGTTTTGCCCATATAAAACTGTGTGGCCCCATCCCCGCCATTGGTGGATTGTCCGTACGCCTTTCTGCACCGCGACGTCTACAGGTCACTCTTGCAGCGTCCTTATGAAGGTCCCTTTCAGGTGCTGCAGCACGGACCCACAATATTCATCTTGGACATGGATGGCCGGCAAGAAACTGTATCCGTGACTCATTTAACGCCGGCCTATTTGCACCTTAGGGAGCCAGTACAGGTGGCACAACCTTCCCGTCGCGGGCGCCCGCCATCCTGGGTCCCCGTGAATTATTCCAGACAGGGCAAGTCCTCTGCGCATGGGAACGTATCTACGCGATCTGGCCACCTCGTTCAGCGATGCGTCCATTTCGTGGTTCTGGGGGGGTGGGGGGGGGGGGTGTGTACTGTGGCGGCACCCGGTGGTAGGCCACGGGCAGAGCGAACCCTCAGCTCTGGAGGGAGGAGTTAGGTGTCTTGTTTTGGGAACTGGAGGGGACGGGGTTGATTCTTTGGGGCATTTAAGGTCGGGCAATGCCCGTGCCCATTGTTGGAGTAGGGAGCAGCACTGTAATAGTAATAAACACATTTCGTTCACACAACTTTGTGTTCCGACTAATTCTTGGCTGGACTCCTGCAAGTCCCCGCTATGGTTAACTGCATCATTTTAGTAGTCTACGAGACTAAGTGGAACCCGTTGGGTCCCAGTCACAGGGGAGGCCTGGGTGGGGGAGGGGGTGTGTGGGAAGGGGGGGTGTGGGGGAGGGGGGGTTGGGGAAATGGGGGGTGTGGGGAAAGGGGGTGTGGATGTGGTGGGAGGGGGCTTGCACTCTGCCTACCCCGCACCTTCAGCTTTCGGCCTCACGCAGCAGATCCCGGTCCCACTCCGGCTGCACTCAGAGGCATCCGGTTCAACAGCAGCTTCCGGCTGGTCGTGCTGGTCGCTGCAGAAGCAGCCCGCGAGCTGCTGACTCCCCGCGAGCAGCTGACTCCCCACAAGCTGCTCAGCACACTGCGCCCCTTCAGCTTTTTATTCTCCCCGCCACGTTATTGACAGCGGGTTTCTAAAAGGGAGGTTTTTACGATTTTTAAACCTTCATGTACTTTGTGTTATTTCATCGATCGGAACAAAACTTATTTGACTGGCAGCAGAGGAGAATGGTAAGGTGGCGAAAAATCGTAGCGCCATGTGGGATCGTTTTTGTGCAAATTTAATTACAACGCAGACCAGAAGTGGTCAAGATGAGAGTTTTAGTAATAGGATGGATGGATAGATAGATGGATAGATAACAAACAAGTTATCCAAATCTCTAGTATAATGTATATTGAAAGCGATTTTCCTTTTGCCAAATGTTTAGCATGCTCTTGGATACCATAGTGATCGTGGATTATTGACTTCATTCATGAGCTGGATGATAGCTGGCAACATAACACCCTCATTCGTCGAAGGCAATGCTACTGCAACTGAGGTATATATTTAGCCAATTATTTGCAAAGATAGGACATTTGTAAACCAATAAGCAAGTCTGACTATTTCCTTAGTGGTGCAATGTTTTTCCTTTAAGCAAGTATTTATATTACAGACACAAAAATTTGGAGTAACACAGCAGGAGAGGCAGCATCTCTGGTTGCTGGTTTGGGTGACATTTCGGGTCGAGACCCTTCTTCAGGCCCTCATCACCCATTCCTTCTCTCCAGAGATCCTGTCTGTCCCGCTGAGTTACTCCAGTTTTTTGTGCTATCTTCGGCTGAAACCAGCATCTGCAGTTCCTTCTTACACATTTATATTACAGGTCTGGTTTTCCTGGATCATATTCAATATGGAAGCAATTTTTGAAGAGGATTCACAACTTCGGCGGTATATGGAACTTGAATTAATAAACAATTCTTCATTTACTCCAGATCAAGCCTTAAAGGTATATATGACATTGCAATGTTAGCTACTTATACATAGTTTAACTAACATCTTCCTCACTCGAGGTTATCATAAAATATAATTTATATAATTGCTTGTAGAGTATTACAGTTTTGTTTGTTAGCTATAAAGTAACTTGTTACTTAACTTTATTAGGATATTCCTATCTGTATTAGGTGACAAATGTAGTGAAACCTGTAAATTGTGTTTTCTTATAGATACTATTTTTGAAATTGTCATTAAATGTTTTTTTTTCTGTTTTTTAATGTTATGACCCCTTTTGTCTCCTATTCTAGCCTTTATCACTTACTTTACCCATCTGCCAATCAACACCCCTCACCTGTATTCACATATCACTTGCCAGGCTTTGTCCCACCACAAACTTTTTCTCCAGCTTTCTCCCCCTATTACAATCAATCTTAAGAAGGGTCCTGACCAAAAACATCACCTATCCATTCCCTCCACTGATGCTGCCCAAGTCGCTGAGTTACTCCAGCACTTAGTTGTTTACCAGTCAGACTTGATAGCTTTCCATTTCTATCGACAAATATTCCTTTTAAAAGGCTTCCCTTTTAACAGGGATATTTTCTTCCCTTTGCATGCCAGGTGAATTACATTGTATATTTTGATAAGAAGCTGCTGTGTTATCAGAGGAAGTGTAAAAAGCCATGTACTAGCTATCTTCCTTCCATTTATTTCCTTGCTAACTAGTTATCTTCCTTCCATTTATTTGAAAGGGCAAAGTGAGAACTTTATGAAAATGCATGACAGATATTAACATTTGGAAACTGATTTGTGCAAACAAACTGTTAACCTAGTTATTTTATAGGTTTAAAAAGATATGTTTTTAAATGTTTTAAAGGTTTTATATGGTGACAATTTAGAAAACTGAAAGTAGTGCAAAACCAATATAACCGTTCTTTATGAATTCACTTGCCCATCAAAAACACAAGATCTTGTCTTGCTTCAAAAGTCTGCGGAGAATGCTTTGGAAAAATGTAGCATGTTTATAATATAACATTTACCCATTAGTGGTATATTTTATTCTCTTTTGTTTTACTACTTAATTTAATAATCTACTTTCCGATATTATTCTATTATCTGTATAACAAAGTTCTGCTGTTTCCTATCCTAGATCACCCCCATTCCCTAATAACTCATCTTCATTTCACATTTGTCACTAGTGTTGGCCTTCCCTCCCAATGTAATCTCCTTCAGCCCACAATCCAGTAAGATAACTGTCCCTCTAATATTGGCTTCATGTTGTGATTTTACATGTATTTTAATCACTGACTGAAAGATGTGGCATCTTCACATTTCGTGTTTCCCCATTAAAACCCCACTGCCTCTCCATCTGTCTTCCATCCTTTACAATACTCCTTAAATAGTACTTTGGTCATCTGCCCTTTTTTGCCTATGTGACTTGGAGTCCATTTTTTGTTTTTTTATGCTTCTAAGGATTGTGAAGCAGCTTGAAATGGTTTACTATCCCAAAGTTTTCCACAAATAACATTTTATTTTACTCTGTGTTTGACAGATTTTCATTTATTTTGCACAGAAGAAAAATATTTATATTTTTACATCTTAGAACTAAGTGAAGGATTGAGGTATGTCTCCTTGTTTTTTTTATTTGCAGAAAGCCCAAAGCCATTTAAAACTTCCTGTGGTGCCTTCCATCCAGAGATTAATGATCTATCGCTGGGCTCATCAAGCTTTAGTTACTCCTTCAGATCATCCGCTTCTGCCACTAATCTGGCAGAAATTCTTTGTCCTGTACCTTCGCCGACCTGGACCAGAGTTTGGGTAACTCTCAACATTTTTTACATTATTTTTCTTAGATTCTATTGATTTTCAGATTTTTATTATTTATCATGGAATATAAAATATCAAATTAAATAACAAATGTAAAGTTTGCATATAGGTTGCATTTTTATTCATATTTCATATTCCTGCTGTCATCATTTTTGACATTTTGTCAGCATTTCCTTTTGCAATTTAAATACTGATATTTAAAATTTAATGGCTCCAAAGACGCTATCCAAACTTGATTTGCTTTATTTCTTACATTTTTCATTTTACTATTTAACATTTTAATATTATTTAGAATTTTTGAATATTTTTTTACTTTTAAAATCCAGGTACAAATATGTTTATCATGTATATGTTGCCTTCAATAACTTTTTCCTGTTTTAGTATTGTACTCTTTATTCGCCCTCTCTTTGAAAATAAATTCTGCGATTGTGTCCTGGCTTTAAAAAGATGTCCACTCCCCACTACCCCACCCACCCCTCCCTAATGGCTTCTGATCCTGACTTTAATTGCTTTCTTTTCAGTTTTAGAACTCACCGTGTCCATACTCCAGTAATTCTGTTTTTGACTTCTTGTAAGGTGTCCTTGAATGCAATTGCTTTTTTCCTCCGAGACTCTTACTTATAATCAAAAATCACACCTGGGATAATTATTATTATCTTCCCTGTAATTTGTGCCACCTTCAAAGTGGGAGGCTTTTAGAGATGAGATTGGGAAAGTTCAGGGACAGCATGTTCCTGTTAGTGTGAATGGAAAGGGTCGCAGGATTATAGAATCCTAGTTGACAAGGGATGTTAAGTCCACTAGTCTGGCAAAAGGAGGCATATGTTTGATATGTGGTGTTTGATGCCACTGTGGTGATGGGGGATTTCAATATGCACGTAGACTGGGAAAATCATGTTGGTTCAGAACCCCAAGAAAGAGAGTTTGTAGAATGCCTCCGAGATGGATTCTTAGAGCAGCTTGTAATGGAGCCGACCAGAGAAAAGGTAATTCTGGATTTAGTGTTGTCAATGAACCAGATATGATAAGAGAACTCGAGGTAAAGGAACCGCTTGGAGGTAGTGATCATAATATGATTAGTTGTAATCTGCAATTTGAGAAGGTTAAATCGGAAGTGTCAGTGATGCAGTTGAACAAAGGGGACTATGAAGGCATGTGAGGGGAGCTGGCCAAGGTAGACTGGAAAGGGATCTTAGCAGGAATGACGGTGGAACAGCAATGGCAGGAATTTCTGGGCATAATCCGGAAGACGCAGGATCATTTCATTCCAAAAAGGGAGTAGGAGGCAACAGTGGCTGACAAGAGAAGTTATGGATAGAATAAAACTAAAAGAAAAGATGTATAACATAGCAAACAGTAGCCGGAAGCTAGAGGATTGGGAAACTTTCATAGGACAACAGAAGGAAACAAAATGGGCAATACGGGCTGAAAAGATGAAGTACGAAGGGAAGCTGGCCAGGAATATAAAGAAGGACAGTAAAAGCTTCTTTAGATATGTTAAGGGAAAAAGAGTAGCAAAGTCAAATGTGGGTCCCTTGAAGGCAGACATGGGTGAAATTATTATGGGCAACAAGGAAATGTCAGAAGAGTTGAATAGGTACTTCGGAACTGTCTTCACTAAGGAAGACACAAACAATCTCCCAGGTGTACTGGAGGACAGAGGATCTAAGGGGGTAGAGGAACTGAAAGAAATTTTCATTAGGCGAGAAATAGTATTGGGTAGGCTAATGGGACTGAAGGATGATAAATCCTCTGGGCCTGATGGTCTACATCCCAGGGTCCTCAGGGAGGTGGCTCTAGAAATAGTGGACGCATTGGAGATCATTTTCCACTGTTCAATAGATTCAGGATCAGTTCCTGTGGATTGGAGGATAGCTAATGTTATCCCACTTTTCAAGAAAGGAGGGAGAGAGAAAACGGAGAATTACAGACCAGTTAGCCTGACTTCGGTGGTGGGAAAGATGCTGGAGTCAATTATTAAAGAGGCAATAATGGGGCATTTGGATAGCAGTTAAAGGATTAGTCCAAGTCAACATGGATTTATGAAAGGGAAATCATGCTTGACTAATCGTCTGGAAGCCCTTGATAAGGTCCCGCACGGGAGACTGGTGACTAAAATTAGAGCACGTGGTATTGGGGGTAGGGTGTTGACATGGATAGAAAATTGGTTGGCAGACCGGAAGCAAAGAGTAGGAGTGAACGGGTCCTTTTCAGAATGGCAGGCTGTGGTGAGTGGAATGCCGCAAGGCTCGGTGTTGGGGCCGCAACTGTTTACCATATATATTTTAATGATTTGGAAGAGGGAAATGGGAGCAACACTAGCAAGTTTGTGGATGACACAAAGCTGGGTGGCAGTGTGAACGGTGAAGAGGATGTTAGGAGGTTGCAGGGTGACCTGGACAGGTTGAATGAGTGGGCAGATGCGTGGCAGATGCAGTATAATATAGATAAATGTGAGGTTGTCCACTTTGGCGGCAAAAACAAGGGGGCAGATTATTATCTCAATGGAGTTAGGTTAGGTAAGGGGGAGGCGCAGCGAGACCTGGGCGTCTTTGTACACCGGTCACTGAAAGTTGGCTTACAGGTACAGCAGGCAGTAAAGAAAGCTAATGGAATGTTGGCCTTCATAACAAGAGGATTTCAGTATAGGAGGAAAGAGTTTCTTCTGCGGTTGTATAGGGCTCTGGTGAGACCACATCTGGAGTATTGTGTACAGTTTTGGTCTCCTAATTTGAGGAAGGACATCCTTGTGATTGAGGCAGTGCAGCGTAGGTTCACGAGATTGATCCCTGGGATGGCAGGACTGTCATATGAGGAAAGATTGAAAAGACTAGGCTTGTATTCACTGGAGCTTATAGAAACATATAAAATTATAAAAGGACTGGACAAGCTAGATGCAGGAAAAATGTTCCCAATGTTGGGCGAGTCCAGAACCAGGGGCCACAGTCTTAGAATAAAGGGGAGGTCATTTAAGACTGAGGTGAGAAAAAACGTCTTCACCCAGAGATTTGTGAATTTATGGAATTCCCTGCCAAAGAGGGCAGTGGAGGCCAAGTCACTGGATGGATTTAAGAGAGAGTTAGATAGAGCTCTAGGGGCTAATGGAGTCAAGGGATATGGGGAGAAGGCAGGCACGGGATATTGATAGGGGACGATCAGCCATGATCACAATGAATGGCGGTGCTGGCTCGAAGGGCCGAATGGCCTCCTCCTGCACCTATTTTCTATGTATAGGCAGCTGGGATCAAGCACATCCCTTGTGGAATGTAAGACTATGGTTAAGAGACTATGACCATGGTCAGGAGGGCAAAAGAAGGACATGATTATCTCTGGCAGACAATATAAAGGAAAATTCTATGTAGTTTTCCATTAAGAACAAAAGGATTACAATGGCGCAAGTAGGCCACGCTAAGGACCAGCATGGTTGACAATGTTTTGATCTAAAATAGAAGGGTCAGGTGTTAAATGAATACATGTCATCATTATTTACTGAGGAGAAGTTCATTGAAGCAAAGGAATTGAGGAAGATGAGTAGTGATGTTTTGGACCATATCTGAATTATAAAATGTTAGCAATTTCAAGAATATCAAGGTGGAAAAATCCCTAGTGCCTAACCAAGTATATTGTTAGACATTCTGGGAAATTAGGAAAGACATTGCATGGGTGGAAATATATACCTCATAAAAATAAAACTAATTATGAAAGAATTTTGTACAAAAGAAAATCGTGTTTAATTCTGTTTTTTAGTTTGCCAGTGAGTGGCTGTATTGGAAAACGTTATTTCCATAGTACTTCGCACTCTACTTTGCTGAAAGAAATGAAAAAGCGTCTTGTTGAAATAGCAGATTTTCATCATGAAGCTGGTAAAGCTTTAAGGATTTGGAAGAAGGGACACTCTTCAGAAGATGCTTCATCAGCTGATGAGAATCTTGTAATTCAGCGTCCAGAATCAATGACTTCACCAGAATTGCACAGGGAATTGCTCAGGTATAACATTATTTTACTATTAAAATTCTTTAAATATTATTCATTCATGTCAGTAGATGCTGCTGGCAAGGCCAGCACTTGTTGGCTTTACTAATTGCCTTTGATCTGCTCAGCCACAAGATACATTCATATTGCTGTGTGTTTGGAATCTCATACAGGCTAGGTCTGGTCTAAAGGACATTCGTGAACAATATGTCCCACATTCGTGTTGTCAGCATGTTTGACCTAAGCTTTTTAATTCCAAATGTAATTAAGTAATTGAATCCATTCACTACTGGGATGTAGAAAGAAGGAACTGCAGATGCTGGGTTCCAAAAAAAGTACCCTAGCTACATGTGACAATAAGGATTCATTCAAACATAAGTGGTCCCAGCACTGATAAATGTCTCCTCCAAGAAGCGACTATAACCCATTCCTTTGCTTCCTGTATAAAGTTACAAAACTTCTGGAGGGGAATATTTGATATCTTCTCCAAAATACTTAAAATTAAATTGGAACCAGATATAAAACTGATCGCATTAGGTATGTCAGAGGCCTGCTCTAAGCTATCGATATTTCAATGACTTTTCCTCAGTTACTGTCTAATAACGGCAAAAAAATTAATACTCAAATTTTGGAAACAGACAACAGTCCCTACAGTGAAGATGTGGATTACAGATATGTCCGAGACACTATATTTGGAAAACATTAGGCTTGTCTTGGCGGAAAAAGCAGTTAAATTTCTTAAGACATGGTCGCCTTTTACTGAATTTCTGGAACGACAGAATGGTTAAACACAAATTTAAACCCGATGCCAGGAATGGGGGGGGGGGGGGGGGGGAGATATATCAACATCTTCTCTTTTCTTATTTCTTTCCTTTTTTCGTGCACTTCTTTGGTAGCTTAGGGGTCTTTGTCTTGCTCTCTCTTATTTTCTTTTCTTTTTTCCTTTTTTTTTTTTTTAAATTTTGGTTACAACGTTAAAAATAAAGCTGTACAATAATTTATAATTTTTATTGGAAAATGATTTACCAAATACGGATAAATATAGACAAGCATGGGAAAATGAACTAGGTCAAGTAATCAGTAGAGAAGTATGGAATGAAAGTTTACAACATATACATCATTTTCATTAAATGCTAGACACTCCTTGATACTATTTAAAGTTATACATAGATTACATCTCTCAAAGTCCAAATTAAATAGAATTTCTCAAATGTGTCCGCAATATGTGATAAGTGTCAACAATTAGAAGCTAATTTAACGCATTCATTACTAATTTTTGGATAGAAATTTTTAAGATAATCTCAATTGTAGTTAATGCAAAGTTAACTCCAGACTCAAAACTAATTATATTGGGGTACTTAAAATTGGATTTACAGAAATGTCGGAGACTTGCACTTGGAACGATTAAGGCTTGCCCTGATTGGACCAATTCAGAGAATATGGTCTCCATTTATTGAATATTTAAAGGGTCAAGATGGTTCGAAGCCATGACGGAAGCCTGAATGTATGAATGGATGAAGAATTATAGACAATAGATCATAAATATGTCTCCAATGAAGAATATCTTGTTTAATATTCCACTCAATTAGTTTATCTCTCTTTTTTGTCCTCTTTTTTCTTTTTTTTTTAATTTCCTACTGCTATAACATAAAAAGAAAATTATAGAAGTACAAACAAGGTTGATTGTAAATTTTAAAAAATATTAAGAATGTATGTAACGATAATATTTAATTGGATTTTATATTTCCTCTTAATATGTAATTACTTCTAATAAAAATATTTTACAAAACAATAATTGTATGACATGTGGATCATCTTAACCCTGTACAATTGCTTCTAATAAAATTAATTCCAAAAAAAACAACAAAAAAAGTGGTCCCAGCACTAATCTTAGTGGTGCATCACTCATCATATTGCTTCCAATCACCAAAGTAACCTTTGATCACCACCTTCTGCATCCTATTACCAATATGTACTGTAATACCTACTTTTATCCAATTTACCAACATGCCTTGGATATTTTGGGCTCTAATATTTTTTGACAGGCTTTCCATAAAGGCCTTATTGTTCTTATGCACCAATATCAAGAAGCTAGAAAGCAGATGAAGTGACTGATTAGAAAGGCAAGCGACATGTTGTATTTCATTGCAAGAAGGTTGGAGTTTAGAGTAGTGAAGTATTGTTACAATTGTGCAGGGCACTAGTAAGACTACATCCGAGGTACTATGCGCAGAGGTCTATTTTTAAAAGTGGCTACACTAGCATTGGAGGCAATCTAAAAGAGATTTAATCAGCTACTTCCTGGGATGAGAGGATTTTCCTATCCTGAATGACCAATGAAATTAGATTTTTACTCTTTGGTGCTCAGAAGAATAAGGAGTAATTTTGAAACAAAAATGATTGTTAGGGATGGCAACAGTGTAGATGTTGAGATGTTTCCACAAATGGGATAATCTTAAATGAAGTTACAAGGAGTGCTTATTAAAACGGAGGTGAATAGGAACGTCTCACAGTGGATAGTGAATCTTTTAATTTCTTGTCCCCAGAGGGCTATGCAAGACGGACCAATGGGGATATTTAAAGAGGGAAGTGGTTAAATATTTATAATTGAAAGTTATGAGGAAATGGCACAGAGGAGGAGATGAGGTCAGGGCAATTAGCCATGTTCATTGTTGAATGGTATGCAAGACTTGATGGACTGCTTGGCCTGCTTTGTCTCCTATTATATTTTTTTAATGTTGATTTCAAGCCAATGAAAACACCAGGAGATTTATCTCTCTGTTGTATATGGGATGATGCAAATGAAAAGATACATCCTGTTTACTTATTCATTGACATCTATTGCAGTTTACAATAAATTATTTGTACTTTGTCATGAGACATTAGATGCTTCATGTCTGCATGTGTCTTCATTTTAAAGGCTTTTCCACGTTTTTACATTTTGGCTGGAGGATATCAATCTACAAAAAAATGATCTTTACCTACCCTCTCTACCTGTACAATATGATGCACACAGATTGGCAAAAGTAATGCAAAACCAACAGGTAAAATAGTCTCTATTACCAGATTTTAATTTGTAGAAATTATGAAATAAAAATACGGAATTAATGCATAATTACTTTATTGTACGCAACCAGATTTATTTTAGCCTGATGTTGTCTTCTGCTTAATCTAGGATCTTTGGACCGAATATGTTGACAGTGAGCGTATAAAGCATGAGCTTCACGAGACAACGAATCTTTGGATTCAGCTCCACTCTGCATTATCTGTAACTTATAGAACATCTAGTTTTAATAACTCTAATCCACTTTCAGGCATGTGTTTTCTAACACTTTATATTGAGATGGTGATGGCAATTTTAAATTTCTTGCCTCGTAAGGGGAAAATATACAGTTACTTGCAAGACCCTTAACAGCATTATGTATATAGGGATCTTGGGGTTCAACTTCTTACCTCCCTGTGGATCGATTGGTAAGGAAGATGTATGGCATGCTTGCTTTCATTGGTCGGGGCATTAAGTATAAGAGTCAGGATGTCACGATGCAGGACTTAAGTTAGGCAACATTTGTATTGCGTACAGTTTGGTTGCTCCATTACAGGAAGGATATGGTGGCTTTGGAGATGGTGCAGAAAAAGGTTTACCAGAATACAGCCTGGATTTAAGGGTGTTAGCTATAAGGAGAGGTTAAACCATCTTGGTTTGTTTTTTCTGGAGTGTTGGAGGCTGAGGAGAGGCCCACTTGTCCTTGTTTAATGCTTATCAGGATTATCAGGATCATACATATCAGGATAAATTCTAGCTGACAATCCTCTGCCCAATTTTCAATCTAATCTATATCCTTTGTAACCTTCGCCAATATTCTCTGCTATCCACAAAACCACCAATGTTTATGTCATTCACAAACTTGCCAATGATTCCTATGACATTCATATCTGTCATTGATATCTATCACAAGCAACAAAGGTCCTTGCACCAAGGACTTATGGACACCACTCATCCAATCTTCCAATCAGACTTCCAATCAGAAAAGCATCCTTCCACCACCAACCATCCTATGCCTCCTTTCAAGACAATTTTGGATCCATTTAGCCAGCTTGCCTTGGATCTCGTGTACCTTAATCTTCTGAAGCAACCTATCAAGCAGAACCTTTTAAATAACTTACCAAAATCCATATAGACTATGTCTACCCCCCACTCCCCCATTTCTTTATTCTTCTGCTTTGTTACCTCCTCAAAAAACTCAAATTAAATACAGTTAACAATATTTGCCAAAAATGATAATGTTGCATTTCTGTATTGTTCTTCCTGAAAGCAAATCATCTTTTTTCTTGAAGACCAGAAGTCAGTTTAACAGTCAGTAGGATTATATAATTAAAAAAATAGATTTTGGGAAACTATTACTAGGACCTATATTTATGAGACAATGCCAGGATGCATAAAATGCTGGAAAATGTAAACACCAGTTCCCCAGATGCTCATACAGTTATTATAATTGATCATTATAGATTTTATGCTCAAAAACAATGACAATGATTTTTTTTCTTTCCATTTTAGCTAAAGACCAAATCTATAATGATCTGAAAACCCGCAATGCCCCTGTACCTGCTGTGCCACTACAGCGTGTGAAAGCTCCTGTTCCAGATATTGTCTGCAGTAGTCTAACAGACAAAAAAGCAGCAATAGAGCTTGTTTCGCATTATCTAAACATCTTGCAACAACAAGCAAAGTAAGTTGCCAGCAGTAAGCTATTCCTTGCTTGACAAATCAGATGTTTTTATTGACTCTCTGAGCCATTTTGTCCGAGAGATTTATCTTTATTCTCAATAAACTGTTGAGAATTTTCCTGGTTCCGTGTGAGCGCCCTTGTTAATATTTCTCAAGTACCATCTCCTAATTTTGATTTCATCAGCCCTTTTTCATGAAACCAGCCCTTGCCCTATTTTCAACCGACCATTTTGGTCTAAATTACTCGAGCGTTATATGATCAAATCCGTTCCCATCTCTCCTGATGTTCCTTGTCCAAATTCACCCCATTCTGACTTTTTTTACTTAACCTGAAAGAAAATAGCTCTAATCAAAACTACAGTGATATTTATTATTGCATTATTATCTATGAGTACTACAGAGACTGGGGAAGGGGAGCAGGAAATCTAAAACCTGTGACCCTGGGGAGTTCTGTACCTGTGATCATCCCGATCTGGAAACGAATTAGGATAATATATAGGTATGTATCTATTTCTGAAGCTCTTATTATTATTTCCTATATATTATAAAGCTAAATACCATCTCTTCCAACTGAATACCATACTTTCCAGCAGAGGCATTTTTTTTCTTATTCAAGCAATGTTAATGTTTAATGTTAAAATTGTACAAGGCATTGGTAAGACCAATTCTGGAGTATGGTGTACAATTTTGGTCGCCTAGTTATAGGAAGGATGTCAACAAAATAGAGAGAGTACAGAGGAGATTTACTAGAATGTTGCCAGGGTTCCAGCAACTATGCTACAGAGAAAGGTTGAACAAGTTAGGTCTTTATTCTTTGGAGCGCAGAAGGTTAAGGGGGGACTTGATTGAGGTCTTTAAAATGATGAAAGGGATAGACAGAGTTGACGTGGATAAGCTTTTCCCATTGAGGGTAGGGAAGATTCAAACAAGAGGGCATGACATGAGAATTAAGGGACAGAAGTTTAGGGGTAACGTGAGGGGGAACTTCTTTACTCAGAGGGTGGTGGCTGTGTGGAATGAGCTTCCAGCAGAGGTGGTGGAGGCAGGATCGATTTTAACATTTAAAAGTAAAGTGGATAGGTATATGGACGTGAAGGGAATGGAGGGGTATGGTCTGAGTGCAGGTAGATGGGACTAGGGGAAAACAAATGGTCGGCACGGACTGGAAGGGCCGAGAGGGCCTGTCTCCGTGCTGTAATTGTTATATGGTTATATGGTTATTATAAGCACATATTTATAAAGTAACATTTCTGTACATAAAGTAAGTATCACTTCTCTAATGCAACTCAACATGTTGCTAATATTGACACAAAGTTTCATCCTTATTTGTGAAACTAGCAACAAGAATTGTGGAGAAAAGTGGAATAATTGTATTTTTCAGAATTGCTGCCCAATGGGAATCCCAGCAAGTAGCTCTTGACAGTGAGGTTTTGGAAACATTACCTAAATTATATAGCAATCGAGAGGAAAAGATCACAATGAAATTGGAGTGCCAAGGTAGTTCTTCAAATCGTACTTGCCAAGGAGCAACAAATGCCCATGTGAAGGTCAGCAATTGTTTACCCATCTGCCTGTGGTGTATAGTTTAAACAATGAAAACGTAAAGATGTTAGGGAGGGAAGGATGACTATCTTGGGTGTGTCATCAATTATCTCAGCCAGAAATTAAACACCTTGTCAGATTAATTGAAAATTAACTTGTGGATAATACAATATAAAGAGTGCCATGATTTTATGGTGAACACAGTAACTGAGTAGAAAGAGAAGAAATCATTTATTTTGTGTATTTATCATATAATAATTAATGAGCGAACACTTGCCCTCTACAGTCATTTTCAAGCGATTAATTTTATAGTTGATGGGGCAATCAAATGAGGGAGAAAGGAATGGAAAGATAAAATGACAGAACAGCGTGAACTGTGTTCATGGTATCTCATATTGAGCAAGAGCACGAAGAGCTAGCTGGACTAATTCAGTTCTGTAAATTATGTGTAATTTGTAACTGTGGCATATTAATGGCAATAGTTACACTGAAGTACTGAAGTATACTAATGAATGCAAGTTAGATAATGAAAGGTTTATGTAAGCCATCTTGAAAAAAGAATTAAAATGACATCAATTAACTTCTGTTCAAATTTTAGTGCAAACAATTGTATGAGGATAATGCTGTAAAACAACAGCTTGATGCTTTGGTCAAAGATGCTAGCCAATTGCAAACCAATGTTGCCCACCCTCCTCCTCAAAATATTGCTGAAGCTGCTGTATATGTGGAGAACTTAATAACGTAAGTGAATAATGATATTCTTTCTTGTAAGAAGTGTGTTTTGTATATTTGCAAAAATGTTAAATTTACTTTAATTCAAACATTTTTGAATGTCTTAACATTAGGATATTACAAAGTAGCAGATTAAACTATTAAAGATTCCAATAAAAATGCAGCTAACATTGTTAGTAAGTTTACAGATAACACCAAAATTGGTGGTAGTGAATCATGAGGAAGGACATCTAAATTTACAACAGGACAAGCAATTTTCTCATTGTAGAGATAACTTAAATTTGCAAAAACTCATTCTAATCAACTCTCAGGTTTTCAATGGGTGGATAAAATGTGTTTTTTTGAAAGATGTTTATACAAATGTACATTAACAAACATAGTAGTTTCAACAAGGCAATCATAAAAAAACAACGTTTGACATGTAGAAGTTTTTATTTCCAGTCATTTTCTTAGCGATTTTCAAATGCCACATATCATTGTTTCCAGGGCCTTAGTGAATGCTTTCAAACTCCATCATACAGAAAGTTATCAGAAAGTTGGCATTGCCTTGTTCTATGAGATTGTCTCCTTTGTTTGTGATGAAACACAGCGGCATCCACCAACAAGACAGTTCTTTACATCATGCATTGAAATCCTTGGACAGGTATGAATATTATTTCTTTGGATGTTACATGTATCTAACAGAAGCAAATACAAATCATATTTTAATTAAAATTTTGTTATTGTTTGAAAATTATGCAAAATACAGAGGCTGGAAATCTGAAATAGAAACAAACTGCTGGAAAAAAAATCAGCAAGTCATACAGTATCTGTTGGGAGAGAAATAGTTAACATTTTACATCTGGAACCTTTTTTCCATTCTGATGAACTACCCCACCCTAGCACGAGACATGAAATATTCACCTCTTCTCTTTCTGCAGATGTTACCTGGCCTGTTCAGCTTTTCCAGCTTTTTCTGTATTAAGATTCACTCTCCTTCTGATATCTTGACAAAACAGCTCTGGGAGCATTAATAGATTGACTTGGATGATATTATTTCCTCCTCAATGGCATCAAGTTGCATTGTCTCCAGTTCAGGTTGCAATATTAAAATAAAACATTAATGCAAATATATAATCTGTATCTCCATTAAAGAAATAGAATGTGGAGGTACCAAACGTTGTGAATAAACGGTTGCTTTACATGGTTGGTATACATGCAAGTTTGGTTCTCTAACATAAAAGACATTGCTGCTGCAGAGCGAAGTTCCTCACTCGAGCTCTGCTACCTGACCACTGATGATCTCGAGGTAAGATTCTGCTGATATAGCAGGACACTTCCCTTAACTCATGACGTCACGTGCCTCTCAAAGCCTGTCAAGTGACAGTACCCATTCAGTTGATGAGGGTTCAACAGTAAATGGTCTGACCACCAGGTGGCGCCACAAGAGAATTTAATCTGGTATGAGAGTGAGTAGTTATCATTCAACTCAACTCAACTCAACTGCTATTTAACATTCAATTTGGTAAAGCAGCACATGTTGAAGTCCATGTACTTAGTAGTTTCAAGAGTACTCTTGTTTATTTTAGATCATTTTTTAAGTTTTTTAAATAATTCTCAATTAGTCATTGTCCATAATCAGTGCAAAAGAGGTTGACCAGCAATAGACCATTAGCTATAAGAAGTCTGAAGAAGGGTCTCGACCCGAAATGTCACCCATTCCTTCTCTCCAGAGATGCTGCCTGTCCCGCTGAGTTACTCCAGCATTTTGTGTCTACCTTTAGCTATAAGAAGAGGTCGGTCAATCTTAGATTGTTTTCTCTGCAGCATCAGAGATTGAGGGGCGCCCTGGCAGATGTTTATAAAATTATGAGAAGCATAAATAGGGTGACAAACACACATCTTTTTCCAGGGTGCAAATGTGAAATACGAGAGGGCATAGATTTAAAGTGAGAGTCAGAAGTTTAAAAGAAATTAGTGAGGCAAGTTTATTTTGCACAGACTGTAATAAGGAGAGGTGGTGGAAGCAGATAAGATAGCAACATCTCTAAGAAACATATAGATAAATGCGTGAATAGGCAGGGAATTATGATGAGTGCCGGCAAACTTGGTCACGTGGCTAGCACAGACATTATGTGTCCTGGGCTCTGTTCCTGTGATACACTGTTTCTATGTTCTATAACATTTATGGATTGGAGAGGTAAGATGTGTTTCCTTTTCTTTCTATGCTTGCACGTGTACTGCATTAACATTCTATCCAATAGTAAACGTAAATGTTGAAAAGAGGGGTAGACAATCTCATATGACAGAAATTCCTTTAATACTTGCTGCTCTTGATCGCATCATTCATAGGGCCAGGCACTTTGTCTAAATGTATATAAATAACAAATTTGTTGCCGATATTTTCCTACTCTT
Organism: Okamejei kenojei; assembly: GCA_035221665.1. Taxonomy (NCBI): domain Eukaryota; kingdom Metazoa; phylum Chordata; class Chondrichthyes; order Rajiformes; family Rajidae; genus Okamejei; species Okamejei kenojei. Next base: position 139,774,686 of record CM069131.1, on the reverse strand, counting down.
GTTTAATACACTTGGAGCACCACCTTTGGACCAAATTACTTCTTAATAGTTTAATGAAAATATTGGGCAATGTATTTAAAATGTATTGATGCCTTTGTCCAAATGGAAAGGCGGAATAGGTATAAGTCATTAATTGTTTGAATGACATTATCATTACCAATAATATTTATCCTGTGAATTTGAAAAGATCCTGAAGATCAAGGCCTCAAAGATTATAATTGGTAAATTAATGACTCTAAAGGTTAATGTTGAATATGGTACACTTGTGGCGTCAGCCTAAACTCGGGCCACTTATGCTCAAACCCTCGTCAGAAGATACGACGTCATGGGCTAGAGGGAGTGTCCTGGTCTCTTAAGGTCCCTTACCTCGAGACCTACGAGAGTCAACCAGTAGCTGAGCCCGAGGGAACAACCTCGCTCAGCTACAGCAACATAGTAATATAGTTAGCGCACACAAGTAACGTGTGACTACTGAATAAAGAACTGTTTGAACCGACCTGACGTCTCACCTTTATTCACCACGTATGGTGCCGCTACACACTGTTAGAATTTCCTTTTTTTAAATATATCATAAACAGCGTTTAAAGTATTTGATTCTGTTTCTCCATTATCTGATGATTACATTAATACAATAAAATATCAGACTTTTGAACATTCAAGAGTTAACGTTACCATTGAATATTTTTCAATTATCAGGTTTTTCTTGGCTGTGCTAAAACAGAAAGCAAAACTATATTGAAAAAGGTTCTTGAGAATAGAAGATTGTGCAATCTTTTGTCACCGTTCTTCAATCCAAATATCTCTCCAGATGAATATGTCATTCTTTACGGCAAAGTTGTCAAAGTACTCCACCCAGAAATTGGTGACATCATCTTTATGTTATTAACAAAGGTAATTTATTTTTCTATTTCAAGTGCTACTGAAATTGAACCAGTTATACATTTTCCATTAATAATTCAGCTGTATTTGTCTTTTTATTGAATCAGAATGTGTAATAATTTAAGGAACACAAATCAGTTATGTTGCAACTTTCAATGTATTTTCTCTTTCACCAAATTTCATCATTTTTTACTGTATGGAATTCAAGAATTGCATTTCACACGCAACAAAATTATACATCCACAAAAGAATGGTGTGTTTTTTGTGGTAATCTTTCACAGTCATAGAAATCAGAGAAAAAGTGGATGTTATTAAAGTAACCTTTTGGATGATGTATACCGCAGGTCAGGCATCATCTCTGAAAGGGGGAACATTTCAGTAATGACAAATAGTCTCAGATGGTAACTCTGTTTTTCTGTACAGATGCTGTATGACACCTTTTATCCACTTTCTTGCCCTTTCACCATAAACCTTGATTACCTCACTGAGTAGAAATCTGAATAAACAAAACCTTGTGAATTACAGTGGCAAAAGTTCCAACGGTTCACAACCTTTTTTCAGTCTTAAATGAGCATCCTTTTTTTTCTGAGGCCATGCACTGTAGTTCTGGATTCCGCCATGAGAGGACGTATCCTCTCGGTATTTACCCTGTCCAGCTCCTTAAGAATCGTAAAAGGTCTATCTCACATTTGCTTCTTTCCTCTAAGTCATTTAATATGTATTGTAAACAATGCAGTCTTGGTACTGATCCCTGTGGCACTCCTCTGGTTACAGGTCCTCAACCTGAAAGTGATCCCCTTACCCTTGTTTGCTGCTTCATGCATGTCAACGAAGCCTGAGAAATAGATACTCTTCTTCTATCTGGGTGTTTTGCACCTTTGGGGTACAAATGTTGAAGTTAACACAATAGGCAAACACCCAGTTTTTCATTCAGCAGATAGTCATAGAGTGATACAGTGTGGAAACAGGCCCTTCGGACCAATTCGCCCACACTGGCCAACAATGTCCCAGCTACACTAATCCCACCTGCCTGCGCTTGGTCCATATCCCGCCAAACCTGTCCTATCCATGTACTTATCTAACTGTTTCTTAACTACCTCCTCTGGCAGCTTGTTCCATACATTCACCACCATTTGTGTGACGTGGCAGTAGCTTTGTTGGTTTAAATTTTCTCTCCTATATAGGAATGCCAGTTTTTTTAAGTGTTAGCTACCGTGATCTAAACCTCATCACAGAGATTCCTGCTGTTCTCACCTGCCTTGTTTTTATGTAGTGCTTCATCATAAACAAAATGCTAAGATGATTGCTAGTTCCTACCAAATGGCAGTCTATTACAATGTTTTTTAGTTTCATTGATAGGAAAGCAACTGTTCTTGTGTGATTGATGTCACAATCTGCCAACTTTCCATTCCATCTGTTGTCCTCATTAAGCTTCTGCTTCACATTGATGATGCAAAATAGGAAACAATAGGATTTTAACCCAGCAAAAATGGTTATATCCAAATCATTTTATGCATAATACAAAAAAAAGTTTGGAAAAGTTGGCCTTCCCACGATGTGTAATGCCAACTATAGGTAATATACCATTTCCATGACCAATAGTTGTTTTCCCCTAAAAAAAGATTGACTGGAATTATAGTCGTATACAACAAATGTGGGTGTATATATTCATAGTCATAGAGCTATACAGCATGGACATCGGCTCTCCGTTCATGCTGAACAAGTTGGCATACTGGGCTCGTCCCATTTGCCTGCATTTGACCCATAGCCCTCTAAAACCTTCCTATCCATATACATGTCTAATTGTCTTTTAAAAGTTGTAATTGTATTCACTTCTATAGCTTCCTCTGGCAGCTTATTCCAGATGTGGACTACCATCTGAGTGAAAACTTTGCTCCTGAGGTCCCTCTTAAATATCTCCCCTCTTACCTTAAGCTGATCCCTCTAGTTTTAGAATCCTCTACCCTGGTGAAAAAGACTGAGAATTCATTTTATCCATGTCCCTCGTGATCTTGTCATCCCATTAAGATCACCCCTCAGCCTCCTGTGCTCCAAAGAAAAAAAAATCCCAGCCAATCGAATTTCTCCCTATAACTCGAATTTCTCCCACAAGCCCAGGTAACATCCTGGTGAATCTCTTCCGCACGCTTTCCAACTTAATGACATCTTTCCAATAGCTGGGTGACCAGAACTGCATACAACACTCCAAGTGAACTTTCACCAACGACTTGTACAACTGCATCGTGATGTTCCAACTTTTGTACTCAATACCCTTCTCAATGAAGGCAAGCATGCCAAATACCTTATTCACCGAATTGTTAATGTGTGTCACCACTTTTAGGGAACTATGCTCGTGTATTCCAGGACGTCTGTGTTCTGCAACATTCTGCGTTGCTCTGCTATTTACTGTGCAAGCTGCCCTGGTTTGATATAGCAAAATGCAACACCAAATTCAATCAAGAATTATGATATCTATAGGATTGTTCGAGATAAATGTTGGTTTTACTTTTTATATTGCAGTTTGATCTAATGTTATGGTTGAATTCCACCAAGCCAACTATGAATGAACGAACACAATTATTAGAATTGATTCATTTAGGCCTTACGTTGTGTGGCCTTCAACCTGAGGAAGAAATCCAGATGGCTTTTAACGTTCTTTGTAAACACTGGATGTACATTCTGCAATATCAGTTCCCAGATCACTACAGTGACTTTCTCAGACTTCTGATGCAAAGTAAGACGTCTCATACAAATTTCAATTTTAGTCATGTTTTTGTAAAATGTTAATGATATATACTTACCCAGTTTACATGTCAAAATCAAAATATATTTGTTGACTGACTTCATTATACATCTTCATGGTATTGCTGCCCAAATAAGCTTTTTTGGAATATGACTAAGATTTTGTTGCTATGTGGAATGCTATTATTCAGGTGGTTTGAGTTGGATATTGCTGGGCTTGGACCACCAAACTGAATCACTGCATGCCAACCCCACGGGCTTGTAAATACATGGGCTGGAAGAGCAGAGATTTCCTTGGAAAACACGTAAAAACACTTAAAAATAAATAGAACTTTAAATTAAAGGAAAATAATGAAATGAAAAATATATTTCCCTTTGCCTTAATTCTCAGGCTTGGAGCTTGGAGCTTCCATTGAATTCAGTGGTGTCACTGACTCGTCTTGTGTCTGACTGATTGTTTCCTTAGTGCTGTCCTGAGCCTCTTCATTGCCTCCATGGATCTAACACTGGAGCACTATTATACACTCGCCACTAATTATCTTAATAGGTTTTGCACACACTGGATTGTGCTTCAGTTTGAGACTTCAGTTCAAATGGCTGAACGTTGATGGTTTTCATTTCAACAACCACCCAATGCCAGTGAAATTCAATTGATTGCTAAAGGAAAGAATAGAATATTGTGCACATATTAATGTTGTTTTTGATGGTTATCTATTGTATTATTGCCTCAGCCCTATCCAAGTTTTAGATAGCAATGAATTCTTCTCAGCATGTCCTAATAGTTCATTTCCACTCTCTCTTCTCCCCTACTGCCTGAAGGAAACATCAACAAGCACCATCCAAACACATGTATTTATTTTTTAATTGATTTTTCTCAAGGGGAACAATAAACTTGACTATAATAAGATAAATTCCTGGTATTTGTGAAATCTATTTGAAATGAAATTTAAGATTCCAGTTTCAATTCAGTCTTGCATAATATTTGCTTTTATTTTGAATCAGCATTGTGAGAGAAGTAAAAAGGAAAATTAAAGTATAATCATAATGCAAAATTGAATGAGAAAAATAAAATATTGGAAATATTGATAATCATTGTAACTTCAGTTTCTCTCTGTGCAGATGCTGCTGCCCTGCTGAGTATTTTCTGCATTTTATATTGTATTAGTTTTTTGTTTTACTAAACAGGAAGAGTTCTTGAAAAACAAATGTTATACACTTCCTCTTTCTTCCTGGTTAAGGCTCTTCAGAACAAAAGTTAAATCCTGACTGTTGGAAGATTGCTCTGAAAACCTTAAATTGTACCGCTGAGGTTGAATGTGAGCACAGAATAATGAGATCTGCAGAAATTCGTTGTTCCCAAAAGGTCATTATGTCATTCCAACAGGTAATGCAAATGTTGCCAATTGGGGATAATCACTGGGTCTAGGTCAGGTGGGGATGTGATCATGGGAGAATATAGAAGATCCTAGTGGCCAAGGTTTTGTTTTTATTAAATAGATTAGTCTTTAGGACAGATAATTGTGGAAATAAATTTCCTTGGATCCCTTCATACCAAATTTTATAATCTCTTAAACAGTGGTATTAGTAGATTGTACTGATTTGGCTATGGAATTAATCTTGTGTATGGGTCTGAATGGCTTATGAGACTGAAACCAAAGTCATGTGAAGAGGGGTTTGCCAACTAAAATCATATTAACACATTAACTCTGAGGAAGGAATTAACTCCGATATTTATGATGTCCTTCCACTCAGCCCTAACCCCATCTAAATATATTGAGAAAGGAGAATAAGGGAAATCCACAATATGATCAGAAAGTAGTTTGAATTTCATTTCACCTAACAGGTTCAGGAGACCATACATTGGCTTTCTGATTTCTTCTACAAACTGCGTCTTTCAAAACCAGATTTAAGGAGCTTTGGACTGTTTTCAAAGTGGACACCGTATATGAATGAAGTGAAGAAATTCCTGATGTTCCTTGCCAAATATTTTATTGATTCTGAGATCTCCAAACTTTTCCAAGAAACTGTGGCCAGCAACAAAAATGTACCAGGTATTATTTAGAACATAGTATGTAGAACAGTACAGCACAGGAACAGGCCATTCTGCGTCTGTGCTGAACATGATGCCAAGACCAACTCTCATCTGCCTGCATATAATACGTATCCCTCCAAGCCCTGCATATCCATGTGTCTATCCAAGTCTCTTAAATACCACTACCATATCTGTCTCCACCACTATTCCTGGCAGCTCACCATGCACTCACCACCCGCTGTGTAAAAAAAAAAAATTGTCCCGCACATCTCCTTTAAACTTCGTCCCTCGGGTCTCACTTCAACCTCTGGCGATCCAGAGAAAACAAGTCATGTCTGTACAACCTCTACTTGTAGCTAATGCTCCCTAATCCAGGCATTATTCTGGTAATCTACCTCTGCTCACTTCCCAAGGCCTCTACATCCTTCCTATATTGGGGGGGCCACTGCTGCGTGCAATACTCCAAATGCAGCCTAAACAAAGTCCTACAATACTGTATAATTTCTTCCTGACTTGTGTACTCAATGACCTAACCTATGAAATAAAGCATACCTTTGCCTTTTTTTTTAATCAAATGCCTTATTAAAATCCATGTAGGCAACATCCACATTTAATATGGATCATGTTAGAACTTCACAGAAAGTACTTGTAATAAATTAATTACATACAGAGTTTTGTCATTACTATGTACATAATTAAAGTAGCTTGGTCAGTGTCAATCAGTTATAGAATGTGTGTGTGAAGAAAATGCATAGACCAACTGCATGTGTTCTAGGTCAGTTGTACGTACTGATAAAACACTGAGTTTCTAAATTTTGCTTGCAAATACCTCCAGTTAATCCTAATTTCCTTTCATTTATTCTGTGAAGAACAATTTAAAAAAAACCCAACCATAGTTCAAACACAGTAATACTTCAATTAGCACTAGTAAATGGAGCTCTGAACAAACCGTGCTGTATGGTATAATTATAACGTAGCATAAATGGAGATGCAATCTTAATTAATCATTTTTAACCTGAGACATACAATACTGTATATTATATTGTATATACAGAGTCTTTTCCACATATTATCTGAAAGTGCGATGAAGAAATAACTCCCTAATCCATTGGTTGAAATAAGGAAGTTTTGTTCGTGGAAGAGAAACCACCTCGACAGGAATGTAGGTTGAAAGGGTGTCAAGATTCTCGGGGTGGCCTGGGGCATTATTGATCACCAACAATGCTTTAGGTTTACGGTTATTTTCTTCACAATATCGCTTCACTGCTGTGCAAAAGTGACATAACCACTGTGTCTAAATATCTCTGTCAACCAGGCCACCTTGCTTGATTTCTAAATTACAGGCAGATGCATTTTTGATAATCCCCTCATTGCTCATCGTATTTCTGAGTGATAAATGAGCAAAGTCTCCTCCAGCATTACCATCGAGTAGGAGTGTCAAACAGTCTTTCCACCTCTTGAACCCATAAGCAATTTTTTCTTCTCTGGAAATAAAAGTGTGGGATGGCATTCTTTTTATCAACATTGAAGACAAGCTGGAGAGGGTAGTTGCCCCACTCAGCATAGAACAGTACAGCCAACTCGTATCTGCCTGCATATAATCCATATCCCTTTTATTAGGTCATATCAGGTCTTCCTGGCAGCATTCCAGAGATTATAATCCAAGTCAGTCCAACCTCACTCTGTAGCTAATACCCACTGGACTCGTCATCACTATAATAAACCACCTGTGCACCTTTCCAAAGTCTCCACATTCTGTAGTCCTATAAAACTGCATCATGACGTCCTGACTCTAATACTCAATTTCCTCCTGTCAAAAGTATTGAATCAATGTCTGATGCCAAGGCCTGGGGAATCATGTTTGGTCTTTGAGCTTTAGCCACAATAGAATTAATAAAGTTTTACCGCAAAACAACCTGATACATTTTTTTTAAAATGGTTCCTTGGTTATTGTAACATCCTCTATAATAATATCTAAATCATTTGTTTGATTCTCACTAAATTTAGTGTTTTCTCTTCGATATACAGTGCCCTCCATAATGTTTGGGACAAAGACCCATCATTTATTTATTTGCCTCTGTACTCCACAATTTGAGATTTGTAATAGAAAACACATGTGGTTAAAGTGCACATTGTCAGATTTTATTAAAGGGTATTTTTATACATTTTAATTTCACCATGTAGAAATTACAGCTGTGTTTATACATAGTCCCCCCATTTCAGGCACCATAATGTTTGGGACACATGGCTTCACAGGCGTTTGTAATTGCTCAGGTGTGTTTAATTGACTCTTTAATGTAGGTATAGAAGAGCTCTCAGCACCTAGTATTTCCTCCAGTCTTTCCATCACCTTTGGACATTTTTATTGCTATTTATCAAAGGACCAAAGCTGTGCCAATGAAAGTCAAATAAGCCATTATGAGACTGGGAAACAAGAATAAAACTGGTAGAGACATCAGCCAAACCTTAGGCTTACCAAAATCAACTGTTTGGAACATCATTAAGAAGAAAGAGAGAAAGGAACTAGCAGGCCACGGAAGACCTCCACAGCTGATGACAGAAGAATTCTCACCATAATAAAGAAAAATCCCCAAACACCTGTCTGACAGATCAGAAACACTCTTCAAGAGTCAGGTTTGGATTTGTCAATGACCACTGTCTGCAGAAGACTTCATTTATATGAAGATGCAAACCACTGGTTAGCCGCAAAAATAGGATGGCCAGGTTACAGTTTGCCAAGAAGTACTTAAAAGAGTAACCACAGTTCTGAAAAAGGTCCTGTGGACAGATGAGACAAAGATTAACTTATATCAGAGTGATGGCAAGAGCAAAGTATGGAGGAGAGAAGGAACTGCACAAGATCCAAAGCATACCACCTCATCTGTGAAACACAGTGGTGGGGGTGTTATGGCCTGGGCATGTATGGCTGCTGAATGTACTGGCTCATTTATCTCCACAACTGCATGGTAGGCAGACCTACATCCCGCTTTTGGCGGGATAAGCCATCCCGATTTGGCTAAATGAACATGTGTCCCCCACCCACAGGGTTACAGCCATTTGATCAGCGGCACATGTACACAAAAAGCTGGAGAAACTCAGCGGTGCAGCAGCATCTAAGGGAGCGAAGAGATAGGCGACGGGTCGAGACCCTTCTTCAGCTAGAAGTCGACCCGAAACGTCGCCTAATCTCCTCGCTCCTTAGATGCTGCTATCCACCCCACCCCCACCCTACCTGGCCAAGTGCGCATGCCGCACCCGCCGCCGGCAGCCCGCTGATCTGCACCAGTGCATCAGTCTAGTGCCATCCCAGCATACATGTACCTTTTTCACATTTTGGCATTTAAAATACTTCTTCACAATTTAGAATTTGTGACATGGGACCCCAGGGCGCCGCGACATATTATGAATTTTCATTTAAAAATATAATTTTGAGGGGATGAATTTTGACAATCAAAGTGGGAGGTCTGCATAATGAATTCTGAAGTGTATAGACACATCCTATCTGCTCAAGTTGAAACAAATGCCTCAAAACGCATTGGCCGGAAGTTCATTCTACAGCAAGACAATGATCCCAAACATACTGCAAAAACAACACAGAAGTTTTTCAAAGCTAAAAAATTGTAAATTCTTGAGAGGCCAAGTCAATCACCCAATCTGAACTCAATTGAGAATGCCTTTTATATGCTGAAGAGAAAACTGAAGGGGACTAGCCCCCAAAACAAGCATAAGCTAAAGATGGCTGCTAAACAGACCTGGCAGAGCATCACCAGGGAAGACACCCAGCCTAAAGAATCGCAGACTTCAAGCAGTCATTGCATGCAAAATGTATGCAACAAAATACTCAACATGACTACTTTCATTTACATGACATTGCTATGTCCCAAATATTATTGTGCCCTGAAATGGGGGGACTATGTATAAACACTGCTGTAATTTATACATGGTGAAACTAAAATGTATAAAACTGGCTATATAAAAATGGCATCTGACAATGTGCACTTTAACCACGTGATATTTTTCTATTACAAATCTCAAATTGTGGAGTACAGAGGCAAATAAATAAATGATGGGTCTTTATCCCAAACATTATGGAGGGCACTGTATTCACCTAACTATTATAAATCAGAGCTGTTGTCTCTTAAAAGCTGGTGCAGAATTTGTTTACTTTTCTTTGTAATTCAGGTAGACCAAAAGTGCGCAGATTATGCCCACCTTTTATTCAGTATCTAAATAATAGATCAGGAAAAGATCTCAATTTTCAATGGTGAAAATTAAAATTAGGTGCCACGTTGGGCCATCAAGAGGCCTCATATGGAGTGGGGGACGATTTGAAAAATCTAAGAGTTTGGTGCACATCCTCAGGCTAAGCGTAACTTAAATACAGAATTTCTGATTTTTTGGTCATTTTCTAAGCTATGCTTGGGATTTTTTTTCATATGTGTTAATGATTTGACATAATTTCATTGCAGGATTGCAATTGGTCTATGCAAAATTGCTAGAACTGTTCAAGCCATGGCTACTGGTATTAAATGCAGAAAAAGGAAGGTAACTACTTTGTAATTTGCGTGTAAAATGCTATCCTGATCAAAAGTTTTACTTTATTTTCCATTTTGATTTTTGAAAAAAATCATGCAGATGCTGGTTTACACTAAAGATAGACACAAAATGCTGGAGCAAATCAGCAGGACAGGCAGCATCTCTGTATAGAAGGAATGGGACATTCGGGTAGAGACCCTTCTTCAGACCAAGATTCAGGGGAGTGATTGACACAGAGATATGGAAGGGTAAGGTGTGAAAACGAGAGATCGAAGGGGGCGAAGCTCAGGGAAAATGTAGAATAGATCATTGTTAGCTTGGGGAAGGTGACAACGAGGCATACAAAGATAAAATTTAATCAGGAGGACAGTCAGACTGTTCAGAGAACTAGGATGTGTGAGGGATGGAGAGAGAGGGAAAGCAAGGATTACTCAAAGTTAGAGATCAATATTCATACCGCTGGATACACAATGTCTGTGCCGAATATGATGGCAAGTTAAACTAATCTCCTCTGCCTACACATGATCCATATTTCTCCATTCCCTGCATATCATTATAGATAGTCCGAGGGTCTCTAATGAGGTAGATATAGATGTGTAAGATGTGAAAACGAGAGATCAAAGGGGACGATCAGGAAAGATCAGTTGCTCAGGACCGCTCTCTAATTGTTGATAGGAGGGTTCAGTTGCCTGATAACAGAATCATCCTATCAAAAACTAGAGAGCGGGCCTGAGCTACTATCTCGCTCATTGGAGACCCTCAGGACTTTCTTTAATTAAACTTTACTGGACTTTACCTTTAAAAACATAGAAACATTAGGCCCTTCGAGCTAGCACCGCCGTTCATTGTGATCATGGCTGATCGTCCCCTGTCAATAACCCGTGCCTACCCATGCCTGCCTTCTCCCCATATCCCTTGACTCCTCTAGCCCCTAGAGCTCTATCTAACTCTCGCTTAAATCCATCCATCTTGTTCTAAACATTATTGCCTTCATCATTTATCTGTAGGCTGAGGACGGCTCGATTGTAATCATGTATAGTCTTTCCGATGACTGGTTAGCACGCAACAAAAACCTTTTCACTATACTTCAGTATACGTAAAAATAAACTAAAGTAAACTAAGTGTGCTATAGTATTCTAGTGATATATAAAATATGGGAGGCTCTGATAGGTAGACAGTTAGAACCTGTTCCCCAGGGTGAAAATGTCAAGTAGTAAAGGGCAGAGCTTTAAGACAGGACAGGTTTCAAGGAATATGAGCAAAACACCGACAGGTAGGACTAGTGTAGATGGGACATGTTGACCGGTGTGGGCAAGTTGGCTGAAGGGCCTGTTTCCACGTTGTAAGACGCTATGAGTATTGGGCAAGTTTTTGTTTTTACACAGAGTGGTGGGTCCTGGAACATGCTGCCAGGAGTGGTGATGGAGGCGGATATTGACACACCATCTAAGCCCTTGGCACTATGGTAGTCCCAGTCTATATTGTGAAAGTTCAAATCTTTCACTTTGACAACCATGTTAGTTTTGCAAGTTAGTTTGTTGCCCCATATCTCTTGGCATATTTGGGTCCTAATAACTGATTCATACTAAAAAATATTATTTATACTGTATTATCCTTAGTTATAGATTTCAGAGTTATGTATTTTATATAATTAAAGATACATAATACTACTAATACATTCACAATATTAGCATTATACTCGACTATTAGTAATTATCATTTTATTTCTAATTTTATTAAGTATAAAGACCAAATTTTATGATATTATTGATACAAAAAAAATTAGTAAATCTTATATAATTCCTATTATTTCTTCCTAATGTTAACAATATTTATTTTATCGCTAAATTTAAAATTATTGTACCATTTAAAAGCATATAATGTTTATATAATTAAAAATATAAAATACTAGGAAAATGCTAATAATACTAACAATGTTCTTATAAATCTAATGATATTTATATTCATTCTAATATTAAACTAGTGTGTTTTCTATATTATTTTTTTATTTTTTATTTAGATATAAGAAAATAGAGAAATTAGGAAATAGAATAAAGAATAAGAAGAGGTTTGATGGAGAATAAAATATTCGTCAATAATCCGTCCTTATAGATATATTCATGATTTATTATACGTATCTCTTCATCCACTCAAATGTCCAGGCCTCAGTCAGGTTCCCGCGCCGAACCATTACGACCCTGCAAATATTTAATATATGGAGACCAAATACATCTGAAGAGATCTAACCTATCCATAAGGACAAGCCTCAATCTCTCCAAATGAAGTGTCTCCGACATTTCTATATTCCACATTTTGATTGTTGGGAATGCAGGGCCTTTCCAAAATTTTAAATATTAATTTTTTCCCAATTATTAAACCATAATCAATAAAAGTTCTTTGATTCGTGTTATTAATTGGTCAGTTTCAATTATCCAAGTAATAATCAGCTTTGGGTCAGGGATTATATTTATATTAATAACAGTCGAGATTATTTTAAATATTTCCTTCCAGTATTCTACAATTTTTATGCAGTTAGTGAATGAATGTGTCAAATTTGCTTCTGAAATTTGACATTTGTCACATATTGGAGATATTTTTGGAAAATATTATGTAATTTAGATTTAGAGTAATGTAATCTATGTAATATTTTAAACTGTATAAGAGAATGTTTAGCGTTTAATGAACAATAATGTATATGTTGTAAACTTTCATCCCATATTTCTGGTCTTATTATTTGGCCTAATTCCTTTTCCCAAGATTCTCTGTATTTCTGTTGATGGAGTATCGTTTTCCAGTAAAATATTATATATATATGATATCATTTTTCCATATTTGGATGTTTATTCAAACATTCATCTAAAATTTCTATTTTTCTATTTCTAAATTCATATATATTTGCAGAGGCATAGTTTCTAATTTGTAAATATCTGAAATATTCTTTATTATTACCCATATCAGCCATCTGAGGTATGGTTTTACCAAATTATATTCCCTTCCTTTTTACTGCCAGCAGGGCTAACAGGAATATTTTCTTATATTCCCCTTTCTAGCCAACCCCTATGGAGTTTACCTGTTTAAACAGCGGGGAATATAACCTTATATTCCCCTGGTCTCACATCCGGGAACGTGACGCTGCGTGACGGCAACGTGACGCTGCGTGGGAAATTTAAAATTTATTCCTCAAAAAAAAAAAATGGCTGCCGGTTGCGAGAAAAGGTTCCCGTTTTAAAACTTCGACCTTCACATTGTCACATAAATGAATGACATAAATTACATAAATGAAACATAAATGTTACATTGTTTTAGTACCCTTATTTACAATGTTGCAATGGTTTTAGTACCCTTATTTACAATGTTGCAATGCATATTGCAAAATGTATAGATACATTCATATCATATGAGATGTTCAGATTTTCCTCTAGATGTCTGATAATGGGTAATAATAACAATATTGACTGTCCTCTTTCGGGAGATACGACATTGCCCTCACTAGATCCATATTGCCCTCGTCTTCGACTCGGGCAATATGAATCTACTTCAGGCAATATATGTCGTATCCCCCTCAAGGCCAGTCAATATTCTATTATTATGTAGCCCATAAATTTGTTGCAACTCTTGAAATGAAAGAAAAGTGTTTTCCTTATAAAGATCACCCATCTTAGAAATTCCTTTATTTTTCCATTGTAAAAAAGCCTTATCCAAAATCGAAGGTTTAAACATAAAATTATTAACAATCTTAAGACTTATTGGTATAGATTTTAGTTTTAATGCTTTCTTTATTTGTTTCCATATGCGGATTCCATTTTCTATTATCGGATTTTCACTATAAACTTTCTTACTACATTAATATTAGCAAATATTATAGAGCTAATTTCTAATGGAGAACAATGTTCTTCTTCCATACTTAACCAATTTGGTTTATTATCTATTTCTCCTAACCAAAAATTCATGTTTTTAATATTAACTGCCCAGTAATAAAACATCAAGTTTGGTAACGCTAATCCTCCATTTATTTTAGACTTACATAAATGTTTTTTATTTATTCTATGAATCTTTATAATCCCAAATAAAATTCGTAATTTTGCTCCACTTATTCCCGTTGACTATTTGTAGCTCTATAGTGCAAACCCAAAAAGCTGATCATCCCCTATTTATTTCTCAGCTCCATCCCTCTAGCCTCACTGGATTTCAGTAAAGTCATCTCAGACTAACCCCTGATGTTCTCCTTAATCAGTAAAGCAACACCCCCTCTTTTACATCTATCTCACCTGCAGCACCCGTTCCCAGGAACATTAAAGGGCCTGTCCCACTTGAGCGTCATTTGCACGACATTTACACAACATCATTTACTTGTCACGACGCATGCGATGCGTGCATTACGCGCGGTGGCGTAGGCAGTGACGCACGGTCGTGAGCGGCGCCCCAGGATTTTGAGATTCACAAAATTTTTGCGCGCCGCCTGCGTGACGCACAAATGATGCCCAAGTGGGACAGGCCTTTAGGTTGTCAGTTCTGTTCTTCCCTTAGCCAGGATTCTGTAATGGCTGTTATGTCACTGCCACATGTACATATCTACACCTTGAGTTTATTCGCCTTGCCTGTCAAGCCTCTAGCATTAAAATAAATGCAATTTAATCCAATCGTCTTTCCTCGCTTCCTCCTAAATTATTCTGTCTACTGAATATGTTGTAATTTCCTTCCGTACCAACTTCCAACCTCCAACTTCCCTCATTATTGCATTGGATCCTGTCTCCCTGTCAAACTAGTTCAAATCCTCACAAGCAGCACTAGCAAAAGGCCCGTGAGGATGTTGGTCATCCACCAGTTCAGGTGCAACCCGTCCCTCTTGTAGAGGTCACCTTTGCCCCAGAAGACATCCCAAATGGACCAACAATCTGAATCCCTGCCCCTTACACCAACACCTCAGCCGGGCATTCACCAGTCCTATCTTTCCATTCCTACCATCATTATTATGTGACACTGAGAGTAACCCGGCGATTATTACCCTGACCACCTGCTTTTTACCCATTTCCAACTCCCTGTATTAACTCTGCAGGACCTCAGCCTTTTTCCTAACTATGTCATTTGTGCCAATGTGAACTACGACTTCTGTCTATACTTCAAGGTACGAATGGGATCCTTCCAACTTTGTCCCCAGCAAAATTCTTCATATCTATGGTCAGGATAGGATAACCAACATCATCTTCACCTCCTAAATCGACATCTTCAGCATTTACACTTGAGACAGCTGCATTCAATTACCCAGTCAGATTCTTGAAACAGATATCCCATTTTGAATGCTTTAGTAAGAAAATTATTGGATAGGCTGAGAAAATAATGCCATCATTTTCCCAAAGTTTCCGTGGAAAATGTGTAATATTCTCACCAATTTATGGAAATCCTTGGCCAAGGATATGTCTAAATGAAAGCTGACTATTCAGGATAGCATTGAGAATTTTAGGTGTGTTCCCTTGGAGCATTTAGAATCCCTGCATAAACAATGAAAAGAGTGCATCACCTGCAAACCAACTCACCTGTTCAATTCATCAAACATATAACCATATAACATATAACCATATAACAATTACAGCACGGAAACAGGCCCTCTCTGGCCCTTCCAGTCCGTGCCGACCATTTGTCCTATCTCCTACCCTTATCTGTGCCAGGGTCATGGTTCCATATCATTGACCACTTTCAAACCCAAAGAACTGGTTATTTCAAGGACTGTCAAATAAAAAGGAACATAAATTATGTTCCTCCAGCTCATCAACACTCAATATTTCTAATATGCTCCAGTGGTAGCTGTTTACATAATTAAATGTTAATAGCTCCAGTACTGGTGGATGCACCTTCAGCTGATTTGGATCAAAGTTTTAAAATATTCTAATTAATCCTGTACTGCTCTCCCGAGTAAAGAGGTTAGCATGCCCTTCTTTCTTCAAAATACAGATTAAAAACTAACTTCTTGATAATGCTTTTATTTATTGGCCCTTATGTTAACCTGAGATCAAATCCTGTTGGCTAATGTTTCTATAAGGCACCGTTTATACCGTTCTGCAAGTTACCTTCTGTAAGTTTATACCGTTAACATATTTATACAAGTGCAAGTGTTATAATTTTTCCTGTCTCTATAAAGTGAATGATAATGTATGATTCTCATAAAAAGCTACAATTTCTGATAGTATTAGCAATTCACGTTATGCCTGTAAGTTGATCATCATCCAAATAATTGTGTTTTTGTTTATAGCACCAACCAGTCCTATCCTTGGTTAGAGATTGACACTCCAATCGCATCTGGTATGGTGAAGTTGTTTACAAAATGTGTTGATTACATGCATCAGAGTTGTAAAGGTAAGCTGCAATTTGAGTAGATGTTTTGATTCTGTTAAGCAGTGAAATTAAAAGAAAATGCATGATTTTCAGATATTATAAAATGTATATTTCTTAATTTTAATCCTAAGAACCAAGTAATCACAACACATTAATACCAAGAAGAGGTATTGATATAATTTCTTGTTATAAGACCAATCCAAAGTGTCTCATATATTGTATACAACCTCTACAACGTTCAAAATGGCGGATGTGCAGGAGTGGGCTCCATTTGTATGGCAGCCTGCCTGCAGTCCGTCTTTTCACCCTTTTTAGTGTCTAAAACTTTTATTTGGAGGTCTAATCTTTTTATGTGGGGGGAGGGGGAAACTGTATTAATCCCAGTCCTACCTGGTCGGAGATGCGGTTTTCCTCTGAATACCATCTTCGTCCTCTCTGTGCGGCCTACCATCAAACTGGAGCGGCGTTTCCTGCCGGGACCACAGCTTCGGCGGCGGCGGACACGGAGCGGGCGATGCCTTACCGGGTCGCCGTGCGGTTAGCTCCGGAGTGCTGTGACCGCCAACTCCATCATTAAAGTGCTATATAAATAAAAATTACTTACTTACACAATGTCATGGAAAATGAAATGAATAGAACACAAGGATAAACTGTTTTCTATTCCATTTGAGTTATTCTCACATTTCTCCTCTGCAGATAAACTAATTCCTGGCCATCGAGGTGCTCTGTGGTTCCATTTGATGTATTATTGTGAAACGTCCACAACACCTAAAATGCCTGAGTATATTTTGTACACCTATCATTCTGAATATTCCAAATTACCATGGCGAGAGCTGTATCCTGATCAAGCTTTGATGGAAGAGTTCTTTAAAGTAGGTAATTTAATGAAAAGGCAATTACTTTTCTGCATTTTCTTTTTTAAAGATATATTGTGCTGTGTAATAATGTATATGTTTTAACAAACAAATCCCATGTTATCTAACATACAATTTCACAGATGTAGTAAATTCCAATGCAGTTGACTCAGTCTTTGGCCAAGGTCAGTAACAAGTTAAAATTGGAATAAAAGGAACACAAGATGGATTATGTAGATAAATATCTATTTAACAGCATTGTACTGTAGAACTTTTTGCATTTTTACGATCATTGTACATGCTACTATTTCAGAGATGCTGGAAATCTGAATTTTTTTTTAAATACTGAAAGAAATTCGATTGGTCAGGCAACATTTATGGAAAGAGAATCTTTGACCTGAAACATTCTTTTTTTTGTAGCATTTTTTTGTTTTTTTAATTTATGCCTGATAGCTTAAAAATTAATAATTATGAATTCCAAACCAATGAAACAGGATTCAGACAATAGGTGCAGGAGTAGGCTATTCAGTCCTTTGAGCCAGCACCGGCATTCAATGTGATCATGGCTGATCATCCACAATCAGTACCCCGTTTCTGCCTTCTCCCCATATCCCCTGACTCCGCTATCTTTAAGAGCCCTAGCTCTCTCTTGAAAGTATCCAGAGAACCGGCCTTCACTGCCCTCAGAGGCAGAGAATTCCACAGTGTTTCCTCATCTCCGTTCTAAATGGCTTTAGGGCCGGTCCCACTTTGCGATTTTTTTTCGGTGACTGCCGGCGTCATATCAGTGTCGTCAAAAGACTTTGAACATTTCAAAATCCAGCGGCGACAAAAAAAAAGTTCTGACACTTGAAAATACATCAAGCGTCATACATCGTCATGCCGCAAATTCTTCGGTGATCTGATACGTCAATCAATGATGCCGGCAGTCGCCGAAAAAATCACCAAGTAGCACAGGCCCTTTACCCTTTATTCTTAAACTGTAGCCCCTGGTTCTGGACTCCTCCAACATCGGGAACATGTTTCCTGCCTCTAGCATGTCCAAACCCTTAATAATCTTATATGTTTCAATAAGATCCCCTCCTACAGGAGCAGGGAGGTTCTACTTCAGTTGTACAGGGTCTTGGTGAGACCACACCTGGAGTATTGCGTACAGTTTTGGTCTCCAAATCTGAGGAAGGACATTATTGCCATAGAGGGAGTGCAGAGAAGGTTCACCAGACTGATTCCTGGGATGTCAGGACTGTCTTATGAAGAAAGACTGGATAGACTCGGTTTATACTCTCTGGAATTTAGGAGATTGAGAGGGGATCTTATAGAAACTTACAAAATTCTTAAGGGGTTGGACAGGCTAGATGCAGGAAGATTGTTCCCGATGTTGGGGAAGTCCAAGACAAGGGGTCACAGCTTAAGGATAAGGGGGAAATCCTTTAAGACCGAGATGAGAAAGACTTTTTTCACACAGAGAGTGGTGAGTCTCTGGAACTCTCTGCCACAGAGGGTAGTTGAGGCCAGTTCATTGGCTATATTTAAGAGTGAGTTGGATGTGGCCCTTGTGGCTAAGGGGATCAGAGGGTATGGAGAGAAGGCAGGTACGGGATACTGAGTTGGATGATCAGCCATGATCATATTGAATGGCGGTGCAGGCTCGAAGGGCTGAATGGCCTACTCCTGCACCTAATTTCTATGTTTCAATATGTTTCATTCTTCTAAATTCCAGAGTATACAAGCCCAGCCGCTCCATTCTCTCAGCATATGACAGTCTCGCCACCCCGGGAATTAGCCCTGTGAACCTAAGCTGTACTCCCTCAATAGCAAGAATGTCCTTCCTCAAATTTGGAGACCAAAACTGCACACAATACTCCAGGTGTGGTCTCACTAAGGCCCTGTGATTTGGCCGGATGATGGACAAATGATTGGTATTTAGAGCATTCGTTAAAAGGAAGATATCTCAACAAATTTAATCTAAGATGGAAATAATATTGTGAGCAGTTCTTCAGAGATAGGTTCAGAAAGCTGTTGCGATCTGTGTAACCAACCTTTTTTTTTATGAATTAACAATGTAATTAGATTGCTACAATCCAAAGATATATTCAGTGTTTCTGCTTCATGTTTAGTTCTCCATAACCCTGAGTTTGCTCTTCTCCTTCAGGTGGAGAGAGGAAGCCCAAAGAGCTGTTTCCTGTTTTTAGGAACATTACTATGTGAGGTTAACTGGGTTAATGTTCTTTCTGATGCTTGGAATCCCCAACCCCTCATGCATACAAGGACCATGGTTGTGTATTTGCTGTTTATGATGGTTTTTCTATCAAAAGAGGATGAACTTACAAGCAAACCAGTGAGTAACTTGTACTTTATTCATTTGGCAGTCTCTCCAATGGGAGGTACTGCAGTACTTTAATAAAGTAACAACTTAATTTGATTTCTTAAGTATTTGAGCATTGGCACTTAGAATTTACACACTTTTCTCAATTATGTAGAACATAGAAAATAGTAAGATTAAATGAGAACTTACCAGTTTGAAGTTTGATCTTTATTTTATGAGGAGTTACGATGAGCGATTGCGTGAAGAACACCGCCAGTCGGCATGCGCGTCAATCTTCAAAGCAGCAGTGTGAAATCACAGAAAACAACAATCAAAGTATTATAGTAAGATTATAACTCTAGAACTACCAGATGAGCTTCATGATATGAGGGTTGGGAGCGGTGGGCACGTAATCGCTCATCGTAACTCCTCATAAAATAAAGATCAAACTTCAAACTGGTAAGTTCTCGTTTAATCTTACTATTTTACTTCGGAGTCACGTGAGTGATTCCGTGAAGACTTTAAAGATCTGTGATTTCATGCCGATCCAAATCCAGGCGTATCACACTGCAAGCAGTTGACTCAGGAGGAGTGAATTAGTAACAACATTGATTCATGATACTGATTAACATGTTAATGTTTTAATTCACAACTAACAAAAATATATACAATAGCAACTCCGCTATCACAGGGAGAGGCTATGGAACAAAATTTAACACAGAGTGGGCGAATACCCCGGATTCAACAAGCGGCTTGTTGTAGAACTTCTGAAAAGTCGATTCATTTGACCATCCTGCGGCCGCGAGGATGTGGTCTAGAGGGACGTCCATTGCCCTCGCCGCTGACGTCGATGCTGCCCTGGTGGAGTGAGATTTAAAGTTTTGAGTATTAACTCCTGCACATCCCAGGACTTGCTTCAGCCATCGTGAGATGGTCTGAGATGACACTTGCTTATGTGGCTTTTTGTGGCTTATAAGTAGTGCTACCTCGGACCCTCTGAGGCTCTTCGTAACGTCAATATAACGCTTCAAGTGCTCCACTACACACAGGCATGAATCTGTGGGATAAACTGACAATACAAGCTTGTACCCTGACACCCCTGGTCTGCTCTGTTTGAGTAAGTCATAGACGTGAAAAGTAACGTCATTTTGTGATGACACCATCCTGTCCAGACGCAGTTTGTGGAGAGTCTGAACCCTTTGCGCTGATGTAAACGCTATTCCTCCCATTTCCTGATATGGGAGAGGTATTGCCTTTTTGTGCTATCCTTCCAGGATGACGTGATGATATCCACAGTCTGATTGGACAGTCCCAGAACCAGGTACGGCCTCTTTAAAATCTGCAAATCAACAAATTTACACTGTCATTCAATGGGTGTGGGTCCCCAGTCACAGGGTGCGCCAATAAATTTACACGTTTTGGAACCAGTACAATAGGGTGCGCGGTTATTTCCGAAATGAGCGGGAATCATGCCTGCATAGGCCAGTCGGGCACTACCAGAACCCCTGTAGCGGTGTCCTGCTTGATCTTAGTCAGGCACCGACTGATGAGGCAGAAGAGGGGAAAAACATATAAAAACATTCCGCCCCAGTGCAGTGAGAATGCATTTACCGCCACTGCCCCTGGGTCTGGTTCCCATGAAACATACTTCGGTACCTGGTGATTAAGTCTGGATGCAAACAAATCGATATCTGGCATCCCATACCGAAGGACAATTTCACCAAATACTTCACGATTCAACATCCACTCGGTGTTGTCATTGAATTTGCGTGACCTGGCCACTATATTGAGTCTGCCACCATATTGAGTCTGCCTAGCAAGTAGACAGCTGAAATCCAAATATTATTTTTTATGCACCAGTTCCAAATAGTGTTAGCCAATCCATCACATGATTTCGACTTGATTCCACCCATATGATTGACATACGCCACTGCCGTGGTGTTGTCAATCTGCAACTGAACATGTAAGTGATGCTTAGTAGTACAATAAGCTTTGAGCCCATAGAACGCTCCTAATAGTTCTAAATAATGTATTCCATGTGATTGGAGAATCTGTGCCTCATGCATATCCCATCTGCCTCCACAACTAGATCTGGTATCAGTAGCACCCCATCCTAGGGCACTGACATCAGTCTGTAAAATAAGTGATGGTGCCTTTGTCAAAATTGTGTCACAACAATTTAATATTTCTAATCCACCACTGTATCTCTGCGATGGCTTCAGATGGTAAGTACATGGGCTGGTTGTAATGGTTTGCATGTATTCTCAGTGCCTTTACCTTTGCTCTCTGTAAATGCTGATAATGCAAAGGTCCATATTGGGCTGCTGGAAAGGCTGCTACCAATTTACCAATTAAGCTCGCAACCTGTTTAATTGTAGGTGATTTTCCCTTTAAGAGGTTGATACAGCTTTCAATTAAATCTACTCTCTTGCCCTGGGACAGAGTTACAAACATGTGATTGGAATCAACTGTGAAACCTAGATGGTCAATTATGTTAACAGGCACCAATTTCGATTTAACTGGGTGGACAATGAAACCTAGCCTCTGTACCATGAGTTGAACAGCTGAGACTGATAACTCAGCTTCGTCAAAGGTGTTTCCAATGATTAGAATGTCATCCAAATAGGCCATGATTATATGGCCTTGTGACCGTACTAACCCAAGTACTGGTTTTAGCAATTTAGTAAATAGGTGAGGGGCTGAGGATCAGGTAGGGCTTGAAATTGCCATAATTGTTCCATCCAGTTACATTTCAAATATCTGCGATAGTCTTTATGAACAGGCACTGAATAATATGCATCTTGGAGATCTATACATGCCATATAACACCCCCTGGAAAGCAGTTGCTTGGCAGTAACAAAAGTTTCAATTTTAAAATGTTGATACTGCACAAACGGATTAATTCCTGTTAAATCCAATATCATTCTACACCCACCATACTTCTTTGTTCTAGGGAACACATTAGACACGAATTAATGGGTCTGTTTTCTCAATTACTCTTTTGAGGCATAGTTTTGCTATTTCAGCTTGGATCATCAAATTCTCTTTTTGTGAGATGAGTGCCCGTTTCAGTTTGTGCTGGGTGTGTGGACACAGGTTGGGAATAAATTCAAATTTAAACCCTTGAATACTCTGGAGTATAAACACATTCAAGATTATTTTATACCATTCTTCCAAAAACCTGTGCAACCTTCCCCCAACTGGTAGGCAAGGCAATATGTTTCGACATGAGCCAGACCCACTTACCTCCATGGTTACCGGTGCTCGTTGCCTGGTCCTGGGTTGTAAAGGCATGTTTCCCCTTGCTCCTGCTGGGGAGCGCCAGTTGCAGACATTAAACGGTCGGCTTAGTCCTTGCCCAGCCCCGGTTTCCACAAACCGCTTATAGGGGTATTGCTGTCGGAGAGTTCTGTTGGTCACTGCGCCTTGATAAGCTCAACGGTCTTGGCTTCGGCGTCCAGCTCCTTTACCCTTTTGGCCAGGTCTTCTCCAAATAATAGATTCGGCGGCTGGACGGTGCCAGGCTTGCATAAGGCAGCAAACCTGGGATTAATGGTGGAGCGGATGGCACTCTTTCTGAGACAATTTATCTCAAAGTACACATTGCACATAAGAGCCAGGGCATCCTGCTGAACTTCAGTCAGGAGCGCACCATCCACCGACCTACCAAAAGCCATAATTCCAGACGCCAAGTGTTTGAGCACCCACTGCAGTTTAAACTCCTGCACTCGGATGCTTGCCCCCATATCGCCCCAAATGGCATGATTGACTGTCGGCACCTTCAGCAGGATACAGTTTTCGGGGGTCTCATACTTTCTGGCAGTAGTGTCCATAGCCAGCTCCTGCCAGGTAATTTATGCTGGCAGCCAGCTCCTCTCCAAGCGGCTCGCCGGAGTCTGTAGGGACGGCAAACCTGGCCACCAGGAATGGGACCTCTGGCGCTTGCAGCTCGTCCCGTGGGGCAGCCTCTATTGCTGAGCCCTGTGAATCGGCGTCAGATTCCATCTGACGCGGTATACTTTCCTCGTCCTGGAGGAAGATACTTGGCAGCCCGGTAGGCGCTGCTGGCACGAGCTCTTGGAGAGGCCGGCGCTCTGGATGGAGCATCCTCTCCAACAGGAGCTCCATCCTGGATACCCATTCTACGGTATCCATTTCTAGGGTCGAACCCTCTCGGCCAGAGTCGTCTGAGTCTAGCGGCCGGACAGACTTTTGGGTAGCCTTAAGCCCCTCCGGCGTAGCCACAGTGTTCTCCGACACCAAGTTTGTGGTCGTTGGTTTGACAACCATTGATGAACTAGACAGCCGTCCGTTGATGAACTAGACGACCACCCGCTACCCGCACTCCCGTGGGGTTGAGATATTGTCGGCACGGCTCGCCTCGCTGTTCCGGATTTTTCATGTTTGTGCTTGTCCTCCTGCAACAAGAATTACCAAACGCAGAGACCTCGGAGAAGTTAAACACTTAACTGAGGCTTTTTAAACTTACCGCTGGAGAAGCGCTGCTCCCCCCAGCCGGTCGCTGCGCCATGCGTCAAACATAATGACACGCATGCCGACTGGCAGGGTTCTTCACGGAATCACTCACATGACTCCGAAGTAAAATGGAATTAGAGAACAGCAATTGGCCATTCAGCTAAACATGTATATGGTGAACATGATTCCAAGTAAACTGATCTCATCTGTCTGTACATTATCAATATCCCTTTATTCTTTGCACTTCCATATGCTTATCTAAAAAGCCACTTAAACGCCACTATGGTATCTCCATGTTCAACCTCCAACTTTCAGAGAAAAAATTCAAGTTTATCCAACCTCGCCTTGCAGCTGAAATCCTCTAATCCAGGCAGCATTCTGGTAAACCTCCTCTATACCCTCTCCAAAGCCTTAGCATCCTTCCTGTAATGGGCCAACTAGAACTGCACGTCATATTCCAAATGCAGCCTAACCAAAGTCTTATAAAGCTGTATTATGACTTTCTGACTCTTATATTCAATGCCCCAGCAATGAAGGCAAGTATACCATACGCTTCCGTTATAAACCTATCTACTTGTGCTGCCGCCTTCAGTGAGCTATGAACAGTTTCCAAGATCCCTCTGCACATTAATGCTGTTCGGGGTCTTGCCATTAAATGTACACTCTCCCATTATATTCAACTTCCCAAAGTGCAACACCTCACGCTTGCTCGGACTAAATTCCATCTGCTATTTCTACAGCCCTTTCTGCTACTAAGCTATATTCCGCTGTATCTTCTGACAGCTTTCCTCACTGAGTTACTCCAGCACTTTATATTCTTCAGCTGGCCAATGATATTTGGATACATGAGGATACATCAGAGATGTCAGCAATTCCCCCAATTTTGGTGTGGTCAGCAAACTTTTCAGGATTGTAAATTTTAACATAATGGATTCAAAAAGATATTTTGTGCAGAATTTATACCACAGCCCATTGTGCCATTGATAACTGTGTTTTTGCAAATAAAGATTGTGTTATTGAAGGAAACTGCCTCTTCTGGACAGTTATACCAAGTAGAAAGTTAGGCTATGTTAATGCATGAAGCATGGAAAACCTTTGAAATACATACTGGAAATGACTGGAAGTGTGAAAATTCTGTTTTTGGTCTTGATTTTCCTGAGAGGAAAGGAAGAAAATAAAATGAATTAAGAAAGGATAAAACAACTAAATTCTTGAATTGTTGGTGAAATGTTTATTTGGATAACAACAAAATACTGAATATTTTCTGTTTTGGAGTGACAGTCGTACAGAAATCTGTTCTTCCTTTATTTAATACATTAATGTGCATTTGTGATGATTCATTCATGAGATATGAGCATCACTGAGCAAACCAGGACGGAATCATTGAGTCATAGTGATACAGTATGGAAATGGGCACTTCGGCCCAAATTTCCCAAACCGGCCAACATGACCCAGCAACACTAGTCCCCCCACCCCCCTCCCCGCCTGTGTTTGCACTATATCTCTCCAAACCTGTCCTATCCATGTGCTGGTCTAACTGTTTCTTGAACATTGGAATAGTCCCAGCATCTACTATGTCCTCTGGCAGCTTGTTCCATACACCCCTCCCCACCCTTTGTGTGAAAAAGTTAACCCTCAGATTTATTTTCACCTTCATCTTAAACCAATATCCTCTGGTCCTTGATTCACCTCCTCTGGGTAAGAGACTCTGTGCATGTACCCAATCTATTCCTCTCATGGTTTTATATCATGGTGTATGGGAGGTATTTAGAGTTATCAGGGTAAGATAGGATAGACTGCTGGAAATCTTTCTCTATAGCAGAGGTAAATAAAACTAGTGGATATAGATTTAGGCCAAAGGATAGGTGATGCAGAGAGGATCATAGGAATTAGTTTTTCACTCAAAGAGTGGTGAGCACCTATCAAGCTAGAGTTGATAGAGCTGGGTGTCCATTGGTCGGCGATGATATGAATGTATTGTGAGATTGTATGACTGTCCTTACAGCATAAGGCTTCTATTGTTTTTCTGTGTTGTGGCTCCACAGGTTTACTTGTTTTAAGCTATGTCTGGGATTGCTCTAGTCATTTTTGGTCCCGTGCCTTCTTAATAATGGTAAAGTAAGGGATATGCTGGCCATGAGGTTACAATTCAGTGTACTCCAATGACTGCAGATACCCAGTTCTGAGGTGTTTGATCTGCTCTAAATCCTTACCATTTCACACAATCGTAGTAGTGAAATCAAAGGGATTACAACTGTGCTGTAATCATTTGTGAGCCATCTTTTAATTTGTCATAATGTGGCATTGCAGTTATCTTTATTGATGCATGCTTTGATTCTGTAATTAATTAATTGAATTTAGATTTTCCAGTTGGCATGATGAGAATCAGGGTTTGTAAAAAAAATAGTTGAGGCCTCCGGTTTACCCTTCCAGGATATATCTGCTGTCTGATTTCATAGATTTTTAAGCTATTGTATTGGTTTTGAAATCTATGCCATATCAAAGGTTAAAGTCTTAGAAGTATGGCGCAGGTGTGGATTGAGTATGTTGATTCTTGTACTGAATTGGGAAATGTTCACTATTCCATTTAGGCATTTTTAGTGAAAATGCTGAATAACTGTATATATTTTCTATTCATACTTCTAACTTAGGTTTCTTTCACTGACCTGACTGCTAATGCTAATTTCTGCAGGAATCTCCACTATACAACCTACTTGGACAAACAAGTGCACTACCTTGGCATTTTGTGGACATTGCATCATACCAAAATGTCCTGAGCTATTTCAAAAGCCATTATTCACCTTCTGTTGTCATTTTAAAAGATCCATCTGCTGAATTAATCTTGAAGCTTTTAAAAGTGGTCGCAGGATTCAGTGATACTGTGAATATTCACAATGTGAGTAGACAGCGAAAAATTGTCATGGATGAATCATGCTGAGTTTATGTTTTGTTTCCTAAATTGTGTCTTCCAGTACATCTACACCATTATTTTGTCTCTCCATACTATTCACTAACTGACAAAGCTAGCATTGTAAATCAATGTGTCAATTTATTAAATTGTATGGTTGTGATATCAAAGGTTTTCTTAAATCAGACACAACCTGCATCCTTTGTACATTTTGATAAATGCAAACTTGTTGAAAACCAATAACATTGAAAACCAATAACAATGATGTCAATTAAATCATAGGCAGGGGGAGAGGAATCTGGTGAAGCTGATGGGCTCATGTATGTTTATTTCAATGTATGGATTATTGTGCGGAAAGGAGATGAATTTCGAGGCAAGATCTGTGCTTGGGACAATAATTCTGTGGCCATTGTGGAAACTTGGTTGTGAGAGGGGCACGACTGACAGCTCAACGTTCCAGGGCTTCAATGTTTCAGACATGATAGAGAGGGAGGGAAAATAGGTGGAGGAGTTGCTCTGCTAATCAGGGTGAATATCATGGTGGCACTCAGAGAGGGCATACTGGAGAGTTTGTCCACTGAGACAATATGGGCAGAGTTCAAAAATAAGAAAGGTGAAAACACCCCAATGGGATTGTACGAAAGTCCCCCAAAGCCAAAGCAACAGGGTTGTCCCAGTGGATCACTTTAACTTTACAACATATTGACTGAGACTTGCTCATTGCCAAAGGTTTAGATGGGGCAGAATTTGTGAAGCATATCCAAGAGGGCTGTCAGTATAGGGATAGTGAAACTCGAGAAGGAGACATACTGGACCTTGTGTTGGGAAACGAGCCAGGCTAGGTAACTGGTGTTTAATTGAAAGAGTATTTTGGGAATAGTAATCACAACTACATAAAATTTATGATTGTCTTGAATAGGGGTAGGTCTGGACCTTATGGGAAGGCACTAAATTGGAGTAAGGCAAATTACAACATTATTAGGCAGGAGCTCAGGAGAGTACATTCGGAGCAGTTGTTATTAGGTAAGTCTACACCTGACATGTGGGGATCGTTTAAAAGCCAGTTGATCAAAGTTCAGAATCGGCATGTTCCAGTAAGAAGGAGGGATAAGGATGACAACGTAAGGGAACCTTGAATGACCGATGAGGTGTAAATTTGGTCATAAAGAAAAAGGAAGCATATGCAAGGTTTAAGAAGGTGAAATCCGACCAGGCCATGGGGAATATAAAGCAAGGAGGAGAGAACTCAAACATGGCAATTAGTAGGGCCAAAAGGGACCATTAAATGACTTTGAGTCGGATTAAAGAAAATTACAAGGCTTTTTTTTTTAAACCTATATGAACAGGAGGGTAACCAAGGAGAAGGCAGGGCTTAAGGAAAAAGGAGGGAATTTGTGCTTACAATCAGGGGATGTAGGCGAGATACTAAAGGAGTACTTTTCATCTGCATTCACCAGGAAGAAGGACATGGAAGACAATGAGATCAGTCTGGAAAATGCTAATATGCAGGGGCAATTTAGGATTTTGTAGAAGGAGTGAGAGGACTCTTGAAGAGCATTAAGATGGATAAATCCCCAGGGCCTGATGAGATCTATCCCAGGTTATTGAGACAGGCAAGGGAGGAGATTACAGGAGCCTTGATGAAGATTTTTGCATCTTCTCTAGCGAGATCCCAGATGGCTAGAGAATAGCTAATGTTGTTCCTGTATTTATGAAGAGAACGAGAATCCAGGGAATTATGAGCCAGTGAACCTCACGTCAGTGATAGGGAAGCTAATAGAGATGATTCTTTGGAATAGAATTTACTCCCATGTAGAAGAGAATGGGTTAATCAGGGACAGTTAGCATGGACAAACTTGGGTTGTTTTCCCTAGAATGCGGAGGTTGATGGGAGACCTATTAGAATTATATAAAATTATGGGAGACACAGATAGGGTAATAGGTCAGAATCTTTTTCCCAGGATGGAAATATCAAATACTAGAGGGGACTGTTTTAAGATGAGAGGGGCAAAGTTTAAAGTCCAAAATCAAATCTTACAAATTAAACAAATGCTAAATCAGAAATCACCAATTTATACATCAAGCACATAAGGGAAAGAAATTCTTTTTTTTTCATCGTAAATCTGGAACAATACACCAATTATGTAACAAGTTACAAAATATTTATATATGGATATTAGAAGCATATTTGATTTTTATTTTTTGGTGATGATTACCATAAAATGTGAACACTCTATTCACTGATTTCTAAATTATTTCTTTAGGATGCCACACATAAATGCAAGGCTTTTGTCCACCAGGTTGTCCAGTGCCTCGTCACTTTAGATCAGAATACTCGGATAGTTCATGCTCAACTAGAACACGAGATGATAGTGTTATTGGATGATATTGTTATTTTTAATCCACCAGGTTAGTGCATTCTAAAAATGATCTTGGTATAGTCTGTTGTGGGAATGGAAATTACATTTCAATTTTGATGAAAGGTGTCGAAATATTCAATTGTAGTTTTACATTATTTATTATTTGTACTTTTTTTAATTAGGCTTTGCATAATTGACTACATATTTGTGTACAGTATGAAAACAATAGGACATTTACACTATCATCGCATCTTGATGTGAAAGGGAGCTATTACTGAGTCAAATCAGCTGAATACTCTAAACCTTTTGTGTTTTTCTTGAATTATATTCTTCCATATTCTTTCCACAGAAGTGGACAGTCAGCTGCGACACATGGCAAGCACCAGTCTTTTTATGGAAGTATTGATGATGCTGAATAATATTAGTGTCACATCCTCAGAATCACTGCGTATAAGTTTGCGGTCTTGGATCGAGACTAAGGTGCACTATAATCTGGCATTACCCCTACTGACTGCAGTATGTCAAAGTGTGGCATCTGTCAAGCATATGGCAGAAATGACTGAAGCCAGCATTATGGCTTACTTCAAGGATGGTAAGCAGCATGTTCAGGTGTGGAGAACTGATTTGATTTTCTTCATATTCTGTCTAGCTGTTAAGAGTTCAGGATTTCTTATATTCGACCTGTAATCTTGACTTTTATTTTTTTTAATATGGCAACTGCTGGTAAGACCATATTTACTACTCATTCCGAACTGTTATTGAGAATGCCAACATTTTTAACTGCTATAGATCACGTGTTAGAGATGCTCCAATCGTGCAATTAGATAGTTACAGAATTTCAATGTATGAATAGGATTTATTTGCAGGGTGCTGTTTGCTTGGAGGGAAACCTGCTGGTGTTTCTACTACCTTTCTTTTTGGTCACAGAAGTCACAAGGGTGCTATTAAAAAAAAATGTTGATAATATATATATATATATATATATATATATATATATATATATATATATATATATATATTTTTATCAACATTTTTTTTTAATAGCACCCTTGTGACTTCTGTATATATATATATAGTGCCTCTTGTAGATGGTGCAGATTGCATCAACCAATTAATGGAGGGCAAAAATGTTTAAAGAAGTGGCTGGTGACAGCCAAGAGTGCTCATTGGTCATAGATGAAAAAAAGGAGTATTTCAGCAGTGGACGTAAACTGACTTTTGGCCACAATATTTATGTAACGTTGAGTTTCTGGTTCTCACAGATCATTAATAATGAGGAATTTGGCGATGGAAACCTAAATAAAATAGTAGGGGATGGACGGCAGGGAGGATTGCAGATGATAAAAAATGTGTTATTTATTGGTAGCTTGTTGATTGGTGCTGAAATTTTCTTTTCTGGATTGATTTTTTATCTGTTTCTACTATTTCAATAACTATGAATGTGTAATGTTTTTGTTTAGGTGCATGGCATGATCGATATTTTGGATGGGGACCAATTTTAGTATCTCTTCAAGTGCCAGAATTAACTGCAGAAGAATTTCTGAAAGAATGCTTAGACTTGGAAAGCTACCTGACACTTTATGTGTACATTCTTCAGCATCTAAACATGGAGCAGACTCTATCCAATGAAATGAAAATGCTTGTTCTACTTAATAAGTGGATAGACCAAGTCTTTCCTAGGTAATATTTATTAAAAATATCTTGGGTAAGATACATACTGTATATTAAGTGAAACTGAATATACGTTGTTAGATCTTTTGAAGAGTTTTAGATTGATAGGTTGACCATAGAATGTTTTTTTCTCATGAAATGAATGAACAAATAAGTTTATTGGCCGAGTATTCACATACAAGGAATTTGCCTTGGTGCTCTGCCCGCAACTGACATGACATAGTGACAGTTCGGAATGACACATAAAACATTAATAAAACATTGATTAAACATGTGAATTAAATGAAATACCAGAGCAAAAGGAGGCTACACATTTTTGGTTATTGAGTAGAGCTACTACTCGTGGAAAAAGCTGTTTTTATGTCTGGCTGTGGCAGCTATGACAGTCCGGAGTCGCCTTCCAGAGGCAAGTGATTTGTGGCCAGGGTGAGAGGGGTCAGAGATGATCTTACCCACTCACTTCCTGGCCCTTGAATTGAATTGAATTGAATTATCCTTTATTGTCATTCAGACCTTTCGGTCTGAACGAAATTTTTGCAGTCATACATATAATAATAAATAACAAAAACATCACAATAAACACAAATTTAACACCCACCACAGTGAGTTCACCAGGCACCTCCTCACTGTGATGGAGGCTAAAGTCTGTCTCTTCCCTCCTTGTTCTCCCTCTGCGCCGAGGCGATCCAGGCCTCCGATGTTGTGACCCCGCCGGGTGATGGTAGGACCCGCAGCCGAATCCGAGCTCCGCGAACGGGCCAGTTCAAACTCCGCGGCCCGGGGTGGTCGAAGCTGCCGCCCTCCAATCCAGCGAACAAAGCTGTTGCCGCGGGAGCTCCGGAAAAACAGGTCACCAACCTGCGAGCTCCCGACGATGTCGTCCGCTGGGCCCACGGCCGAGTCCACCGGGCCCGCGGCCGAGCCTCCGAGGTCGGGTCGCCACCGTCTAAACTCCAGCTCCGAAGTAGAGTCGCCGCTGCCGCCGCCCCAGCTCCGCCATTAGGCCTCGGCGGAGACGGGGGATAAGACAAGAAAGGTCGCATCCCGCCCGAAGAGACTAAAAACATGTTTCTCCCCCCCCACTGATACACAACCTAATAAACCAAAATTAACTAAAACAGGACAAAAGAACAACAAAAAAAAGAAAAAACAGACGGACTGCAGGCAAGCCGCAGCTGCTAAGGCAGCGCCGCCATCTTGGATTGCAGTGTACAGTTAGTCAATGGTGGGAAGGTTGCAGCCAATAACTTTCTCAGCTGATTGAACGATTCGCTGCAGCCTCCGGATGTCGTGGTTGGTGGCTGAGCCAAACCAGACCATGATGGAGAAGGTGAGGACAGACTCGTATAGAATTGGACCATTATTGCCTGTGGCAGATTGTGCTTTCTCAGCTGCAACATCCTCTGTTGTGCCTTTTTGACTGTGGAGTCCATGGTAGCCCCCAGTTAAGGTCCTTGGTGATAGTTCCCAGATACTTAAGACTCCACAGATGTGACTGTGGTGTTGTTGATGGTGAGTGCGGTAAGGGGAGGGGGAGCTCTCCTAAGGTCTACTATCAATTCCACTGTCTTAAGGGCATTGCTCCAGGTTGTTGCGATGGCACCAGGATGCCTGCTGTGTCACTTCCTGATTGTAGGCAGATTCCTCCCCAACCTGGATCAGTCCAACCAGGGTTGTGTCGTCCGCATACTTGAGATGCTTGACAGAGGAGTCAGTGGAGGTGCAGTCATTGGTGTAGAGGGGAGAGTGCGGTGCTCCTATGCTGAGGGTTTGCGGGTCCAAGATGTGCTTTCCCAGCCTCAAATGCTGCTTCCTGTCTGTCAGGAAGCTGGTGATCCACCGACAGAGGGGTTCAGGCACAGTCAACTCGGAAAGTTTGGAGTGTAGTAGCTCTGGCACAATGGTGTTGAATGCAGAGCTAAAATCAACAAACAAAATCCTCGCATAGGTCCCTTGGCGGTCTAGGTGCTGGAGGATGAAGTGCAGGCCCAGGTTGACTGCGTCATCTACAGATCTATTGACCTGATATGCAGAGGGTCCAGCAGAGGGTTTGTGATATTTTTCAGCTTAGCCAGCACAAGCCTTTCAAGTCGTGGAGCATCTGTGGAGGTAATGGAAAGACAGCGCTCATCTGCTCTTGGATCTGTAAATGGATCGATTGTCTGTATTGTCTTTCTGCTGACTAGTTAGTATGCAACAAAAGGCTTTTCATTGTACCTTGGTACATGGGACAATAAACTCAACTGACCTATATATCACAAAGAACAAAACTCCCAGTATAAATCCCTATAGTACTTCACACTAAACGCTGGAATAATTCAGCAGGTCAGGCAACATCTGTGGAGGGAATGCTGCCTGACAGAGTTATTTGATAGGTTCCTGATAAGGAAGGGTGTCAAAAGTTACAAGGGAAAGGCAGGAGAATGGGATTGAGAGGGAAAAATTGATCAGCCATGATCGAATGGCAGAGATGACTCAATCTATGTGTTATGGTCTTACTTCAGCGCTTTGTGTTTTGCTCAAGATTCCAGCACCTGTGGTTCCCTGTATCTCCTATAGTACATCACAGACCTTCCTTCGTCTACCACACATTGCCTCCTATCATCGTCAATTTTTGATCCAGTTCGGCAGCTTGCCTTGGATCCCATGTGCCTTAACCTTCTTTGCCGGTCTACTTTAGGGGATCTCATCAAATATCTTAGTAATATCCAGGTAGACAAAGTCTACTACCCTGTTTTCATCAAACCTCTTAGTAACCCATGCAAAAAACTATTCGCAACAGTTGGGGCTGGGCAGGATGTCACAAAACAGAACCACGAGTTCCCCTGAACGTGGTGATTTAAAAAAAAATGTGTACTATTTTAGTCTTTAGTAATTGATTATTTGCTAGATATTCAAGAGAAGTTTTAATCGCTGTTGAATTAAGGGACATGAGAATTACATGAGAATTAAGGGACAGAAGTTTAGGGGTAACATGAGGGGGAACTTCTTTACTCAGAGGGTGGTGGCTGTGTGGAATGAGCTTCCAGCAGAAGTGGTGGAGGCAGGATCGATTTTAACATTTAAAAGTAAAGTGGATAGGTATATGGACGTGAAGGGAATGGAGGGGTATGGTCTGAGTGCAGGTAGATGGGACTAGGGGAAAACAAATGGTCGGCACGGACTGGAAGGGCAGAGAGGGCCTGTTTCCATGCTGTAATTGTTATATGGTTATATGAATATTAATGCTGCTAATTCCTTTCCAATAGCAGTGCAAATGAAGAGGTTAAACTGTTCCTATGGTGGCATAAATTAATGCAGTTGGCATTGATCCAGCTTGAGCAAAATGATGCAACTAGATTGGAATTTTTGACAAGGATACTAAATGCATTGCAAGTGAAACAAAGTCATCTGGCAGAGGAGAGGGTCTCTTCTGGAATTCTGGGTGCAATTGGTCTTGGAAGGAAATCTCCACTCTCAAACAGGTGGGGCATTTTATATGAAATAGAACCAAAAATGTGCTTCATAGCTTTTTTCAGTGGTTTATAGATTTTCAACAGAAACAGATAAACAAAATTGCTGTTAATTTTTATGCTCACAAATGTAGTCTTACATTTTCGTAAATTGTTAGAGGCAAAATGGTTTATGCGCATTTTATATTAAAATGAACAAAACATCTTTTGTTTCAGATTTCCAACATCTGTAATACTTTTGTATAACTGATAATTTGTACATATTTTAATATGCTTTCTAATGTGATTACACAAACTATCTATTTTATTGTACCAGGCTTCAAAAATTGATATACTACCTACCATGGTTATTACAGACCTCTTCATAACAGATTTCAGTTGTAGTGAACTGAGCATTGCCACAGCAATCAGATACTACTGTCTCTTTAAGAACACAGGCTGCTAGTTACACTGTGGGAGGCCATAGAAATTGACAACCAATTGCTTCAATCAACACCTGGGCAATGATAGTCTATTAAATAACGCAACAAACAGCCTTTAGTATTTTTAGGTTGCAATAACAAAACATTTTTACCCGTTAAAAATAATTTTGTATTTGAAAATTACTCATGAAGTGACCGACCGCTAGATGGTTGGTGTGAATCAGGCACGTGCCGTGAGTGATTACTCAGGGTAGGCAGTCAATCGGCTTTTTAAAAAATAACTTAAACCGCGCATGCACAGATTGTTCTCTCCGTAAAAATATAAAATTAAAATAAAGACAGTAACAATTCAATTTGCCCAAGGCTTATTGAATGACAACACAATTAGGGGGAGAGTTCCTTTCACAGCATGTGGAGAGTCTGACCAGGGGTAAAGTTGCGGGGAGGGCAGGAGTGTTGAGAAGGAGGGGGTCGGGGATAATGCCAGTAACTCCCTCACTCACCGCTGCTGCGGTGCTCCGGACGCAGAGCCACCGCAATGTGGCCAGGGAGGGAAGCAGCTTGGGTGGCTACGAGGGGCCGCCGGGACCCGACAGCAGAACTGGCTGCCACTTCAGCGCCTTCTGCCGGCCTGCTCACCTCTGGCAGTGCTCTTCGTCTGAACACCTCTCACCTGCTGCTCGCCGACTTCGCTCATGTCAGCCGCTTCCTGCAAATCCTTCAATTCCCACAGCCGAGTAACTTCAATTACACTGTCGGAATTTAAGGATTTGCGGGAAGCGGCTGACATGAATGAGGCCGGAGAGAGAGGTTTTCAGACGGAGAGATGCCAGAGGTGAGCAGGGGGCCGACAGAAGGAGTAAGGTGGCAGCTGGTTCCGCTGTCTGGCCCAGCAGCCACTCGCAGCCACTTCCCTCCCCTACCTCAATGCGGTGGCTCCGTGCAAGGAGCGTCGCAAGTGGGTTACTGGCATGAACCCGACCCCTTCCTTCACAACGCTCCTGCCCTCGCCGCAACTTTACCCCGGGCCTGTTGGCTCTGGTGGCATTTAGTACTGATTCCTATTTACCCCTGAACAGCTTATGTAATTTGAGAGTGAATCATTTTTTGTGGATCTGGAGTTTTTTTTATATACCTGACCAGATGAAAATATTAAATTTACTACCCTGATGATTAATGAACCATAATGTTGAAGTCTTATGCCAATCCATTGGTTTCATGCTCAGTTTGTGATACTTGAATTTTAATTCCAGATGTATTTATTCAATTGCATGAATTTAGGCTCTGATTGTCTCCAGATTAATACTCCAGTCACTATGATGCTGATCTACTAACCTGACCCCTATGCTTCGACACTCCTTCAACCCCAAGAATCAGACAAGTTGTATATTACTCCCAGCTACTCAGAGGTATAGAGTGATACAGTGTGGAAACAGGCCCTTCAGCCCAACTTGCCCACACCTGCCAACAATGTCCCAGCTACACTAGTCCCA
Organism: Okamejei kenojei; assembly: GCA_035221665.1. Classification (NCBI taxonomy): domain Eukaryota; kingdom Metazoa; phylum Chordata; class Chondrichthyes; order Rajiformes; family Rajidae; genus Okamejei; species Okamejei kenojei. Next base: position 139,738,226 of record CM069131.1, on the reverse strand, counting down.
CATCCCACCAAACCTGTCCTATCCATGTATCTGTCTAACTGTTTCTAAAACGATGGGATAGTCCCAGCCTCAACTACCTCCTCTGGCAGCTTGTTCCATACACCATTTGTGTGAAAAGGTTACCCCTCAGATTCCTATTAAATTACCTGATCTCTTCCTCTCATGATTTTGTACCTCTAAGATCTCCCCTCATCCTCCTGCGCTCCATGGAATAGAGACCCAGCCTACTGAACCCCTCCATACAGCTCACACCCTTTAATCCTGGCAACATCCTCAAATCTTTTCTTAACCCTTTCAAGCTTGACAATATCTTTCCAATAACATGGTGCCCAGAACTGAACACAATATTCTAAATGCGGTCTCACCAACGTTTTATACAACTGCAATGACCTCCCAGCTTCTATACTCAATACTCTGACTGATGAAGGCCAAAGTGCCAAAAGCCTTTTTGACCACCTGACCTACCTGCAACTCGACCTTCAAGGAACCATGCACCTGTACTTCTAGATCCTTCTGCTCTACAACACTACCCAGAGGCCTACCATTTACTGTGTAGGTCCTGCCCTTGTTCAACGTCCCAAAATGCAACACCTCACACTTCTCTGTATTAAATTCCATCAACCATTCCTCCGCCCACCTGGCCAATCAATCCAGATCCTGCTGCCATCTTTCACAACCATCTTCACTATCTGCAAAGCCACTCACTTTTGTATCATCAGCAAACTTGTCAATCTTGCCCTGTATGTTCTCATCCAAATCATTGATGTAGATGACAAACAGTAACGGGCCCAGCACCGAACCCTGAGGCACACCAGTGAACCATGAGGCCTCCAGTCAGAGAAGCAACCTTCCACAATCACCCTCTGCTTCCTTTCATGGAGCCAATTTGCTATCCATTCAGCTATCTCTCCTTCCAGAGCAGCCTACCATTTCTAATGCCGAAATCCATAGACCATACCGCTTCAGATTACTAGTATTTCCTCCACCACACACCTTAAAAAGAGTTAGAAGATAGTACAATAATTATTTGCAGCCACCTGTTCATGTATCAAGTAAACATGCTTGTGTTATTTAGAGCAGAAAAACTGCAGATATTAGAAATCTGAAAAACAGGCACGCGTTAGGTCAAGCAGCATCCATGGGGAGAGAAATTGTCAATCTTTCAGGTCAAGGACACTTCATCAGAACTTTTAATGCCTATTTCTACAAATTGTTTTCTTAAGCCTTTTCCTGAGCAACATTTCTTAAAGAAAAATGCCCCTTTTATAAATGCTCAGATTCCCGATTGCATAACCATATAATAACCATATAACAATTACAGCACGGAAACAGGCCCTCTCGGCCCTTCCAGTCCATGCCGACCATTTGTTTTCCCCTAGTCCCATCTACCTGCACTCAGACCATACCCCTCCATTCCCTTCACGTCCATATACCTATCCACTTTACTTTTAAATGTTAAAATCGATCCTGCCTCCACCACTTCTGCTGGAAGCTCATTCCACACAGCCACCACCCTCTGAGTAAAGAAGTTCCCCCTCACTTTACCCCAAAACTTCTGTCCCTTAATTCTCATGTCATGCCCTCTTGTTTGAATCTTCCCTACCCTCAATGGGAAAAACGTATCCACGTCAACTCTGTCTATCCCTTTCATCATTTTAAAGACCTCAATCAAGTCCCCCCTTAACCTTCTGCGCTCCAAAGAATAAGGACCTAACTTGTTCAACCTTTCTCTGTAACATAGTTGCTGGAACCCTGGCAACACTCTAGTAAATCTCCTCTGTACTCTCTCTATTTTGTTGACATCCTTCCTATAATTAGGCAACCAAAATTGTACACCATACTCCAGAATTGGTCTTACCAATGCCTTGTACAATTTTAACATTACTTCCCTACTCCTATATTCAATGCTCTGATTTATAAAGGCCAGCACACCAAAGGCTTTCTTTATCACCCTATCTACATGCGATTCCACCTTCAGGGAACTATGCACAGTTATTCCTAGATCCCTCTGTTCCACAGTTACCATTTACCATGTACGTCCTATTTTGATTTGTCCTGCCAAGATGTAGCACTTCACACTTAACAGCATTAAACACCATCTGCCATCGTTCAGCCCACTTTTCCAAATGGCCCAAATCTCTCTGTAGACTTTGAAAATCTACTTCATTATCCACAACACCACCTATCTTAGTATCATCTGCATACTTCCTTATCCAATTTTCCACCCCATCATCCAGATCATTGATGTACATGACAAACAGTGGACCCAACACAGATCCCTTAGCACCCCACTGGTCACCGGCTTCTAACCTGACAAACAGCCATCCACCATTACTCTCTGACATCTCCCATTCAGCCACTGTTGAATCCATCTTGCTACTCCGCCATTAACACCCAAAGATTGAACCTTCTTAACCAACCCTCCATGGGGAACCTTGTCAAAGGCCTTACTGAAATCCATATAGACAACATCCACTGCTTTACCCTCATCAATATCCCTAGTTACCGCTTCAAAAAATTCAAGAAGGTTTGTCAAACATGACCTTCCAGGCACAAATCCATGTTGACTGTTCCTGATCAGACCCTGTTTATCCAGATGCTTATATATATAATAATATATATTATCTCTAAGTATCCTTTCCATTAATTTGCCCACCACTGACGTCAAACTAATAGGTCTATAATTGCTAGGTTTATTCCTTGAACCCTTTTTAAACAATGGAACAACATGCGCAGTACGCCAATCCTCCGGCACTATTCCCGTTTCTAATGACATTTGAAATATTTCTGTCATAGCTCCTGCTATTTCTACACTAACTTCCCTCAATGTCCTAGGGAATATCCTGTCAGGACCTGGAGACTTATCCACTTTTATATTTTTCAAAAGTTTCAGTACTTCCTCCTCTTTGAATCTCATAGTTTCCATAGCTACTCTACTTTTTCCCCTTAACTCACAGAGTTCAATATCCTTCTCCTTGGTGAATACCGAAGAAAAGAAATTGTTCAATATCTCCCCCATCTCTTTTGGCTCTGCAGATAGCTGTCCTCTAATGGTCCAATTTTATCCCTCGTTATCCTTTTGCTATTAATATAGCTGTAGAAACCCTTTGGGTTTACTTTCACCTTTCTTGCCAAAGCAACCTCATATCTTCTTTTAGCCTTCCTAATTTCTTTCTTAAGATTCTTTTTACATTCTTTATACTCCTCTAGCACCTCATTTACTCCATGCCTCCTATAATTATTGTAGATATCTCTCTTTTTTCGAAACAAGTGTCCAATTTCCCTTGAAATTGACGAAATCATACTTCTACAGATTTCGTGTGGTAGCTCGAAGCATGTCAGCATTCCTGCTAGTTCAGCTTCCTTCAGAAAACTGCATTCGTCTGAAGCCTGGCACAGAACTACAACTGTCTCTTAAAGCACAGCAAGTACTGAGAATTTTTTTAACTTTTTAATTGTTTTTTTTCCCCAGAACAGTGACGTAATTAGTGATCATGTATATATTTGCATTGCTTTCATTAGTTACAATATCTTCTTCCTCCCCTCAGATTCTTGCATCCAATTGCTAAACCTGTAGGGTCTCATGCCTCATACACTATCCAGAAGTCCGAGTTGGTAAACAGTTTGTGGTTATAATTTCCGAAATCAAACTAGTTAAATAGGAAACAGAAAATACTACTGTTGCTAGAGCTCCTCCAGCACTTTGTTTCTTGTTTTTAGGTTGTTTGAATGATTTCCCTTGCCTGGATCAGATTTATCTCTCCTATCTTGTATCCCTTCAGGTTTCCTCTTCACTTCTTGCTTTCTAGCCTGAAAACCTGCAAGTTCCTTCTGTTTTTGCACCTCGCCTAGATTATGTCAGTCTCCAGAGAACTGAATTGTTCTCTGTTCTCTGAATTGCCTCCAGCACTTGAATATCTCCCCTGATTTGCAGGGACCAGAATCTGGCACTGTTTCAAAGATGGTCTATTTACAGTTTGTTCATAAACTTACTATGACAGAAATGAAAGTAAGAAAAGCTGAAGTAGTAACATACTCTAATTTCTACAGCTAGTAATTTCACTTTTCTTTGATAATTGGTTAAACATAAATTTATTTTACCAGGATTCCTAATCTTATGTAAATGCACAACTTCAGTTTAAGTTTGAACAATTTTCGTAGAATTCCCTAATGCATAAAAGATGAACCTCACACAGATATGTTGCAAAAAAAACAGAAATCAGAAACTACAGACTTTAACATGTATAAAGAATTAAAGTGCTTAAAATAGCAGTTATACTTTCAAAGGGATGCCTTCATAGCTAGCTCATAGTACTGCCAAATGGTACCCATTCTTCCTTTAATATAATTGGATAACAGAAAAAGTGGCATTGTCCTTAAAATGTCATCTTCTGCTTAAACTGGTTAATTTAATTCAAAGTATGTACTTGATATGGAGTATACACACTGAATTCCATGACCACATTACCTTCACCTCATGATGTATGCAACTGTAAAATTGTGCATTTGGAAACTTCTCACAAGAAAGAGCAACTCAGACCATTTAGGTCTTATCTCCTTCAATAACACTCATTCAATATCACCCTAAGTTATGCCCTATTGTTTCTATGTAGAACATTAATTCTGCTTCTGGCCTCAGGCGTGAATGCTATTGTTAAACCAAAGTGAACGGACTGTTATTCTGTACTGAAAACTGCAAAACAAAATGTTTCCATTTGTTTTTCAGGCCCTAAATGTACTTGAAACAATGTCATTGAGTAAGCAGTATGCAGACTATCAGGAAGAGATTTCACAAGCGAAATTGTTCATCAAAAATCCAATCTATTGTCTTTGGGATGGCAACAAATTACTATCTATACTTATTAATTTCCTTTACCCCAACTCACATTATCTAGATATTATCCGCTAGATATCTATACAAAGGAGGACCTCATCACACAATTAAGAATACTGCAAGCCATTTTTCAAGGATATCAGAAAAAAAAAATTGAACAAAAATTGCATTACTAAATTTCTTAATAAACAGTTATCAGGCAACAATTGCTTTTCACAAAATATGCATTAATAAATGGTCAAATGATTTTTTTTGGATATCAATATCTGTATTTTTATACAATAATCTGTAATATGTGTTACATTGGGTTAATTTTTGCCAGTGATGCATTGTTGGTAAGACACATTCCATAGCTTTCATTGGTTGTGGAAATGGTGAATTAAGTAGTCGTATAAAACAACTACTTAAAAGCATCTAGGAAATTTGTGTGATATAGATCATAGACATCTATTGGCTTATTTTAAAACTATTCAAAATTCCTCTCCGTTTCAATTCATCCAAACAAATCTTCCTTAAAATACATATTTTGCATTGAATAATTTGGATTTTGCAGCAAGCTAACCCATTCCTTATTTCTTTATTATTTTATTCATCTTAGAATAATGAACATTTGTAAGTGATTTTAATGTAGCAAGTTATCCCTATGCAGTTCATGAGCAATATTAAACAAATTTTGACAGAGCATGTTGAGAGATACTGAGGAAGAGAACAAAGGCCATTAAGGAACTAAGTTTGCAAAATGAGGAAAATCAGAGGGAAATCTGAAGATTAGGAGAGTAAAATGAACAAGAAAGCAAATGTAGGTATATTAGATGATTATAGGAATGGAGAAGATCACAGGGGGAATTTGAAAACAAATATGTTCTGAATGAGATTTGGCTTGGAAAGAATGGAAGGTGCAAAGATACACAAATAAATTTGAGTTGTCATGTCTTGGGGTAACCTGTTTGTTTCTGAATAACAATTCCAGAGCCCTGGAGAAGAATTAATTCAGGATTGTTATTTTAAATCTCTTACAATTAATCATTCAATCTTGTTATAAAGTATTGGGCACTGGAAATGGTTTAAGTTTGCCTACCTGATTCATGTTCGCCTAACTGACCCTTTCAGAATTTTAAATTATTTTATCATTATCACAACTTGTTAAAGGCAAATTGGCAGATGTTATTTTGCAAGTAACAATTTTCTCTTATATTGATTCTTTATAATATGTCAAATAAACTGAAGGAGAATCTTGATGCCGTCATAGTTGGTCAACTATTTCTGACAGTCCTTTTCCCTGCTGTGGCATCTCAATCAGCTGTCCTGAACAATTATACTCCATGGGGTCATTTCAGGTATTTAAATGGAATTGTATAGTTTAGTACCATTAGCCTTGGAAGTTATCCATGGAAATATTAGCATACGCATAGTTAATATATTCACATTAAATTCTTGTGTCTGCTTTTGATGCTTTTTCATTTCAAGCTGCTAATTTATATAGATATGGAGTGCCTAGAAGCACATGTTTTGTTTTGTTTTTACATTTTCTTTGGAATTTCTTTAGTTTAAAATGTAATGTATAGTTTTAAAAAAAATCACTGGAATTTCCTTAATTTCATTAGTCAATGCTATGGGTATGTGACTAAATAAGTTCTCAGTTGTAACAACATAGGTGCCATATTATCTCCAACCTCAAATATGTTTTTTACTCCAGTAATGTATAAAAAAAAAACTATGAATACTTAACAGGTTGATTTCGTAATGAAACAATTACTTTTTTTCTCACTGAAGATCTCAAAGTAGAATGAATTTGTGTTACAGCAACTGGAAAGCAGCCAGTATATTTCAAAATTTCCAGTGTCATTGAGTATAAGCAAATATTTTTGTAAAGTAACGCCAAAATACATCTAAAATAATCTAAAATCAAGTGTAATAACAATTGTCTACTTCGTATAAATGATAACACTTCCCAAGATTAATGTTTGATTCAAGTTTGAGACACATCTTCAATGCTGCTGTTACAATGATGTAAGGCTTTGCACTTTATGGATGTGAATAAAATTGTTCAAGTATAATAAGTGATATAATTTACAATAGCAAAGGCTTTTTTGTTCTGTTATTCAATTTAGTCAGATTTGAGATTAGTATTAATGAGTATAATACATGTTTAAAGTGTAAAGATTCAAGTAATATTTGAAACATGCAATGAATGCAGTGCATCAAATGGGCTTTGATGCCACAAAGTATATTTGGTTCTTCTGGAATTGTATCTGCCTAGTTATTTTTGAGTAATGCTCTGAGGAGTTTTGCTGTACATAAGCTGCATTACGGATTTTTACTTGGTGTTCTTAAAATCTTAGTTGCAATTGAACTTTTGGAATTAAGGTATCTGTAAAATAAAGATATTCTGTGCCTAAATATGTAAATACATTTCAATTTCCTTCATGTTTAATGGATTTCAAATGTACATTTGCACATAAGTAAACCTAGTAGCAATGTTGCTAAATTTTGAGATTTTAAAAATCAAGTCTGCAATTTATCCCATCAGATAAAGCATAAAAATTTAATTTGACATCTAATTCACTTTCATATCTTCAGTATTAAAAACGTTATGGCCATTTTCATACTCGGAATTAGCATCTTGTTCCCTATTGCTTTTCCATTGACTTAACTCAAAAGCTGTGATCAAGGACAGTCAAAAGCCCATAACCTTCTTAAAAATTAAGAGAACTGAATGAAATTTTCAGTTATTATAGATTGAAGCATTCTGAAACAAATATGAAACAATCTTACTAGGATGACCTGAAATTAAAGCATATAATTAGTTACCTAATTGTAGCTAATTACAAAATTCAATTACTAGATCTAAACATCTATCCATTTCTTAAGAAAAGGTTAACATTTTTAAATAGCCTAAGTGTCCAAATAACATTCACACAAGAATTCACAATATAACATGATTTTTAAATCTCATTGTCATGAATTTATAGGCCAAATGGAAGGAATTTAGTTTTGAATTCCCGTAAATTAATGGCCATTTAAATCATATTGCGAGAGAGATTTTGTGGAACTCGATCGATTGGAACATTGCATTTGCGATGAATTTAAACCCCATCTCGGCAGGAAAAACACTGCCAGTTCGTATAGAGCCTAAATCACCTTTTCGCAACGTGAAATTTTGATTAAAGGCATCCTAAGAAGCACGTTTATATGTAAAAATAAACAGCGTACCTTGCTTTGTCCTGTACGTGGGATCCGTCCCGTTGTCGGCGTTAGTAGATTTTTATTTTACTCCAACGATTAAATTGTCCCATGATTTTTAAAAAATCCTGCCCACTGTCTCCGCTTCTTTTTGCCATTGCAATTGAGCCTCTCTCTATCACACTTAGGTCAACTACATTATTCCAGGGCATTGGGAGAGGAAACAGAGAACATCGTGTGTCTCTATATGCTGATGACCTCCTTCTTTATGTTAGCAACCCTATAGCCATTGTGCCCTTGTTGGATCAGTTTGGGACTTTTTCTGGCTATAAACTAAACCTCCAAAAAAGCAAATGCTTTCCCATCAACTTAGCCCTACAGATCCGACAGGAAACCCTGCCCTTTCCCATATCTCAAGAATGGTTTGTATATTTAGGAATACACATCACCCGCTTTTTCACATCCCTGTTTGCAGCTAACTACATGCCTCAAGTTAGCCAAATGAAGGCTGACTTTGAGAGATGGCATCGTCTGCCACTCACTATGGTTGGGAGAGTGCAGTCAGTGAAGATGACTGTACTTCCCAGGTTTCTTTACTTGTTGCAATGTTTGCCGGTTTTCCTACCCAAGTCATTTTTTAAATCAGTTAACCAATCTATAACCTCCTTTATATGGGGTAACAAGGTTCCAAGGGTCAATAAGTGTACTCTCCAAAGAGATCGTGAAATAGGTGGACTGGGCCTTCCTAGCTTTATTAATTATTACTGGGCATCCAATATCCAAAAGATATTACTCTGGCTCCACCGACCAGATACAGACTGGTGTCTGCTTGAATCACAATCCTGTTACTCCTCGTCTCTCCCAGCTTTAGTATATTCCTCCCTGCCATTGAAACCCTCTAGATTTACATCCAACCCTGTCGTACTATCAACCATCAAAATTTTTAACCAATTTCGTTGCCATTATAAGCTTACATCAGCTTCAGTTCTGGGTCCCATTCACAGTAACCATTTATTCCCCCCCTCTATACTTGACTCAACCTTTTGACAGTGGGGTTTGAATGGTCTTATGTCCATTAAGGATTTATACACTAACAACATATTTGATAGTTTCGACTACCTACACAAAAAACATGGCCTCCCACATAATAATTTCTTTAAATGTCTTCAGGTTCGCCACTTTGTCATGAAACAATTTCCTTCTTTTCCTGATCTCCCTCCTGTCACAGTGTTGGATAAACTCACTCTTACCTTTGCAAATAAAGGACTGATCTCTGCAGTATATTCTCGATTGATGCATTTAGGAGATCAAAACCTGAACAAAGTTAAAGCTAGGTGGGAGGATGACCTTGGTATGAATCTATCTTCGAGGAATGCTGGACAGAAGCGCTGCAAAAAGTCCACTCCTCGTCATCATGTGCTAGATTGGGGCTCATACAATTTAAAGTTTTACACAGGGTTCATTTAAGCAAAGCCAGGCTTGCTAACATATATCCAGGGACGGACGCTGGCTGTGACAGGTGCTCATTCTCTCCAGCCAATCTAGCTCATGCATTCTGGTCTTGCCCCAAACTTGTTAACTACTGGGCAGTGGTTTTTAAAACCATCAGTGAAGTCCTTGGGATGACAGTGAGACCTTGCCCACTTGTAGCTGTATTTGGTGTAGCAGATAAAACCTTGAGTTTAAATACAACCCAGTCTGATATCATTACATTTACATCACTTTTGGCCCGTAGGAGAATCTTGCTGGTCTGGAAATCTAACACTCCTCCATCTGCCGCTGCTTGGCTGGAAGACGTCATGTTTTTTTAAGGCTAGAAAAGATTAACTTCACATTGAGGGGGTCTGTGAAAAAGTTGTATTTGAAATGGGAACCCTTTTTATCATACTTTGAGGGTCTAAAGGAACTACCTGTTGACTGAGGGCACTTGACATTAAGTGGGGATCTGCCGTTATTCTGTTTTGTTACTTTATTATTGTTAAAAAGTGCATTTGATTTTGTGATATATTTGGATTGTGAAAAAATAAGCTGCCAAGGGGCGTTTAGGGAACTTGGGTTAGTATTATTTTGTTTATATTATTATTATTATTATTATTAATAAAAAAACAAAATGGAGGAAAATGTAATGCTATACATCAGATGTACTGTGAATTTTTTTTCTTTTTTTCCCCCTCCAATAAAAAACTATTAATTATAAAAAACTTCCGAGAACGGATGTCGGAACGATTTTTCAGCATCAGCTAGCAGGCCGAGAAAATATATCTCAGACAGGCAGGAGAAAACGCCCCCCCCCCCCCCCCCTCAAAGGCGTGCACACGGCCAGTGGCAGAACTGCAGCGCCGCTGAAGGCAAGTATCGTAACATACCTATATAAACACGGGAGCGAGGAATACAACACATCATAGGGATGAGAAAGGTCCGCCTGTTCATTTCAGTTACAGCGAGTGTGGTGGTTGCGTCGATTTTAATTAACAGGTTCCCCGCAATGCAGTAAGGAATGATCTCGCCGTACAAAGAGGGGAAACACCTCACCGTGACCCCAAAATGTACCATGGGTCGTGCTTCATTCTCCGAGATGGGTTGGGAGGCAGCCTGAGGTCAGGCGGTGAATAAGGCCGCAAAGACAGTGTACTTAGTCATCCTGATCAAGTCCAGCGATCCTGGACACTGGTTCGTGCAAAGTACCTAAAACAAAGTTACTTTCCATGTAGTAGACACACGATGCTGGAGTAACTCAACGGGACAGGCAGCATCTCTGGAGAAAAGGAATAGGTGATGTTTGTGGTCGAGACCCTTCTTCAGAGTGAGACACCGATATCTTTAGTTTCACTCTCAAACTGAAGAAGGGTCTGGACTCGAAATCTCGCCAATCCATTTTCTCCAGAGATGCTGCTTGACCCGCTGAGTTACCCCAGCAAGTGTGTCTACCATAGGAAAGTAACTGGCAGTCAGTGGGGCTCAGTAAACTGGAGAACGCACAGGATCTGCCCTCACCCATCAATTATGCGGGTTCAGGAGCCGGTGAAACCCGGGACCTCTGCGACAGTCACACTCACCGTACACCTCCAGTCGGACTCTTGCCCGAGTTTCACCTCCTGAACATGTTCCAATCATCACCTCATATTCACCAGCGTCCTCTCCCCGTAGATCACGGATTAAAAGACTGAAATTTCTACGGTGAAGAGTTACCCGTCTCGTGTAATTAGCATAATAGTATTCAATGTTCCCCTTGAAGTTATGAATGTTTAAAAAATCTTGAGATCAGCTGATTGGTCCTCTCGCGTGCAAATCACCATGATGAAGGTAACGCCCCTTCCGGGGGGTCAGGAGTATAAAGCCCCGGAGGCCGAACACGAGTCAGTCACCCTGGAAGACCATGAGTGAGAGTCGAGTCCAGAACTGTGAGTCTACACCATGAGTGAACTGAACTCAGCTTGAAATTAAATGAAATGGTAGCCTGCACTCTGCTTGAAATTGCATTTTAATTTGGTGGCCTGCACTCTGCTTGAAATGGTATGAAATTGCATTTGAATTTGGTGGCCTGCACTCTGCTTGAAATGGTATGAAATTGCACTTGAATTTGGTGGCCTGCATTCTGCTTGAAATGGTATGAAATTGCATTTGAACTTGGTGGCCTGCACTCTGCTTGAAATGGTTTGAAATTGCATTTAAATTTGGTGGCCTGCACTCTTTGTGTGAAAATGTTACTCCTTAGATTCCTATTAAACCTTTTCCCCTTCACCTTGAACCTGTGTCCTCGATTCCCCTACTCTGGGCAAACGACTCTGTGCATCTACCCGATCTATTCCTCTCATGATTTTGTATACCTCTACAAGATCTCCCCTTGTCCTCCAGCGCTCCATGGAATAGTGTCGCAGCCTACTCAACCTCTCCATATAGCTCACACCCTCTAGTCCTGGCAACATCCTCAAATCTTTTCTGAACCATTTCAAGCTTATTGATCTTTCCTATACCATGGTGCCCAGAACTGAACACAATATTCTAAATGCGGTCTCACCAACATCTTAACAACTGCAACATTACCTCCCAACTTCCATACACAATATTCTGAATGATGAAGGCCAAAGTGCTAAAAGCCTTTTTGACCACCTGATCTACCGGCGACTCGACATTCAAGGAACCATGCACCTGTACTCCTAGATTCCTCTACTCTACAACACTACCCAGAGGTCTACCATTTACTGTGTAGGTCCTGCCCTTGTTTGACATCACAAAATGCAACACCTCACACTTCCCTGTATTAAATTCCATCAACCATTCCTCCGCCCACCTGGCCAATCGATCCAGATCCTGCTGCAATCATTCACAACCATCCTCACTATCTGCAAAACCACTCACTTTTGTATTATCAGCAAACTTGTCAATCTTGCCCTGTATGTTCTCATCCTAATCATTGACAAACAGTAACGGGCTCAGCACTGAACCCCGAGGCACACCACTAGTCACAGGCATGCAGTCTGAGAGACAACCTTCCACCATTACCCTCCGCTTCCTTCCATGGAGCCAATTTGCTATCCATTCAGCTACCTCCGTGGATCCCATGCGACCCAACCTTCCAGAGCAGCCTAGCATGCGGAACCTCGTCGAACGCCTGACTAAAGTCCATGTACACAATATCTACAGCTTTGCCCTCATCAACCTTTTTGTCACGTTTTCAGAAAAATCAATCAGATTTGTGAGACGCGACATCCCATGTACAAAACCATGCTGACGATCCCTAATCAGCTCTAGCCCATCCAAATGCCTGTGTAACATCCCTCAGAATACTCTCTAGTAACTTTCCAACTACAGATTTTAAGCTCACCAGCCTATAGTTCCCAGCATTTTCCCTGCAGCCTTTCTTGAAAAGAGGCACAACATTTGCCACCCTCCAGTCACCCGGCACCTCTCCTGTATTTAAGGACAACTCGTAAATTTCAACCAAGGCCCCTGCAATTTCCTCTCTGTGTCTCCCTCTCCCCTAATTCTGACCTGAAACGTTACCCATCCCTTCTATCCAGTGATGCTGCCTGTCCCGCTGAGTTACTCCAGATAGATACTTTGTGTCTATCCTCGGATTTAAACCAGCGCCTCTAGATCCTCCCAACACATATTATTGTTGTCCACATCTGCCACGTTCCGACCCACTCGCCAAGCGAGTCTATATCCGGGAACGAGATGCCAAGCGATGTTTCTTCGTCTTGTTATTTTATTGATTGAAAAAAAAAACAACTGCATCAATGTAAACCGCGAGACAGAGAGGGATACTCCGTTCAATCCAACCGGGTCGAAGAAGGGTCTCGACCCGAAATGTCACCCACACCTTCTCTCCAGGGATGCTGCCTGCCCCGCTGAGTTGCTCCAGCACTTTGCGTCCATCGGTCATAAATTACCTCAACACAAATCTTCTCCCACCTGTCACGTCCATTCCCATTCCCCAGGCGAGTCCACTCCACCGGATGCATTGTTAACTTCCGCTGCCGAACGGTTCTCGAAGCTTCTCCGCCGGTCCCCACGCCCCCTCTCTAATTCCATCGCATGAGTCACCGCTCACGGCCGCCAGGCCACCCCAACTTGTTGGCTGGGATTCTTTTAAAATACCTGACGATCGGCATCAGCGCTCACCAATCAGCACCGCGGAGCAGCCTGTTGTCCGGCAGGATTTACAAATACAACCAATAGCAGGGCGGCGATGCTACAAACTGGCCAATCATCGTGTGGGTGGGCGGGGGCTTCATTACGCTCCAACCGGCGCCGCAGCAGCTAGCAAGTTAGTCAGCACCACAGTGTAGTTTCAGTTGACGTGTGGCTTAAAGTGGACAAGATAAAAATACATTAACGGTAATAATTGTCATGGTTTGCACCTGAAATATTTTAAATCAAGATGACATTTTTATGCGCATTTTGCATGTATCGCGACTGAGGTTGACGAGTGTTTATTTTCACACAAAACTGGCTTGTGTCCTCAGAGACGATGATGCATCTTTGCTATAATTAAGTGGAAATGTGTGCAATTATGTATTTTTATCGTTTCAGCAAAATCGCTTCTCTCTGCTGGGATTTCAGATCTACGCTGCCGAAAAATCATGGGTAAAAATTATTATAACATTCTTGGCATCAACACTGAAGCCAGTGACGATGAAATTAAAAAAGCTTATAGAAAAATGGCCTTGAAGTTTCATCCGGATAAAAACAAGGAGCCTAACGCCGAGGACAAATTCAAAGAGATAGCTGAAGCTTATGAGGTGCTGAGCGACCCCAAGAAGAGAGCTGTTTACGATCAATGTGGGGAAGAAGGTGAGTGTCCTTGGAGTGAGCTGGTCTCTTGCCCTTGCTCCCGGGGTAGCGGCCGCTGTGTGTAGGTGACAGGCAAGTGTTACAATCGCTTGCAAGTGGAATGTATTCGTGTCATCGTACAGCATGGTAACGAGCCGTTCGGCTCAACTCATCCACACCGGTCAGTTGGGCACCGTATTGAATCCATCGCCCAACATTGGGTCATGAGCCCGCTATGTTAAAATCAATTCAAGTGTGCATTCAAAGACCGCCTCAAATGTTTTCAGTGACAGTACAATACAACCAGTCCCCAGTGCAGTTGTTAATCTGACTTATTTTACTATCGTTTTTTTGTGTTATTCAATATTAATATCAATGGTTCTTCACTTTAATTTTGACGAGAGGCGTTTCAATGTAACTGATATGTAGTAATGACTCAAAATAACGAAGATGAAGGTACAGTACTGGTTTGCTGCCAATTAACTTGAAAAGAGCAAGATAAGCTATTTGACAAGTTTGAGGGAAGTGCTTGGCAGTGATGTGGTGAGGTGATTCTATAAGCAGCCTCCTATATATCAATCAGTGTTGGCATGCTCTCCTGTTCTCCTTCGACTGCTCCATTACTTTCCATCAGAAAGCATATATTAATAGGAAAATAGGGTGTTGGAAGAAAATAATGAGTAGATTCCCTCTTCTCCCTCTCCCACTGGACTGAAGATACAAAAGCTTGAATGCATGTGCTAGCCTTCAAGAACAGCTCCTTTCCCACTGCTATCAGACTACTGAAGGGTCCTCTCATAAACTGAGGGTGTAGTCCCAATCTCTCCCTGTGGCACAGTTTCTCTATAACAGTAATGTTGTAACACTATCTTCTGCACTCTTGTATTTTTCTCTTTTCATTACCTGCTGTACGTGTGTGGCTTGATTGTAACCATATATAATGACTGGATAGCACATAAATGGTACATGTAGTAATAATAATAAACCAATATAAATACTGATTGTGAGTAGCTTTGTAACCAAACATTAGGAAGGATATATTGGACTTAGAGTACAGCATAAATTTTCCAGCGCAATATCTGGACTCTAAGGATTAAAATGTCAGTAGGTCCATGAACTATAGCTGTATTTGTTGGAATTTTAGAATGTTAACAGGTTGCTTGGAGTTTTCAAGATGTTAAAGAAAACTGATGAGTAAATTGAAAAGGGAATCCATTTCCTGTTACTAGTTGGCTTCCATGGGTTGTCATTTGCAGAAGGAATTTAAACTTCTGCTACCCATCAACTTGAAGAGCTTTGATTCTTCATTACAAAAATGAGGCAAATGCTAACATTTGGATTACATTAAAAAATATATATTGTTAATATAACTGTTAATATCATTGCATTCATCATAAATGTCAAGATAATTAGGTAGGAAAAAATCAATTTAGAAAAAGGGAATTAAATCATTTATCAACTATATTCTCTTCATTGTGCGAGATTTGTTAGTTATGATCCACTCCAGAGGATCACTGGAAGTATTTTCTTCATTTCCCTTTTGAAAAGAGTCTGTTTTTCACTCTTACATCTGGCATTGTTTACAATTTTCCATTTTAGTTTGTGTAATACCTAGATTACAACCAACAAATCAGTAGGTGATGAAGATGAAAAAAAACTGCAGATGCAAGAAATCTGATGTAAAAATTGCTGGAAACAGTTAACATTTGTGGTCTGAGTTGTTGCCTGGCTTACTGAGTGTTTCCAGCATTTTCTCTCTTTCAATAGGAACGTGATTTCTGGAAGTTCCCAATACTTTGTTACGAGTGCAACAAGCCTGCTATAATATGCTATCTGATTGTTTGTAAATCATGACAATTTAACTCATCGATTTGAATACTAAATTCTCATTAGTCGTGGATCCCCACACAGTGTGGATCGGCTATGTGGCTAAAGTTATGGGAACCATAAGTCAGGGGCCAAAATGTTTAGGTCTCATCTTGTTTGGCAGTAAAAATAATTCAAATTAAAGTATATTTAGGTAACATGGGTAACATCCAACAATCTAAAACCAGTTCAAAACGCTTAAAGAAGCAGTTTATCCCAGTTTAAGTTTACGTAGATGTGAGACAAATAGTTTACGAGCTCACCTTCCATCACTTACATGTTTTGTGATGTACTGATGCATGGCCTTCTCAATACCATCCTGAATGCTTATTCTCCGCTTTGAGCGATCATGGACCAGAGGTTATCTGGAATTGGTTGCAATGTTATATTTCTTCAAGAAGACTTTGAGCAACTTTTTCAATCCATTTCATAGTCCCATCTAGTAATGTCCTCTCACAACAGCTCGGAGTAGTGTGTCTGTTTTGGGGGTCTGTTATTAGGCATGTGAAAACTGTAACCAGGCTTCATTGCTGCAGATGTTGGCTGGGAGAGTATGATGATGACTCAATTATCCTTCCAGATAATTTGGGTGAATTTGCAGAGAGTGTGCTGTTGGTATTTTTGCAGTGCTTTTAGATGCATGCTGTAGGTACTCCAAACGTCAGAAAACCTAGAAGGGCAGCAATCTGCACAATAGACCATGATATTTATGCTAGGTCTGAAGTCTTAATCTTCAAATATTAATTTCCTCATTTGACTAAATGTCTGTCTGCCACATTGAAGGCCTTAGTGTAGCAACATTACAAAATTTTGAAATTTTAAAAATCAAGTGCAATTTATCCCAACAGATAAGGCATAAAAATAAGTTTAATTTGACACCTAATTCACTTTCATATCTTCAGTATTAAAAAAGGTTATGGCCATTTTCATACTCGGAAATTAGCATCTTGTTCCCTATTGCTTTTCCATTGACTTAACACAAAAGCTGTGATCAAGGACAGTCAAAAGCCCATAACGTTCTTAAAAATTAAGAGAACTGAATGAAATTTTCAGTTTTTATAGATTGAAGCATTCTGAAACAAATATGAAACAATCTTACTTGGATGACCTGAAATTAAAGCATATAATTAGCTAGTTACCTAATTGTAGCTAATTACAAAATTCAGTTACTAGATCTAAACATCTATCCATTTCTTAAGAAAAGGTTAACATTTTTAAAAAGTCTAAGTGTCCAAATAACATTCACACAATAATTCACAATATAACATGATTTTTAAATCTCATTGCCATGCATTTATAGGCCAAATTGAAGGAATTTAGTGTTTAATTCCCGTAAATTAATGGCCATTTAAATCATCTTGCGAGTCTGTTTTTGTGGAACGCGATCGTTTGGAACGTTACTGTTGCGGTGAATTTAACCCCCAGTCGGCAGGAAAAATACTGCCAGTTCGTGTATTTTCGAAGTCACCTTTTCGCAACATGAAATTTTGATTAAAGGCATCCTAAGAAGCAAGTTTTTATGTAAAAATTAACTGTGTACCTTGTTTTGTCCCCTACGTAAGATCCGTCCCGTTGTCGGCGTTCACGGCTTTAGAAGATGATTTTTAATTTACTCATGCTAATAAATGATCCAGCGTAGTTTAAAAATAACTCCATAAAACAAATGTCAGAGCGATTTCTCTTCAGCAACTAAACCCCCTGAGATTAATCAATTTGAATAGTCTGGAGTAAACGGCATTTTAAACCCGCCCCGCTCTCAAAGGCACCAAAGTCGCGCACACGGGCAGTGGCAGAACTGCAGCGCCGCTAAAGGTAAGTTTTGTAACATACCTACTTAGTGAATTTAATCTGCCTTCACCGATAGGTGACACCCGACCTATGGAAAACGGTCTTGGGCAGTTTGGTGCAGCAGATGTTATCAATTCTCAGTTGGTTGTATCAGTTTTGTTTAATGTCATGTGTACTGAGGCACAGTGAGAAGCTTTTCTTGCATGCTAACCAATCAGCAGAAAGACAATACATGATTACAATCGAGTCATTCACAGTGATACATGATAAGGGAATAATGTTTAGTGCAAGGTGCATGTTCGGTAGAAGATTTCAGCCTCGTGGATATTGAGGGGAAGACTCCAGTGAATGAGACAATGATCTTAGAGTTTGACCTTCTGAGCATACACAAGATAGGGGGTCGATCATTTAAGGTACAGATACATTTTATTTTGCAATGCCTACTGAATCTCTGGAATTCTCTGCAGCAATAGTTGGTGGAAGCTGGACCGTGAGAGGTATTTGGGGTAAATATTTGATGGAGTGAGCAATAATAGGATTGAGGCCAGTGTAGATAAGCCATGATCATATAAAATGATGGGCTTGGCTTGAAGGGTCTGATAACCTACTCCTATCCCTACTTTCTTGTGCTTTCATGAATGCAGTTAAAATAAACAAATTCTTCAAATATCATGTCAAGTAGGTACAATACAAATAGTATTGTTTCCTATGAAGTTCCCTCCACTTTAGCAGTTAGTCAGAACTCTGCCTACACAGCAGCTTCTGACGTGATTGACAAAGAATGAAAGGCAGTGAAGTAAAAGTAGATGTGATGTAGAAGTTATTCAAATAGCCAT
This sequence comes from Okamejei kenojei, assembly GCA_035221665.1. NCBI lineage: Eukaryota > Metazoa > Chordata > Chondrichthyes > Rajiformes > Rajidae > Okamejei > Okamejei kenojei. The sequence continues at coordinate 139,719,443 of CM069131.1, read as the reverse complement.
GACTAAAAGTCACATTTGCTTTGAAGTTTATCTTTATTTTCAATGGAGATGGCTATAGCTTCCTGATATGTATTGTTATGCTTAATTTGATGAGCCTAAATAATTCACAGGGGATATTAATTAGACAGATAAATGTACTCCCACTGGAACTCATTTGATTTGACAAAACCCAGCGGCCCATAAACCAGTTCATAAAGAGGCTGCTGTAATAGCAACACCCGTTGGCTGCAGAAGTGGTTTTCAAACTGGTAATTTTTTTCATTTCCTAATAAAATGTAAGAACAGTTGGACCTTGCAGAAATCATGTTTAACCAATTTATAGAGTTCTTTGAAGAAGGTAACATTTGCAGTGGCTATTGTGGAACCAGTCGATGTATTATACTCGGATTGTGAACACACTTGATAAGGTTTCGTATCAAAGGCTAGTGTAAGAAAATCAAAATGGTTGGAGGTAACATATGAAGAATGGCTGGCCGATAAGAAACCGATTAGCCATAAATGATCTTTCTTGGACAAAATGTAAAGAGCGATGCGCCAGAGTGAACCGTGTTGGGGCCCCAGTGATTAAACTGTTTATGCCAATAACTGGACATCGGAAATGGCTGCTAGATTTGCTGATGATGTAATGAAAGTAAGGAAACTAAGTTATTTAAAAAAAGGCACAGAGACTACAAAGAGACATATGATGGTTTGAGGAAATAGGTAAAAATTTAGTAGACGCAAAAAGCTGGAGCAACTCAGCAGGGCAGGCAGCGTCTCTGTAGGGAAGGAATGGTTTCAGGGAGAGGCCCTTCTTCAGACTAGTTGGGGAAAAGGGAAACGAGAGATATAGATGATGATGTAGAGAGATAAAGACAATGAATGAAAGACATGCAAAAAAGTAACGATGATAAAGGAAACAGGCCATTGTTAGCTGTTGGGTGAAAATGAGATGCTGGCGTGACTTGAGTGGGGGAGGGATAGAGAGAGGGGGAAAGCCAAAGTTACTTGAAGTGAGAGAAATCAATATTCATGTCTGAAGAAGGGTCTCGACCCGAAACGTCGCCTATCTCCTTCGCTCCTTAGATGCTGCTGCACCCGCTGAGTTTCTCCAGCTTTTTGTGTACCCTCAATATTCATGCCACTGGGCTCTAAGCTGCCCAAGCGAAATATGAGATGCTGTTCCTCCAATTTGTGTTTAGCCTCACTTTGACAATGGAGGAGACCTAGGACAGAAAGGTCAGTGTGGGAATGAGAAGGAGAATTAAAGTGTTTAGCAACTGGGAGATCAGGTAAGTTCAAGTGGACTGAGCGAAGGTGTGCAGCGAAACGATTGCCCAGTCTAAGTTTGGTCTCCCCAATGTATAAGAGTCGGTCTCATGGTCTCCATTACAGACTATAGCTTCAGGTTTATTTAATTAATGTGGAAACAAGGAACTGCAGATGCTGGATTACAAAACAAAAGGATGCAAATTCCTGGAGTGCCGCATCCCTGGAGAATGTGGATGTCTCCGGAAACCTCTTCTCAGGGGGCAGTGGAATTAGAATAGTTTTACAGCATAGGTTGCTAGAATCTTGTTAAGATAGCGGATGAAAAAGCAACACGGTTAGTTCGGAATGTGGAATTGAAATTACAATTTGATCAGTCACAATCTTACTGTATTAAGGGGTTAAAGGGCCTACGTATGCTTATAATATAATGTTTTTAAACATTATCAATAGAATAGTTAAGAGGGGCTTTTAATTTATTTTGCTAAGAGTGAATTATTTTTTTTAGCTACAATAGATGTCTTCAAATCTTATCTGTAGAACATGTATTGTTTGTCCCCCTGGTTAATTCGTCCCTTCCCACCCAAATCACCCCTCCCCAGGTACTTTCCCCTGCAACCACAGGAAATGCACACTGCGCAGTAGGCTTGATGGGTCAAATGGCCTAATTCTATTCCTTATGACCTATCCCCATTACACCCCCCCCCCCCCCGACTCCATCCAAGGACTCCGACAGTCTTTTCAGGTGAGGCAGTGTTTCTCTGTATGTCTTGTGTGGGGGGGGGTGGTGAGAGGGGAATTGGGAGAAGCCGTTTTTCAGGCACCTACCTCGACGGAGATGCGACTTTCTTCCTTGTCGCTTCTTCGCGGCCTTACAGCTGATTTGGTGCGGCCTTTACCGTAGTCGGGCCCAGAGCTTCAGCGGTGGCGCAGCAGGGACTTTAACATCGCGGAGCGGGGCGACCCCTTGCTGGGGATCAGCGGAGAAGTGCTCTGGCCTGCGGCTTACAACATCTTGGAGCCTCGGTCTCTGGAGCTTCTGGCGGCAGGCGTGCTTGCCTCGTGGAGCGGGCGTTCCCTCGCCGGAGAAGAGCTCCGACCGCCGGCCTGCAGCCTACAACATCTTGAAGCCGCAGTCTCCGGTAAGGAGGTGGCCGATTCGGGTGCTCGACCAGTCCTGACGACGGCGTTCCGACCATCCCGACTAGAGGGCTTGAACATCGGGCCGTTCGCAGCGGCGACTATGGAGGGTCAGGGCCCCGACCACGGGTGAACAAGGGAGTAGGAGGAGGAGGACTGTCTGAACTGTATTGCCTTCCACCACAGTGAAGAATGCTGTGGTGGATGTCTGTGTTGAATTGTCTGTGTATTATGTCCCTTTTTAATTGTAACGCTGCATGGTAAATTCATTTCACTGCACCTTATGGTGCATGTGACAAATAAATTTGGACCTTTGTACCTCATCCAACCTCAACTACTGTATCCACTGTTCTAGGTGTGGAACCTGGATTTCATATGATGAAAGAATGGGTCGACTGGGCTTGTATTCACTGCAATTTATAAGGATGAGATGGAATCTTATAGAAACATATACCATTTTTAAGGGATTGGACAGGCTAGATGCAGGAAAAACGTTCCTTATGTTGGAGTCCAGAACCTGGGGTCACAGTTCAAGAATAAGGAGTAGACCATTTAGGACTGAAATGTGGGGCAAAAAATTTCACCCAGAGAGTTCTGAATCTGTGAAATTCTCTGCCACAGAAGACAGTGGAGGCCAATTCACGATGTTTTCTGGAGAGAGTTAGATTTAGCTCTTAGGGCTAAAGGAATCAAGGAATATGGGGAAAAGGCAGGATCTGGATACTGAGTTTAGATGATCGGCAATGATCATTTTGAATGGAGGTGCTGGCTCGACAGGCCGAATGACCTACTCCTGCACTTTTTTTCTATGTTTCTATGACTCCTATATATCGACGAGACTAAGCACAGGCTCGGCGATCGTTTTACTGAACACCTCAGCTCAGTCTGCTAAAACCCATCTGAACTCCAGGTTGCTAAACACTTTAACTCCCCCTCCCACACTGACCTTTCTATCCTGGCCCAGTGCAAATTGGAGGAACAACACCTCATAGAAACAGAAAATAGATGCAGGAGTAGGCCATTCTGATCATCCAAAATCAGTACCCCGTTCCTACTTTTTCCACATATCCCTTGATTCCTTTATCCCTACGAGCTAAATCTCACTCTTGAAAACATCCAGTGAATTGGCCTCTGTTGCCTTCTGTGGCAGAGAATTCCACAGATTCACAATTCTGGGTGAAAAAGGTGTTCCTCATCTCAGTCCTAAATGGCCTACCTCTTATTCTTAAACTGTGACCTCTGGTTCTGGACTCCCCCAACATCAGGAACACTTTTCTTGCATCTAGCCTTTCCAATCCTTTAAGAATGTTATATAAAATCCCCTCTCATCTTTCTAAATTCCAGTGAATACAAGCCCAGTCGACCCATTCTTTCATCATATGTCAGTCCCGCCCATCCCATGAATTAACCTCATGAACCTACGCTGAACTCCCTCAACCGCAATAATGTTCTTCCTCAAATTAAGAGCCCAAAACCGCACACAATAATCCAAGCGTGGTCTCACCAGGGCCCTGTGCAACTGCAGTAGGACCTCCTTGCTCCTAAACTCAAATCCTCTCGCAATTAAGGTCACTTTCAATGACTGATGTACAAAGACACCCAGGTCTCGTTGCACCTTTTCCTAATCTTACACCTTTCAGATAATAATCTTTCTTCCTGTTCTTGCCACCTCACATTTTTCTGTATCTGCCATGCCTCTGCCCACTCACCCAACCTATCCAAGTCATCCTGCAGCCTCATGGCATCCTCCTCACAACTCACACTGCCACCCAGCTTTATGTCACCTGCAAACTTGGAGATGTTACATTTAATTCCCTCATCTAAATCGTTAATATATATTGTAAATAACTGGGGTCGCAGCACTTAGCCTTGTGGCGCCCCACTAGTCACAGCCTGCCATTCTGAAAAGGTCCCGTTAATTCCTACTCTTTGCTTCTTGTCTGCCAACCAGTTCTCTGTCTCTGTCAATATCCTACCCCCAATACCATGTGCTCTAATTTTGCACACCAATCTCTTGTGTGGGGCTGTCAAAAGCTTTTTGAAAGTCCAGATATACCACATCCACTGGGTCTCCCTTATCCGTTCTACTTGTTAGAAAATCCCAGAAGATTAGTCAAGCATGATTTCCCCTTCATAAATCCATGCTGATTTTGACCAATCCTGTCACTGCTTTCCAAATGCATATTTCACTTGGGCAGCTGACATCCCAGCGGTATGAATATTAACTTCTCTAACTTCAAGTAATCCTTGCCTGCCCTCTCTCTTCATCCCTCCCCCTTCCCAGTTCTCCGACTGGTCTGACTGTCCTCTTTTACATTTTATTTCTGTTTGCTTTGTTGTTACTTTCTCCTAGCTAACAATGATCTATTCTACATTTTCCTTGATCTCATCCCCTTTGTCTCGTTTTCACACCTTACACTTCCTTATCTCTGTATCTCCCTCTCCCCGACTCGGTCTGAAGGGTCTCGACCTGAAACTTCTCCCATTCTTTCTATCCTGATGCTGCATGTCCCGCTGAGTTACTCCAGCAATTTATGTCTATCATCGGTTTAAACCAGCATCCACAGTTCCTCCTACAACATCTATTGTATAGTTAGGATGATCCAATAGAAAGATGCATTTTATGATTGTCATATTAGTAAAATTTCAAGTAGACTGTTGCCGCTTTCATATTCTATATTGTAATGTTTTTAATTAATATGGAATATGAACACATTCTATGTATAATCGTAATTTGTTCATCTTATTAATTTTATAGGTCTGAAAGCTGGAGGAGCTTCTGCCGGCGGCCCTGGTAGCACGTTCCATTACACGTTCCACGGTGATCCACATGCTACCTTTGCTTCCTTCTTTGGTGGATCAAGTCCTTTTGATATTTTCTTTGGTACTCATGGACGTTCAAGTAGAATGACAAATGGCTTTGTACATGAAGACATGGACATTGATGATGATGATGATCATGATCCCTTCAATGAATTTAACCATTTTGGATTTAATGGAATGAATGGATTTAATCGACGGCATCCAGACTCTCTCCATACTCGAAGGAAGGTGCAGGATCCTCCAGTAATTCATGAACTTAGAGTATCTCTTGAAGAAATCTATCATGGTTGTACCAAAAGAATGAAGATCACACGTAGACGATTGAACCCAGATGGCCAAACCACAAGGACTGAGGACAAGATTCTGAATGTTGTTATTAAAAGAGGTTGGAAAGAGGGCACAAAAATCACATTCCCTAGGGAGGGTGATGAAACCGCAACCAACATCCCAGCTGATATAGTTTTTATTCTGAAAGATAAACCTCATCTTCATTTCAAGAGAGATGGATCCAATGTAGTTTATGTCACCAAGATTACTCTTAGAGAGGTAGGTAAACAGAGCTTGCTTTTAAACCTGCTTAAAATTTTGAGACTACTTTCAACAGCATATTTTGACCTTGGTATAGAAGATAGCTTCAGGGTAATATAATGCATCTTTGTGTGCCATGTAAATGAGTTAGTGTTTTAATTTAAAGAAAAATGTAAAATACAAACTGATAAGCTTCTCACACCTATGAAACCTATTGAACCATACTGGGTTCAATTTTGCTCCTGGTTGGTAAAAAATCTTGGAGTCTGTGTAATTTCATTTTTCTCAACTAATAAGATTTAGTTCTTCACACAGTGCATGTAGCACTTAAAACATAAATGCAATAACAGAAGACGCCGTAAATGTGGAAAAACATAAGTGCAGGAAATATTTAGATAGGGCAATATTATCAGTAAATAAAAATTGAATCAATGACGTATCTGCCCACATCCCTGGGAAATATGATAAAATTAAAATGCCAATAAGAACGAGGACAGATCAGAGTGGTCTTGGCATAATGTTTGGCACAGGTATTGGAAGCCAAAGGACCTGTTCTTGTGCAATACTGTTCTATGATATCTATCTATCTATCTTCTATCTATCTATATACTTTTAAAACTGTGTGTGTGTCTGCCGACCGCCTGCCGGCTGGCTGTCACGTTCTGTTTTTTTCTCAGATAAGATTTTCGCCCTTTGATTCCCTGCTCCGCCAAAACCGGACCCTCAGACGCCACCGTATTTTCCATTTCGCCAGACGTTACGCTTGTACATTCACAAAGGCGCTGCTCGTTACGTTTAGATGTTTTTACGTACACAATTTTTAATAAAATCCTTTCCCCCCCCCCAATTTTTCAAAATCTTAAAACAAACTGCTCTCACCCATAGAATTTTGGTGAACGTTCCATCGTGTGATGTCACAATGCCCACTGCTCACAGATGTCCAATCGGAACGGATCTCATTTACATCTGCCCTTGCACCAGCCCTGCCGCCCACTCCCTCGCCTGATGTTCCAGCACGTTCCATTGTGTGATGTCACAATGCCATCCCTCACGGATGTCCAATCAGAATGGATCTCATTTACATCTGCCTTTGCCCCAGCCCCAGCCCCCCCCCACCCCCACCGCAACCTGTGTCGAAGTGCGTGATCATTTGTGTGGGAATAGAGAAAGAGGATTGGGGGTGATAGGGAGTGGGGAATAGATGGACTGTCCCCTAACCCTCCCCCTCCCCTCACTACCTCCCCACTCTTTCCCCTCTCTCCCCCCCTCCCTCCCTCCACACTCTTCCCCTCCCTCCCCTACTGCATCTCCCTCCTCCCCTCCCTGCCCCCCTCCCCCCCACCCTACCCCTCCCCCTCCCTCACTACCTCCCCACTCTTTCCCCTCTCTCTCCCCCCTCCCTCCCTCCACAGTCTTCCCCTCCCTCCCCTACCCCATCTCCCTCCTCCCCTCCCTGCCCCTCCCCACACCTCTCACCCCTCCCCCTCTCCATCTCCCTCTCCTCACACCCCCCTCCCCCCCCCTCCTCCTCCCACCCCTTCCCTCTCTTCCCCACCCCCTTCCCTCTTTCCCCCTCCCCCTCTGTCCCTCTTCCACCACTCCCCCTACCCCTCTCCCCCCTCCCTTCCTACGCTTTCACTTCTCTCCCCATTCCCCGCTTAGTGTGTGACTAGAGATTACGCTTTTACATTCACTAATGCACTCCTCATTACATTTAGACACTGTTACGTACACATTTTTAAGAAAATCCTCCCCCCCCCCCCCCCCAATATTTCAAAATCTTAAATAAATCAAACTGCTCTCACCCATAGAATGTTGGTAAACATTCCATCGTGTGATGTCACAATGCCCAATGCTCACAGATGGCCAATCGGAATGAATGATATTTACATCTGCCCTTGCACCAGCCCCAGCCCCCCCCCCCCCCCCCCCCCCCGCCCCCGCAGCCTGTGTCGAAGCGCTTGATCATTTGTGTGGGAATAGAGAAAGAGGATTGGGGGTGATAGGGAGTGGGGAATAGATGGACTGCCCCTACCCCTCCCCCTCCCTATCTACCACCCCACTCTTTCCCCCACCCCTCTCCCCCTCCCTCCACCCACACTCCCCCTCCTCCCCTTACCCCATCTCCCTCCGTCCCCCCTCCCCCCAACCTCTCACCCTTCTCCATCCCTCTCTCCCCACCCCTCTCTCCTCCCCCCTCTCCATCTCCATCTCCCTCTCCTCCCCCTCCTCTTCCCACCCCACCCCTCTCTCCCACACCGCCATTCCCTCTCCCCCACCCCCATTCCCTCTCACCCCACCACCCCCCTCCCCCCCACACAATTCCCCCCCTCTCTCCCCTACCCCATCTCCCCCCCTCCCTCCCCCCTCTCCCACACCTCTCCTCCCCTCCCCTCTCTCACACCTCTCTCCTCCCCCTCTCCATCTCCCTCTCCTCACCCCTCTCCCTCCTCCCACCCCATCCCTCTCTCCACCACCTTCCCCCCCACCCCTTTTTCCCTACCCCTCTCTCTTCTAACACTAACCCCCACCCCCCCCTCTCTCCCACCCACCACTCCCCCTACCCCTCTCCCCCTCCCCCACTCTTCCACTTCTCTCCGCCATCCCCCACCCCTCTCATCCCTCCCCTCTCTTCCCCCTCCCTCCCCACTCTTCCCCCTCCCCCTACCACTCTCCCCCTCCCTCCACACTCTTCCCCCTCTCCCCTTCCCCTATCCCTCCTCCCCCTCCCCCTCCTCCCTCTCCCCCCTCCTCCCTCTCCCACCTCCCCGCCCCTCTCTCACCCCCTCCCCTTCCCCTCTCTCACCCCCATCCCCACCCCCTCCTCCCCTTCCCCCTCCCCCCTCTCTCTCCCCCTCCATCCCCACTCTTCCCCCCCCCCTACCACTGCTGCCCCCCCCCCACCCCCGCAAACACAACGTTGGGGGAACAGACCCAACGGGTCTGCACTTGGTCTAGTATATAACTAAAACTCTAATCTTGTTATCTTCCGGTTTGGCAGAATTTCTATTTGCCCAAAAACAGTTTGCAGTAATGCTACGATTTTTATCACACCCAACCCCCTGCCCACACACCCCCAACCCCCTGCCCACACACACACCCAACCTCCGCCACACACCCCCTCCCCCACATTCCCCCCACACCATACTCTACCCCTCCTCTACACACCCCACACACACACACACACACACACACACACACACACACACACACACACACACACACACACACACACACACACACACACACACACACCTCCTCCCCTTCCACCCCTCCCCCCCCCCCCACACTCCCCTCCTACACATGAAGAGGAGGGAGGGAGTGCTCCGGGATGAGGAGAAATGAACAGCGTCTGCGCAGCTAGGGGCTATGGGTGAGTGGTGGAATATTGCGTTGGGGAATGGGTTGCGTTGGGGGACCAGGCCTCACGTGTGACTGGGACCCAACGGGTCCCACTTAGTCTAGTTATAACATTGAATTTGGAGTGGCAAATGATTTGATGTGGAGAAACAAAGTAATGAAATAAGGGTACTTTGAAAGAACCGTAGTACTGCTAAGTTAGCCATGTCCAGGGAATATGGGTTGGTTTGCTTTTGCAAATGCCCTTTCTTCAAATATGTTTAAAGGGCTAAACCAAGCTGGATTTAATCAGCCCATCCATATATCCAGGACAGAGCTAATTGGTTCAATTTTCTCCTCCCTGACAGAGGATCTAAGGGGGGGTAGAGGAACTGAAATAAATTTTCATTAGGCGAGAAATAGTATTGGGTAGGCTAATGGGACTGAAGGATGATAAATCCCCTGGGCCTGATGGTCTGCATCCCAGGGTCCTCGGGGAGGTGGCTCTAGAAATAGTGGACGCATTGGTGATCATTTTCCAATGTTCAATAGATTCATGATCAGTTTTTGTGGATTTCTAGGATAGCTAATGTTATCCCACTTTTCAAGAAAGGAGCGAGAGAGAAAACGGGGAATTACAGACCAGTTAGCCTGACTTCGGTGGTGGGTAAGATGCTGGAGTCAGTTATTAAAGAGGTAATAATGGGGCATTTGGATAGCAGTAAAAGGATTAGTCCAAGTCAACATGGATTTATGAAAGGGAAATTATGCTTGACTTGGCAGACAGGAAGCAAAGAGTAGGAGTGAACGGGTCCTTTGCAGAATGGCAGGCAGTGGTGAGTGGAGTGCCGCAAGGCTCGGTGTTGGGGCCGCAGCTGTTTACCATCTATATTAATGATTTGGAAGAGGGAATTAGGAGCAACACTAGCAAGTTTGCGGATGACACCAAGCTGGGTGGCAGTGTGAACTATGAAGAGGATGTTAGGAGGTTGCAGGGGGACCTGGACAGGTTGAGTGAGTGGGCAGATGCAGTATAATATAGATAAATGTGAGGTTATCCACTTTGGCAGCAAAAACAAGGGGGCAGATTATTATCTCAACGGGGTTAGGTTAGGTAAGGAGGTACAGCGAGACCTGGGTGTCCTTGTACACCGGTCACTGAAAGTTGGCGTGCAGGTACAGCAGGCAATGAAGAAAGCTAATGGAATGTTGGTCTTCATAACAAGAGGATTTCAATATAGGAGTAAAGAGGTTCTTTTGCAGTTGTATAGGGCTCTGGTGAGACCACATCTGGAGTATTGTGTAAAGTTTTGGTCTCCTAATTTGAGGAAGGACATCCTTGTGATTGAGGCAGTGCAGCTTAGGTTCACGAGATTGATCCCTGGAATGGTGTGACTGTCATATGAGGAAAGATTGAAAAGACTAGGCTTGTATTCACTGGAGTTTAGAAGGATGAGGGGGATCTTATAGAAACATATACAATTATAAAAGGACTGGACAAGCTAGATGCAGGAAAAATGATCTCAATGTTGGGTGAGTCCAGAACCAGGGGCCACAGTCTTGGAATAAAGGGTAGTTCATTTAAGACTGAGGTGAGAAAAAACTTTTTTACCCAGAAAGTTGTGAATTTATGGAATTCCCTGCCACAGAGGGCAGTGGAGGCCAAATCACTGGATGGATTTAAGAGAGAGTTGGATAGAGCTCTCGGAGCTAGTGGAGTCAAGGGATATGGGGAGAAGGCAGGCACGGGTTATTGATAGCGGACGATCAGCCATGATCACAATGAATGGCGGTGCTGGCTCGAAGGGTCGAATGGCCTCCTCCTGCACCTGTTTTCTATGTTTCTATGAATCAGGTGGTATCATGTAAAGTGAAGCCTAATGCCATGAGAAAAACCTCGGGCAGAAACTTCTGAGACATATTTTCATCCATATTTCTGAACCAATATGAAAGTGGCATTTACTGTGATCAAGTTGACCACCCAACTGCCTCCCATACTCTTCACTATTTTCTCTCACCAATTTTCTCAGTGTTGTGCCAGTCTTATCCATTTCTAGTCAAAGAATCTAAACCAATAGATATGTAAAGGGTACACAAAAGGCTGGAGAAACTCAGCGGGTGCAGCAGCATCTAAGGAGCGAAGGAGATAGGCGACGTTTCGGGTCAAGACCCTTCTTCAGACTGGTCAGGGATCAGGGAAACGAGAGATATATCCCTGACCAGTCTGAAGAAGGGACTCGACCCGAAACGTCGCCTATCTCCTTCGCTCCTTAGATGCTGCTGCATCCGCTGAGTTTCTCCAGCCTTTTGTGTACCCTCGATTCTCCAGCATCTGCAGTTCCTTCTTTAACACAGATATGTAAAGGCACTGTTATCAAAGAGCTTATATTCTATACTAGATTCCTCTCTTTTCTTCCCTCATTTCCATGGTAGCCGGCTTCTCAGTCACCTATCACAATCTATCTATATTTTTTAAATCACATGTATGACATTCAGTCCTTTGAATCACAGATCATCGAATTAAACAATGGATTTGGATCAAAACCAAACCATCAATTATAACCTTGGCTTCAATTTCTGTAACTTTATTAAGATTTCCATTTATTTCTCTTCTCAAAAAAATTCACATTGACACCAGAATGTTTACAGATTTGGTCTTCTAGTAATACTAGGCTAACCGCGACATAAAATCTTCCACGTCATAAAAATATTCACAGCTATTTTGTGTTTTCAGTCCGGCTTAGCCTTGGTTCTTGGGTTGGTTTACTTGGTCCTCCGCCAAACTATATTCCAACTGGAATTTAAACTGGAGGTAGTGAAGGGCGGAGGATATGTTTAGCCAGAGAGGGTTATTGGGAAGAGTAAGCCTATCTGCCCTTAGAACCATTATTTTATTATCCCACTTTTATGCCCCCAAATATTTTGATGCTAACAACACAACATTTTCATGTCTCAGCCTGCAATCTACATATAGGCTAGCTACATCCTAACCCACTTCCCCAACATCTCCATCTTCCTCACCCCCTTAAATATATCACGGATGAATATAAAACCAGCATTCAGTGGCCTAGAGCCCAATTTGAACTATCACCCAGTAGACAATACGGCAATGTCATCAACCCCTCCAAAATTGGAGCCAACCCTAAATTCTAGTACGTGATCAACTGGATTAAAAACCTGATCTCTGTGGAACTTCGCATCAGAGTGATGCAGCAGTTAGTGAGTGCAGTTGCCTCGGTTTCAGTTCATTCATGACATTGGATGCTATCTGTGCTCTCTCTGATTTACACAAAGGGGTTATCCTCCCCTTCTTGTAAATAAATGGCACAAAGAATCAAAATGGCTCTATATATGTACATGTGTATACCAGGAATATACAGTGCATTCAGGAAATGTTCAGACCCCTTCACTTTTTTCGATCCATAGGGGGGGGGGGGGGGGGGGGGGCATTTTGTTACGTTACAGCCTTATTCAAAAATTGATTAAATTCTCTTTTTTAATCATCAATCTACACACAATACCGCAAAATAAAAAATCGAAAACAGGTGTTTAGAATTTTTTGCAAGTAATTAATAAGAAATAACTGAAACATCACATTTACATAAGTATTCAGACTCCAGACCCCTTTTATTTTATTCAGTTAAAAAAAATAAACTTTTATTGTTTTGAGAACAACCTTTGGGCAGCGATTACAGCTCAAGTCTTCTTGGGTATGACGCTACAAGCTTGGCACACCTGTATTTGGGTAATTTCTCCCGTTTTTATTCCCCGATTCCTCTGCAGATTCTCTCACGCTCTGTCAGGTTGGATGGGGAGCATCGATGCACAGCTATTTTCAGGTCCGTCCAGAGATGTTCAATTGGGTTCAAGTCTGGGCTCTGGCTGGGCCACTCAAGGACATTCACAGACTTGTCACGAAGCTACTCCTGCATTGTCTTGGCTGTGTGATCAGGGCCGTTGTCCTGTTGGAAGGTGAACCTCTGCCCCAGTATGAGGTCCAGAATACTCTGGAGCATGTTTTCATCAAGGATATCTGTACTTTGCTCCGTTCATCTTTCCCTCGATCCTCACTAGTCCCCCAGTTCCTGCCGCTGAAAAACATCCCCACCGCTTGATGCTTCACTGTAGGTATTGTATTGGCCAGGTGATGAGCGGTGCCTGGTTTCCTCCAGACATGACGCTTGGCATTCGGGCCAAAGAGTTCAATCTTGGTTTGATCAGACCAGAGAATCTTGTTTCTCATGCCCTTTGGCAAACTCATCTAACTTTTACTGAGGAGTGGCTTCCGTCTGGCCACTCTACCATAAAGGCCTGATTGGTGGAGTGCAGCAGATATAGTTGTCCTTCTGGAAGGTTCTTACATCTCCACAGAGGAACTGGAGCTCTCTGTCAGAGTGACCATCGGCTTCTTGGTCACCTCCCTGACCAAAACCCTTCTCCCCCGATTGCTCAGTTTGGCTGGGCAGCCAGCTCTATGAAGACTCCTGGTGGTTTCAAATTTCTTCCATTTAAGAATGACGAAGGCCACTGTGCTCTTCAGGACCTGCAATGCTGGGGAAATTGTTTTATACCCTTCCCCCAGATCTGTGTCTCGCCACAAAGCTGTCTCGGAGATCTACGTCTCCTTTGTCTTCATGACTTGGTTTGTGCTCTGACATGCACCGTCAACTGTGGGACCTTATATAGACAGGTATGTGCCTTTCCAAATCATGTCCAATCAATCTAATTTACCACTGGTGGACTCCAGTCAAGTTGTAGAAGCATCTCAAGGATAATCAATGGAAAAAGGATGAACTTAAGTTCAATTTTGAGTGTCATAGTAAAGGGTTTGACTGGTTATGTAACTGTGATATTTCAGTTATTCCTTTTTAATTATTTTGCAAAAATTTCTAAACGCCTGTTTTCGCTTCTTCATTCTAGGGTATTGTGTGTAGATTGATGATTTAAAAAAATAATAATTTATTCCATGTTAAAATAAGGCTGTAACGTAACAAAATGTGGAAAGGGGTCTGAATATTTTCTGAATGTACTGTAGGTTCTTCCTAGATGATAGTAGAGTTCCATTCCTGAAGAACTGTTTGAAACCCGAATAGATCACAAATTGCAACTGCAACGGTGAATTGACTTCTCACAGGGGAGTAGATGCTGGCAAATCCATCCCACCAATCTCCCAAAAGTTCCTTAGTCTTTTGGGGTATGAAATGTTGTAACCTTGCCCATTCTAGTCTGCTTCCGGGAGTACGAAAATGATAGACTCTTACTTGTCCTGCAGCAGTTAATCTCTGTGCCACTTATATGTCCTTAATATTATATATTGCTACTTGCATATTTATGAAAGTTCCATTTCTTTTTAGAAGATAACTTTATGAAAAGCATATCATTGTTTTGCCCATACACAGGAAATTTGGCTATTTCAGCGTTGGTGGGTTGATATCCTCTGGTAGTAATCTTGTAGCAGCTTGATTTTGACAGTTCACTAAATATATTTCCAATATCGTATCAGATTGGAGTTTTCAAACAAAAAATGTTTGGTATCTTGAAGTTGATCTAAATGGGACGTTACTTTTGATGACTGCTGATGAACAGAAGATCCACGTTTTGCGGCATTTGGAAGCAAGTTGTTCCCCTCCCCTTGCAAGCAACAAAACAATTTGCTGGAGGAGCAGCATTTTGGGAGGGGGGGGGGGATTGCCCATGTTTTGGGTTAAAACCCTGCAACAGGACTAACCATGAACAGAGGCGACAGCCAGTAAGTTAAACCGTTGCATGACTTGCACAATAAATGGTAGACTTTGGAAAGCAGGGAGACCTTGAGGTACAGGTATATAGTTCCCAGAAGGTGGAGACACCGGTAGGTAGGATGGTAAAGAGGCATTTCATCGGTCAGGACATTGAGTACAGAAATTGGGACGTCATTTAAGACGTCGGTGACCACACTGGGTTTATTGTGTACAGTTCTGCTTGCATACCTACAGAGTCATAGAATAATACAGTGTGGAAACAGGTCATTCGTACAACACTGGTCCCACCTGCCCATGTTTGGTCCATATCCCTCCAAACCTGTCCTAGCCATGTACCTGTCTAACTGTTTCTTAACTGTTGGGATAGTCCCTGCCTCATCAACCTCCTCTTGCAGCCTGCTCAATTATTTCTGTGAAAAAGTTACCCCTCCAGATTCCTATTAAATCCTTTCACCTTAAGCCTATGTCCTCTGGTCCTCGATTCACCTACTCTAGGCAAGCAACTGTGCATCTACCTGATCAATTCTTCTCAAGATTTTATACACCTATATAAGATCATCCGTCATCCTCCTGCGCTCCAGGGAATAGAGTCCCAGCCTATTCAACCTCTCCCCATAGCTCAGACCCCCCAGTCCTGGTAACATCCTTGTAAATCTTTTCTGTACCCTTTCCAGCTTGACAACATCTTTCCTATGACATGGTGCCCAGAACTGAATACAATACTCTCAAGGTGCTCTCATCAACGTCGTATACAACGGCAACATGACCTCCCAACTTCTATGTTCAAAATGTATACACAAAAGGAAGGATGTTATTAAGCTAGAAAGGTTGTGTAGAAAGGCTTACGAATATATTACTAGACTGGAAGGCTTGAGTTATAAGGATAGGCTGGGGCTTTCATCCTGAGAATTTATGAGGTTGAGGGATAAAAGATTTATAAATTCTTAAAGGGCCTGTCCCACAGGCAATTTTTAGGCGACTGCCAGCAACTAGGCTGTCGCCACACGGTTGCTGAGGTGTCGCCTGAATGGTCGTGAGTAGTCTCCTCAGTCGCCCAAAGAGTCGTGGCGTTTTTCTGGTCAACGCTGGATTTTGAAATGTTCAAAACTCGTCGGCAACCGCAGGCTTGTCGTAGCTTGTCTTCTCCTGACATTGGTGCTGTCATAGGTTGCCGCCAGGATGCCGTAGGTTGTCGCCAAGATGTCGCTGGTGCTGACTTCGGTGAATTCCATTGTCTTCGTCGCCGGCAGTCACCTAAAAAATCGCCTAGTGGGACAGGCCCTTTAGGGACACAGATAAGGTGGTTGGTCACGGTCTTTCCCACAGGGTTGGGGAATCTAATGCACAAGGGCATATATTTAAAGTAAGAGGGGAAATATTTAACAGAGACCCGAGTGGCAATTATTTCACAAAGAGGGTGGTTGGTATGGAATGAGTTGCCAGAGGAGCTGTAGAGCTCTGTACAATTACAGAGAGAAAGATCCAGTGTGGCAAATATCTCAGTGATGGCCAATGAGTCTGGGGATTGTCCTCCCCAAGAACCTGAGGGATATCCTTGTGCCCAAGAGCAGACCGGAAAAAATGGAGAGTATTTTGGGAACTTACCAGCTTGTGGCACATGAAACCATCCATCCATCCATCTAATCTTGTTTGTACCTATATTTGTTTCCGAAACTGCGCAAAAGCAGTACACGATAGCGCTACAATTTTTGGCCCACTACTCACCATTGTCCTGTGATGTGCAGTAACAAGTTTCGTTCAGATTGATGTTATATTTTACGTTATTGACATTTAACACTTAAAACACACGTAAAACAGCGCTCCCCCCCCACCCCCCCTCTCCTGCCCCTCTCCTCCCCCTCTCCTCCCCCTCTCCTCCCCCTCTCCTCCCCCTCTCCTCCCCCTCCCCCTCTCCTCCCCCCTCTCCTCCCCCTCTCCCCCCTCTCCTCCCCCCCCTCTCTCTCCCCCCCCTCTCCTCCCCCCCCTCTCCTCCCCCCCCTCTCCTCCCCCCCCTCGTCCCTCCCCCCTTCCCCCCTCCTCCCCCTCTCTCCCCCCTTCCTCCCCCTCTCCTCCCCCCCCCCTCCCCCTCCTCCCCCCCCTCCTCACCCCACTCTCCTCCCCCCCCTCTCCTCCCCCCCCTTATCTCCCCCCCTCCCCCTCCACCTCCCCCCCCTCCTCCTCCCCCTCCTCCCCCTCTCCTCCCCCCCCCGTCCTTCCCCCCTCTCCTCCCCCCCTCTCCTCCCCCCCTCCCTCCCCCCCCTCTCCTCCCCCCCCTCTAAGTCCTCCCCCCCCTCTCCTCCCCCCCCTCTCCTCCCCCCCCTCTCCTCCCCCCCCCTACCCCCGCTTCCTCCCCCCCCCCTCTCCTCCCTCCTTTTTTTTTCCCCCCCCCCTTTTCCCCCCCCCTCCACCTCTCCTCCCCTCACTCTCACTCTCTCTGCCCTTCTGTCCCTGCCCCCCCCCCTCTCTAGACGCGCCTACAAGGTGGGAGCTATGCGTCAGTGGATAGGGTGGGGATGGGGTAAAAGGCGCCAATATTAATATAATAATATCAAGGGGGATGGTTAGTATGTGTGGGGGGGTGGTTAGTGTGTGTGTGAAGCAGTACACGATAGCGCTACAATTTTTGGCCCACTTTACTCACCATTGTCCTGTGATGTGCAGTAACAAGTTTCGTTCAGATTGATGTTATATTTTACGTTATTGACATTTAACACTTAAAACAATGTAAAACAGCGCCCCCCTCCACCCCCTCCCCCCTCTCTCCTCCCCCTCCCTCTCCTCCCCCCCCTCCTCCCCCCCCTCCTCCCCCCCCCCCCCCCCTGCCCCCCCCTCCTCCCCCCCTCTCCTCTCCTCCCCCCCCACTCCTCCCCCCCCCTCCCCCTCCCCCCTCTCCTCCCCCCTCTCCTCCCCCCCCTCTCCTCCCCCCCTCTCTCCCTCCCCCCCCCCTCTCCTCCCCCCCCTCTCCCCCCCCCTCTCCTCCCCCCCCTCTCCTCCCCCCCCTCTATCCTCCCCCCCCCTCTCCTCCCCCCCCTCTCTCTGCCCCCCCTCTCCTCCCCCCCCCTCTCCTCCCCCCCCCTCTCCTCCCCCCCCCCCTCTCCTCCCCCCCCCTCTCCCCCCCCCCTCTCCTCCCCCCCCTTCTCCCCCCCCCTCTCCTCCCCCCCTCTCCTCCCCCCCTCTCCCCCCCCTCTCCTCCCCCCTCTCCTCCCCCCCCCTCTCCTCCCCCCCCCCTCTCCCTCCCCCCCCCCTCTCCTCCCCCCCCTCTCCTCCCCCCCTCTCCTCCCCCCCCTCTCCTCCCCCCCCCCTCTCCCCCCCCCCCTATCCTACCCCCCCTCTCCTCCCCCCCCTCTCCTCCCCCCCCTCTCCTCACCCCCCCCTCTCCTCCCCCCCCCCTCCTCCCCCCCCCTCCTCCCCCCCCTCTCCTCCCCCCCCTCTCCTCCCCCCCCCTCTCCTCCCCCCCCTCCCCCCCCCTTTTTCCCCCCCCTCCTCCCCCCCCCTCTCCTCCCCCCCTCTCCCTCCCCCCCTCTCCTCTCCCCCCCCTTCCTCCCCCCCCCCTCTCCCCCCCCCCTCCCCCCCCCCTCTCCTCCCCCCCCTCTCCTCCCCCCCCCTCTCCTCCCCCCCCTCTCCTCCCCGCCCTCCCCCCCCTCCCTCTCCCCCCCCTCTCCCCCCCCCCTTCCCCCCCCCTCTCCTCCCCCCCCCCCTTTCCCCCCCCTCCACCTCTCCTCCCCCTCCACTCTCACTCTCTCTGCCCTTCTGTCCCTGCCCCCCCCCCCCTCTCTAGACGCGCCTGCACAGGTGGGAGCTATGCGTCAGTGGATAGGGTGGGGATGGGGTAAAAGGCGCCAATATTAATATAATATCAAGGGGGAAGGTTAGTATGTGTGGGGTGGTGGTTAGTGTGTGTGTGACGCCGCAGTCCCCCCTCTCCCCCCTCCCCTCTCCCCCCCTCCCTCTCCCCCCCCCTCCCCCCCCTCTCCCCCCCCTCCCTCTCCCCCCCCCCCCTCCCTCTCCCCCCCTCCCTCTCCCCCCTCCCTCTCCCCCCCCCCCCTCCCTCTCCCCCCCTCCCTCTCCCCCCCTCCCTCTCCCCCCCTCCCTCTCCCCCCCTCCCTCTCCCCCCCCTCCCTCTCCCCCCCCCCCCCCCCCTCCCTCCCTCCTCTCCCCCCCTCCCTCTCCCCCCCCTCCCTCTCCCCCCCCTCCCTCTCCCCCCCCCCCCCCTCTCCCCCCCCTCCCTCTCCCCCCCCTCCCCTCTCCCCCCCCTCCCTCTCCCCCCCCCCCCTCCCCCCCCCTCCCTCTTCCCCCCCTCCCCCTCCTCCCCCCCCCCCTCCCTCTCCCCCCCCGTCCCTCTCCCCCCCCCCTCCCCTCCCCCCCCTCCTCTCCCCCCCCTCCCTCTCCCCCCCCCCTCCCCCCTCCCTCTCCCCCCTTCCCCCTCCCCTCCCTCTCCCCCCCCTTGCATTGGGGAAACGGGGCCCACAGGTCCGCTCTTGGTCTAGTCTACCCAAAAATTCAAGTGGATGTCACTGGTTGCACACTTTAAACATTTAAATTGTAATCACTGCTATAGTAGCTGTGTTTTGACCTTGTGTGTGGCGAGTTCATTCATGAGATAAAAATAGAAGTGAGATTTGTGAAGCCAGATGAGGGGGGGAAATGGGTGTGAGTCAAGAAGGGGGTACAGGGAAGAGAGGAGGAAGTAGTAAAAAGGGTGTTGTTTGTAGGTTTGTTACCTAAACCTGGAAAATGGTCAGATACGTTCTTGTCTTAACTGAGCAAACATAATGCTGGTATTCTAGAATTGAGGTTAGGTGTAGTGAAATGTAAATGTAGTCTTCTACTCGGACTCAGGGGAGTCTGGTCTGTGTAATGGACGGCACTACATGAACAACTCTGCAATTTCTTGCTCGATTCTTGTTCAATGGATTAAGTTTCTTTATCTTTGCAAGTGTTGGTGCATCAAATAAAAAAAGTTTCTGGAATATGATATCTCATTCAGGAATATATCTTGTGTAATATATGAGTCAAACATGGGGATTTGTATTACATGGCAGCCATGTAACAACTCGGGGTTTAAATCATGAAGCTTGGAAGTCGGGTGGAAGCGGAACTCGGGATGTTTAGAAGGTCGGTAGTACTGTATACATATCCTATGTTTAATGGTCTCCAGTGATGGGATGTGCTGCAGCATTGTTTCAGTTTTTTTTAATTAAACTTTTAGTTAAATATACTAAGGTATGTAAAAGCAGTCTTATTTTCTCCATTTTGTCTAATTGAGTGTAATTTTTTTTGGAAAATAATTGTGCAGTACACTTACAGATCTTCCCCAGGTTACAGCAGGGTTATATTCCAGAGAATTGTTTGTTATCTGGCATAAGATGGCTACAAAAATAGCTTGTCCATATAAATAAATAGTCTGGAGAAGCATTGTTTTGCCTTTCTTCATAATAAAACTGCAATGAACAAATTTAGCCTTTGCCTACCTCTGGCATATCTATGGTATACTTTTAAAATATTTTACTGCAGAAGAGGTTTTTTATTGTTATTGATGTTTTTAAAAAGGACATTGCTGCCAGCAATGATCTTTGTATCATTTGCCAGATGATACAAAGATACGTGGAGGGGCAGTTGGTGTAGAGAGAGCAGGGATTCTGCAGTAGGACTTGAACAGGTTGGAAGAGTGGGCTGAGAAGTGGCAGATGGAATACAAGGTGTGGAGTAATGCATTTTGGTAGTAGGAATAAAGGGGTTGGATATTTTCAAAATGGGGAGAGAATTCAGAAATCAGAGGTGCAAAGGGACTTAATTTAAACAAAATAAATAAAGTTAATTTGCAAGTCGAATCATTACTAAGGAAGGCAAATGCAGTGCTAGCATTTATTTTGAGAGGCCTAGAATACAAAAAAAGGGATGTAATGCTTAGGCACTGATCCGACTACATTTGAGTATTGTGAGCAGTTTTGGATGTGGTGCCATGGAGAGTGTACAAAGGCGGTTTAAGAGAATTATCCCAGGAATGATTGGGTTAACATATGATGAGCGTTGGAAGCCACTGGGCCTTAACTTGCTGGATTTTAGAAGGATGAGGGGACACCTCATTGAAACTTAGCGAATAGTGAAAGGCCTGGATAAAGTGAATGTGGGGAGAATGTTTCCACTAGTGGTAGAGTCTAGGACCAGAGGCTATAGCTTCACAATAAAAGAATGTACCTTTAGAAAGGAGATGAGGAAGAACTTCTTTAGTCTGAGGGTGGTGAATCTGTGAAATTCATTGCCACAGACGGCTGTGGAGGCTAAGTCAATGGATATTTTTAAGGCCGAGATTGACATAATCTTGATTAGTAAGGGTGTCGGGTTATGGGGAGAAAGCAGGAGAATGTGGTTGAGAGAGAATGATTGAATGGCGGAGTAGACATGATGGACTGAATGGCTTACATCTGCTCCTAGAACTTATGAAATCTTTCCCCTCTCACCTTAAACTTAGAGCCTCCAGTTCTTGATTTCCCTTACTCTGAGTAAAAGACTCTGCGTTAACCTTATCTAATGATTTTATAAACCTTTATAAGATCACCCATCAGTCTCCTAAACGCCAAGGAATAAAATCCCAACCAATCCAAATAGCTTAGGCTCTCAAGCCCTGGCAACGCCCTCATAAATCTTCTGCACTTAACTCAGGATGACCATAGTTAAAGTGCATAAAAAATAATTCTATTGGCCTGGCTAGTATATTTCTTGATCGATGCTTCTAAAAACAAAATTATGTTGTTATTATAATAGCATATTGGCTATGTTATGGCATAGTTGTTAACATAATTTAACATGGTTGTTAAATTAGAAAGTTTCCAAGGGAATGTGCAAGTCTTCCTTAAAATTACCTAAACTCAAAAGGTGTGGCATTAAGGTAGAGCTCCCAAGTTACTTTTTTACCTCATTATATATCATTGTAGATGATACTGGTGTTCCAGAGCAAGAAATAGCATCAGCCTAGATTCTAAAAGTACTAATTTGGAGTATTGCGTCCAGTTGTGGTTGTCCCATAACAGGATGGATTTGGAAGCTTTGAAAAGTGTGCAGAGATTTATCAGAAGGATACCTGGATTAGGGGGTATTAGGTACAGGTGGAGATTGGACAGATTTGGATTGTATTCTCTGGAATGCTGGAGGTTGCGGGAAGACGTGATGAAAGTATATAAAATTATGAGAGGCATAGAAAGGTTAGACAGTCAAAACCATTTTCCCAGGATGGAAACATCTAACACTAGAGGGCATAACTTTAAGGTGAAAATGGCAAAGTTTAAAGGAGATATGGAGGGTGGGCACATTTTTTTACACAGTGGTGCTGCCAGGGATGGTGGTTCAGGTAAATACTATTGTAGCATTTGACAGACTTGATTTGGCATATGGATATGCAGAGATATGAAGTATGTGCAGCCAGCTAAGAGTTGGTGTTGGCATCGTGTTCCACATTATATTATGTGCTGTTCTATGTTCTAAGTGTGAGTCTCCATGATTGGATGTTATTCATTCAGAGAAGATTAGATGCGAGACAAATGCTTTTCTGACCCTTTGTCTTTTGGGATCCTTCCTTCAGACTGTAACTTGTTCACCTTTTCAAAGGCATCATATCTGGAGCACTTTATAGGTCAGATGTCATCAACAATTTTGAAGGAATATTTAAAAAATCCTGTTACGATTCTGTCAAAGTATAAGAGGCTATCAGAAATGCAATAGACAATAGGTGCAGGAGTAGGCCATTTGGCCCTTCAAGCCAGCACCGCCATTCAATGTAATCATGGCTGATCATCCCCAATCAGTACTCCGTTCCTGCCTTCTCCCCATATCCCCTGACTCCGCTATTTTTAAGAGCCCTATCTTGATAGCATCCAGAGAACCTGCCTCCACCGCCCACTGAGGCAGAGAATTCCACAGACTCACCACTCTCTGTGAGAAAAAGTGTTTCCTCGTGTCCGTTCTAAATGGCTTCCTCCTTATTCTTAAACTGTGGCCCCTGGTTCTGGACTCCCCCAACATCGGGAACATGTTTCCTGCCTCTAGTATGACCAAGCCCTTAACAATCTTATATGTTTCAATGAGATCCCCTCCCATCCTTCTAAACTCCAGAGTGTACAAGCCCAGCTGTTCCATTCTCTCAGCATATGACAGTCCTGCCATCCCGGGAATTAGTTTTGTAAACCTACGCTGCACTCCCTCAAAAGCAAGAATGTCCTTCCTAAAATTAGGGGACCAAATCTGCACACAATACTCCAAGTGTGGTCTCACTAGGGCTCTGTACAACTGCAGAAGAACCTCTTTGCTCCTATATTCGATTCCTCTTGTTATAAAGGCCAACATGCCATTCGCTTTCTTCACTGCCTGCTGTACCTGCATGCTGTACTTTCATAGACTGATGTACAAGGACCTCCCCCCCCCCCCCCCCCCCCCCAGATCCGGTTGTACTTCCACTTTTCCCAACTTGACGCCATTTTGATAGTAATCTGCCTTGCTGTTTTTGCTACCAAAGTGGATAACCTCACATTTATCTGCATTAAACTTCATCTGCCATGCATCTGCCCACTCCCCCAACCTGTCCAAGTCACCCTGCATTCTCATAGCATCCTCCTCACAGTTCACACTGCCATCCAGCTTTGTGTCATCTGCAAATTTGCTAATGTTACTTTGAATCCCTTCATCCAAATCATTGATGTATATTGTAAATAGCTGCGGTCTCAGCACCGAGCCTTGCGGTACCCCACTAGTCACTGCCTGCCATTTTGAAAGGGACCCATTAATCCCTACTCTTTGTTTCCTGTCTGCCAACCACTTCTCTATCCATGTCAGCACTCTACACCCCATTACCATGTGCCATAATTTTGCCCACTAATCTCCTATGTGGGACCTTATCAAATGCTTTCTGAAAGTCCAGGTACACTACATCCACTGGCTCTCCCTTGTCCATTTTCCTAGTTACATCTTCAAAAAATTCCAGAAGATTAGTCAAGCATGATTTGCCCTTCGTAAATCCATGCTGACTCGGACCGATCCTGTTACTGCTATCCAAATGTGCGGCTATCTCATCTTTTATGATTGACTCCAGCATCTTTCCCACCACTGATGTCAGGCTAACTGGTCTATAATTCCCCGTTTTCTCTCTCCTATCTTTCTTAAAAAGTGGGATAACATTAGCTACCCTCCAATCCACAGGAACAATCCACAGGAGTCTATAGAACATTGGAAAATTATCACCAATGCATCCACGATTTCTAGAGCCACTCCCTTAAGTACCCTGGGATGCAGACCATCAGGCCCTGGGGATTTAACAACCTTCAGTCCCATCAGTCTATCCCACACCATTTCCTGTCTAATGTGGATTTCCTTCAGTTCCTCTGTCACCCCAGATCCTCTGGCCACTGCTATATCAGGAAGATTGTTTGTGTCCACCTTAGTAAAGACAGATCCAAAGTACCTGTTCAACTCATCTGCTATTTCCTTGTTCCCCATAATAAATTCACCTTTTTCGGTCTTCAACGGTCCAACTTTGGTCTTAACCAATAACTAGGCTTAGCTAATTTTTTCCTCTTCCCATACCTAAAGAAGCTTTTACTGTCCTGCTTTATATTCTTGGCTAGCTTACCTTCGTACCTCATCTTTTCTCCCCGTATTGCCTTTTTGGTTATCTTCTGTTGTTCCCCAACATTACTGAATCTTCTTGCTTCCGGCTCATCTTTGCTACGTTGTACTTCTTCACTTTAATTTTTATAGTCCCTGATGTCTCTTGTCAGCCATGGTCATCCCTTTCTCCCCTTGGAATCTTTCTTCCTCCAAGGAATGAACTGATCCTGCACCTTCTGTATTATTCCTAGAAACATCTGCCATTTTTGTTCCACTGTCATCCCTGCTAGTGTATCTTTCCAATTAACTTTGGCCAGCTCCTCCCTCATGGCCCCTTTATTCAACTGCAACACTGACACCTCCGATCTACTCTTCTCCCTCTCCAATTGTAGATTAAACCTGACCATGTTATGGTCACTGCCTCCTGATGGCTCATTAACCTCGAGGTCCTTTATCAAATCTGGTTCATTACATAACACTAAATCCAGAATTGCCTTCTCCCTGGTAGGCTCCAATACAAGCTGTTCAAAGAATCCACCATGAAGGCACTACAAAGTCCCTTTCTTGGGGTCCAGTACCAACCTGATTTTCCCAGTCTACCTGCATGTTGAAATCTCCCATAACAATCACAGCATTACTTTTACTACATGCCAATTTTAACTCCTGATTCAACTTGCGCCCTATGTCCAGGCTACTGTTTGGGGGCCTGTAGATTAGTCCCATTAGGGTCTTTTTACCCTTACAATTCCTTAGTTCTATCCATACTGACTCCACATCTCCTGTTTCAATGTCACCCCTTGCAAGGGTCTGAATTTCATTCCTCACCAACAGGGCAACCCCACCCCCTCTTCCCACCTGTCTGTCTTTTCGATAGGAGGTATACCCATGAATATTCAGTTTCCAGCCCTGGCCCTCTTGCCGCCATGTCTCGGTAATTCTCACAACATCATACTTGCCAGTTTCTAACTGAGCCTCAAGCTCGTCCACTTTATTCCTTATACTTCACACATTCATATACAGTACTTTGAACCCGTATTCACTTCCCCCCTCGCAATTGGCCCTGACCTTACTCTGTTGTCCATTCTCAAGCTTTCCTTCCCATTAATTCGAGAATCTTTGGCAATTTTTCCTGTAGCCACTTCCCCTTCAACTCCAGCTTTATACTACCAATTTGTCAATCCCTCCCCCCCACTATTTAGCTTAAACCCACACGTGTAGCCCTATCAAACCTGCCTGCCAGAATGTCGGTCCACCTCCAGTTAAGGTGTAACCCGTCCCTTTTGTACAGGTCACCCGTACCCCAGAAGAGATCCCAGTGGTCTATAAATCTAAATCCTTGCTCCCTGCTCCAGTCCCTCAGCCACACATTCAGATCCCCTATCTCCCTGTTCCTGTCCTCACTAGCACGTGGTACTAGAAGGAATCCAGAGATAACCACCCTAGAAGTCCGGCATTTCAGTCTTCTTCCCAACTCTCCGAAGTCATGTTGGAGAACCTCCTTCCTCTTGTTCCCGATGTCGTTTGTACCAACGTGCACAACTACTGCCGGCTGTTCACATTCTCTCTCGGAGATGTTCAGAATTCGGCTCCTGAACCCTGGCACCAGGGAAGCAACAGACCATCCTCGCATCTCGTCTGCCGCCACAGAATCTCCTGTCCACTCCTCGGACAATGGAGTCACCCACCACTAGGGCTCTGCCCGACATCGGTCTCGCCGGTCGAGTCCCATCTCCAAGATTGGAGCCACCGCGTGTCCACCGCTCGGGCTGGAGACATCGTCTCCGCAGACAGTTCCCAAGAGGGCCTACCTGTTTTCATTAGGCACAGCCACCTTGGTCTTCCGCACTCCACGATTTCCACCCTTTCTCTCCATCACACACCTTGCTTCTTCCCGTATCTTCGGCGTGACTACCTCACTTGGGTCCAGTCCAGGAAACTCTTGTTTTCCCGGATGGACCTGAGGTCATCCAACTGCTTCTCCAGTGCTGCAATACGGTCCTTTAGGAGCTGAAGCTGGACACACTTGCCACAGTTGTAGCAGCCAGAGGCTCCATCTGTGTCCCTGGGCTCCCACATTCTGCAAGCCTCACACTGTCTCATCTGGTCTGACATTTGTTCACAGCGTTCTGTCCTCTCGAGCTTTATGCGTAGCCTCCTTTCCTCAGCCTCCTCGCCGAAGACTCTCGAGCCAAAGATTCACACTTTTCTCACAAGGCCGCTCCCTAAGAGCCGTCTTGCTTATATTGACATAAATTGCCTAATTTACCAATTTACAAACCAAATTCCTCAATGGTAAATTTACCAATTTACAAACCAAATGCACAGTGCTACTGTTGGACAAATGGATTATGCTCTATAAGGCATCCAAAGTGTATGGTTGAGGGAAAGCTGCTTCACGATTCTGATTTGCCTTTCAGAAATCCTTTGCCAATAAACAATAGGTGCAGGAGTAGGCCATACGGACCTTCAAGCCAGCACCGTCTTTCAATGTGATCATGGCTGATCATTCACAATCAGTACACCATTCCTGCCTTATCCCCATATCCCCTGACTGCTATCTTCAAGAGCCATATGTAGCTCTCTCTTGAAAGTTTCCAGCGAACTGACATCCACTGCCTCTGAGGCAGAGAATTCCACAGACTTACAACTGTGAAAAAGTGTTTCCTCATCTCCATTCTAAATGGCTTGCCCCTTATTCTGAAACTGTGGCCCCTGGTTCTGGACTCCGCCAACATCGGGAACATGTTTCCTGCCTCTAGCGTGTCCAAACCCTTAATAATCTTATATGTTTCAATAAGATTCCCTCTCGTCCAAACATAGAAACATAGAAATTAGGTGCAGGAGTAGGCCATTCAGCCCTTCGAGCCTGCACCGCCATTCAATATGATCATGGCTGATCATCCAACTCAGTACCTGCCTTCTCTCCATACCCTCTGATTAGGGGCCCCATCCAACTCACTCTTAAATATCCCTCGTCCTTCTAAATTCCAGAGTATACAAGCTCCATTCTCTCAGCATATGACAGTCCCGCCATCCCGGGAATTAACCTTGTGAACCTACGCTGCACTCCGTCAATAGCAAGAATGTCCTTTGATGGGGTTATCTAGAATCCTGTGATCAATGGATACTTTTCATTCTGAATTAGGTATTGGCTCTAATATTTAACCATAAATTGTTATACCAGCTGTGGATCGCTGGAAGCCTATTACTAATATCTCTAGACAAAAGCAGACGCAAATACTGTAGTAACTCAGTAGGTTAGGTAGCATCCATGGAGAACATGGAACTAACCCAAAATGTCACCTATCCATCTTCTCCAGAGCTGCTACCCGACTTGCTGAGTTACTCGAGCACAATATCAGACAAAACAAGATAAACCAAAAGCAAGTCTTGTTAAAAGAACAATCAAGTAATAGTATTACAGTGATTGTTGGCAGAAAACTGGAAAAGTAAACTTAACAGCATATTTAGGAATTCACACAAAACTGAATTTGGAGTCGTGGAGGGAAGCAGAAGATGATAGTGGTAGGCTGTTTCTTGGTGCCTCAAAGATCGGTGCTAGGACCATTGATGTTTATGTTTTATATCAACGATTTGGAAGAGAATTTACATGATTAGTAAGTTTGCGGATGACATACAAATGTGGTTGGTATCATAGATATCGAACATGGTTATCAAACATAATAGCCGGAATATTGATCAAGTGGGCAAAGGAAGGTTAATGGAGTTTGACGCACATGATGTGATGCAAATGTAGAATCTGTGGAATTCTCTGCCACAGAAGGCAGTGGAGGCCAATTCACTGGGGACACTCAAGAGACAGTTGGATATAGTTCTTGGGGCCAATGGAATCGAGGGATATGGGGAGAAAGCAGGAACGGGGTACTGATTCTGGATGATCAGCCATGGCAGTGCTGGCTCAAATGGCCGAATGCCCTACTCCTGCATCCATGTTCTATGAAGAGATCATTCTAATCAGCAGGTAGTTATTTTAATAGCGTGTATTTGCCCAGTCCCATCACAGACTCCATATAACCTTTTTAAGCAGAATTTAGTCGAGGAGATTTGGGCAGTGTCTAAATGATCAACAATACTAATTAATTGTTTCCTGAGTGTTGAACTACAACATTTCCCCTCAAAATTAATAAACGGTTAAAATAAATGAATTTCTCCTTTTCCATTTTGTGTATATATTTTGTTTATGTTAAGTTTTTGTCAAATGAAAGTGCTTCTAAATATCTTAGTACAATAAAATATTTGTTTACTTTCATAGGCCTTATGTGGTTGTACAGTTAATATCCCTACAATTGATGGCAGAGTGATTCCCCTACCTTGCAATGATGTTATCAAGCCCGGAACTGTGAAGAGGCTGAGAGGAGAGGGTTTACCATTTCCTAAGACTCCAAATCAACGTGGTGACTATATAGTAGAGTTCCATATAAAATTTCCTGACAAAATGCCTCCGACAACAAAAGAAATCCTGAAACAACATCTACCTGTCTCTTAAAACTCAAATCAAAGCAATATATTGTGCCAGACGTTTGAAGAAACAAGCAAGGGTATTACATTATCTAATATAATGCAACATCTTTTAAAGAAAATTATAAATTCTAAGAAAGCTTTCAGTTCTTTAATATGTTAAGCCTTAAGAGCTTAACAAGGGTAAATGCAAAATAACTACTGAACCTGTTGTAGTTAACAAAAAAATCTTAATGCATTCTGAAATATTTTTCAGCAGTATTTTGAGGATGTGAAGCAGAACTATATTTAAATATAATTAAATGTGTATGTATTTTAAAAGTTATGGTGTGGAGCTGTATCTCCAAAGTTGGGTTTGACCAGTGCAGAGCAATTATTGTAGCAGTTAAACAATCTGCATGGTAAACCAGAAATTTAATTTGACAGATGACGTTTTAAGTGTATTATTCTTCAAAAGAAAAGCAAAATAATTGTAAACAAAATAGCAGTAGTATTAATGCACAGGTCAACACAGTGCCATAGAAAGGTGGGATTTTATTTGAACCATGGAATAACACATGCGAGTTTACAAAAAATCACTACCAAGAAAGTTTGGAGTTTTGTAAAGCTGTAGAATATATAAATGTAGCAATATTGGTTGTAGTTGTTTTTTTAAGTTGCACAATCAAATTTGCATTTAATCCCATTTTCTGAAAGCAATATATGCCATCTGCATTTTATAGCTCTCATTTCAAGCAAGTTTGGTTGGAGAAGCTACATCCATCTTGAGTACAAAGGTGTGTGTATGTGTGTATATATATATATATATATATATATATATATATATATATATATATATATATATATATATATATAGTGCCCTCCATAATGTTTGGGACAAACCCATCATTTATTTATTTGTCTCTGTACTCCACAATTTGAGATTTATAATAGAAAAAATCACATGTGGTTAAAGTGCACATTGTCAGATTTTAATAAAGGCCATTTTTATACATTTTGGTTTCACCATGTAGAAATTACAGCAGTGTTTATACATAGTCCCCCTATTTCAGGGCACCATAATGTTTGGGACACAGCAATGTCATGTAAATGAAAGTAGTCATGTTTAGTATTTTCTTGCATATCCTTTGCATGCAATGACTGCTTGAAGTCTGTGATTCATATACATCACCAGTTGCTGGGTGTCATCTCTGGTGATGTTCTGCCAGGCCTGTATTGCACCAATCTTTAGCTTATGTTTGTTTTAGGGTCTAGTCCCCTTCAGTTTTCTCTTCAGCGTATAAAAGGCATGCTCAATTGTGTTCAGATCGAGCGATTCACTCAAGAATTGACCATTGTTTAGCTTTGTTGCTGCTGATTTCAAAGCTAAAAAAATGTTGATTCTTGAGTGGCCAAGTCAATCACTCGATCTGTTGTCTTGCTGTAGAATGAACCGCCGGTCAATGTTTTGAGGCATTTGTTTGAACTTGAGTAGAGAGGATGTGTCTTGACACTTCAAAATGCTACTACCATCAGCAGTTGTATCATCAATGAAGATAGGTGAGCCAGTAGCTTCAGTAACCATACATGCCCAGGCCATAACACCCCTACCACCGTGTTTCACAGATGAGGTGGGATGCTTTGGATCTTGGGCAGTTTCTTCTCTCCTCCATACTTTGCTCTTGCCATTACTCTGATATAAGTTCATCTTCGTCTCATCTGTCCACAAGACCTATTTCCAGAACTGTGATTGCTCTTTTAAGTACTTCCTGGCAAACTGTAACCCGGCCATCCTATTTTTACGGCTAACCAGTAGTTTGCATCTTGCAGTGTAGCCTCTGTATTTCTGTTCATTAAGTCTTCTGCGGACTGTGGTCATTAACAAATCCACACCTGACTCCTGGGTAGTGTTTCTGATCTGTCGAACAGGTGTCAGAAAATGTCTAAAAATACCCTTTAATAAAACCTGACAATGTGCAATTTAACCACATGTATTTTTTTTCTATTATAAATCTTAAAAATTGTGGAGTACAGAGGCAAATAAATAAATGATGGGTCTTTGTCCCAAACATTATGGAGGGCACTGTATATAGTTACTATTAGTGGTAATGTACAAACTAAATGCATTATTTCAGATGTCACATATAAAAACCAAGCACCATCTTGCAGTTGTTTCTGAGTCACAGAGCAAATAACTTTGTATACTGAAGTACTCTAACTTTTTAAATCAAAGCTGGAACTTGCACATTTGGAAAACTTAGTAAAACTCAGAAAAACACTTTTTCTTAGATGTTTATCACTTGTCATGTGTCTTACTTTGTACTTTGCCCAGTTTTGTGTGAATTCCAAAATATGCTGTAATGTTTTTGTTTCCAGTTTTCTGCCAATAATCACTGTAATCCTTTTCCTGATATGTCTTGACAAAAACAAGACTTGTTTTTGGTTTATCTTGTTTTGTGTAATATTATGACTTGTGCCACTTTTTATTCATTCAGCTTTCCCTTCATTACCACGCAAATGATAAAAATAGGCTTGATGTTTGCCTTTTCAGTTTTTACAATAATACAATTTGATAAACTTGTTTGCAATAGTCACACCATTATTCTCCCCTGGCTTAGACTCTGAATCATTGCCTCCTGTCCAGTACTCTTCATTTTGTTTAGAGATTTAGTTATGAATTTCAGTCATTCATACTAGGGCCATGGCTTAAGTTGCTACATTCAAAACCTCTCAGGACGAAGATGATGTAAGCAAGGGTGAAGTTTATTCTGGAGGATTTAATTTTTCTTTGGACAATCAATCAATCAGATTTATTCATCACATAAAGTGCAGTGAAATGAACTTGCCAGCAGCGGTACAATCAAAAAAGAACACACAATACAGAATAAAATGTAGCTGCACAACAATAGCTGTAAGGGGAACAAAGATTTTCCACTTTGCAATGTAACTTGGGGAAGTTCTGCTTAGTACAATATCTACAAGGTTTCATGTTCTTGAATACAATGTTATCATCGGGTAAATTTGTCTAAAGGGGGATTGCCCATATTATTTCAGTATTTTACCACAGTGGTAATAATACTTCTGTTTGAAGATTTCTTTCCCTGACTCTGTCAAATTAAATTGTCAATCTTTGTACTGACTAGAAGTATTGAAATTGTTCCTTCATTGTGTGCACGAAACTGCATAATATGGCCTATGAGCCATTGAAATAACAGTGAAAATCTCTTAAATTTGTGAGTTCATGGTTCTTCACTATCAATAAATGACACCATGCAGCTACCACCACTAGATCATTTTAAAATCTGGCTTTTACAATTCTCAATAAAAAGCAGAGCATCCCGAAACACGTATTTTGTAACTGAAAACTTTGTATTGCTCTAATAGGAAGGGAATGAAAGTAGAACAGATGCTGCTTGAGAAAGAACGTTGAATCTTACTCTTGAATATTTTTTTATTAATTTTTAAATAAACTTTCAAAAGAGCAATCCACATAGGTCGTTTTTCAAACCTATAAATTCATTGTTTTAATACATTCATCTGTACTTTAATTCTTAAAATAAACTGCATTTTGACTGAAATGTTCTCTTTTGCTTATTTTGGCAGTTATTTTTGTACCAACCGTTTAATTCAAATACTTGATGTTTTTATAATAGAATATGTTAATTATTTATACAAAGAATACAAGTTGATCATCTTTATAATTAATCTTTAGAAAACCAGTAACAGAAATAGTTGCTCAAGAATCCTAGTTGTCCTCACACCTGAATTATCACTTTGATTCATGTAAAATTGCCTACAAGGTAGAGGGCAAAGCTCATCTCTTCAGTTTTAATCTGAATTGTGTCATTTGGTGTCACTGTCACTAAATGCAGAAGGGCAGTAGATTGAATATTATTTTCAGACATGAAATAATAACAATATAATGGATTTGTTTTTGCAGTACTGTAGCCAACTTGCTGTTTTCCATGTGTCCTTTATTTTCGTCTTCCTACATCACAGTCGTGATACAGGTTTTTAACCCAAAATGTGATGTGACTATTTCTTATCCTCCACAGATGCCACTCATACCACTGAATTCGTACAGCAGTTTATTTTTTGCTCCAGCATCTATAGTCACTTGCGTCTCCAGTCATGTTTTCCCTCCTTAATGACTGTTTATGGAAACAGAGACAGAAAGCATAATTATGTTGGTTTAGTTTAGTTTATTATTGTTACGTGTACAGAGGTACAGTGAAAAGCCTTTGTTCAGTGAAAATCAACACATAAATGAAATTATTGTTCCTTAGAACGTCACTGCAAGGATCCTGTTCAAGCAAAGTTTTTTTTAAATGGCCCTTGGGAGATAATTGGGGATTCCTGAGATGAACTAGTTCATGGTAATTTAGATCAAATTAGTTAACATCCAGCATATTTTGGCTGAAGAGGAAAATATTCAAATAACACAAATAATGGTCGTAACCTGATTGAATTTGCCTTAGAAAGTCACAACTAGATTGTTTTGGATATCCAAGCTTTGTTGGTTAGACAATAGGTGCTGGAGTAGGCCATTCAGCCCTTTGAGCCAGCACCACCATTCAATGTGATCATGGCTGATCACCCCTAATCTGTACCCTGTTCCTGCCTTCTCCCCATATCCCCTGACTCTGCTATCTTTAAGAGTCCTATCTAGCTCTCTTGAAAGTATCCAGAGAACCGGCCTCCACCGCCTTCTGAGACAGAGAATTCCACAGGCTCACAACTCGCTGCGTGAAGAAGTGTTTCCTCGTCCCCGTTCGAAATGGCCTATTATTCTTATTCTTATACTGTGGCCCCTGGTTCTGCACTCCGCCAACATCGGGAACATGTTTCCTGCCTCTAGCTTATCCAAACCCTTAATAATCTTATATGTTTCAATAAGATCCCCTCTCATCCTTCTAAACTCCAGAGTATACACGCCCAGCCGCTCCATTCTCTGCATATGACAGTCCCGCCATTCCAGGAATTAACCTTGTAAACCTACGCTGCACTCCCTCAATACCAAGAATGTCCTTCCTCAAATTAGGGGACCAAAATTGCACACAATACTCCAGGTGTGGTCTCACTAGAGTCCTATACAACTGCAGAAACACCTATTTGTTCCTCTACTCACCTCCTCTTGTTATGAAGGCCAACATGTATTCACTTTCTTCACTACCTGCTGTACCTGCATGCTTAGGAAACAAATCAAAGTGTTCTGTAATGACAACAGTGTAAATCAATGACAGCTAGTTTAAATAATAACAAATGTCAGCTTCTGTTTGCTCACTCTGAAATATCTCTTTCAATTCTTATAATGTTCAATTAAACCTATTGTTTCAAAAAGCTGATTATATAGAGAGAATGGAGACACAAGAGACTGCAGATGTTGTAATCTTGAGTAAACACAAACTGTTGGAGGAAATCAGCAGGTCAGGCCGCATTTGTGGAGTGACACAACGTTGTCAAGTTGAAGTAAAAGAGAGATAGCTAGTTATAAGGGCTGGCAAGTAGCAGGTGGAGTGGGGTTGATTGGCAGATATCAAATAGGAGATCAAGGCTGGAGGTGATTAGTGAAGCTACAAATCTTTGAATCTTGTAAGGAAGGAATGTGGGAAGTGAAATGTAGAACCCGAGGGAGGGATGGTTGTAAAATAAGGGACCCTGTGGGGAGAGGAGTGGGAAGTGAACGGGTGGAGGAGCAACTAGATGGCAATGGAGTGGAAAGAAAGGAGATGGAGGTTACTGAAATTGTTCCATGTTCATGACATTGGGTTGTCGGCTACCCAGCAGAATATGAGGTGATGTTATTCCAGTTTGCGTGTGGCCTCATTCTGGCAGTGGAAGAGGCAAATAATAGGCAGTTTGGTAAGGGAATGAGAAGGGTAATTAAAATGGTTAACAAGTGCTGAGACGGGTTTACATGCACCTCCTTCAACTGATCTATGCATTTGGTACTCCTGGTATGTCCCTTCTGTGTCGGTCAGACTAAACATAGTGACTTTGTCACATACATACGCTCTGTTCGCCTGGGCCAGCTGAAGCTCCCAGTTTCTAACCATTTATATTCCTATTCCCTGACTCATCTGTCAATTAACCTCTGCTCATCTGGATCCACCTCTCACTTTCTTGCCGCACCCCCTCCCCTTGCCTCTTTCCACCAGCTATCTTCCCTCAACTCCATTAGTCTGAAGAAGATTCACCACCTGAAACGTCATCTGTCCACTTTCCTCCACAGATGTTGCCTGACCTGCTGAGTTCCTCCAGCAGTTTGTTGCTGTAGAATTAATGTTGCTCTGCTGCATATCAGAACATTCTTCAAATGGATCCACTACCACGAGCAAGAGAGATGGCATGACCTTGTTCAAAATGTCAAATAAGGAGGAGTAAAGATCTACATCTTACTTGGAATTCATTGCTTTAGCCCGCAAATTGGGATTATGGACTGCAGCATGACCAAAATAACACTGATATGACAAAAAGTAATCTTTCCTCCTTGACCTGTCTGTAGCCTTTTGCTGTGGTTAGCCATGCATCCTATATCTTCAGCCTGCATGGTGGGTTTGCATTTCTCTGCTTCCATTCTTACTCATTTATAACTAAAGAATTGCCAGCAGCAGTTTATTTACCTGAGGCTGCATGTTAGCCTCCAAGCCAAGGATCCATTTTTGCCCCTTCCTATTTTTCATTTATGTACATCATTTCACACACATGCCGACAGCACTCGGTTTTATCTGACCCTTCAGCTGTCTCCAAATACAAACTGTTCAATGTTCAAGATAGTCCAATGTCCAAGCTAATTGAACAGAAATTTTACTGAACTAAATTATGGTAAAACCAGAACCAGTTACTGCTCCAATCCTCAACTACCAACTCTGTCTTTCCATGGGAACTATGAAATTGATCTAGGCTGTTTACAACTTGGGTGTCATACTTGCCTCTATAATAATTTAGTTTCCATTTGATGAACATAATTTATCATGAGGATTTATAAAATGGAGAAAGGGCATTTTTTTACCTTTGATACTAAATTTAATTTTTGGGGCTAATGATTTGGAATTGTTTAACATTTGCAATTGTAATGATTATGAATTAAGGATTTCCATAGTTCTATTTTATTGAAAGCTGCAAATATGAAATAAAAGAAAAATTATATGCTTGGGTCAGGCATAATTTATGTAGAGAGGAATATATATCCATTCAGGGTAACGGTCGGGACAGTATAATATAAATAAATGTAATTTCATACCACATAAAACAACAATTAGATATGTAAAACCTTTGTAATGTTTATTTCTAGCTGATAAATATAAATGTTTGCAATTACCAAATTTGATTATAACAGTTCGATGTATTCCTTTGGTTCTTAAGAAGTCAAATCTGTAGCTTTGTCAAAGTACGTGGTTTAATTTTGTGCTGATTTTTTACTATAATACCGACAGACAAAAGGTGATTTAGAAACTGCTCTTGCTGATTGAACAAAGCAGATTTATGTTTCTTTAGCACATATAAATGTTTCAAACTGTCATATGTAACATTGACCACGATTTTAAGGAATCAGAACATATTTAGATAAAACTATGAGACTATTTCTAACCAGGGTCTTTTTATCATGATGTGGAGATTTCATGATTTTACATTTGGAGTCAAATATGCCAAACAAAAGTTTCAATGAGCTAATGTATTTTTGATAACATCAAACCTTCTTCCATTATTTTCCCCAAATAAAAGGATCCTTAATAAATGAGTAAAATGGATTACTTATTAGTTTACCTGATATGCATTTGCATTATTTTAAAAAAACAGATATGCTCAACATACAACACAGATTTATTTATTGAAAATGAAGCAACCATTTCCACAAATCGATAAAGTACAACAGTATGACAAAAGGACACAAAGTGCTGGAACAACTCAGCGGGTTAAGCAACATCTCTGGAGAACATGGATATGTGACATTTTGAGTTGGGACCCTTCATCAGACTGTGTCCACAACAGAATAAAGTTTGTAACACAATTTTTATATGAGAATCAAGCGGTTAGCAAAGGTGAGCATTTTCATCCAATTTAATGGATGGGTCACTTGAAATAAAAAATAAACACAATCCTGGAAAGACTCAGCAGATCAGGCTGCATTTTAAGGAAAGAGAAACAATTAATGTTTCAAGTCTGCAACTCTTCATCAGAACTGGGGGAGGGATGAAAAACATGTTAGCTAGGTGTGAGAGAGCAGTGTGTGGAACAACACGAATTTCTCTGAAAGGGATGAAATAATGTAGTCATGAAAATGCAGTTAAGCACCTTTGTCTGTGTGTTCCTTTGTCCACCCTTTGCCTTTCCCCACCTGTTTTGCCCAATAGATTAACTTGTTTTATCAGTTCTGACGAAGGATCTCAGATTGAACAATGTTGCTGCTGGGTGAGCAGAACATTAACTTGCCTGTTGATTTTATTCAATTTTTTTTTCTCTCTGCAAAATTTGTCACCTTTCTTGACATTACCAAAATAACTCTGAAATTATAAGTAGAGGGAACCTTTCCCTTTTATCAGGTTTTACCATTTATAATCTTACAAGGGTGACCAGGCATCTGCATTCAGCAGCTACACTATAGTGCACTTTTCGAAGAAACAGAAAAGTATGCTTTCTCATAGTTATATTTCAATTTTCTACATGGATCTTTCCCTTCATTTGGTAGAAAATTAAAATTTATTATTTTTGTGTAACTTTGCATACTCTTCCCTGCTTCACACAAAATGAATACTAGGAGTTAAAATTACAATTTATCCACATGTACATTCACCAAATTTACTTTGTGTGGATTTTCATGAAAATAAGTTTTTTACCCCCATTGTATTAAAGATAGAAGGAAAGATAATGATTATTTTATCATTTTTGTAGTTCTATAACATCTCAAAACATTTTAATGCAAGGAATTATATTTGATGTGCATAAACTGCTGTTAGGCAGACATGGCATTCATTTTGCACATTGCAAATTTTATATGAATTTTAAGTGTACAATTATATCAAATTGCATTCTCATATTGTCTAAATGCAGTGAAACCTTCGAAGACAGAGAAGATGAATGGGCATGAAGCAGTGATTCAACCATAAGAAGAACTGAAATATATCCTGTTGTTATATAGTTAATGGTCAATAGAAGGTATAGTTTTAGGGTGAGGTTGAATTAGGATAGAATAAATTACTTCATACAGAGGCTTGTGATCATTTGTAATCCTGTACCTGTAGACTGAGCATGTGCAATCAATTAATGTATTGAAAACTGATAAATGTTAAAGTACTGTTAGGTTCAAGGCTGGAAAGAAGAGTTTGGGGTCTGTCCCACTTGGTGATTTTTTTCAGCGACTGCCTGCATCATTGACTGAAGTATCAGGTCACCGATAAATACACAGCATGACGTGGCGTGATGACGTATGACGAGGTGGTGATGCGGCGTGATGACGTATGACGCGCTGTGTTTTTTCAAGTGTCGCAACATTTTTTTTGTCGCTGCTGAATTTTGAAATGTTCAAAATCTTTTGGCGACATTGATATGATGCCTGCAGTCGCCGAAAAAAATCGCCAAGTGGGATATGCCCGTTATAGCAGTTCACTTACAATCCTGGCAAATGCCAGGGCCACGCACCATATCAAGCCATCTCTCTCTTGTAACTTTGTGATTGATTTCATATTAATAGTTAATAATTCCTACTGTTACTAAAAACAATGGTTAATGTCGATTCTCAAGATTCTTTTACATTTCATGGTACAGTTTAATTGACTATTTGTTTTTGGCTGAAGTCACGGAATGTGTGATTTATGCCATATTCCTCATTCCTATGATCATATTGTGAATCAAACTTGTAAGGCAACGTGGATGCAGAAAGTGAGAAGTTGATCTTGTGCAGATTTGTTACATTCTAAATAATATTTAGAAAATAGTATAATTTCTTAGGGTCTGAGATCGTAGTTGATACCATGCTGCTAGTCTTGGTTAATCAATGCACATTTATTTTTTTGTAGAAAGCACAGCAATAAGAGAGGACATCCACTGGCCACATTACTGCCTTTGATTGTTTGTAAATGGAAGGGCTTACAGTTACGTGGTTGAGAAAGCAGGCCGGTTCCAGCTGAGGGTTTGTGCAAGACTTCTTCATTCACACTTAATTCTATTCAGTAAAAGGGCACACAGTCCTGGAGTAACTTAGCGGGTCAGGCTGCATTCCTGGAAAACATGGATTGATGACGTTCCAGGTCGAGACTGGACAAGTCATCTGTCCATCTATCCCAGGAATGCTGTCTGACCCGCTGAGTTACTCCAGCACTTTGTGTCCTTTTGTGTATTAACCAGCATCTGCAGTTCTTTGTTCGTAATTCTGTTTGGTATCCAGTCATTTAGAGCAGATGTAAAAGACTGACAGTTAATGTTGAGGACAAGATGCTAACATATTTCTTGTTTCTGTCCCCACAGGTACAGCAGAAGCAACTCTTGGGTCCTGAAAACTGTGAACAGCAACTATCACACTGGGTGAACTGGAGCTACGACTGGGATGGACATAAAAGGCAAAGCTCCTGTTGGAGGTCATGTTACATCTATCCAGAGCCCAGCCAATGTTTTCGTGTAACTAAACATCTTCAATGTTTCCTTGTAACTGGCAACATCCCAGTAACCTATTTAACCCTTGTGGTGTAATTGCATCTTTTTTGTAATGTGATGATCAGAAATGTAAATAGTACTCTGTCTATGGCCAAGTAGCAATGAATAGAGTTCTACTATGACATCCTGCTCTTGTTCTGTATGTTGGCCAATAAAAGACAGTATATTTTTCCACCTTAACCATCCTGATATCATCAATTAATTATTGATTATTATCAGAGATTCCTGGACATGCTCTTCCCAGTTTCTATGGCTTTAATATGTAAGGTTGGAAGTCAAACATTCAAAGATCTGCAGTTAGTCGGAGGTCCTGATTTAGAGGTACAGCATGGAAACAGGCCCTTTAGCCCCAGAGAATG
Organism: Okamejei kenojei; assembly: GCA_035221665.1. Taxonomy (NCBI): domain Eukaryota; kingdom Metazoa; phylum Chordata; class Chondrichthyes; order Rajiformes; family Rajidae; genus Okamejei; species Okamejei kenojei. The sequence goes on along the minus strand of CM069131.1, from coordinate 139,679,560 downwards.
TCGAGGAGCTAAAGAGGGACTACGCATGTTGGAGAACGGTGAGGCCCCTCTTTGACTCCCCCACACTCTGGTGGGAAGCAACCAAGGAGAACATTAAGAGGTTCTTCATAATTAAAGGGGTTCAGAGAGCAAGACAGAGTCAGAGGGAATTGTGCCAACTCCAGACAGATTTGCAGCAACTGCTCCTTCTGCAGTTGAGCGGGGTGGATGTGAGGGAGGAACTTAGAGAGTTGAAGGACCGGCAAGCTCAGCTCTTCACCTCTGAATCTTCCAAGATCAACTTCCGATCTAGGATCCGCCATGTGGAGCAGGATGAGACGTGCTCACGTTTCTTCTTCCATAAGGTTCACAGGGGGAGCTCTGTGATGAACAGCCTTAGGGAGGAGGATGGCACGGTAGCATCCTCACAGACAGACATGTGCTGAGGATCTGCAAATCCTTTTACACAGATTTGTATGACCAAAAGACCACAGACAGTACCTCCTCCCAGAACTTCCTGTCCTCAATCACGGAGGTCTTGGAGGACAGCAAGCGGGAGAGTCTGGACCAACCACTGACCCTAGAGGAGCTGACTGGCTCCATCCGTTCCTTTGACTCGAATAAAACTCCCGGAAGCGATGGCTTACCGGCTGAGTTGTATTTGGCTCTGTGGGACTGGATGGGCCCGGACCTGCTAGAAGTGTACAACGACATGCTTCTGGCTGGTAGCATGTCAGACTCCATGAGGAAGGGCAACATCACCCTAATCTACAAGCAGAAGGGGGAGATGAAGGACATAAAGAATTGGAGACCCATAACACTCTTGAATGTGGACTACAAGATCCTGTCCAAGGCCATCGCCAACTGGGTCAAGTCTGCTCTGGGACAGGTGATCCACCCGGACCAAACCTGTGCTGTACCTGGCAGGAAAATCTCAGACACCCTAGCGCTGCTGAGAGATACCATCGCCTACGTGCAGGATGCCTGCCTAGTCAGCTTGGACCAGGAGAAGGCCTTCGACAGGATTTCGCACACGTACATGAGGGACGTGCTCTCCAAAATGGGTTTTGGGGAGGGAATCAGGAATTGGATCAAACTGCTCTACACCAACATCCGTAGTGCAGTCCAAATCAATGGGTGGGAATCGGACAGTTTCCCGGTAAGGTCTGGAGTTAGGCAGGGTTGCCCTCTCTCTCCTGTCTTGTTTGTCTGCTGTATTGAACCTTTTGCTGAATCCATCTGGAAGGATGCTGGCATAAGAGGAGTGACATTGCCAGGCAGTGGGGGCATTCAAGTAAAGACCTCCCTGTACATGGACGATGTCGCTGTCTTCTGCTCGGATCCAGGGTCGGTCCGCAGACTGATTAGTATCTGCGACCAGTTTGAGTCGGCCACGGGAGCCAGGGTGAACCGCAGGAAGAGCGAGGCCATGCTCTTTGGCAACTGGCCCGACAGATCTTCCGTCCCCTTCACCATCAAGCCTGACTTCTTGAAGGTGCTGGGGATCTGGTTCGGGGGGGCTGAGGCATGTAACAAAAATTGGCTGGAGCGGATAGCCAGGGTGGGGAGGAAGATGGAGCTGTGGAGGCAACGCTCCCTCTCCATAACGGGAAAGAATTTGGTCATCAGGTGTGAGGTGCTCTCGGGGCTGCTGTACTTGGCACAAGTGTGGCATGTCCCTCCCTCATACGCCACAGGGATCACCCGGGCCATCTTCCAGTTCATCTGGGGGTCGAGGATGGACCGGGTGCGACGGGCCACAATGTACAAGTCGGCAGACAACGGGGGTAAAAGCGTGCCCAACGTCGCCCTCATTCTGATGGCCACCTTCGTGTGTGGCTGCATCAGGCGGAGTGTAGAGCCAAGGCACGTGGGCACCAAGTGTCACTACCTGCTGGGGTTCTACCTGTCCCCGGTGTTGAGAAGGATGGGCCTGAGCATTGTTCACAACCCAGCAGAGCGAGATGTCCGTCAGGGAATGTTGCCGACTGGCCCGCTGCAGACTGCAGGAGTACGTGCTGAGGGACGCACTGAAGCTCGGTGCAGCCAACGCCAAGGCTCGGTGGGGGAGGGCCACAGTCTAAGGTCCTTCCGCTGCTGGACATGGGGGGGTACGGTATGGTGGAGACGCCCCTCAATATAAGGGAAGGTATCCCACGCCACTGTGGCACGAGTGGGGGACTGATTTGTGGAAATTTGGGGAAAGAAATGTCTAAACTGTATTGATCTATTGTACAGCCTCCGAAAATGTCGGATGGATTTTCCGCAAGGTTAATGTATTGTATATATTTATCATTCGAATAAAGTATATTTTGAAATTTAAAAAAAAAAAAAAATTTAGCCCATCGAATACCAGAGCACATGGACAAAACCCACCTGTCACAGGGAGAGCGTGCAAACTATATATAAACAGCACCCGTGGTCAGGATCGAACCTGGGTCTCTGGCACTGCAAGGCCATTGTGCCGTGTTTTAACTTCATGTCAACTGGATAAAGTCTGTCGTTCTTTTCTTTGCTACCTGCCTTAACTACCTCTTTGGCAGTATAAAAAAGAAAAAAAAAGAAAAATCAGGTGCCATCACAACATTTAAGAAATCCCTCTATTCCTTTCACTTCTATGTGCCTATCTAAAAGCCTCTTAAACACCACTATCGTATCTGCCTCCAAACACCACCACCATCTGTGTGAAAGACCTGCTCTGCACATAACTATTAAACTTTTCCCCTCTCACCTTATAGCTATGACCTCTAGTGTTGGACATTTCCACCCTGGGGAAAAGATTCTGACTGTCTACCCCATCTATGCCTCTCATAATTTTATATACTTGCGTTGAGAGGTGTGGACAATAAAAAGCAATGTCCACATTCTGGGAATAATGAAGTTACAATATTAAGCCCATGCATATAATTGAAGCAGTAATGTTTCCAACCCTTCGCCACCCCTAACCCCACCATCCTACAAAAGCCAGACTGAACTGTTTGTTCTTGAGAACACAGGGCCATGGCAAGCAAAGTTGAATGAATGAATGAATAAGTTTATTGGCCAAGTATTCACATACAAGGAATTTGCCTTGGTGCTCCGTTCGCAAGTGACAACATGACATACAGTGACAGTTAGGAATGATACATTAAACATTAATAATAAAACATTATTGATTCAACATGTGCAATTAAATAAAATACCAGAGCCAAAGGAGGCTACAAATGTTTGGTTATTGAGTAGAGCTATTACTCGTGGAAAAAAGCTGTTTTTATGTATGGCTGCAGCAGCTTTGACAGTCGCCTTCCAGAGGGAAGTGATTGAAAGAGTTTGTGGCCAGGGTGAGAGGGGTCAGAGATGATCTTACCCACTCGCTTCCTGCAGGCACGGAAATTGCTCTCAAAATATGGGGGGGGACAATTTCTTGGCGGCCGCGCGCATGCGCACACACACACATGCACGCAGCTTCGGAGGCTCAATCCAGCGCTAAATGCAGCTCAACTCTGCCAGCCTCGCCGGGTTAACCAACAGCCCTGCCTGGACCGATTAGACCAGCGCTGCTTCTTCGCGCTGGCTGTAAACCTGGGCCATATTTCCCGCAAGTCCAGGCAGGGCTGTAAGTTAACCTGGCGGGACAGGCTGAGTTGAACTGGGTTTAGCGCTGCTTCTGTGGGCCAGGGGGCACCACTGGTCTCCCGACGTCTCTGGCCACCTGTGGGGGGGACTCGGCTGGGGACGGGACACGCCAGAGAGCCGGGATCGATCCTGGCTGCGGATGAGGCACAGGTCTGTGCCGAGAGTGTTTTGGCACAGGTCTCCCTCCTCCAATCACTGCACTCTATCCTCAGTCCCCCCCCCCCACACCTCCCTCCTCCAATGATCGCGCTGAATGATCATGTCCTGCTCCCATTGCGTGCTGACCGACGTCTCTCTCGTCCAATCGGCGTCCCCGATCAGCAGTCCCACCCCCACTGTCTCGCGGAAAGCAGAGATTTCACCGGGTTTTAAAATCCGAATTACAAAAATTGGGAGGGGGGGGGGGGGATCGTCCCCCACCTCTCAAAACAGAGGGGGACGCGTCCTCCCTGCCCACCCCAGGATTTCCGCCCCTGGCTTCCTGGCCCTTGCAGTGTACAGTTCGTCAATGGAGGGAAGGTTGCAGCCTTGGATGATTCGCTGCAGCCTCCCGATGTCGTGCTTGGTGGCTGAGCCAAACCAGACCATGATGGAGAAGGTGAGGACAGACTCTACGATGGCCGTATAGAATTGGACCATCATTGCCTGTGGCAGATTGTGCTTCCACAGCTGCCGCAGGAAGTACACCTCTGTTGTGCCTTTTTGACCTTGGAGTCGATGGTCGCCCTCCACTTAAGGTCCTTGGTGATGAGTAAGCTAAATTTACTACCAAAATTCTGTGCCTGGATGTTTAAATGTAGCAGTGCTTGCAATAGATCAGAACTTTTCATTTTTCCCTTATACAGAAAACTAGGCAGGTAACTTCATACTTAATGATAGAAGCTGTCTGCTCTGACATAAACCAGCTGGTAGGCTAATGCAAATAGGGACTAGGATGATTACGTTTAAACTTTAGTTTCTTTTACTAATTTTGTTACCTTCCCAACTAACAGGTTTAATGGTTAACTATTATTTATCAAAGGATAAAACCTTTGAGCAGAGGCAGGTAATCACAGAGCAGCTGACAATTGCAAATTCCAGAAGGCTCATTTAATAGACACGCAGCATTTTCTCAACAATAAGTAAGTACTTGTGCGGAAAAGACAAACAGTAGATTAAGTATAACAGTTGCCAATAGTGTCAGATGTTAGAAATGCATTGTTTCTGGTACTGGAGTGCGTAGACCTGATTGTTAAAATGTACTTTTTAAACTAGTAAACTTGTTAAGATAATGGTTAGGGTCTCATAAGCAATCTCAAGGTTTGAAATATTGAATCTACATTCAGCTTTCCATTGTTATAAACTGTAATTTAAGCCGCACAGCAGGATCATGACATGAATCGCGCACCATATTCCTATAATCTTGCATGTTAAGGACTTTGTTAAAGACTGTTGATATCAACAGCTCTGTGTGTTTTTAATAGACCACAAGTTCTTTCTCAGATAGTGAAGAGGCAATTGTTTCCCTGGTTTTATCATGTGTCAAGCTTATTGTTTGAATATAGCCAGGAAACTCTAGCTAAGAATGAATATTTCCATATCTAAGATTTTTTTTACTGTATCACAAATCATTTGAAATTGTTATTATTTGAATTAATTTATTCTGATTTAGGATGCCGATGACTCCTGGTTCATAGTTCTAACCAATATCGAACAATCCGTCTGACTGGCTGCAGCTTGGACTTTTCTGTGATATTTTCTGTGCACAGAACTGTAGTTAATGTGTGATATACAGCTGGGTAACATTTAGCTTTAGATCTCCATTGACTGACTGGAGATCATAGCATAAAATGAAAACGGTCAGAGAAACGGTTACAATTCCTGCAGTTGGAGTATCTGTAGAGATTTCAAAGTCAGCAGAAATTTGAAATTGATTTTCAAATTTGCGGCTGCTGGAAACCTAAACCAAAAATAGAAATTCTGGATAATCTCAGCAGATGAAGCAGCATCTGTGGAAGGAGGAACATTTACTGCCTCTGGCTATGAATTCTAGATGAGTTCTGACAAAGTGGTGCAGATCCAAAACATCGACTATTTCTCTTAGCAATAGACGATCTCTGATCTGCTGAGTAATGTCAGCACTTTCTGCTTTCGTTCCAAAATCAACAATTAGCATTTCATAGTTTTCAATGATCGTTTTCATGAATAATCTCAAACTTCTATGGAGCCATCTTTGCCATTGAAATGTGGTCTTTGGAATCTGCTCTCTGGGGTAGTGTTGTACTCTGACGCTTTGGCAACTATATCTTTATCTCTTAGTTATCATTTCATGAACAACAGAATGATTGTAGCTTGAGAGGATTGCACTAGGTATGGTCCAGTGGGTTGAGCAGGGTTTTGTGAATATTCTGTGAGCAACAGCCTACACCAAACTGTGCATGTTGCAGACTTGTGTATAAACCAACCTACACTTATTTAATTTGGCCCCTCCACCAGCTAATGATCTTAACTGGCTTTTGGCCAACAGCATCATAAAAACATTTTCAGCAGCTGAAACATATATAGGAAACTTTAAACCTCGGTGACTTTTCAGCAGTGAACAGCTGTTTCATTACATATGCCACTGCATTTTCCAAGTATCTTTACGTCAATAGAAACATTTCCAACAATAGAATTCTTCCTATTCCAACCTTCTCTATCCAAGGTATGTGAAAGTCACTAAAAAACAAACCAAAAATATAACTGAGGAAACAAAATAAAATATACAATGGGGAAAAAGTGAAATGGTTAACTTTTGGTTCATGAATTTAACTTGTTTCCTGTTCATTACCTCTGCCCATATCAGTATGTCCCTGCTATCCTCACCACCCTTTTTCCCCAATTAGCCCAGTCTCCTGGCAAAGTTAAGAAATAAGCTTTTCAGGCTAAAAGTAACCTAACCCTCAGCCATCGATCTGGGGAACGATCAACATCAGCAGCAAGATTAATCAAACTAACCAGGAAATTTCTGCAGTCATTTTCCGAGAATCTAAGCCAGCACTCAGCCATTTTTAAAGCAAGCGTGACAAACAACAGAACAATGTTTAAGTTCCCCATCCTTTATCTTTTGTCAGCTAGTTCCTGTGAAAGATGACACTACTGGTATATATGGCAATTTTTTCAACTCCAAAGCTTATCACATAAAGGTTGACACTTGAATGCACTATACCAAGTGTGTAGCTGGAGATACTGTACATTCTTTAGGACGTAATTGTTCATCCACAGACTCACATCCATCCGTTAACACAGGTGGATATGAGAACAGTTGTGGCACTATTTGAAGAAGAGCAGAATGTCCTGGGTGTTAGCCAACTTCCTTTGCTCAGACATGACAGCAAAAATATTTTTACTGTTCAGTCATCTCCCTGTTTTTTTAATGGAATCTTGTTTTGTGGAAAATGACTCAGTTTAGCCTACTTAAAATTCCCATGCTTCTTTTCAAATCCATTCAAAGCCGTGTCCTTTATCATCTCTACAGCAACTCTCTGAGTAGTCTGCACCATTCCAGTTCTGATCTTTGGGGCCATCCTGATTTCCATGCCTATAGCCGCATGGACCTTAAATTCTGAGATCCCCTTGTGAAGTCCTTAATATAAACCTTGCTTTTACGTTGCTTTTGATGATCTGACATAATGTGGCTTTGTGTGCTTGGCTGTCAAATTACGTTTGATTATCAATCCTGTGAAGTACCTTGGGATATCTTATGCTATGGGATCTCGTATAAAGATTCCAGGGATGGGTGATTTTAACTTCATGGCCACTAGAGAAACTTTGTGGTTGTTTTCTTTGCAACCTGCCTTAACTACCTCTTTGGCAGTTTATAAAACAAGAAGAAAAAAGAAAAAAGCAGGTACTATCACAACATTTAAGAATCATTTAGATAGGTACATGGAGCGAATAGGTTTAGAGGGATATGGGCCAAATGCAGGCAGGTGGGACTAGTCTATATGGAATATGTTGGTCGGTGTGGACAAGTTGGGCCGATGGGTCTGTTTCCATGCCGTATGACTACGCCAAATGATTATAACATAGAAGGTTGATGGGTGCTTTAATTATAGTGACAGGTTGAGCAAAAATTAACAGATAAAAGCTGTTCCTATTTGGAGATAGTTCAAGGGCTTAGATTTTAAATTTTGGGGAAATTTAGACATTTGGAGGATCTTAAGGAGAAAAAGTTATGTATTGGATGGTAAAAGTTAGAATTCACAGGGATAATGAAAACAGAGTAAATCAATGCCTTCCAAAGAAAGAATAATTTTCAGAGATGCAAGGGAAAAGCAAAGGTCAAATTGACAGGATGGCTTTACGAGGAGTCAGAATAGAACTGAAGAGCCAAATGGCTACCTACTGCACCATTACAATTTTATAGACAATAGGTGCAGGAGTAGGCCATTCGGTCCATCGAGCCAGCACCGTCAATCAATGTGATCGTGGCTGATCATCCCCAATCAGTACCCCATTCCTGTCTTCTCCCCATATCCCTTGACTCCGCTATCTTTAAGAGCTCTATGAATGAATAATAAGTTTATTTGCCAAGTATTCACATACAGTGACAGTTAGGAATGATGCATAAAACATTAAATATTAATAATAAAACATTATTGATTAAACGTGCATTACATAAAATACCAGAGCAAAAGGAGGCTACAGATTTTTTGGTTATTGAGTTGAGCTACTGAAGACTCTCTTAGTGGCAGTATGCAGTAAAGATTGCAAGTTCATTTGCTCCCTTAACTTTTAACTTCCACTCACCACTCTTTCAATGTTACTCGTGACTATTTGATTTCAAGACACATTCTAACTTTTCATAAAGTGTTGATAACACTTTTACACGCCTTAATCGTGAAAAGGATGGAGACAAGAAGAAAGGGAGGCTCCCCAAGGAAGGAACAGGGGAAAGCCACAACCACAGCTGCAGCTTCTGATTCCAGTATCATAGAAGCAATATCGAAAATGAACGATGAATTAAAAAATGAGCTGAAAAATGAAATGAAAATAAGATTTTGCAGTTTGGAAGAAATGGTGAAAGGTGTTTCGACAAAATTGAAGGAAGTCCAAGGAAGACTGTCTTTGTTACAAGATGAACCGTGAACAAAAGGATGAAATTGATATCTTGCGAACCCTGGGACGGGAGAGAGATTTGAAGATTGATAAACTGGAACGGAGAATGAATGAAAACACTCGAGCACTTCAGCAATACAAGACAAAAAATATGGACCTAGAAAACAGAAGCCATCGTTTGAATTTACGAATTGTTGGTTTGCCGGAAGGTCAAGAAGGAGATAACGTTATAAAATATACTTCTAAAATGATAAAGGAAACTTTTAACATTGAGCACAATGAAAACTTCCGTTTTTGAATAACGCTCACAGGATTGGGAAGAAATCCGGTAATAAACCGAGACATTTGAATATTCTCCAGGCAGCAAAAAAGTTGGGTGTGGTTGAATATGAAGGAGGCAAGTTTCGGTGTGTCCCTGATTTTAGTTACGAGCTTTTGGAAATAAGAAAGTACTTTTGTAATGTAATGTCTGATTTGTATAAGAAAAAGCTACGGCCAGTTTTATTATACGGTAATTTTCGATTTTTTAACAATCCTCAAGACGCCTCTAGCTTTCTGGAGAGCTACGAGGAGGTAGGGGACCAATTGATAGCTGATTAAGTTATAACTAGAGATTTACTGTTCCTATTTTGACAATATTTCGATTGGTAGTGATTAAGAATTTAAATAGACATGTTGTTTTTCTTTTATATATATTCTGTTAAGAATTTCTTTGTTAATTTTGTGTTCCCCTGTCATTAGACAAACTAAGAGAACGCAGTTCTTGTTTTTCATATCCTGACCTTGGATAATAATATGTAGCTTTCGCTTGTTAAGTTCATGTCAGTCTGTATTTTTTTTTTCTTCTCTCTCAAAGAGATAATGGGGAACGTGTTTTGACTAGGAGTGGTAAAAAATCATTATCTCTCTGCCGAGCACTGTTACTAGGGAGATGGGTTTGGGGATGGGATTAGGTAGCTTGCTGACTGTCTATTGGTCAGTTTGGGGCTTTAATGGGGTGGGAGGGGGATGGGGGGAGGGGTCCTTGGTTCCCTATTTAGTGTTTTCCATTTGTGCAAAGTTTAGAACTACAAAAATGTCTGAAATGTCATCACTTCTGGCTCCGCCCTAGACTTTTCTTCTTCCAGTATCATGAACTTTTAGGCTTCAAGAAATTAACCCATTACATCCCACATGATTTTTACAAGCAATATTGCTAAAGTTATTAATTTTCTTTCATGGAATGTGAATGGCTTGAACCATCCCATTAAGATGATTTTTTTTTTAAAGTTCTTCACAGACAGCAGACTAAATGCTCAGATTATCTTTGCTCAGGAAACCCATGTAAGGCAAGATGACAATTTACGATTTTTTTTAAGTTTTGGAGAGGACAGCAGTTTCATTCAAACTCACAGGCTAAGGTGAAAGGAGTCTCTATTTTTATTGACCCCTCAATTCCGTTTGTTCACAGTGAAACAATTTCTGATCCATATGGCAGTTTTCTGGTTATTACTGGTGTTCTTTACATGCAAAAAGTTGCTATGGTGAATGTCGACGCACAGCAAATATTGATCACCCTGAGTTTTTTAAACAGTTAATTGCATCCTTTCCTAATTTAAATGAACACTTTTTAATAATGGGTGGAGATTTCAACTGTTGTTTGAATCCCGCGATTGACAGGTCTACATCTGATCATGTGCTTCCAAGTAAATCAGCTAATTTGATTAATTCTTTTTTACTTGACTCTGGAATGTTAGAAGTTTGCAGATTTTTGCACCCAGATGACAAAGAATTTTCATTTTTCTCTCATGTATATCATAGTTATTCTAGGATTGACTACTTTATAATAGATTCTCGGCTAGTTCCATTGGTCACTGCATGTGAGTATGACGCAATCGCTATCTCTGATCACGCACCTTTGAAACTATCAATCAATATACCTGATTCCACGTTTAGTGCTAAACAATGGCGTTTTAACGCTACTTTGCTTCAAGACTTAAATTTTATTAATTTTATGAAAGATCAGATTGCTTTTTACTTTTTGACAAACTCTACTGAAGAAATATCCAATGGTGTAATCTGGGATGCTTTTAAGGCATATATTCGTGGACAAATTATTTCATACTGTGCGGGATTAAAAAAACAAAATCAAAAATAGGTACATTGGCTGACGAGATTAAATAAATAGATAAAAAATATTCAAAAGCTCCTAGTTTAGAGCTCTACAAGAATAGAGTTGAACTTCAATTGCGACATGATTTATTATTAGTATCACCGATTGAGAACCAGTTACTTAAAACCAAAAGTCAATTTTATATACATGGCGAAAAATCTGGTAAATTACTTGCTAATCAATTGAAAGCGGTGAGAAAACGGGATGATACAGTAACTGTAGACCATGACGAAATTAATAAATCCTTTCAAGAATTTTATACCTCCCTATACCAATCAGATCTTCCTATTCCAATATAATGCATGAGTTTTTAAAGAAACTGAACTTACCAAATTTACCATATAATGAGTCTCCGTTGTTAGATGAACCCATCAGGGAAGAAGAAATACAGAAAGCAATCTTTTCAATGAATTCTGGTAAAGCTCCCGGTTTAGATGGGTTTACTGTAGAATTTTTAAAATATTTTTCAAATGTATTGTCTCCATGGCTACGTAAGGTATTTAAAGAAGCCCTTTTAAGGAATAGATTACCACAATCTTTTTATGAAGCATCTATTTCTTTAATTCTTAAAAAAGATAAAGACCCTACTGAAGTGTCATCATATAGACCTATATCAATGTTAAATGTAGATTTCAAAATTCTTGCCAAAATATTAGCTATGAGATTGGAAAAGATTTTACCGCAAATTATCTCTGAAGATCAGACCGGTTTTATTAAAAATCGTTACTCATACTTTAACGTTAGGAGATTAATGAATATTGTATATACAGCGTCTAATAAAACCCCAGAATGTGTCATCTCACTTAATGCCAAGAAAGCGTTTGATAGAGTAGAATGGGATAATTTATTCAATACACTTGAAAAATTTAAGATTGGTCCAAAATTTATTTCTTGGATCAAGCTGATATATCATATACCTCAGGCTTCTCTATTTACTAATAATCAGATATCCCCTTTTTTCAGGCTCTTTCGAGGTACTAGACAGGGCTGTCCCTTAAGTCCTTTACTATGTCATATTGCTTTGGAACCTTTAGCCACCGCTATTAGAGAATCCCCTAATATTTTTGGTATTGTCCGCGGCTATAAGACTCATAAGCTATCTCTTTACGCAGATGATCTGTTATTATTTATTTCTAACCCTGAGAAATCTATTCCGGCAATAGTAGCATTACTTAATCAATTTAGTTTTTTTCTGGTTATAAACTAAATCTTAGTAAGAGTGAGCTTTATCCATTAAATAATCTTGTTTTGAATTATGGTCAGTTTCCATTTAGATTGACTACCAAAAGTTTTACTTATTTAGGTATTAAGATCACCAAGAAACACAAGGATTTATTTAAAGCCAATTTTGTGCCTTTAATTGACCATATTAAACATAAGTTTACTAAATGGTCACCAATGTCCTTATCCCTAATTGGCCAAATCAATGCCATTACAATGTTCATTTAACCTAAATTTCTGTATTTATTTCAGACAACACCAATTTTTATTGCCAAATCTTTCTTTGACATTATAGACTCCAAAATGTCTTCATATATATGGCAGATTAAAAATCCCAGACTAAGTAAATAACATTTACAGAAATGAAAAAAAATGGAGGTTTGGCACTGCTGAACCTCAGATTTTACTTTTGGGCAGTCAATGTTTGTTATTTAAAATGTTGGACAAAAGATTTAGAAGATGCCCAATGCCCAGGATGGATAAACCTTGAACGTGGTTCCTTACAAGGGCTATCATTGGCCTCTATTCCAGGGGCCTCATTACCTTTCACGATTATGAGATTGAATAAATATACGACTAACCCAATAATAAGACATGCGCTCCGAATATGGTTTCAATTTCGTACGTTTTTTGGACGAAATGATTTTATCTTATCGAGTCATATTTGATCCAATTTTTTCTTTCAACCATCTAGTACTGATCAAGTCTTTTTGTTATGGAAGAAGGGTTTAGTAGCTTTTCGTGATTTTTTCTTGCAGGGTTGTTTTATGTCTTTCAAACAACTCTCCAATAAATATAACTTACCTAATTCACACTTTTTTAGATATTTACAAATTAGACATTTTTTGAAGGCTATTTCCGCTACCACATCAAACCGAAATTTTGGAAAATTTTTTACAGTTGAACCCATATCAGAAAGGATTAATAACGACTATTTACGATTTGATTTTGAAATTACAAATAGATACATTTGATAAAATTAAGAATGACTGGGAAAGGGAACTCCAAACTTCTTTATCTATAGAAAAATGGGAGAAGATTCTTCAATTAGTCAATACCACTTCAATGTGTGCAAGACACGCTTTGATACAATTCAAGGTGGTTCACAGAGCTCATATGTCAAAAGATAAGTTGGCTCATTTTTACGGTCATATAAATCCTACCTGTGACAGATGTAACTCTGAAGTGACCTCTCTGACCCATATGTTTTGGTCCTGCCCACTTTTGGAAAAATATTGGAAAGACATTTTTGATACTATTTCTGTAGTCTTAGGTATTGATTTACAACCTCATCCTATTACTGCAATTTTTGGGCTGTAAATGTTAGATTTTATTCATTTGTCCCGCTCCGCCCATCGGTTGATTGCTTTTACCACATTAATCGCCAGAAGATCTATTTTATTTAAATGGAAAGACTCCAACCCTCCGACCACACTCAGTGGTATTCTGAAACGATATCATGTTTAAATTTAGAAAAAATTAGGAGTGACATTGTTGAACCCTTGGTTAAATTTGATAAGACTTGGGGAAAATTTATTGAACACTTTCATACAATATAAATTGCTCCCTGTTTATCCGTTATAAAAACTATTTTACTTCTATATGGCGGAACGGACTTGACGTCATACAGACTTAAATTGTTGAAACTTTTAGTTCAGATTTTGTTTTGCTTTGTTTAGTTTTTATTTATTTAATTAATTTTCCGTTTTATTTTATTATTAATTTTTTTATTTAATTTTATTTTATTTTTTAGTTTATTGGGGTTTTGCTTTTTTCTTTTCTCTTTTTCTTTTTGTCTGTAGGTCGTTTCCTCCCCATCTTGGATCAGTCCAATCAGGGTTCTGTCGTCTGCAAACTTGAGAAGCTTGACAGAGCGGTGCAGTGGTGGTGCTGTCATTGGTGTAGAGAGAGTAGAGGAGAGGGGAGAGTACGCAGCCTTGCGGTGCTTCTATGCTGAAGGTTTGCGGGTCCGAGATGTGCTTTGCCAGCCTCACATCTGCTTCCTGTCTGTCAGGAAGCTGGTGATCCACCGACATTGGGGTTCAGGCACAGTCAACTCGGAAAGTTTGGAGTGTAGTAGCTCTGGCACAATGGTGTTGAATGCAGAGCTAAAATCAACAAGCAAACAGGTCCCCTGGAGGCCTATGTGCTGGAGGATGAAGTGCAGGCCCAGGTTGACTGCATCATCCACAGATTTATTGGCTCGATATGCAAACTGCACAGGGTCAAGCAGGGGGTTTGTGATATTTTTCAGCACGTTTTTCAAGCGTCTTCATGACTACAGAGGTCAGTGCGACAGGCCTGTAGTCATTAAGACCAGTAATCCTTGCCTTTTTGGGTAAAGGGACAATAGTGGAGACTTTGAAGCAGGCAGGGACAGTACAGGTTTGCAGGGACTGGTTGAAAATGTCTGTGTAGACTGGTGCCAGTTGTTTGGCACAGAGCTTGAGGGTAAAGGGGGAAACATTGTCCGGTCCTGGAGATTTCCGCTTTTTTTGTCTTCTGAAGAGCCTCTCCATCTCCTCTATTTTTATTGTTGAAGATCGAGAAGTGATGTTGTGCAGCAGGGAGGGGGTGGGTAATTGGGTGTTAAATGGTTATTGGAGAGGGGTGGGTGGGAAAGGGTCCAGTCTTTTCAGACTGGAGTCTTGTTTTAAGTATGTGTGAAGTGGAGAATGGGGAGGAGTGGGTGTAGAAGGGTCCAGTCTTTGCAGACTGAGGGCAGGCTGTGAGTGGGTGTGAAGAGTTGGTTGGGGTGGGAAAGGGTTCAGTCTTTTCAGACTGGAGTCTTGCTTGAAGTAGGTGTGGAGTGGTGATTGGCGAGGAGTGGGAGTAGAAGAGTCCAGTTTTGCAGACTGGGGTCTGGCTGCGTTTGTTGGGGAGGGGGGGAGGGGGTACCAGGGTTATGTTTCTGCTTGTCAAACCTGCAGTAGAACTCATTCAGGTCATTGGTCAGCTGACGATTGTCCAAAGAGCGGGGGCTTTCCTCTTGTAACTGGTGATTTCTTGCAAGCCTTTCCAAACTGAAGAAGAGTCACTAGCTGAGAACTTGCTCCTCAACTTCTCAGAGTACCTTTCCTTGGCAGCTCTGATTCCTCTTCTCAGCTTGTACTTGGCCTGCTCATTGAGACTTGTGGTTGCTTCCCTGAACACATTCCTATCTAACTCTCTCTTGAAAGCATCCAGAGAACCGGCCTCCACCGCCCTCTCAGGCAGAGAATTCCACAGACTCACAACTCTCTGTGTGAAAATGTATTTCCTCATCTCCGTTCTACATGGCTTACCCCTTATTCTTAAACTCCCCCAACATCGGGAACATGTTTCCTGCCAAACCCTTAATAATCGTATAATGCAATTGGTTGTTGCTAACAATTATTTTATCTCAAAGCTTTTCGCTCTTCTGTTTTGAGATATTTGTATATGCTGTGAAATGATATGATGTGATTTGTTTGTGATATGATAGGATAGGGTGTGCTGTTATATGATAATCTTATATGAGGCCCATTTTTAGTCACGTGTGCGGCCAAAAATGTGAAAAATTGTGGAATACACTTCTAATCCTGAAAGCATTACAGGTATATTGTTTTGTACTGTATATATTATTCATATTTTTTTCAATTTGTATCAAGTGAAATATTTATGTTATGTTGACAATGTTTGTTTAGGGTCAGAGGTCAAATATGATGGTCAGGTATGTGACCTCACACGGAAGCATTTTTTATCTTAGTTTTATTTTACAAACTCTAGTGGATGTTAAAAAGCTAGAATATTCATATCTTTAGCACGCATGCATTATAGTTCTGTAGGTACGAAAATAGCCATAAATAAGATTACTCTCTTACAAGGTTTTTTTAAATGTATTACTTTATGTGATGCCATTTGGTAATGTATGTGACATTTTGGTTCACTTTCCAAAGAATGGCCCATGAAGTTAAAAATCTACTTAATCCACTGAATTATCTGAAAAGCCTATGACCTAGAAATTAGAATGTGCAGCACAATGCTCTTATGCCCAATGCAAGTAAGCTTTATGTAAGCTTTTCGATCCCTGAGCAGTCTGAAGAAGGGTCTCGACCCGAAACGTCGCCTATCTCCTTCGCTCCTTAGATGCTGCTGCACCCGCTGAGTTTCTCCATCCTTTTGTGTACCCTCGATTCTCCAGCATCTGCAGTTCCTTCTTTAACACTTTGTCTACTCCACTGCGATATCTCCTCAAGGCATGCCTACTTTGAAGAAGTTCTCCTCCTCCCTATGGAGACAGTTTCAAACTTCCAGGTCCGACAGAGGTTCACCTGCACCTCCTCCAACCTCATCTACTGCATCCGCTGCTCCAGATGCCAGATGATCTATATCGGTGAGACCAAGCGGAGGCTTGGCGATCGTTTCGCCGAACACCTCCGCTTGGTCCGCATTAACCAGCCCGACCTCCCGGTGGCTCAGCACTTCAACTCCCCCTCCCATTCCGTTTCCGACCTCTCGGTCCTGGGCCTCCTCCACGACCAGAGTGAGCAACAACGCAAGTAGGAGGAACAGCACCTCATATTCCGCTTGGGGAGTCTGCATCCTTTGGGCTTGAACATTGAATCTTCTCAATTCTGTTAACCCTTGCAGTCTCCTCCCCTTCCCACCTCTCCCTCAGCCCTCGGGCCCTGGCATTCCCTCTCTCTCTATATCCCTCCCCCACCCTAGTCGCACCAGCTTCTCATTTTCACACCACAAACAGCTTACAATGGCTTGTTCCCTTTATCATTGATACTTTTTTTGCATATCTTTCATTCATTGTTCTTTATCTCTCCACATCACCATCTATATCTCTCGTTTCCCTGATCCCTGACCAGTCTGAAGAAGGGTCTCGACCCGAAACGTCGCCCATCTCCTTCGCTCCTTAGATGCTGCTGCACCCGCTGAGTTTCTCCAGCCTTTTGTGTACCCTCGATTCTCCAGCATCTGCAGTTCTTTCTTAAAAGAAACTTTAAAGCTTTATGTAAAACCCAGTTACAGAGTGTTCATAGTCAGCTAGAATGTGCAATTATGTATTCAGGAGAGTTAGATATAGCTCTTAGGGCTGACAAAATTAAGGGATATGGGGAGAAAGCAGGAACGGGGTACTGATTTTGGATGATCAGCCATGATCATATTGAATGGTAGTGCTGGCTCAAGGGGCCGAATGGCCTACTCCTGCACCTATTTTCTCTGTCAATCTGTCTTCAAAGCAGAATTCTGCTCTGTGTAGGCAGTTTGCAAACAACACAAATCTTGAATACCAGGGCAGCTGAGCAGCCAGATGCTGAGACCTGTTCTGCTGCTAGTACATGGCAATTTCCCCTGCTATCATGAAGGTTGAGCAGAGAATTATTTAAATGATACAAGAGCATGAGTGGTTTGGACAGGGTAAATAGAAGAGAGCTGCATCTTTTCGGTACAAAAAAAATAAAAAATATCACTTCATACTTTTTTGTAAATTTATGACTTTTGCCATTATTTTAACCATGCACAAATAAATCTTACTGATTAGCATAAATTATTATTTACCAAGCATATCATAATAGTTCTAAAGTGCAGTTGGGAACATGTTTCCTGCCTCTACCGTGGCCAAGCCCTTAACAATCTTATATGTTTCAATGAGATATCCTCTCATCCTTCTAAACTCCAGAGTGTACAAGCCCAGCTGCTCCATTCTCTCAGCATATGACAGTCCCGCCATTCCTGGAATTAACCTTATAAACCTACACTTAATATGAACCTGAGAGGCAACTTTTCACTCAGTGAGTGAAGGGTACATGGAATGAACTGCCAGAGGAAGTAGTTGAGGCAGGTATTATCGCAGCATTTAAAAGATCCTTGGACAGGTGCATGAACGGGAAAGGTTTAAAGGGATGTGGGCCAAACTTGGGCATATGGAACTACCTTAGATTGGGCAATTTGTTCAGCATAGACGAGTTGGGTTTCGATGCTCTATGACTTTAACTCTCTGACTATAAGACTCAAAATTGGACTCAAAGCGTCAAATATTCAATGCACCCTCGAGAAAGCAGTCAAGAATGAATGAATGAATGAAAGACGTCACAGTGAAATACTTTGTTTTGTATACCATTAAGGGTGCCGCCAAAGTTACAACGTATCCCACGCCAGGTGCTCCATTGTTCTCCCGCACTCCCCACCCCCACGATGCTTCCCCCCACGCTGGGTCTTCCCTGTTTCCCCCCCCCCCCCCCCCCCCCCCCCCTCTTCAGGACAATCCATCCAAGCCAGGTCCTCCTTTGTTCTTGGCGGCATGTCCTCCGGCTCCCACATGGCCCGTCCTCAACCGCCAGCGCCATCCTCAACCTCAGCTGCCGGCCCCCTCAACAACCGCCGGCCCCCGCAACAACCGCCGGCCTCTGCGACCGGCGTCCTTGACAAAGAAGCAGAACTGCAGGCTGCAGCATGTCTCCACCTAAGCAGCCAGTTTGTTGAGAACATAAGGCATCGAATTTAACCTTCATTATGGAGAACATCTGAAAAAGGAAGTTAATTTAGTATAATAACATTCGCTAAAGGGAAAAACTGTAGAAAATTGAAATATGAATTAAAAAAAACATGCTGGAAATATGCAGCAAGTCAATGTTGCTGAGCAATTGGATTGTGATTTGTGACAATGTCAATGAAAAGATATATTTTAATATTGCTGCCATTAGAAAGAAACTGTCAAAGGACAAATATTTGCCTTTGGTGGAAGAGTGCAGATTGCTATTGATAACATCTATTCAGATTTTCAGTCAATTAGAAATAACAGCTAGTCAATTGTTTCATGTCATTCAGTAATTACAAATATTTTGTATTTGTGTGACTCTACATAGGTTGTAATTGTATCATTAATGTGTATGATTTTGTAATTCTCTCTCTCTATATATATATAATTATGTATATATGTAATTCTATTAATTCATTATTGTACAAGGTGAATTGAATATGAGTCTCACCTATATAACATTGGCAACAGACAGGAAGATGCCATTAGTTGGGTTGGGAACATGGAAGAGTTCCCCCGGCCAGGTAAGACTCCTAATATTGTGGTACTGTGAATGGTCAACTGCTTGTTCTTTTAATGCTTTGAATGATTGTATATATTGATTAGTTGTTCACATTCATTGATATTTGTTGTCAAAAGATGCCAGTGCAGCAGTTACGTGTGTGCTATAGCATTGAGCTCCTCAGAATAGATTCTCAATAAACTTTGCAGTAATTTCCCTCAATTTACATCAGTTCTCCTGAAGGATTAATTCTAATTTCTGCACTTTGTTGACTTTTGACCCCCAATTATTACAGATGAGATTGTCCGAACTGATTTAATTTGGAAACCATAAGGGGTTTAATGAGAAGAACTTCTTCCAATCCATCTGAGTAGGAAGGAACTGCAGATACTGGTTTCAACCGAAGATAAGCACTACATGTATACATAGAAACATAGAAATTAGGTGCAGGAGCAGGCCATTCGGCCCTTCGAGCCTGCACCGCCATTCAATATGATCATGGCTGATCATCCAACTCAGTATCCTGTACCTGCCTTCTCTCCATACCCCCTGATCCCTTCAGCCACAAGGGCCACATCCAACTCCCTCTTAAATATGGCCAACGAACTGGCCTCAACTACCTTATGTGGCAGAGAATTCCACAGATTCACCACTCTCTGTGTGAAAAATTATTTTCTCATCTCGGTCCTAAAAGACTTCCCCCTTATCCTTAAACTGTGACCCCTTGTCCTGGACTTCCCCAACATCGGGAACAATCTTCCTGCATCTAGACTGTCCAACCCCTTAAGAATTTTGTAAGTCTCTATGAGATCACCCCTCAATCTTCTAAATTCCAGCGAGTACAAGCCAAGTCTATCCAGTCTTTCTACATATGGAAGTCGTGCCATCCCAGGAATCAGTCTGGTGAACCTTCTCTGTACTCCCTCTATGGCAAGAATGTCTTTCCTCAGATTAGGAGACCAAAACTGTACGCAATACTCCAGGTGTGGCCTCACCAAGACCCTGTACAACTGCAGTAGAACCTCCCTGCTCTTGTACTCAAATCCTTTTGCTATGAAACTTATGAATATGAATACTTGAGTTACTCCGGCATTTTCTGTCCAATCGATCTGATTTGGATTCAAAATACATCTCTAGAGATATCTGGATACTTTGTATTTTGAATGTTTTACTGATTTCAGACCCGTCTTTAAAACTGTGCATGGTGGCACAGGAAGTAATGCTGCTAGCTCACATCTCCAGCAACCAGTGATGCTAACCTGTAGTGCTGGTCTGCGTAGATTTTGCACATTCTCCTTGTGTGGCCATGTGGTTTCCTGCATGTACTTCATTTTTGTCCTCACAGCTCAGAGACATGATGGTTGGAATGTTATTTGATTACTGTAAATTACCCCTATTAGAGGGGAATGATAGGAGTCATACAGTGTGGAAACAGGCCCAGCTTGCCCACACTGACCAACATGCCACATCTTCACTACTCCCACCTGCCTGCTTTTGGTCCATATCCCTCTAAACCCATATCCCTCTATCCATGCGCCTGTCTAAATATTTCTGAAATGTTAGAATAGTACCTGTCTCAACTTCCTCCTCCGGCAGCTTGTTCCATACATCCACCAGCCTTTGTGTAAAAAATGTCACCCCACAGGTTCTCATTAACTCTTTCCCCCCTCATCTTAAACTTTTGTCCTCTGCTTCTCAATTTCCCTACTCTGGGCACAAGACACTGTGCATTTATCTGATCTATTCTTCTCATGATTTTGTACACCTCTATAAGATCACTCCTCATTCTCCTGTGCTCCAAGGAATAAAGCCCAACCTCAACCTCAACCTCTCCCTCGAATCCTGGCAACATTATAGTTAATCTTCTCTGAACCCTTTCCAGCTTGACAATATCTATCCTATAACATGGTGACGAAAACTGAGCACAAAACTCTGAATGTGGCCTCACCAATGTTTTATACAACTGTAACATGATCTCCTAACGTCTATACTCAATACTCTGACTGATGAAGGCCAATGTGCCAAAAGCCTTCTTCACCACCCTACCCACCTGTGATGCCACTTTCAAGCAACTACGCACCTGTACTCCTAGATCCCTCTGCTCCACAACACTCCCCAGAGCCCCACCATTCACTGTGCAGATCCTGCCCATGTTAGACTTCCTACCTCACATTTCTCTCCATTAAATTCCATTAACCATTCCTCAGCCCACCTGCCCAACTGATCAAGATCCTGGTGTAATTTTTGAAAACCATCTTCACTATCTTCAATACCACCCACTTTAGTGTCATCTGCAAACTTGCTAGTCATGCCATGTACATTCCCATCTGAATCATAGCTATAGATGACAAATGGGCCCAGCACTGAGCCCCGAAGCGCAACACTAATCACAGGGAGAATCAGAGGGAGTTGATAAGCATGTGAGATGGAATAATTTACAATTAAATAAATTGGGGAATGGGATTGCTCTGAGATCAAACATACTCAGTGGCACAAAATGGCTTCCTTTTATGCTATAATATGAGAAAATACTCTGTCCATACAGTCTGAATCGAACTGTTTTTCAACCGTGTTTCTTTGCTCTCTGTAGGTGAAAACAGCAGTTAGCTATGCTCTTGAAATAGGATACCGGCACATAGACTGCGCTTCTGGCTACAGCAATGAGCATGAAATTGGAGAAGCTCTCCATGAAAAAATACAAACCAAGAAAGTAAGAATATTGCAATGTTTGAAGTTTTAATGGAAGCAATATCAAAGTGTGAGTAATTTAGACCAAATGTCATTAATTAAGAATTAAGTATTTTAAAATCTGAATGTGGACTTTGACGATAAAATATATTCATCTGGAATCAGCGGTGGGTTTATATGTCTGATCAAATCACCAAACATGCCTGAATCTGTCTGGATAACGAATCTTTGTTGATTTAGTGACAGTATTTAAAATTTTGACATGGTGGATTTAGGAATGGATAATTCAGCCAAGGTTTTCACTTCAATTCCTCTGCTCCAGAGGAGGTTCAGCTGAGGACAGAATTGTCCTTGGTTACAATGATATCTGTGATAAAATAGCAATGGATGCAGCTTAGATTTGGCTCATAGCTTATATCTATTTTCAGGCAGTCAGAACACAAAATTGTTTAAGGGAAGCCAAATATTTAACCTTTACTCTTATTAGTTTATCACATTCAACATAAATTGTAATTAATAGCCACCGTGTATGAATATTGATGTAAGACTGGGTTTCTTAGTGATTGTTGGACATTGAAGAGAATTAAACATCAAGATTAAAGATTCTGTTTTAGCTTTTGATTTGCTGCTGAAAATAGTTATTGTCGATTTTTTCCAACTTCAAGCTTGTTTACACTTTTATTTTTAAGTACAATTCTTTATTCATCTTTAAGCATTCAGTAAAGCTTTCGACAAATATTTTACTTCATTACCATATCATTCACAGTGAAATTGTGAGTAAATGCTACTCCAATATTTTTGATAAATAATGAAACAGTATACTCTTGGACAGCATGATTGATAGCATGAGCCCGATCTAGGGATTCACCTTCAGGAAAAACCCTGCGAGAGGCATTGTATCAATGATTATTTTGTGGTGATGTCGGACAGTGTCAACTCTTGTGGAATTCAATATTATGATGTAATTTAAAAGTGCTGAATTCTCACTGGAGTGGCCTTGTTATTGAATACGTTCATATTCTCAGTGGGACTCATTTACCCTTCTCTGTGAATTAAAGAGCAATTCAAAATGTTTTTAATTGAAATTATTCCTTTCTTTTCTGTTCTTATACTTTGATGTCCTTTGAGTATACAAAACTTTTTAAATGAAATGTGTAGGAAGGAACTGCAGATGCTGGCTTACACCAAAGATAGATACAAAATCCTGGAGTAATTCAGCAGGACAGAATGGATGGGTAATGTTTCGTGTCGCGACTCTGGAGAGAAGGGATGGGTGACGTTTCAGGTCGAGACTCTTCTTCAGACTGAGCCTGATTTCATTTCAAAGTGAAATGGTGAGTTTAGGACCAAAGTGTTCCTGTAACAATGAAGGAAAATCCAGGGAACACTGGACACCATGAGATATGGAAGCTTTGATAAAGAAAGTACATGGTATGATAAGAGCAATGAAAATGGGGGAGAACCTTAAACAAACAAATGATCGGCACTTACTGGAAGGGCCGAGAGGGCCTGTTTCCGTGCTGTAATTGTTATATGGTTATATGGTTATATGGTTACTAGACTAAGTGGGACCCTTTGGGTCCCATGTTCACATGGGATGGCTGGTCCCTCAATGCAATATTCCACCTCTCCACCAATTCCAATATTGCTGGCCAG
The DNA here is from genome assembly GCA_035221665.1 of Okamejei kenojei. NCBI lineage: Eukaryota > Metazoa > Chordata > Chondrichthyes > Rajiformes > Rajidae > Okamejei > Okamejei kenojei. The sequence continues at coordinate 139,656,157 of CM069131.1, read as the reverse complement.
TGGGGGGGGGGGGCTTTCTGGAGCACTAATATGGGTGTCGTGGGCCGAAGGGACTGGTTTCCAGAGGAATAGTAAGGACATTGTGGGCCAAATGGGTTCTTGGGCTGGCAGCTCAGTCACTCAGGCCTGGTGGGCTGGCAGCTCAGTCACTCAGGCCTGGTGGGCTGGCAGCTTAGTCACTCAGCCCTGGTGGACTGGCAGCTCAGTCACACAGGCCTGGTGGGCTGGCAGTTCAGAAACTGCCAGAAATTCTGCCCAAAACAGGTGAGAGACTCTGTGAGAGAGAATGGGGAGAGGGTGGAGAATCAATTTTAGACATTTTTCATATTTTTCTGCAGATCACAGCAATGAAGGAGGAAAGTCTATCCTGGCCTGGATCTCACATGGATCAAATGAAGGGAGGGAGAAAAATACTGGGGTGAGGTTTAATACTAGCAGGGGGAATACTTACTGATGGGTCGAAGGGACGCCTGGGCTAGTACAGGCTCTTTTTTAAAATACCTCAGTCAAAGGCACTTTTTCTGGACTTTTCCTGGCCTGGCATGGGTCTTTTGGGCCAAAATGCTCCTCCTGGGCTAATACGGGCAAAAGGGGCAAAAGGGACTGGGTTCTCGGTTAATAGGGGCCCTGTGGGCTGAAATTAGTGGTTTCAGGCAGGCCAAGCAACTCAGTTCATTTCATTTCCAATTTCATTGCAGTTTCAAGCACAGGGCAGGCTGAATAGCTCATTGCATTTTCATTTCACTTCCATTGCCATTGCAGTTTCAAGCACAGGGCAGGCCAAGCCAAACAGCTGATTGCATTTTCACTTCATTTCCATTGCCATTGCAGTTTCAAGCACAGTGCAGGCCCAAGCCAAACAGCTGATTGCATTTTCTCTTCATTTCCATTGCCATTGCAGTTGCAAGCACAGGGCAGGCCAAACAACTCATTTCATTTTCATTAAGGGCTAACAAATCATTTATTCAAGTACATTGCATACTCACAGTGTTCTGTAGATTCCCAGCTGAGACCGAAAGTCGTGGCCTCTCCCTCGCCATCTTGCAGAGACTGAGCCATGTCCAAGTTTCCAGGGGTTTATAGTCCTGCCCCCCCCCCCCCCGGAATACCTTAATTGCGGTGATTGACAGGAGAGAGAATCTCAAGATTTTTTAAACATTCATAACTCTTTTATTTTTCATCGATGGGAAAAATCCTCAGAGCCTGATCACTGGAAGAGGACTCCGAATAAGATGGTCAAAAAATTACAGCCATATATGGTAGCATTTTTTTCTGAAATCAAACAACAGCGCAAACAGGAAGTGGTCAAGATGAGACTTTTAATTATATAGACAGGGAATGCAGAAGTAAAAAAGAAATTAGGAAAGCAAAGAGGGGTGATGAAATATCACTGACAGGTGACTTGAAGGAAAATCCAAAGGTAGTTCATGTATATAAGGAGCAAGAGTATAACTAGGGAAGAGTGGGGTCCATTTGGTTCTAAACAGACCACAATCTATGCAAGGAGGCAATGAGAGAAGTTTACATATACCGGTGTTCATTAAGGATATTCAAGTTGGAGATTGTAGATGGAGAGCAAAGAAAAATGATAGACACAAAATACTGGAGTAATGATATGGAACCAGTAGGACGATTGGGGTAGGGAGGGGAGGGATGGAGAGAGAGGGAATGCAAGTTAACCTCTTGCTGTCATCCTGCTTAGTTTCACTGTTTCATTTATTAGTTTCACTTCTCCACAGCCAACAAAGGTCCATTGTGGGCTCCACCTCTTCTTGATCATCGTTGCTGGCTTTGATTTGTCATTTTGCATACATTTCAGTCATTTTTTTCTTTGTACCTCTTCATCTTTAATTTCCCTCTCCTTTGACTCCCAGCCTGAAGAAGGGTCTTGACCCAAAACGTCACCTATTACTTTTCTCCAGAGATGCTGCCTGACCCGTTGTAACTCCAGTATTTTGTGTTTATCTTCAGTGTGAACAAGCATCTGCATTTCCTTCCGACACAAAGAAACATTATAGTTTTAGTTGGTGAGCAAATAAACTTTTTCAGCTTGGTCAGTGTTTTTTAAAATCTTGTCGTCCCTCTATAGTCTATCAAGCGGGAAGATATTTTCATTACGTCCAAACTTTGGAACACCAAGCATCACCCAGATGACGTAGAACCAGCATGCCGTAAAACACTAGCAGACTTGCAGGTGGACTACTTAGATTTGTATTTGATGCACTGGCCAATGGCATTTGAGTAAGTAGCTGTATGGTTATCTACATTTATTTCCAAGATTAAGGTTGTATTTCCAAATCTTAAAAATAATTCAGACTTTTTTTACCTCAGTTAATAACCTAATTAAATCAAACCAAATGCTAAGTATCTCCAGTTTGAATGTACATTAGTTGCAGGAACATTGGATTCTAGTCTTCAAATATAACCACAGAGCAATGAATTATTGATCTAACTACCACACTGACAACTGGGCAATTTAAAATTCAGTAAGATGGAATCAATAATAGTGACCATGGAACAAACTCTAATGTCATTCCTGGAACAAAATCTGTCATCTTCACTTTGTCCAATTTCTGCAGGGACACTTTCTTTACTGTCCAGGAACAGGGAAAACTCTAAAAATGAGGATTGGCAAAATAATGTGCAGCACAGTAGACTTGCTGCCTTATAAAACCAAAGACCTGGGTTTGATTCTGACTATGGGTACTGCGTGCATGGAGTTTGTATGTTCTCTCTCTGACCTCATGGGTTTCTCCGGGTGGTCGGGTTTACTCCCACACTCCAAAGACATGCAGGTTTGGTTAATTGCCTTCAATATATTGTAAATTATCCCGAGTGTGTGGGATACTACTAGTGTATGGGATGCTTGCTGGTCAGAGCGGATTTGGTTAACTAAATGGCCTATTTCCATGCTGTCTCTTTCTCTAAAGGTGTCCCTAGAAGTCAACTAACTGTTCTCTGAAATAGCAACAAAGAATGTCAATAACGACGGGCCAGTCCCATCAACAGTTTTTTTTAATCTTGACATCAATATTTCAAAAATAATTGAGAAGGATATCAAAAACCGCTTTCTGGAAGTAGGATGGCAAACATTTAATACCTGCTTTATCTTTTCTCTTCCATTTGGAAAACAGCTAAAAACCCTAGAAGCTTTGCATAATGTTAAATTAAATGTATCAGATATAAACACTTTTAGACAGAGCATAAATTATACTGGCTCTGCAGTTGAACAAGCCCTGATGACCATACTGTGATGGCCCACATTAGGGTGAGCTAGAAGATTGTAAAACATTCACTGAGCACACAGGAGGAGACACTGAGACAACAAACCAGCTCATTCGAAATGATGAAACTCACAGAACAAAAACTGTATTCCACTTCCAGTTTTCCTTTCAAAAGGCGTATCAAGCCCTTGTTTCTTGTGTCATTCAGATCATCTACATCAAAACTAAAGTGGCTTGCTTCCTAAGATATGATAGTGGAGTAATATTCTGGGCAGTCACTGTTGAGACACAAGACTCGCAATGAGAAGTGAAATTTGTCAATGTCTTATTCATATAACAATATTGCATGCCGACTCCCACATAGCACAAAGAACAACGTTCTAATCCAGTGGATCAGCCAGCATGTCCCAGCTACAATAATCCCACCTGCCTGCATATGGTCCACATCCCTCCAAACCTGTCCTATCCATGTACCTGTCTAACTTCTTCTTAAATGTTGGGATAGTCCCAGCCTCAACTGGCAGCTTGTTCCATACACCCACCACCCTTTGTATGAAAAAGTTACCCATCAGATTCCTATTACATCTTTTCCCCTTCACCTTAAACCTATGTCCCCTGGTCCTCGATTCACCTACTCTGGGCAAGAGACTCTGTGCATCTACCCGATCTATTCCTCTCATGATTTTATACACTATAAGATCATCCCTCATCCTCCTGCGCTCCAGGGAATGGAATCCCAGCCTACTCAAAGGGGGGGGGGGGGGGGTGAGCCTCCCTAGAGCTCAGACCCTCTAGTCCTGGTAACATCCTCGAAAATCTTCTCTGTACCCTTTTCAGCTTGACAACATCTTTCCTATAATAATGATGCCCAGAGCTTAACACAATACACTAAATACTCTAATTTTGTGGACAAGTGGTCTCAGGTCCAGATGTCCTTGCTCCTTGATGCTTTCTTTTGCAGCATAAGCAGGAGCTGGACAACTGACTCCTTTGAAAAAGGGATCCGACCTGAAACGTCGCCTGTCCATTCCCTCCACAGACCAGCGAAATTCTTCCAGCACTTTGTGTTTTGCTCGTGATTCCAGCATCTGCAACTCCTTGTGTCTTTGGGACTTTTCCTTCTTGCTCTGATCCAATTAATTCAGAAGATAAACTGAAATTTTTTGAGGATGTGACAAGTAAAATGGATGAAGGGGAGCCAATGGATGTAGAGTATCTAGACTTTCAGAAAGCCCTTGATAAGGTCCCGCATGGGAGACTGGTGACTAAAATTAGAGCACATGGTATTGGGGGTAGGGTGTTGACATGGATATAAAATTGGTGGGCAGACAGGAAGCAAAGAGTAGGAGTGAACGGGTCCTTTTCAGAATGGCAGGCAGTGGCAAGTGGAGTGTCGCAAGTCTCGGTGTTGGGGCCACAACTGTTTACCATATATATTAATGATTTGGAAGAGGGAATTAGGAGCAACACTAGCAAGTTTGCGGATGACACCAAGCTGGGTGGCTGTGTGAACTGTGAAGAGGATGTTAGGAGGTTGCAGGGTGACCTGGACAGGTTAGTGAGTGGGCAGATGGGGGCTGAGCAGTTAATATAGATAAATGTGAGTTATCCACTTTGTGCAAAAACAAGGGGGCAAATTATTACTCAATGGGGTTAATTAGTAAGGGGAGGTACAGCGAGACCTGGGTGTCCTTGTACACCGGTCCACTTGAAAGTTGGTGTGCAGATACAGCAGGCAGTGAAGAAAGCTAATGGCATGTTGGCCTTCAAAACAAGAGGATTTCAGTATAGGAGAGGTTATTCTGCGTGTAAGGGCTCTGTAAGATTACATCTGGAGTATTGTGTACGGTTTAGGTCTCCTAATTTGAGGAAGGACACCTTGTGATTGAGGCAGTGCAGCGTAGGTTCACAAGATTGATCCCGGGGCTGGCGGGACTGTCATATCAACAACGATTGACAAGACTAGGCTAGTATTCACAGGGGTTTAAGAAGACGACGGGGGACCTATATAGAAACATAAAATTATAAAATGACTGACAGGCCTAGATGCAGGAAAAAGCTCCCATGTTGGGTGAGTTTCAGAACCAGGGGCCACAAGTCTTAGATAAAGGGGAGTCCATTTGTAGTACAGAGGTAGAAAAAACTTTTTCACCCAGAGAGTTTGAATTTGTGGAATTCCCTGCCATTGATGGCAGTGGAGCCAAAACCTGGATTGAGTTAAGGAGAATCGATGGAGCTCTAGGGGCTGGGGCATCAGGGATATGGGGAGAAGGCAGTACGGGTTATTGATTGGGGACAATCACAAGATCACATGAATGGCGTGCTAGCTCGAATGCCTCCTCCTGACCTATTTTCAATGTTCTATTTTCTATGAAATGAAGTAACGAATAGGGACTCAGGTGCTCTTGCGTGTCGCGTGGAGGAAACATGTACCTTCCAGCAGATAATGATCTGATTCTGTTCCTTGCAGACGGGGCAACATTATGATGCCAATTAATGAAGATGGATCAGTGCGTTATGCTGATACTGATTACAAGGATACTTGGAAGGCCATGGAAAAATTAGTGGAAAAAGGTTGGGTCAAGGCACTTGGCTTATCCAACTTCAATGCAAGGCAAATAGATGATCTATTATCAACTGTAACCTACAGACCAGTCGTTAATCAGGTTAGTGAAAACAACATAATATTTGAAGATTTTTCTTCTCTTTTAGAAACTTTTATTATTGTGAAACTAACTTTCATAAATTGCCATACAGCACGATGTGAATAAAAGGATAACAAGAAATGGGAAAAACCACTGTACTATCAAAAATATAAGATTTATAGATACCTACTTACGCATTTTCACATATACCTGCTTACCACAACAGCCTTGAGTTCATCTTTGCCATCTGTGGCATACAGATGTATATACTTAGCAAAGCAAACCGGATGCTTAAGAATTAGCAGTATAAGTAGGTCATTTAGCTTCGTGCAAATATTCACTACTTTCTGGATGAAGAAATCTCATCTTATTTCCGCCCTGAATAGCCAACCCCTTATTTTGAGAGTGGCTCCAGTCATCCAAACCAGGGAGAACACCAAGCCCTTATTTATAGATAATGGGTGCATTTAACAAAGGTAAGAATTATGCGGAGCAGCTGGATCAAGTCATCTGTCAACATCAACCACTGATATCAAGTCAGCACTTAGAATTCCACAGAGGAACCAAACTTCTTTCTTTACAAAGCATGCATCAAGCGATGTAAGAAATAACTGCGGATGCTGGTTTAAATCGAAGGTGGCCACAAAATGCTGGAATAACTCAGCGGGTGAGGCAGCATCTCTGGAGAGAAGGAATGGGCGGTGTTTCGGGTCGAGGCCCTTCTTCAGACTGATCAAGGGTCTCGACCCAAAACGTCGCCCATTACTTCTCTCCAGAGATGCTGCCTAACCCGCTGAGTTACTCATGCATCCGGTGATCATATTTACAGGCTTTTATTGTTTTTATTTATTCTGCTGTGTTTATCTTTTTATGATGCAAAAATATGCTGGAAATGTGATGACTGCTAATGTACTCCACAAACCAATTGCATGGGTGTGGTGGCCTGTCTTGCTCTTTAAACTGTGCATATGAGGGAAGATGAGCAGAGACGATACACACCAGGTCGAGCTATGAGAAAAGGACTGAGGACAACATTGAAGAGGAAACGTAAGGAAAAAAGAAGGCAGCAACCCGGACCACTTTTTTCTGGCTCTTCTAGTGCAGTATATTTGGCCCCAATCCCTACTTCCATTAACCAACAGTAGCACAATCCCTATCTTCTCTCAATCCAATATTCTCTCAACCCTCGAATAAAACTAAAAGGCAACACAACATACATAATCCCCTCCTCCCTGTAAGCCAGCTCATTGTCGTCCCGGATGAGGCCCACCACTGTTGTGTCATCTGCGTACTTCATGATGTGGTTTGTACTAAACCTGGCACAACAGTCGTGAGTCATCAGGGTAAACAGCAGTGGACTCAGGACACAGCCCTGAGGGGAGTCGGTGCTCAGAGAGATGAGGGTTAGAAGGTGTTATTTCCAACCCTCACTGCTGGGGTCTGTCGGTGAGGAAGCCATAGCCAGTTACACTGGGGGTTGCTGAGTGCCAATGAACCAGTTAGCCTATCAGGTTGCTGAGGGATAATTGTGATTAATTGCTAACTAAAATCCACAACACATTCCACATCAGTGTTATTAACTCGAGTTTGTTCCAGCTCAGATGGAGTACGAGGTTATAGCGTCCTCTGTGGAGCGTCAGGCCTGAAGCAAACTGGTATGGGTCCAGTGTTGAGGCAGTCTGAGGTAAATATGGCCCTGACCACCTCTCGAAGCACTCACATAATGGGAGTGATTGCTAACAGGGCGGTAATCGTTGAGACAATGTACATAGGATTTTCTGGCACGGTAAGGATGGTGGCCAGTCTGAAACACGATGGGACGACAGGCCTGGTTCAGCGAGGTGTTTAAGATGTCCGTAAGGACATGTGCCAGCTGAACACACATTCCCTGAGCACCCACCCTGGTATGTTATCAGGGCCTGCCGCCTTCCCGTGTCGTTCACTCCTTTTTAGGGTCCTCCGACATCCATTTATCAAAACTGTTCATCACAGTGGAATACGGCTACATGCAGCTCGCAAGGTGTGGATAATTTAATTCCACAAACCGTCCAAAATAGTTGTTGATTTCATTGCGGAACTCAATGTGTCATCACAGGTGGTGGAGCAGTCCCTTATAGTCCTGATTTTATTGATTCCCTGGCCACATTCGCCTGGAGTTCATGGGTCATGAACGAAGCACTGGATTTTCTACCATGGGCACGCTTTGACAGCCTGATGACTGGTTCAGGTTGGCTCCTGCGATCCTGAGTGCACCACGTCCACCGGGGATTAAACGCCGGCATTACGTGCACCAGACAGCATTCCCCTACCTCTGTTAATCATTCCAGGGATTTCTGGTTGGCCCGTATAAGTGATGTCCTTTGACACAGACATCCTCTATGCACTTTCCATGTAAGCAGACACAGACGCAGTGAACTCCCTCCAGGTTGTGTTTGACTGTCATTGCAGCCTTCTTGAACATGTCCCAGACCCGTGTATTAAATCATTCAAAACAGTCCCGGATTGTTGTCATAGCGTCCCCAGGCCAGACCCTAACCTGCTTCACAGTAGGTTTTTCTCTGGTATGCAGGGGCCTGTATGCAGGAATTAGCATCACAGAGATATGGTCCTGAGGACCAAGCGGGTGGGTTTGCATAGGCTAGGTCCAGTGTATTCACTCCCCTGGTTGCAGAGTCTACATGCTGGTAGTAATGTGGGAGAACTGTCTTTAGCAATGGTTCTTCCCATAACTAGAACATGCAATGCCATAAATTCCAATCTGATTGTCTATTTGTGTCTATTTGCCACGTCTATTTGTGGGCTGCCTTCTTCTGAATGCGGTTCACAGTCTTTTTGGGTGATGTGGTTTTTATGGTTGAACAGGTAGCTACCTGTATAAACTGAAATACAATCTGCAATGTACAAAGGTTAAGCAAGACATGCACGTTTTTGGTATGAGCCCAGATAGATGAGGTGGTGAATTGAGATTTGGGGCACCTGGTTTGCTGTACTATTTGAAGATCTATTCTCTGATATTGACAGCCCATGCCAAGTCTCTGACCTTCTAATGGCTTTGCATGCAGATATTTTGGGCTACCTTTTCAAAGTGACCTTCCATCATCCGGCATCCAGCCTCTGCCGACCTTCCCCTCACCCCGATCTTTACAAGTGCTAGACATACTTTTCCCTTTGTGTCATCAGAACTGGGGGGGGGGGGTGGGGGACAAAAACGTTAATAGCATCTGTCCCACAATCAGAATTTGTTACTAAGCACAATTCTAAATGATAACTGCAGACACATTTTAAGAATGTGGTTAGCATGCAACAAAAGCTTTTCACTGCACCTTGTCACTGTACATGTGACACTTAAACTGAGGTGCAGGCCCGTTATTAGCATCACTGGGGCCGTTGCCAACGGAGCCAATGACCAGTGTGACTGGTGCTGACTGCACACAGGAATCATAGTGAGCAGACAATAGAGTTAAGGGCCTGTCCCACTTGGCTGTCATTCGCGTGCCATTTACACGACCTGCTAGCGTGAGGGTAGCACGTGGGTAGCGCGGGACGGGACCATGGAGTGGTGTGGAGGAGCATGGAGTGGCGTGGAGGAGTGTGGACTTCGTCCTGCACGAAATCTTCACACGCCATCGGCCTGTCGCGTAACTGACAGCCAAAGTGGGACAGGCCCAAAACCCTGGCGCGTCGCAACTTCTCACTTCAAACAGCAACAAAAGCAGGCAAACGATCGCCGAGCTCGGCCTGCGGCTCACGGCCGTTGCGGATCCGGATCCGCCCCCACTCCTACTCCCAGAGCGGGGCCAAGACGATTGGAGATAGACACAAAATGCTGGAGTAACTCAGCGAGACCCGCAGCATCTCTGGAGAGAAGCAATAGTGACGTTTCGGGTCGGGATCCTTCTTCAGACTGAGATGCAGTGGAGAAACATCTCATTTTGTGTTAAGGGCCTGTTCCACATTGGACGTCATTTGCGCTCAAGCATAATGGCGCGGAAGATTTGTACATCCCAAAATCTCGGGCGCCGCGGGCGACTGCGCGTCACTGCCTACATCACTATCACCATGCGTCGCTTAATGAGCGGGGGGAGGGGGGCGATGGGGGGTGTTTGGGGAAAAGCAAGACCTCCACCAACTTGTTCACCGCCCAACACACATGGACACACAAATATGAGGGCGACTCTCGTAATGAAGCGTCAGATTACGCCCAAGTGGGACAACCCTTTTAATGTTTTTTATAAGTATCCAGTGCGAGTGATTGAATGTAATTCTATCTTTCCCTTTTCATTGTGAAGAATAATTGTGTGTGAACTCCTGTGCCTCCCAACAATGACCATAATGGAGCATCCAGCAGTTGAGAAACCTCAGGTGCAAATGAATGCCCAATATTCTGGGTTTGTGATATCTAAGCTGTGGCTGTAACTCATTCACTGGACATTTCATTTGTTAGGTAAAGTTCAAGATAAGATTTGAATTTTGATTTGTCTGTAAATTTCATGAGCTTGTAGCTTCAGAATATATCAGGGTGGCCTTGAATGATAATGTAGTGCTGGTCTCCTCTCATTATGAACTAAACATTAGTCGGCTTTCCTCTGCAGATCGAATGCCATCCTTACCTGAACCAAAGTAAGCTTGTGGACCACTGCACAAAACGTAGGATTGTGGTTACAGCGTACAGTCCTCTGGGATCATCTGACCGACCCTGGGCGAGACCTGATGACCCAAAACTGTTGGAAGATCCAAGAAATACTGGAAATAGCACGTTCAAGTCGAAATATGGAAAAATCTCTCCCAGCTCAAGTTATTATAACGGTGAGGTAGCATGGAAAATCATTAAAGTTGCTGTACTGCGCGAAAGCTAGCTAACCAAGTATAGATATGTAGGATCATCCCGATGTTAGAGTGAAGGGCAAAGCAGCAACCACGCATGGAGGAACACAACTTGGCTGATGAGGGAAACTGAGGCGTTGTCAAAAACATAGAAGGACTCCTGCACGGAATGGTATCTACGAGGCAGCTGGGATCAAGAAATGTAGACTTCCCTGGAGGCGTTTCGGGAACTAAGGAGTAAAACTGAAAAAAGAGATCAGAAGGGCAAAAAGGGGCCAGGAGATAGCTCTGGCGGGTGCATTAAGGACATCCAAAAGATTTTATAAGTACATAACAGGGAAAAGGGTATGTCATTATATCTCCATACCTGGGACACCATCAGCATCAAAGCGGTCACCTCTGTGTGGAGCTACAGGACATGGGCATGAGGTCCTCAAATGAGTATTGAAGAGTCTCCTGGATGTGGATAGACGAGGAGAGAAAAACATTTAGACAGAAGGGACGACTTGTTGGGCTTGGGAAGTTAATGGAAGTGTTTTGAGTGTCAGTGTAACCGTCGAAAGATGAATGAAGGTAGACAAATCTCCAGGGCCTGATCGGATATATCCGAACATTTGTGGGAAACCAGAGAGGAAATTGCGGGAGTCCTGGTTGAAATTTACGACTCATCCTTAAATATAGGAAAGGTGCCAGAAGACTGGAGGGTGGCAAATGTTGTGCCTCTTTTCAAGAAGGACTGCAGGGAAAATGCTGGGAACTAAAGGCCAGTGAGCTTAACATCTGTAGTTGGAAAGGATTCTGAGGGATAGGTTATACTGGCATTTGGACGGGCAAGGGCTGATTCGGGATAGTCAGCATGGTTTCCCCACTACCGATGTTAGACTAACTGGTCTGTAATTCCCCGTTTTCTCTCTCCCTCCCTTTTTAAAAAGTGGGGTTACATTAGCTACCCTCCAATCCTCAGGAACTACTCCAGAATCTTAAGAGTTTTGAAAAATTATCATTAATGCATCCACTATTTCTGGGGCTACTTCCTTAAGTACTCTGGGATGCAGCCTACCTGGCCCTGGGGATTTATCGGTCTTTAATCCATTCACAATTTACCTAAACACCACTTCCCGGCTAACCTGGATTTCACTCAGCTCCTCCATCTCATTTGACCCCCGGTCCCCTGCTATTTTCCGGCAGATTATTTATGTCTTCCTTAGTGAAGGACAGAACCAAAGTAGTTATTCCAATTGTCTGCCATGTCTTATTCCCCATGATCAATTCACCTGTTTCTGACTGCAAGGGACCTACATTTGTTTTAACTAATCTTTTTCTATTCACATATCTATAAAAACTTTTGCAGTCAGTTTTTATGTTCCCTGCCAGTTTTCTTTCATAATCTATTTTCCCTTTCCTAATTAAGCCCTTTGTCCTCTGCTGGACTCTGAAGTTCTCCCAGTCCTCTGGTAGGTTGCTTTTTCTGGCTAATTGGTATGCTTTTCATACTATCCCTGATTTCCCTTGTTATCCACGGATACACTACCTTCCCTGATTTATTATTTTGCCAAACTGGGATGAGCAATTATTGTAATTCCTCCATGCAGTCTTTAAATGCCTTTCATTGCCTATCCACCGTCAACCCTTTAAGAATCAATTGCCAGTCTATCTTGGCAAATTCACGTCTCATACCCTCTATTCTGCTGTGTACCTTACAACACAATGGTAGGAATATTGAATTCTCCAATTTTAGGTAACCTTTCGCTAACCAACTCCCCATCTTTACTTTTAGTGATCATATAACAAACAGCACATGCATATTGTTTGAATAGTGTTGTTTCCACCATTCATTCAGTTTTGACTTTAGAGAATAGGCCTGACACACCAGGGACAATTTATAATTTTTTTATGGAAGCCAATTACCCTACAAACCTGTACTCTTTGGAGTCTTGGAGGAAACGAGAGCGCCCAGAGAAAACCGCGGTCACAGGGGGAAACTACAAACACTGTAAAGACAGCGCCCGTGGTCAGGATCGAACCCGGGTCTCTGGCACTGTGAGGCAGCAACTCTACCACTGTGCCACTATGTCACCCCAAAGTTGAAGGAAGGAAACTATGTCCCACAGAGCAAGAATTATTTGAATCTGGTACAACATCCATTAGTTGATTTGTTTACATTTTCTAAACAGTATTATAATTTGAAGTTAAAAAAAATTGAAGATGCAAAATTATTATGTCACACAGGTTGGGCCCAGATATAAAATAATTACATGTACAGAAACAGCCCAACTTTTATTTGCTAGCTTGACATCAATCCCTTTTTAAGGAGTCCACACCAGACTCTTAATGCTGATATCTAGGTCCTCCCCAGAATACATTGGTGATCCATTTCTGAGATCTGTTCATATCCCTAATATTTCACGACAGAAACCAAGTTCCCACATGGCAGAAGATGACGGCAGAGATGGGTTGTCCCATTGGAAAATAAGTTTAAATCTTGTTTTTGCCATTTAAAAATTAAAGTTGGCATGAACAAACCTGTTTCAGGGTAATAATTATGTACTTTTAAAAAGATTTTATTGCTGACGAGGCTTTAGAAATGACACTGCTATTGGCTCAGATGTCGTGTCTCAAGATAGGATTCTCAAAATGACGATAAACTTGCAAAATAGAATGCATTCCTCCTCTGTTTGATGTGGCAAAATTCCAGATGTTGTCAAGAAGTCACCTGCAGTCCCGAAGCATCCAGCAAATCCATCCTGTTGGTTTCTCAAACAGTCATTCATATGCAGAGGTTGTACTCGAGTCATGTAATTGTAAACTGGGGCTAACCATAACAAGTGTTATCCAAAAGACTAATCACTTTTTAATCTGAAGAAGGGTTTCGGCCCGAAACGTTGCCTATCTCCTTCGCTCCTTAGATGCTGCTGCACCTGCTGTGTTTCTCCAGCCTTTTGTGTACCCTTGATTTTCCAGCATCTGCAGTTCCTTCTTTAACACAATCATTTTTTAATCCCTAGGTGGCAGTTGCAAAGAGAAGTAGTGTGCATTCCCAAAAGTACCACACCTTCCAGGATTAAAGAAAATATTGAGGTAACAATTGGTTTGCTCCAGTTGAGGGAATACATAAATCCAAGTTGTCACCTTGTCACGAATATATATATTCTTTCAAATACAACTTTATAGATAAACAATGCAATGCATGTTGTAAAATTAACCAAGGCATGTTATAAATGCAAGCAATGTGAAATGTATGGGTTTTAGGTAAGCAGGGCCAGGATTTTAATGCACCAACAATAAGGCAAGGAGTTATGGTCAAAATTAACATACTGGAGTAACCCACACTTCTTCGGATGAGGGACAGACAACATCATGGGTCAGACCCTTCTTCAGATTGGAGTAAAGATTAGCTAATGGACAGAGGGGTGGGGGTGGAGGTCAAGGTGTTCCTGTGCCTCAAGATTCAGCTTGGAATCAAATCTACCACATCTCTAGATGGTGTAGTTTTATTTTTCAAAATAGACACTGATTATCAATAAACTGCTTATTGAAACATTGCTAATTGAGATTAGTTTCACAGCAAAGAGTGTACCACAAACCTGAAGAGAACTGCATATTTTATTATGGATCTGATGGTAGGAAAGCTACATGAATGGAAGTAATGCAGAGTAAGAGATTTGTTTAATAGGAACATAAACACATGTGTTTTATAAAACAGGTGTTTGATTTCATCTTGTCGGAAGAGGATATGCAACAAATTGATTCATTTGACTGCAATGGAAGATTGATAGTCCCAACGATTGTGGTAAGTTTAAACACAATCAACTCCACTGACATGATTTTAATTGCAAACCCTCATACAGGAAACAACACACCCATCAATGCTGTTGGGGCCCCAAGTTATTTTAATCTTAACTCATTCTGGATTAATATGTCAATTCCAAAACCAGGAGAACAAAATGCATTTGATAGGAGTAGAGTTTTAAAGCATAGTACAGCACGGGAGCAAGCCCTTCAAAATGATACCAAGATCATCTCTCTACACATAACCATATCCATGTGCCCATCTAAAAGCATCTTCAATGCCAGTCTTGTATCTTCCTCCACCTCACGCCCTGGCAGTGCGTTCCAGGCACCCACCATCCTCTGTCTAAACAAATTGTCCCACACATGTGCGGCTACGGAACGCAGGCGAGCAGCAGCATGAGTGGGCTGATTTACAGCTCTTGCAGCACTGGAGACTACTGTGGTTCGATTCCCGACTACGGTGCTTTGTCTGTACTAGTAGCAGTAGTTTGTACGTTCTCCCCGTGACTGCGTGGGTTTTCTCCGAGATCTTTGGTTTCCTCCCACATTCCAAAGACGTACAGGTTTGTAGGTAAATTGACTTGGTATAATTGTAAAATTGTCCCGAGTGTGAGTAAAGATATTGTGGTGAGTAAGAGTATTGTTAATGTGCAGAGATCAATGGTCGGCACGAACTCGGTGGGCCGAAGGGCCTGTTTCCGTGCTGTATCTCTGAACTAAAACTAAACTAAAAATCTAATTTAAACGTTGCTCCTTTAACATTGAAGCGAATCCCCTCTACTCTTTAACATTTACATGCTGGGAAAAAGGTGCTGGCTGTCTACCCTATCTATGCATCTCATAATTTTAGATACTATTATCAGGTCCCCCTAAACCTCCAGTGTTCCAGAGAAAATAATCCTTCTAGCCAATACCCTCAAATCCAGGTAGCAATCTGGTAAATCGCCTCTACACTATTTCCAACATATCCTTCCTGTAATGGAACAAGCAGAACTGCACAAAATCATCCAAATGCAGTCTAACCAAATATTATGGAGCTGCATCACGACTTCCTGACTCTTATACTCCAAGCCGCTAACGAATGAAGGCAAGCATACCGTATGTCTACTTGTGTTGCCACTATCAGGGAACTATGAACTTGGATCCCAATGTGCAACACTTCACATTTGCACGGATTAAACTCCATCTGTCATTTCTCCACCCATTTCGGCATAGAGATTAATGTATCTTGGCTCAATCATGTTTAAGCAACACAGGAACAGTGCTCCCACAATGCCTGTGCCGAACATGATGCCAAGATAAATTAATCTCATCTGCCTGTACACGATCCATACTTCTCCTTTACCTGCATATCCATGTGCCTACCTAAAGGCCTCTCAAACGTCACTATCATATCTGCCACCATCACCACCATCACCTCTGGCATTCAATTCCAGGCCTTATCACCCTCTGTATAACATGCCCCGCACATCTCCTTTAAACTTTGCCCCTTTAACCTTAAAGCTATGCCCTCTCGTCTTTCACATTTGTACCATGGAGAGAAAAGTGTTGACTACCCTAACTATAGCTCTCATCATTTCATATAACTTTATCAGGACTCCCCGCAGCCTCCGACATTCTAGAGAAAACAATCCAAGTTTGTCAAAATTCTCTTAATAGCTTATACTTTCTATACCAGGCATCATTCTGGTAAAAATCTTCTACACTCTCTCCAAAGCGTCCACATCCTTCGTGTAATGGGGCAACCAGAAATACATGAAATACGCTATAAGTGGCCTCACCAAAGTACTATAAAGCTGCATCATGACTCCCTGACTCTTATACTCAACATTCCAATCAATGAAGGCAAGGATATTTTCTATTCCACTCTATCTACTCGTGTTGCAACTTCCTGGGAGCAGTGGACTTGGATCCCAAGGTCCCTCTGTACATCAGTGCTGTTGAGGGTCTTGCCATTAACTGTATTGAAAATCTAAAAGCTAATGCAAATCTAAAAGCTAATGAAAATCTGAAAGCTAATGCAAATCTGAAATACTATGTTTTGTTTGTAATTGTGGTGCGTAAACATTCCATGTGAACTAGGGTTTTGTGTGCAACAGAATTCCTGGTACAGTGCACCATTCTGTGTAAACCCGGGAGCTGTGTAAACCCGTGCACGTCTACACTCATTCTAGTGCATTGAACCACTTCATATGTACCTTAACACATTGCTAGTGCAATAGTGTTGGACACACTCATGTTTCATACTACTCTGCACGATGATACAATGATCTCTGGTGTAACCTTACACTCTCACTGGTTAGTCTAAAACTAGGGGCATATTCCCTGGGTATGAGAGAGGCTAAATGAGGGGGAAAATTGGTTCATTCAGCTTTCGGAATTTGTTTTTTCTCTACCCCAGAGCATGAACACATTTGAACAGTTGAGTATAAGGATCATTTAGAAAAATGGAACGATTCAGAAGATGAACCATGAGATAGGTGGAGCAGGCAGAGGGATCACCTGGCCTGGTTTTTGCCCTGTGTTTTATAATCTTTCACACTGTTTCCGTGCTGAATCACTAAACTCATTTAACCTTTTTTTCCAGAGAGATGGAGTGAGAGTTTGGAGAGATTCAAGTCATCCATACTTCCCATTCAACGATTCTTATTGAAAATCAATAGGCATCATAAAAGCATTCCGGGCATATTTTCACCTTTCATTTCTCCTGAAATTGATTAAATTAATACTAAGCATTAGAAAATAATTGATGTTAAGGACATAGCAGGTATTTCAGTTCAATTTACATAATCAGTATATTCACAGGTGGGGTAATGAAAGTAGAAATGCACAAAACTTGATTTTAAATGTGACAATATCATACAACACCAATTAATAAAATGTTCTTCTGTAATAAACAAAACAAAATGCAGTTGTTGGAAATCTGAAATAAAGGAATCAATGGATGAAGCTGCAAGTAATCAATGGATGAAGCAACGTCTGAGGGGAAAGAAAATCCAAGTTAATGTTACAGGATAATGACCATCAGGCTGGTTATCTAAAATTGTTCAATTCAATGTTGAGTTGTGAGGGCTGTAACATGCCTAGCTGAAAGAGGTGATGCTGTTTAGTTTTTAGCAGACAAAGGTATATTGTGAGCACCAAATAAAGTACTACACAATAGAAGTGCGAGCAATCTGTTGTTTCACCAGGAATTGGTGTTGGGTTCCTGGATAGTGGAAAAGATGAGAAGACAAAAGAGTGTCTATGAAGTGACCTCAACTAATGGAGCCAGAAAATGACTGGAGAACAGATAATTGAGCCGGAAAACTGGAGTGGAATGGAATCCTTATGACGAAATAGGACAAAAGCGGAACTGTTTAGTTGCAATTAGTGTTTAACTGAATCATTGATTTTTTGCTGCAGAAAAAAGTCAGTTTGCTCTCTTCTGTGCACCTGTGAAAATTCAAAATGGTCGACATACTGAATCTCCACACTCTTCTAAGGAAGTAGAGGCGTTGAGCCATTGTTGTCACCAGCTCCTGCCGCAGCTCTACCTACCTTTTTGTTTAGGGCGTACAGAGTACAAACAATTAGAGACATTACTAAAATAATGCTATATGCATTTTGTTTGTAAAAGCACATTTTTCTTAAAAAGACACAAAGTGCTGGAGTAACCAGTGGGTTAGGCAGGATCTCAGGAGAATGTGGGTAGGTGACATTTCTAGTCGGAACCCTTCTACAGACTTGATTGTGGTGGTGGTGGTGGGGAGTTTTGGAAGGGGATGAGAGGAAAAGAGAAGGGAGAGTAAAGCCTAGTAAGTAATAGGTAGATAAGGGTGAGGGAGGGTTAGAGGCAGATAGTTGGACAACATTAAATGTAATCATGGATACTCGCATGGGCCCCATCTATATCTATCGTTTTGTTGATTACATCAAGCAATCTTTTTCCAAGACATACACTGGTACCATCCCCTAATTATCCGCTACATTAATGACTGCATTGGGACAACCTCTTGCCCCAGAACTCATTGATTTAATTAACTTTACAACTAACTTCCACCCTGCTCCCAAATTTCCTTAAACTTTTTTTGACTCCTCGCTCCCCTTTCTTGATGTCTATCTCCATCTCAGTGGACAGACTTAATTGACACCCACTACAATCTGACTCCATTATCTGGACTACGACCCCTCCCACCCTGCCTCTTGCAATGCCACTATTCCCAACTCTCAAGTTCTCCGTCTCTGCCCCCAAGATGAGGCTTTCCATTCTAGGACATCCAAAATGTCCTCTTTCTGTGGTAAACGTGATTTCCCTCCTGCTGTAATAGATTAATTCCTCACCGCATCTCCTCGGTGTCCCAGAGATCTGCTCTCGCACCCTCTCCCCCAGATGAAACATGGATAGTTCCCTGGTCCTCACCTTTCATCCCACCAGCCTCCACATCCAACACATTATTCTCCAACATGATCCCACCATCAGTCACATCTCCCCAACCCACCTCTTCCCGGCTTCTGCAGAGACAGCTCCCTCCGCAGCTCCTTGGTGCACTCATCCCTTCCCATCCAAACCACCCCCTCACCAGGTACTGTAATTTGACCTGCAAATGCAAGAGTGGTACACGTGTCCCAAGACCTCCCCCATACCTCCATCCAGGGACCCCAATAGTCATTCCAGGTGAGACACTCAAGGTTCATGTGCACATCCTCTAACCTCAACAACTGCATCTGGTGTTCTCGATGTGGTCTCATTTACATCGACAAGACCACCATTCAATCATGGCTGATCTACAGTATCTCTCCCTCCAAACCACATTCTCCTGCCTTATCCCCTTAACCTCTGACACCTGTACTAATCAAGTATCTATCTCTGCATTAAAAAAAATATCCACTGACTTGGCCTCCAAGCTTGGCTGTTGTATTATATGAGCAAATATCATTGCTAATATTAACACCAAGGAACTTATAATTCCTCAGGTGCAAGCTTAGCATTGGCCTTGCGTGGAATGTAGACTGCTGCCAGGACAGCTGAAGTAAAGTCCCACGCAAGGTAGTACGGGAGATACTTCACCAAGGAATTTGTACGGCCCATCGGGTTTTTGCGAGAAGCCCTTGGGTGGAATGGTAGAGTCCAGTGAGGCAGGGGTGAAGATCTCAATCATTTCCATTCTTGCACCACTGATGCTGATTGGGGAATGTACTCCACCATGCTCCCTGAAGTCAATAACTAGCTCCATCATCTTGCTGACATTGAGGGAGAGGTTATTGCTCTGACATCATATCACTAAGTTCTCCATCCTGTATTCTGCCCTGTCATTGTTCGTAGTTTGGCTCACCACAGTGGTGTTGTCTGTAAACCTGTTGATAGAATGTGTCTCAAATTTAGCTGTAGTCACAAGTGGATTGGGAGTATAATAAGGGACTGAGATCGCAGGTGGGTCCTCAGAATGGAGTAGTGGCAGGTTAAAGATGTCTGCACAGGTCCTGAGCATGCAGTCAGAGACCCCATCCAGACCAGTTGCTTTCCACTGAGGCACTCTTATGAAGGCCAATCTTATTAAGCCAATCCATAGTAACCGTTGGTACAAGCATGCCTGAGAGGGGCAGAGCAGGTGGCATTCCACCACTGATCTTCTGTTCAAAGCAGGTGTAGAATGTTTTGTGATTATCAGGGAGGGACCAAATGTTGCCAGAGAAGAGAAGCAGTCAGACGCAGCACGCAGGGAGGAAAGAAGAAAAAAATAACAAACGGAGAATAAGAACTGGAGGGTTTCTTAAATGTGTGAGCAGAGAGACAGGTGTGTGTAAAATGAGGATAGGAGCAATAGGCAGCGAGGTGAAAAGTGGCAGGAAAACAAATCCAGGGCAAAAATCTAAAAGGGCCACTTTTCAAAATAATTGTAAAAGGGCCAAGAGTGTTGTAAAAACAAGCCTGAAGGCTGTGTGTCTCAATGCGAGGAGCATTCGTAATAAGGTGGATGAGTTGAATGTGCAGATAGCTATTAATTAAATTATGATATAGTTGGGATCACGGGTGACATGGCTCCAGGGATGACCAAGGCTGGAAGTGAACATCCAGCGATATTTTCAATATTTCAGGAAGGATAGGACAGAGATGAAAAGGAGGTGGGGTAGCGTTGCTGGTTAGAGAGGAGGATTAACGCAATAGAAATGAATGACATTAGCTTGGAGGATGTGGAATCGATATGGGTGGAGCTGCGAAACACTAAGGGGCAGAAAACGCTAGTGGGTGTTGTGTACAGGCACCCTAACAGCAGTATGTGGAGTTGTGGATGGCATCAAACAGGAAATTAGAAATGCGTGCAACGAAGGTAAAACCATTATAATAGGTGACTTCAATCTACATATAGATTGGGTGAATCAAATTGGCAGGGGTTGCTGAGGAAGAGGATTTCTTGGAATGTATGCGGGATAGGTTTTCTAAACCAACATGTGGAGGAACCAACAAGAGAGCAGGCTATTCTAGATGGATCATTGCGTGTAATGAGGAAGGGTTAGTTAGCAGCCTTGTTGTACGTGGCCCCTTGGGCAAAGAGTGACCATAATATGGTTGAGTTCTTCATTAGGATGGAGAGTGACATTGCTAATTCAGAAACACGGGGTACTGAACTTAAAGAAAGATAACTTTGAGGTATGAGACGTGAATTGGCAAGACAAGATGGACTGGCAATTGATTCTTGAAGGGTTGACGGTGTGGAAATGCAATGGAAGGCATTTAAAGACAGCATGGATGAACTACAACAATTGTTCATCCCAGTATGGCAAAAGAAATAAATCAGGGAAGGTGGCGCATCCATGGATAACGAGGGAAATCAGGGATAGTATCAAAAGAAAAAGATGAAGCGTACAAATTAGCCAGAAAAAAAAGCAGCCTACCAGGGGACTGGGAGAGATTCAGAGACCAACAGAGGAGGACCAAAGGGCTTAATTAGGAAAGGGAAAAATGGAGTATGAAAGAAAAACTGGCAGGAAACATAAAAAACTGACTCTGCACAAGTTTTTATCGATATGTGAAGCGCAAAAGATTAGTTAAAACAAATGTAGGTCCCTTGCAGTCAGAAACAGGGTAAATTGATCATGAGGAACAAGGACATGGCAGAGCAATTGAATAAACTACTTTGGTTCTGTCTTCACTAAGGAAGACATAATAATTTGCCGGAAATAGCAGGGGATCGCGGGTCAAATGAGATGGAGGAGCTGAGTGAAATCCAGGTTAGCCGGGGAAAGTGGTGTTGGGTAAATTGAATGGATTAAAGGCCGATAAATCCCCAGGGCCAGATAGGCTGCTCCCAGGGTACTTAAGTAAGTAGCCCCAGAAATAGCAGATGCCTTAGTGATAATTTTTAAAAACTCTTTAGATTCTGGAGTAGTTCCTGAGGATTGGAGGGTAGCTAATGTAACCCCACTTTTTTAAAAGGGAGGGAGACAAAACGGGGAATTTACAGTCCAAATTAGTCTAACATCGGTAGTGGGGAAACTGCTTAGAGTCAATTATTAAAGATGGGGATAGCAGCGCATTTGGAAAGTGGTGTGAAATCATTGGACAAAGTCAAGCATGGATTTACGAAGGGTAAATCATGTGTGACGAATCTTATTGAATTTTTTGAGGATGTAACTAGTAGAGTGGATCAGGGGAGAAGCAGTGGATGTGTTGTATCTGGACTTTCAGAATGCTTTCGACAAGGTCCCACACAAGAGATTGGTATACAAACTTAAAGCACACAATTGGTGGTTCAGTATTGATGTGGATAGAGAACTGGCTGGCAGGCAGGAAGCAAAGAGTAGGAGTGGAACGGGTCCTTTTCAGGATGGCAGACAGTGACTAGTGGGGTGCCGCAAGGCTCAGTGCTGGGACCCCAGCTATTTACAATATACATTAATGATTTGGACGAGGGAATTAAATGCAACATCTCGAAGTTTGCGGATGACACGAAGCTGGGGGGCAGTGTTAGCTTTGAGGAGGATGCTAGGAGGCTGCAGGATGACTTGGATAGATGGGTGAGTGGGCAAATGCATGGCAGATGCAGTATAATGTGGATAAATGTGAGGTTATCCACTTTGGTGGCATAAACAGGAAGGTAGACTATTATTTGAATGGTGACCGATTAGGAAAAGGGGAGATGCAGCGAGACCTGGGTGTCATGGTACACCAGTCATTGAAAGTAGGCATGCAGGTGCAGCAGGCTGTGAAGGGAGCGAATGGTATGTTGGCATTCATAGCAAAAGGATTTGAGTACAAGAGCAGGGAGGTTCTACTGCAGTTGTACAGGGTCTTGGTGAGGCCACACCTGGAGTATTGCGTGCAGTTTTGGTCTCCTAATCTGAGGAAGGACATTCTTGCCATAGAGGGAGTACAGAGAGGGTTCACCAGACTGATTCCTGGGATGGCACGACTTCCATATGAAGAAAGACTGGATAGACTTGGCTTGAACTCGCTGGAATTTAGAAGATTGAGGGGTGATCTCATAGAGACTTACAAAATTCTTAAGGGGTTGGACAGGCTAGATGCAGGAAGATTGTTCCCGATGTTGGGGAAGTCCAGGACAAGGGGTCACAGTTTAAGGATAAGGGGGAAGTCTTTTAGGACCGAGATGAGAAAATCGTTTTTCACACAGAGAGTGGTGAATCTGTGGAATTCTCTGCCACAGAAGGTAGTTGAGGCCAGTTCGTTGGCCATATTTAAGAGGGAGTTGGATGTGGCCCTTGTGGCTGAAGGGATCAGGGGGTATGGAGAGAAGGCAGGTACATGATACCGAGTTGGATGATCAGCCATGATCATATTGAATGGCGGTGCCGGCTCGAAGGGCCGAATGGCCTGCTCCTGCACCTAATTTCTATGTTTCTATATTCCAGCTCTGGAGTGCAGAAGCTCACCAGGACCATCATGTACAGCTCCAAATAGAGTGGAGTTTATGAGTTTAGTGTCACATGTACTGAGGTACAGTGAAGAGCTTTTAGATTAGTTTAGAGATATAGCACAGAAACATGCCCTTCGGCCAACCGACCAGCAATCCCTGCACATTAACACCATCCTACACTTGGGACACTTTATGCCAAGTTGATTAACGTACAAACCTGTACGTCTTTGGAGCGTGGGAGGAAACCGAATTTCTCGGAGAAAACCCATGCAGGTCACAGGGAGAACGTACAAACTCCGTGCAGGCAAGCACCCGTAGCCAGGATCGAACTCGGGTCTCTGGCGCTGTAAAGCAGCACCTCCACTGCTGCAACACCATGCTGCCCTTGTTGCATGCTAACCAGTCAGCGGAACGACAATACATGATTACAATTGAGCCAACCACAGTGTACAAATGGATACATGATAAAGGGAATAATGTGAGATGAGATTAAGAAGATCACAAACTACGGAATGTTGTAAGTGTAATGCCTACTCCTTATCTAGTTAATTAGAAAGCAGACCCCTCTATCCTTAGCCTTGCCTAAGTAGTTCCACCTGGTATTGAGAAGCACCCAGGTTGAATGTCAGTCAGGTGAGGTAGGGGTGAGCTTTCTCTGTAAAACAGACAACGCTGCAGTCCTTCAGTTCTCTACGATAGGCAAGTCAAGCTTTACGTTTATCCAACTTGGTCTCAAAGCTTGTACATTTGCCAACAGCATGATGGGAAAGGGGAACTTGAAAACTGGTTGTTTATGTCTCTATGCAGTCAGGCACGTTTCCTCTGAAGTCTTATTACCTTAGAGAACCTATGGTCCAGGAATTGTAGCATAGAGTTGGCCTCTCCATCAGGTAAGTGGTTGCACTCAGGTGGTCTGGGATTTGAGTAGCAACACCGGGCATCCCGGTAGTTTGGGCCTCCAGCAGGTCGGACCACAACATCCGCTGCTCATTCAGGTCAAAGTCCACACTCAGTCAGGCCTGGAGGTCGAATCTTGTCGTTACCTCCTTAATGTCAACCCCAGTTGGATCAACGGCTCCCAGGCGGCGGTGCCCACACTCAGATGGAATGTCCCACTATTCACTTGACAAAAGCCTTCTTTGACTTGCATTTAGTTACTTTCTAAATTCTCCTGGTAAATTTTCAAAAAAGCTTGCTTTGTTCTTAAAATGGCTGATCGGCAACTCTCTCATCAACATTTAATTGTTCAAGATACAAAGTATCTCCCACAGTTCTGTACCTTCCTTTGCTTTTATTGCTTGCTGGGCCTCTCCACATAAGAGTCTATACAAATGGCTTTTGTAAACCAATTATGTGGCTTGACCTGTAACTTCAGCTTGAAACTCGGGCAAAAGACAATTCATTATTGGAGGTGCAACAATTCAGATTTTATTATCAGTTCATATTAAGTTCCTTAACATTTCAAGTCTCATTTTTCAAATGCATACATTTATCATATGTCACCAACTGAAATAAAAAAAATGAAGTTTCATAAGCATTTTGTAATTTTTCAGGCTACAGTTATACCCACTGCAAAAGCTGCTCAATCTGCCGTATCAATTAGAACAGAGGTTTCCCAGAAGGCAGTCATATACTACTCTGCAGTGATTTAACAGTTAACTTCACATCCAATATCAATAGGTTCATTAGAAGCCCTGTGAACCAGATTACTGACAAGATGCACACGCTTCTCCGACTGGACTGAAGAGAGGGGGGAGGGATGGTAGGAAGAAAAAAAAGCAACAGTCCAAGAAATGGAAATTGTACATCTTGGCCTGATCAAATTTGGTCCACAATGTATGTTTAACCATACAGATCATCATCATTGTCTTCACTAAACATGTTTCCACCACTTCCACCTCCGGTTCCTTGACTTGGTCCTGCTCCAGGTTGGCTACTTGATGGGAATCTGCAAGTAGATAATGGTAATTTTAACTATATGGCAAAACAAATCTCATAATTCAAGCCCAAAATCACAGATCAAGAGTATAAAGATGTTCATAAGCAAAGAAAATTACATATCTCATTTGCAAACTGATCAAAACAATTCTGTTTGAAACCTTTGAATACCGGCCCTTTGGACCAACCTGTCCATACCAACCAAGATGTACCATCAACGCTAGTCCCATCTGCTCGTGCTTAGCCCATGTCCCTCTAACCGCGGTCCCAAAAGTCTCACCCACTGACACTTCAGTACTTGTCCTTCCCCATTTTCTAATGGCAGATCAAGCTTTGGCCTCTCCCTGAGAGGGCCCTCTACATATTGCCTGAGGAAACTTTCCTGAACACATTTGACAAATTCAACCCCATCTAAGCCCTTGGCACTATGGCAGTCCCAGTCTATATTGGGAAAGTTCCCCACTTTGATAGCCCTATTAGTCTTACAGCAACCTGCAATCTCCTGCCATATTTATTCTTTGTTCTTCTAATTCTTGTTGATTATTGGGAGGGTATTGTACCTGCCATCTCTCCTGCACTAATTCCAGGAGGGGGGAAAGCACAACAATCACACACAAGAAATAGCACACCATACCTTGACCTCCTGTCAACCTCCGCTCAGCTTTGTTGCCAAAGCCTGACACTGACCCGCCACATAGCCACTCCCAATAAACCACGCCGCTACATCTTTCCTACTTTTTTTATTAGCTGCTCAATTATCCGATTTATTGACCACTCATTCAGCCAGTCCAACAGCTACCTTTTGAAATCTCCCACTGTTGCTAAGACATTGAAATGCATACACACTCAGCCAATATCAAACAGCTACCACATACAAACATTTTACAAAAAACACAAAAAGCAGTGAACTGCTGAATGTGAACATGCTAGAAATCTGGAAAAGTCAGTAAGAAATATTTAGATTTTTTAAAAAAACTTGCCTGAAGCTGCCAAAACCACGACTCTGCTGCAGTGTTTGTGCAAACATCTCATATTTGCGAATGTCATTGTCACTGACAGATCGACGTGCATAACGCATTGCTTCCTCAAAATGATCCTTGCGTATTTCAGGAACTGGATCATCTTCTTCAACCTCCTGCATTTAGAACAATTCCAATAGCAGCACAGGTTAGTTTCAAAACTCAAATAGCTTGTTTACAATTAAAATAAATGCAATTAAGTATTTAATTAGTAGTTTACAAATATACCCACCATTGCTGAAGGGTTACCCTGCCTTTCGCGTTCACGTCTGATCTCACTTTCAATAGACTCTCTGATTGCAAGCTTACAAGCTCTTTGACAAATTTCAGTCAAGTCCGCTCCTGAAAATCCATTGGTGGTCTTAGCCAAATATTCCAAGTCCACTTCCTACAAAAAAAGTACGAACAAAATTGTAATGAAGTACGTATACAATGTTAAGTGGATCCCTTAAAATTTCAGGAGTTACACCAACTTTGATGTAGATGTTAATCGAATGCAAACTAGCCATTAATAATACAAGAGCATTAAAATAACAAGGATAATAAAAATTCCAGAATCAAAAAGCTATTTGCTTTAGCTTAACCACCCCATCCTTCTATTTTCAATCGGAAAAGTATTGGGAGGCACTATCTATCAATGGTGCTAACATGCATTCTTAAAATTAATTTGCTCAGTGATGCACAGCTTGGGTTCTTCCAAGAGCACTTGGCTCCACACCCCTTTGAGATACTTCTCTTAACTAAGTGTAAGTATTCCAAAGCCCTGGTAAAGTAGAAGTCAATGGATAGCATTGGCTGCTCATCCTTCCATTGAGTAAGATTATTAATTGGAGAGATTATCTTTGTCACAGAATATTGCTTTCAGAGTTCAGCATTGTGCCTTATGTCTTATCATCCTTCACTGACCGCCATCAGATCATAAAGATTGTGTAATGTTCAATTCTATTCAACTTCACAATAATTCTCAACACCTGTGCCTCGCAAGGATGAGTTTTCTGACCCCTCCTATATTCTCAAAAACTCACAACTGTGTGGCCAAATTCTGCTCAAACTCCATCTATAGGTTTGCAGATGATATCACTGTTGTGAGCCGGATCAGAAACAATGACAAGACGGAGTACAGGAATGAAATAGAGAACTGCTGAGAGCTAGAGTGGATGTTATGGACCAATTGTGTGATGAAATAGGTAAATCTTTCCAAATTCAACAAAGTACAAGACAGGAGTGCTTTGGAATATTCTCTACATGCCGGGATGGATCCAACTCCAGCAACACCCGAGAAACAGGGCATTATGTAAAGCAAATATTGCCTTATCACATGCAAAAAAAAGGAGATTCACTTGGCATCATGTTTGGGCCAAAGGGCCTTTTCACGTGCTAAACTGTTCTACATTTTCTGAATCACACCCATTCATCCTAA
Source organism: Okamejei kenojei (assembly GCA_035221665.1). NCBI lineage: Eukaryota > Metazoa > Chordata > Chondrichthyes > Rajiformes > Rajidae > Okamejei > Okamejei kenojei. Next base: position 139,628,437 of record CM069131.1, on the reverse strand, counting down.
ACATTATTTGTCCCATTCACTTTTGACAGCACAGCTAGCATAACTGCAGACCTACAGTTCAAATGACCCAAGTTTTAATTCTGACATCAGTGCTGTGTGAAATCTACATGGCTCCAGATTTCTCCCACAACCCAAAGCCGTGGGATTTGACAGGTTAACTGGCCACTGGAAATTGTCCCAGTTTATCGGTGAATGGTAGAATCGAGGGGGCGTATTCAACAATGTGGGGAAAATACAATTATTAGGGGAGGTTGAATAGGTGCTTGAAAGTTGGCACGGATTTGTTGAGCCTCAGGGCTATTTTCGTGCTGTATCTTACTATGATTCTATGACACTTCTGCACAAAATAAAAAGGCATTTCAGCTATTCATCAAAGCTACTTCTACAAATCCTCACAACAACCCAAAACAAGGTGTGCTAATAAGGAATAGGCAATTTCTTTATTTCTAAATTTAACGGACATTTGGAAAGATACATTTGGATAAGAAAGATTGAGAGATATGGGACAAATGCAGGCATATCCAACCAGCTCAGATGGGCATCTTGGTTGGCATACACAAGTTGAGCTGGTGAGCACGTTTCCACGTTGCGTGACTTTAAAAAAATGGCAAAATGCAGATGAATTCTGACAAATTATGCAAAATAAGTAGGACTATTGATTAGTATAACAAAATGCATCAAAAAATTTAAAATATGATTCCTCCTAAAAAGTCTTGGAAATTAAAATATGTTTACCTTTTCAGCAATAAGAAAGACATATGATGCTCAGAAAGAAACAATCTAAATGATCTCAATGTTTCTACTTGATTTGAGGAGCAAAATGATCGGATATTTACTTAAGACAGTCACCAAGAAAAGACAAAGGGTAATACTGAAGAAAGGTTTTTCTGCCGAGTTGAAACAAGGGAATCGCTACTATAGACAATGTATAGTGCCAATGCATTTTGGAAGATGCTCAGGCAGCGAGCAAGGGAAATTGAACTAAGGGTTTAAAAGTGATAATAATTGGGGGAGGATTATTAAAGGGAGCATAAAGTTAAAATATACTGCAACATAAAAAGCCAACATAAAGCCATTTATTACAACTTTGTTTCAATCATGCTTCAAATCAGTTATAGCAAAACATACTTCAAAGGATATCTTTATCACGTTCCCAGCAATAGCTGCTCTACTTCAAGCAAAAGACATAACAAATGATTTTTGCTCTTGAAAGTTAACCTATAATTTCACCCAAATGGGCGACTTGGATAGGCTGGGTGAGTGGGCAAATGTTTGGCAGATGCAGTATAATGTGGATAAATGTGAGGTTATCCACTTTGGTGGCAAAAACAGGAAAGCAGACTATTATTTAAATGGTGGCCGATTAGGAAAAGGGGAGATGCAGCGAGACCTGGGTGTCATGGTACACCAGTCATTAAAAGTAGGCATGCAGGTGCAGCAGGCAGTGAAAAAAGCGAATGGTATGTTAGCTTTCATAGCAAAAGGATTTGAGTACAGGAGCAGGGAGGTTCTACTTCAGTTGTACAGGGTTTTGGTGAGACCACACCTGGAGTATTGCGTACAGTTTTGGTCTCCAAATCTGAGGAAGGACATTATTGCCATAGAGGGTGTGCAGAGAGAAGGTTCACCAGACTGATTCCTGGGATGTCAGGACTGTCTTATGAAGAAAGACTGGATAGACTCGGTTTATACTCTCTGGAATTTAGGAGATTGAGAGGGGGATCTTATAGAAACTTACAAAATTCTTAAGGGGTTGGACAGGCTAGATGCAGGAAGATTGTTCCCGATGTTGGGGAAGACCAGGACAAGGGGTCACAGCTTAAGGATAAGGGGGAAATCCTTTAAGACCGAGATGAGAAAGACTTTTTTCACACAGAGAGTGGTGAGTCTCTGGAACTCTCTGCCACAGAGGGTAGTTGAGGCCAGTTCATTGGCTATATTTAAGAGTGAGTTGGATGTGGCCCTTGTGGCTAAGGGGATCAGAGGGTATGGAGAGAAGGCAGGTACGGGATACTGAGTTGGATGATCAGCCATGATCATATTGAATGGCGGTGCAGGCTCGAAGGGCTGAATGGCCTACTCCTGCACCTAATTTCTATGTTTCTATGTTTCTATGTTTCTAAATCAAAAGAAAATATTTGACAACTATGTTTCAAGTTAAAACTCCTTCATTCAAAGTGGAAAAATGAGAAAACATTATATTTAATTAGCAGAGACTTTTGGGGGTGATGGGTGTGAATGCATAGAACAAAAGGGTATCTCCGAGATGAGAAAACAACGGTGTTGCAGTGATCAGCTGTTGATGATACATTGAAGTGGAGCAAGAGAGGAAACAATATGTAAATGTTGTAAAACTTAATATTGATATTACAGAGAAATGAAACTAAAATAAATTTAAGAGAATGGTAGAAATGCCCAGGTTCTGCATTTTCATCACATCTTCTTGGTGTCCTTCATGAATCTATCAACCAGATTGTAAGCAAGATATCCCCACAGCAACCTCGAGCACACAGTATCAAAAATATTCTCTTGCCTTTTTCATCCTTGCCCCCACCCTCTCTGCAACAAAAGAAAACAAATTTTCCCTTTTCCTGCATTGATGAAGGACCTTTTACACAAAACAGCAAACCTGTTCCTCTTGCCGGATGTCGCCTGACCATTTCCATATATATTTGTCTTTATTACAGTTCGATGTGATCCTGAGCATTTAAATAACATTTCAAATGCTAACACTTAATCATACTTGCCTTAGCAATAGGAGACTTCCTCAAGTTAGCTTTCAGAATAGCCCCACGAGATTTTTCATCAGGTAGTGGAATGTAAATCAGTTGATCAAGGCGCCCAGGGCGCAAAATTGCTGGATCAATGATATCAGGGCGGTTGGTAGCACCAATGATAAAGACATTCTTTTTGGTGGACATACCATCCATTTCTGTCAGAATCTGGTTGATGACACGGTCAGCAGCACCACCACCATCACCTATATTCCCACCTCGAGCTTTAGCAATGGAATCAAGCTCATCAAAGAACAACACACAAGGAGCAGCCTGACGAGCCTGAAAAGTGATACAAAACGTTGTTAACATGTGTTCATTTGTACAAGACATGTTTTGGGGGAATAAGGCAATTCATAAAAAGCACTAAAGTTAAAAAGAAAAATATATTACTTAATATTTAAAATTTGTAATAAATTTCAGTAGTAGACAAAGAATGTTTTCCAGGTAAAATGCTTATTACCCCTTTGTGCCCTACAATTTATGATGTTTTAACAAATTCAGAAAAATATTGATAAACAAGGGCTCAGATTATTTTATTGACATGGGATACACTTCGCCCATGATTAATACAAATATCCTTATGTTCTAACTCTAGGGTCTGAATGTGCATACAAATGGACATTCTGACAAGCTTCACTTCTTGAAAATGAATCTTCATTTCCAGGCCAAAATGTCTTGAAAATGAAGTACTGGACTGATACTAACCAACCTTAGAGAGATCTGACATGTGCAGAAAGAATGCTGAAGGGAAAAGCCACAGAAACTCATTATTTAAAAAAAGTCAAAATAAGTAGAAACAAGAACAGAGTTACTTTCAAAGTAGCCCCACCTAGTGCACCAGTGCTTGAGCATTTCCTGTTCAACCTACTTCTGTGGTGCAACATACCAAGAGAAATCCCACTTCAAAACTGAATCAATTAAATGATATTTCTCTTTTTGCCAAATTACTCAACAGAAATGTATTTTCCATGACAGCTGCTTCCATAACTCCTTTTTCCTTAGCATTATCTACTAATTAGTTAAGACCTGCCTTTGCAACCTATTGTTTAGGAAACCAGAATGACCAAAGAAAAAGACAGTTGGCAGATTTATTAATATGCATATTCAAGATATTGCTATTGGTGTTACTTTATATATTTTCCCTTTCAAATAGTATTACCATATAATACCGTCTAAACCCGCAAAATCCAAAATGCAATTGCAGTAATACTATCAGCCACTTGTCACCCCTGCATGAATATGCTGGTTGCATGAGAAATGCTGGAAAAAAGACTGCACAGACTGACAAATTGCTGAATTATTTGCAATCTACCCTCTAAAATAACATTGTTTAGACCGCAATTCTATTCTTTTTTTTACAAGGGTAAACAGCATAAATGCAAAATAAAATCAAAGCAAATGAAAATATGTTCTCACCATCACGAAGTGTTAAATCTTCAAAGGATGGTGCTGCTTATCAGCCTACAACCACATTGCCATTCTATTGAAAGTATTAAACCAAAATGTCTTTTCACACTTATTTTTCAGGGAAATAAAATAAAAATAAAGCTCCAACTCGGTGCACACTCATCATTCCCGTGTGCTCTGTCCCTTAATCTCAGAAGTCATAAGGTACAGAAGCTTGAAAGCACACCACCAGACTCAGGAATAGCTTCTTCATCCATGATCAAGCTTTTGACCAGTCCTTCCATGAGCTAGGGTACTGTCCGATTCACCTCTACCCCATTGCAGATGTTGTACTGTGTTGCTGGGACATGCGCTACAATGCTATGATCTATATTCTGCACCCTGTGTCTCCCCCTTTGCTCTAGCTATTGTACTTGAGTTTAAACTATGTATGGTAAAAGCAAAACTTTTAATTACGTTTCGGTGTATGTGATAATAATTACCCTTAACCTAAATCTGATGTGATAATTTAATTGATCTTATTTTCATGACAACAATCTTATGTAGCTCTAAGAATAGACTCTTCCCCGTAGCCTAGCCTATATTTTGCTATCAGAACTTAATTCTAAATTTTAAAAGGACATTTGTTCATTTGTTGTGTTCTGGATATTCTAATGATTTTATCCGTTTTAAATTAACTTTTGTGATCCAAGTCAAACATCTTAAAATAAAAATTATTGAAATTGTTTAATATTCTGAGAAATTTTTGCCAGTTGCTTGAGAACTTAAGATTCATTAATACCAGCTAAACAAGAATGTACTGTATCACAAACAAGTGCAAACGCCTTTGGCAACTGCTCAGCAAACACTCTAATCAGCAATGATCTTGCACAAAGCTGAAACACTGAAAAAGCATGAAAACATTTTAAAAATCTAATCAAGACAGGACAAAGTAGATCCACATAAAGGTAAGCTGCAATTATACCTTATCAAAGATTTCTCGGACATTGGCCTCAGATTCACCGAACCACATGGTAAGCAGCTCTGGTCCTTTGATTGAGATAAAGTTGGCCTGGCATTCATTTGCAATGGCTTTTGCCAGCAAAGTTTTACCACAACCAGGTGGTCCATAGAATAGTACACCTTTTGAAGGGGTCATGCCAAACTTCAAAAATTTGTCTGGATGTTCCACAGGATACTGTTAAAAACAAAATCAACATGCATGCTTAACACAAAATCATAACGTAGTGTAATCTGGGAAAAATAGGCAGTGCTGCCAAAGACATTGTTTAATATGCAAGTACAGTTAAATCACCAATTTATCACTCAGTAATGAACTCAAATAATATGGAACACTGATGGCAATGCAGGTAACAGCTATCCATTGGTATGGGTTACGTTGAAACAGAACACAGATCAGAGTAAATGGTAAATTCAATAACTGGACAGTAGATTGGTCTTTAAACAAATTAAGATGGCAGGTCTGAGAACATAAGGGGGAAATTCAGAACAGTACAAATTTAAAAGAGCAATGTTAAAAGATGCATAGCAATTTGAAAGCTCCAGTTCACCAACGTATTCGGTCATTAATGACTAAGTGGTAAGATCACATAGGATCTGGGACGAGCTATCCAATTGGAAACAAAATTAGCTTGAAAGCAGGAGACAAGGTGGCGAACACAGAGGGTTGTTTTTCAGACTGGAGGCCTGTAGCAAGTGGTATGTCACAGAAATTGGTGCCGAGTTCCCTGCTGTTTGTATCTCAATTAACGATTTAGATGAGAATGTAGGAGGCATGGTTGTGATGACACTGAAATTATTTATTTAGTGGATTGTGAAGTCAGTTAAGATTGTAACAGGATCTTAAGCCACTGGTCAATGATTGGTAGATGGCGTTTAATCCAGGTAAATATAAGTTGTTGCATTTTGATAGGACAAATCAAATAGGACAAACACGGTAAATTGGGAGAGTTATAGAGAGGACGAGGGGTACAGGTATATAATTTCGTGAAAGTGACGACAGATAATTAGAGTACGAGTTGACATTTGGCATGTCCGCCATTATTAATCAGCGTATTGCGTACAGAAATTGGGACAAAATCATGTTATAGCTACAGGGTGGCACAGTGGCGCAGGGGTAGAGTTGCTGCCTTACAGCGCCAGAGACCCAGGTTCAATCCTGACTACGGGTGTTGTCTCTACAGAGTTTGGATGTTCTCCCTGAAACCGCGTGGGTTTTCTCCAGGTGCTCTGGTTTCCTCCCGCACTCTAAAGACGTGCAGGTTTGTAGGTTAATTGACATTTGTAAATTGTCCCTAATGCATAGAATAGAACTAGTGTACAGCTGATCGCTTGTATGTGCTGACTCGGTGGACCAAAGGGCCTGCTTCCACAATCCTGGTTCCCCTTCTATACGAAGGATGTCATTAAATTGGAAAGGATGCAAAAAGGAACCACCGGCTGGCGCCAGCAATAGCTGCCTCGCCAACAGTCTGTCTGTCCCTTCCTTTTTTGTCTGTTTGTATGCGTTAAATGTATCTTTTTTGTGTTCTTTAGCTTGTTTTATGTGTGTGGAGGGGAGTTTGGGGATTTTTAAATCTCTTACCTCGACGGAGATGCGATTTTTTTTCGAATCGTATCTCCGTCCGCACTGCGGCCTAATGCCCCTGTCTCACTGTGCGAGTTGGACCCACGAGGTACCCCGAGTGATAGACTCGTGGCTGCGCACGAGACTGCAAGTGTATGATCAAGTGTGTGGCCGAGTTCCCACGGTATGTAATTGCTGCGATGTTGCAAGTTCCTCTCCGAGTTAGCAAGTTCCTCTCCCGTTACTCTTGAGCCAACCGTGAATGAAGGTATGGTTTAATAAAGCAACAATGTTAAAATACATCTCCATCCTGTGGTTTTGAGTTATTTCAGCGCGGCCGCATCTATTGATATGACCTACAATGGGAAAATGCGCATTCTACCAAGCATTTCTTGTTTTTTTATGTTTTTAAATACTTTTTTGCAATGGATCTCTATTTTAAATAATTTTAAAAAAGGAAGCAGCCCGGGTGACTGACATTGAGCGGCCGTTGGGACCCGACAGCAGACGCAGACACACACACACACACACAGAGAGAGAGAGAGAGATACACACAGACAGCAGCTGGCCACCACTTCAGAGGAATTAAGCAGCTCGGGTGACTGAGCGGCCGCAGGGACCCGACAGTACACACACACACACACACACACACACAGAGATAGACAGAGAGGGAGAGAGAGAGACACACACACACACACACACACACACACACACACACACAGAGAGATACACACAGACAGCAGCTGGTCACCACTTCAGAGGAATGAGGCAGCTCGGATGACTTTGAGCGGCCACCGGGACCCGACATCAGACACACACACAGATACACACAGATAGACAGAGAGGGAGAGAGAGAGAGACACACACACGCACACACACACACACAGACAGCAGCTGGCCACCACTTCAGAGGAATTAAGCACTCGGGTGACTGAGCGGCCACCGGGACCGACAGTACACACACACACACACACACACACACACACACACACACACACACACACACACAGAGAGATACACACAGACAGCAGCTGGCCACCACTTCAGAGGAATTAAGCAGCTCGGGTGACTGAGCGGCCGCAGGGGACCCGACAGTACACACACACACACACACACACACACACAGATAGACAGAGAGGGAGAGAGAGAGTCACACACACACACACAGATACACACAGACAGCAGCTGGTCACCACTTCAGAGGAATGAGGCAGCTCGGATGACTTGAGCGGCCACCGGGACCCGACATCAGACACACACACACACACACACAGATAGACAGAGAGGGAGAGAGAGACACACACACACACACACACACACACACACACACACACACACACAGAGAGAGAGAGATACACACAGACAGCAGCTGGTCACCACTTCAGAGGAATGAGGCAGCTCGGATGACTTTGAGCGGCCACCGGGACCCGACATCAGGCACACACACAGATACACACAGATAGACAGAGAGGGAGAGAGAGAGACACACACACACACACACACAGAGATACACACAGACAGCAGCTGGCCACCACTTTCAGAGGAATTAAGCAGCTCGGTGACTTTGAGCGGCCACCGGGACCCGACAGTACACACACACACACACACACACAGATAGACAGAGATGGAGAGAGACACACACACACACACACAACACACACACACACACACACACACAGACAGCAGCTGGCCACCACTTCAGAGGAATCAAGCAGCTCGGGTGACTTTGAGCGGCCACCGGGACCCGACAGCAGACACACACACAGATACACACAGATAGACAGAGAGGGAGAGAGACACACACACACAACTCAGCGGACCAGGCAGCATCACTGGAGAGAAGGAATAGAGTCGAGACCCTTCTTCAGACTACCCGAAATGCCACCCATTCCTTCGCTCCAGAGATGCTGCCTGTCCCGCCGAGTTACTCCAGCATTGTTGTGTGTCTATCTCCGGTGTGAACCAGCATCTGCAGTTCCTTCCCAATCCCACACTCTCGGCCCCCGGGGGGTGGATGGAGCATCACACGTGGACACATCCCCACCCACCACCCCAGACTTGCCCCTACGGCAGGTCTTTAAGCCGTTCATTGAGACAGAGGGAAGCCACGGGGACAAGTGGCAGAAAGGCCGAAGATAGACACGAAATGCTGGAGTAACTCTGCGGGACAGGCTGCATCTCTGGAGCGAAGGAAAGTCTGAAGAAGGGTCTCGACTCTATTCCTTCTCTCCAAGATGCTGCCTGGTCCGCTGAGTTATAAACTCCAGCATTTTGTGTCTATCTTTGGTTCAGTCTTACGAGCAAAAGAACAGATTATTAAAGTTCCCACGGTACACTCACGAGACACTAAGATAAACGCACGGGGCCACTACGTTATTACAACGAGTTTAAAATGTTTCCATTTTACACTTGAACAGTTAATTTGACTCGTGGAAAAAATCAAACATGTTTGATTTTTTTTCACGAGTTAACAAGTTTCCCGAGTACCTGCCGTTAGCGCCACGAGTCGATAAGTTGCTCGTGCGAGTTCCGACGTTCCCGCTACGTGATCACCACGAGTGAAAACTCGGGGTCACTCGTGGGCCAACTCGCACAGTGAGACAGCGGCCTAACATTGAGGAGTTGGTGGCCTTTGCTGGAGTCAAGCTTTGAGAGCTCCACTGCGGGAGCCTGCGGACTTAACATCACGGAGCTTGCGATCTCTTTGTCAGGGATCGACCTCTGACATGCCAAATGTGGGGAATCCGCTGCGGTGGATGTTTATGTTAACTTTTTTGTAGATGTGTGTCTTGGTGCTTTTTTTTTTAAAAGTGTGGCTGTATGGTAATTCGAATTCCACTGTAGCCTATTTGGTACATGTGACAATAAACTGACCTTGAAACTTTGAAAACAGACTGAAGGCTTAGAGACACAGGAAAATAATGGACAGTCCAGGCCTTTTTTTCCCCTGAAGATGCTGAGAGCAATCTTATATTGGTATATAAAATCTTGAGGGACATGAAGTGAATAGCCACAGTCTATATTTCAGGGTAAAGAAGTCTAAAACTACAGGGAATTGACTTTTAGCAGAGGGGGAAGATTTGAAGTGCCTAACGGGTAACATTTTCCACAGAGTGGAAGAGTGGTGCTTATACAGAACTGACTGCCAGGGGAAGTGGTAGAGGAGAGTACAATTAATTAATATATATAAAAACCTGGGCATTGGTAGGAGAGATTTGGAGGGTCAGACAGAGGCAAGCGGAACGAGCTCAGTTAGGCAACTTAGACAGCATGAATGAGTTGGGCAATGGGCCTGTTTCTGTGCTGTATCCCTCTATGAATCTAAGACAAAAAGCAGTGGAGAATGCAGACATTTTATTTGATTAATACCTACCATAAATTAAGCTTGTAGCAACTGTGTGGTCAAAATATTCTAGAATATTAACTCAAAAGGAAGAAAGTATCTTAACATAAAAAGACAAAATATGGTATCCTGCAGATGCTGGTTTACACTGAAGATGGACACAAAATGCTGGCGTAATTCTGCTGAACAGGCAGAATCTCTGGAAAGGAGGAATGGGTGACTTTTTCAGACCCTTCTTTAGACCTTCTGGGAAAAAGGGTCACGACCCGAAACGTCACCTATTCCTTCTTTCCAGAGATGCTGCCTGTCTTGCTGGGTTACTCCAGCATTTTGTGTCCATAATTAGTGACCCTATTAAATAACTGCATGTTTAGTCATAGCTGCATGTTACAAGAATAATAGCATAATCACAATGAACAATAACCAAAGCTATAATAAATGGCTTGAAGGCCGCACACATGAAAATATTTCAAATACAGTAATTCTGTTACAACGCAATAATTCCTAAAAACTTTGCACTATACAAACTAACCAAATGCTCTCCTTGGCACTTGCTGCACCTACATATGGCTTTGAGTGTTCCTTGAGGACAAGGCAACCTAGACTCCTTTGAACATCAACATTACCCAACCATCTACCATTTAAAAAAATACCCTGCTTCTTTTATTTCCAAATTGTATTGCATCTGCTATGTGCTTACCCACTAACTCAGCTTGTCTGGAGATACTTTACAACCTTCCCTCTAGTTATTATCCCACTTAACTTTGTACCTTCAGCATACTTGAAAACATGGTATTTGGTTTGTCTTAACCTAATTATTCAGATTATGAATAGCTGGGGAACAAGTACCAATCCCTGTGGTTTTGCACTAGAGGCAGCCTGTCAACCGGATGAATATTTTTTTAATCCAGTAACCAACAAACAATCTATATCACTATGTTACCTTCATCTCTGTGCTCTCAACTTTGATTGACCTGGATTCAATGAGAGCCTTCTGAAAATCATAATATACTTCTCCTCTGGTTCCCTCCTACATGTTCCTTAAAATACCCCAGTAAATTAGTCAATAAATTTATTTTCATAAATCCAAACTTACTGTGGATCTCATTCTTTTCAAGATGTTCTGTTATTATATCCTTACAAATTTTTAAGCATTTTCCCAGTTGACATTTGGAAAGTTGTTTTTTAAAAAAAACATTAAGGTTACATGCCAATTCCCTTCTTATTTGTTTCTCTATTTCTTCCTAACTTTTTGGGGGGGGGGGGGGGGGGGGGGGGGGGGGGGGGGGGGGGGGGGGGGGGGGGGGGGGGGTGACTCCAGTACAATCCCAAAGTTATCCTTTCCTTATATAGCCTCACTGGATGATACTCCGGGAATATTCCGTACTAGTGTGGTTCCCCTTAATTAATAATCCAACTGCTACTCTTTTATACCATCTGTATTGCTTGTGTGCCATTCTCATGTACTATGACACACAGATCCCTCTGAACTTAATTTAAATAATATTTAATGTACACAACTTCACATTAAACACCATTTGCCAGGTTTTCACCTAATACACCTGTATCTCATTAAGGAATCACAAAGAATTTCACCTTGGAATGGTAATTTTGGAAAGTTTATATTTTGCCCCTTTCTCCAGGTCATTAATGCAAACAGAAGACAATTGAAGGTCAGGATCAGTTATTTTTCAGAGTGTCTGCTTGAAGATGCAGGGAAACGCACAACAACCAATTCTTTAAAAACATGTATTTTCCAAACTGATACTAGGCATGCTAATTGTTTCCCACTGATATGACAGTAAAGCAAGACATCTTCACGAGGGAGAAAAATGAAAAAAGCTCACTAGATATTATTAAAGCAAGATACTATGAGTTTTATAAAATTAGAAATAACTAAACTGGCACCATTTGATTTCAGAATTATATAAATTGTTCAATTTCTGATTTAAATTAATGCACATCTATACAACTTACAAATCTAAAAACCTAGTATCTTACTTGTACAAGTTCTTGAAGTTCTCTCTTCACGTCATCCAATCCACCAATGTCTTCCCACGTAACTTGAGGCACTTCCACCACAGTCTCACGCAATGCTGAAGGATTGCTCTGGCTCAAAGCCCACTGCAAATGAGATGATTTTAAATGCAGAAATGTTAAATTAATTTAAAATACAAGAGACTTCAAAATGTTAAATATGTTTTATTAAAAGGTCCTACCCTGAAGTCATCCATGGTAACTGCAAGTGAATTCATAACTTCAGCATCAATGGTTTCATCTTCCAGATCGATAACATCCATCTTTTTTCTAATAGCCTGAAGAGCAGCTTCAGAACATAAGGCAGCCAAATCAGCACCAACATGGCCATGAGTTTCATTGGCAACCTAAAAGTAGAGTAATGAAAACTGTTGTCTAAAGTAATATTTTAATACCTTTGACCGAATAACATGATATTGTTCCAAAAGAAATAAGCTCAAGGTTTGATAGTACAAGATTTCATGGTTCATCTGTTGATGATTGGCTTTTAACTGGATTTACTTTCATTAGATTAAGAGGATATCCAATGGAGATGTGCAAAATTATGATCAAGTTTGAAACAAGTTCATGAAGACTGACCCACTAATCATTTTCACTGTCAACTCACTGACCAAGTGTGCAAAACAAAAATCATTTTTTTAGAATCTTATATGGCGAGGCAAACAAGGAGTGAGATTATAGCGTTTATGGCTAAACAGATGTAGGATTTAGTGAAAAAAACATGAACAAAGTCCTGAATTTAGACTACCATTATGATTAATGTGGCCTGCTCATATTTGGTTGTTCTATGTATCAATGCAAAAATATGTTTTAAACATTGGAAATATTTCACAAAAATGCAACATGTGTGTCACAATTTTTGGACTATTAACTTGAAATCGGTAATTCAACAAAATTATTTCAAATAGTCAATGATTTGGATGAGAACATACATGGCAAGATTAGCAAGGTTGCTGATGATATAAAGGTGGGTGGTTTTGTAGAGAGTGAAGTTGGCTGTGAAAAATTGCAGCAGGATCTTGATCGATTGGCCAGGTGGGCTGAGGAATGGTTGATAGAATTTAATACAGAAAAATGTGAGGTGTTGCATTTTGGGACGTGTAACAAGGGCAGGATCTACACAATGAATGGCAGTGATCTGGAGAGTGTTGTAGAACAGTGAGAGCTCGGAGTTCAGGTGCATGGTTCCTTGAAGGTCAAATCACAGGTAGTTAAGGTGGTCATAAAGGCTTTTGGCACATTGGCTCTCATCAGTCAGAGTATTGAGTATAGATGCTGGGAGGTCATGTTGCAGTTGTATAGGACGTTGGTGATGCCGCATTTAGACTATTGTGTTCAGTTCTGGGCACCATGTAATAGGAAATATGTTTTCAAGCTGGAAAGGGTGCAGAGAAGATTTACAAGAATGTTACCAAGACTAGACGGTCTGAGCTATAAGGAGAGGTTGAATAGCCTTGCAGCACAGGAGGATGAGGGGCGAGGTGTATAAAATCATGAGAGGAATAGATCAGGTAGATGCACAAAGTCTCTTGCCCAGAGTAGGTGAATTGAGGACCAGAGGACATAGGTTTATGGTGAAGGGGAAAAGATTTAATAGGAAACTGTGGGGTAACTTTTTCACACAAAGGGTGGTGGGTGTATGGAACAAGCTGCCAGAGGCGGCAGTTGAGGCTGGGACTATATCACCATTTAAGAAACAGTTAGACAGGTACATGAATAGGACTGGTTTGGAGGGATATGGACCAAACGCTTGCAGGTGGGACTAGTGTAGCTGGTACATGTTGGCCGGTGTGGGCAAGTTGGGCCGAAGGCCCCGTTTCCACACTGTATCACTCCATGACTAGTCAAGATATTAACAATCTCAGCACTATTTAGCACACTAGTTACAATATTTAAGTGTGGGACAATGGATACAGCACAGCAACCACCTCTTTGCTCAAGTGCCTTAAAAGCTATGATAGTACCTGCGCAACTTCCACCTCTGGCCATTGTCTCATATACCCACCTCATGACATATCGTATTTTAAATATTTACAAACCTGCTCAAGATCTACATCATCTGCCAACTTCATATTCTTTGTGTGAATTTGCAGGATTTCCAATCGACCCGTGGCATCAGGAATACCAATATCCACCTCTCTATCAAATCGTCCTGCAAGTTAAACAGTTAAGCAAATTACTCTACTCTACATATGGAACAGGTCTCCAATTCACATTGACAAAGCATTTCAACTTACCAAACCTTCTAAGAGCAGGATCAATGCTGTTTGGGCGATTTGTCGCTGCCATAACAATCACATGAGCACGTTGCTTCAAACCATCCATCAAAGTGAGCAGTTGTGACACAATACGACGTTCCACTTCACCATGAGTCTACACATTTAGAGAAAGTAGCAAATGACTTACGAAACATTAGTGATGAAGATGTGCAAATGCAGACAAGCATTCTGACAGCTACAACCAATACTGGGTAGAGAAACGGAACATGGGCTAGACATAATTATGAATAGTTACTCAACTTCCTGTACACCCATGAATGTGTGGGTATGTACAACACCAACACTACCACTACCTTTAAGTTTGACCATAACAACACTTCTAAGCCACACCAACAACAAAAACAAGACTAATGGGTAATGGGTTTGAGAACCTTGTGTCATGATGTTAGAACAACAACCTCGCCCTTATCAGTAAGGCAAAAAAAGTCAGATGTTCACCTAAGTAAGTATGGGGAAGGGGTGTGGGTTCCTTCACAGAACTGCAGTAAAGATGGTAAACAGCTTCAAGTTTCTAGGCATCTATACCACCAGCAACCTAACCATAGAATCATAGAAAATAGTTGCAGGAGTAGGCCATTCAGCCCTTCAAGCCTGCACCGCCATTCAATATGATCATGGCTGATCATCCAACTCAGTATCCCGTACCTGCCTTCTCTCCATACCCCCTGATCCCTTTAGCCGCAAGGGCCACATCTAACTCCCTCTTAAATATAGCCAATGAACTTGCCTCAACTACCTTCTGTGGCAGAAAATTCCACAGACTCGCCACTCTGTGTGAAAAAAGATCTTCTCATCTCGGTCCTAAAAGACTTCCCCCTTATCCTTAAACTGTGACCCCTTGTTCTGGACTTTCCCAACATCGGGAACAATCTTCCTGCATCTAGCCTGTCCAACCCCTTAAGAATTTTGTAAGTCTCTATAAGATCCCCCATCAATCTCCTAAATTCCAGCGAGTACAAGCCAAGTCTATCCAGTCTTTCCTCATATGAAAGTCCTACCATCCCAGGAATCAGTCTGGTGAACCTTCTATGTACACCCTCTATGGCAAGAATGTCTTTCCTCAGATTAGGAGACCAAAACTGTATGCAATACTCCAGGTGTGGCCTCACCAAGACCCTGTACAACTGCAGTAGAACCTCCCTGCTCTTGCACTCAAATCCTTTTGCTATGAAACCAGGTCTCTTTACACTGATGCAATGATCATGAAGATCATCCAAGAAGATTTGGCATGTCCACGAGGAGTCCAGCGAACTTCTACAGATTCTGTATTCTGATGGGATGCATCCCAGCCTAATAAGGCAATTGCTCTGCTCCTGACCACCTGAACCTGCAGAGCATGATGAACAGTCCATGAGCTAGGAGCCAAGAATACAGGAGCTTGAAAGATTGGTATCCAAACCTAAGAACAGCTATTTCACTGTCAAGTGAGCAGCGAAGAGGAGCACGCAGGAGGTTTGAAAAAGTAGCCGTTAGTTTCCCATAGTAACTACTCCTAGTGGTATATAAACGGAAAGCAGGCACAAACATAGAAGCCATTTGGGAGTGCTGTTTTGGGAGAGATTGTGTTGAGGACGTGTTAAGGTTTTGACTGGAGGGACTTTGATGAGAAGAATAGTGGTAATTAAAATGACACGTACCAAATCTCCGCTCCCCCAGGAAAGAAATCAAATATTTCACTATATTCACATCCTTAACTTTGCGTAGGTACTCACCAGTGAACCAATAGTTCAAGTGCAAGACTTCTGAAGTTTTATCTTTCAGCTGACATGATAATAAAGTTATCACCTGCCCCTTATGCAAATATAAAAGGTACTGTAACTGTAACTGCAGGGTAGGTCTACTTGCATTCCAAATAAAATCTATACCTCAACCTACATTAATATCAGATCTAATCATCTATTTTGCAATGTGCAGGACAATTATCAATTCTGTACATTATTTTTCTATTATCTGTTGTATAAATACAGTTACATGATCTTCTAGTTAACCCGACAGCAAAGTATGTAGAATTATTGGAAACAGGCTTACAAGATTTGTTTATCAATAAATAAGAGCACTAGGGCAAACAAATGTAATTAAAACTTTAAACATATTTGTGAAAAACATCTGACAAAGTTTCAATATTAACTATTGTACTGCACTTTGCTAGTAATCAGAGTAGAATGCTACAAAAAGTTCAACAGGAAGCTTCAAATAAATGCAGAAAATCAAAACCAATATTTCAAATCTGCAAATGATCCAACAACTAAAGGCAACGTGAATTATAGAATTATAAATGTGTTACTGAAGACTTCTGACTATCCTCAAATTTTAGAGTCACAGCTAATAATACGATCACCTGAAGTACATTCAGATCATACCTTCTCTCTCTTTGGAGCAATAGCATCTAGTTCATCAATAAAAATTATAGCAGGAGCATTTTTCTCAGCTTCTTCAAATGCTTTTCTCAGATTGCTCTCAGATTCTCCTGCAAGTTTGCTCATAATCTCAGGTCCTGGAAGAAAATATTCAGTAAACTTAATTTCTAACGATGCAGCATTTAAAATTAATTACCAGCTTGGAGGCAATTTTTTGTGTGAAGATGATGAGATTATGTAACAATATTAATGGTGTTCTACGTATAATTAAAAGTGGTTCACTTATGTCCTATTTTCACTGATCCTCTGAGGCACCACTTAACAGTTAAATATGTATATCTACAAAGAACACCAAAGCTTACATTAGACGGATTTAACATTATTACACGATTTTAAAAACAGGAATCACCAATTAGAAGATTATACACCTACTACATTCTCTATTTTAATAACACAAATCTTCTCACAGGAAAAAATGTTTCTCCAGGCATTGTTGTTCATCTGCTGTTCATAGTCTCACAACCTTTTATTCATCATCTTACTCACACACACTATTATCAACAGCTTATCATCACAGTCTTCATGAAAGGAAGCAGAGTGTGATGGTGAAAGGTTGTTTTCTGAACTGGAGGCTGTCTGCTATATATATATATATATATATATATATATATATATATTATATATATATATATATATATATATATATATATATTTATTTATTTATTTATTTATATAAATAATTGTGTGTGTGTGCGCACACACACACACTGAACTATTTTTTTTGTGTTTATTATGGGTTTTACAGAGTACTATGTTTTGCACATCCTCCAACTTCATCTACTATATCCGTTGTTCAAGTTGTGGATTCTTATACATCGGCGAGACAAAACACAGACTGGGCAATCGTTTCGGGGAACACCTTCGCTCAGCCCGCCTGAAACTACCTGATCTGCCAGTTGCTGACACTTTAAATCACCTTCCCATTCCTACACAGACCTTTCTGTCCTAGGTCTGTGAAGAAAGCAAATGGTATGTTGGCATTCATAGCAAAAGGATTTGAGTACAAGAGCAGGGAGGTTCTACTGCAGTTGTACAGGGTCTTGGTGAGGCCACACCTGGAGTATTGCGTACAGTTTTGGTCTCCTAATCTGAGGAAAGACATTCTTGCCATAGAGGGAGTACAGAGAAGGTTCACCAGACTGATTCCTGGGATGGCACGACTTCCATATGAAAAAAGACTGGATAGACTTGGCTTGTACTTGCTGGAATTTAGAAGATTGAGGTCATAGAGACTTACAAAATTCTTAAGGGGTTGGACAGGCTAGATGCAGGAAGATTGTTCCCGATGTTGGGGAAGTCCAGGACAAGGGGTCACAGTTTAAGGATAAGGGGGAAGTCTTTTAGGACCGAGATGAGAAAATCGTTTGTCACACAGAGAGTGGTGAATCTGTGGAATTCTCTGCCACAGAAGGTAGTTGAGGCCAGTTCGTTGGCCATATTTAAGAGGGAGTTGGATGTGGCCCTTGTGGCTGAAGGAATCGGGGGTATGGAGAGAAGGCAGGTACAGGATACTGAGTTGGATGATCAGCCATGATCATAATGAATGGCGGTGCAGGCTCGAAGGGCCAAATGGCCTGCTCCTGCACCTAATTTCTATGTTTCTATGTTTTAGGTCTCCACCATTGTCATAGTGAGGCTAAACGCAAATTAGAGGAACAGCATCTTATATTTCGCTTGGACAGCTTACAGCCCAGTGGTATTAATTTTGATTTCTCTCATGTCAGGTAGCCCCGGCATTCCCTCTCTGTATCCCTCCCACAACCAAGTTGCACTAGCTTCTCATTTTCACCCTACAAATAGCTAACAATGATCTGTTTCCAATATCACCGTTAATTTGTTGCATACTTTTCATTCATTGTTCTTTATCTCTCTACATCACCATCTACCTCTCTCGTTTCCCTTATCCCTAACCTCTTGCTATAGCCTGAGCTATAGGAAGAAGTTAAGCAGGCTCGGACTTTATTCCCTGGAACACAGGAGGATGAGGGGTACTGCTATGGATGTGCATTAGATCATAAGCAGAATAGATAGGGTAAATGCACAGAGTGTTTTACCCAGAGTTGGGGAATCAAGAACCAGGAGTCACTGGTTTATGGGTGAGAGGGTAAAGGTTTAATAGGAACCCGAGGGGTAATATTTTTCACACAGAGGGCGATGTGTATACCGGATAAGCTGCCTGAGTAGGTGGTTGAAAAGGGTCCTGTAACAACATTTAAGACACTTGGACAGGTACGGATAGGAAAGGTTGAGGGATATGGGCCAAA
The DNA here is from genome assembly GCA_035221665.1 of Okamejei kenojei. Lineage (NCBI taxonomy): Eukaryota > Metazoa > Chordata > Chondrichthyes > Rajiformes > Rajidae > Okamejei > Okamejei kenojei. The sequence goes on along the minus strand of CM069131.1, from coordinate 139,609,347 downwards.
CGTGGGACTAATATAAATAGGGCATTTTGGTTGGCATGGGCAAGTTGGGCTGAAGTTGTGCTGTATGATTCTATTGCACTGTACCTATAAATCATGAATACTTATTTCAACTTTTCGCTGAGTAGATGAAAGGTTAGAACGTTTTAATTGTTTATGATGGTTTCTAAAAAGAAATCCAACGACGATTCGCTTAAAAAGCCTGCTTATACTTCAAAATCAAACACTAATTTTTGTATAACAAAGAAATACAAAAGAGCACAGTACACACCCATATTGTCAAAATTAAATTTGCTGACCCTATAATTAACATCCCATGGTATTATNATAAAACAGCTATTTTCAGTATCATTGCTATCCAATAAACCTTGTTACTAAAGGTCACTGTTGCCAAGTACAAAAAATGAGGTTCTTCTTGACCTGTACTAGGTTTTTTCCTCCTGACCCATCTTTCAATATTAATAATTCATACAGTGCTATACATCAATGAGTACCAACAACAATGAAACACCTTGCTTAAAATGTCTGTGCATGACTCCAGACTATCAGCAGGCTATGCGAGGTCTGTATCAAAGCCAGATCGCACAATAAACACACAACCTCTAATATCAAAGTAGGAATCTACATGATTTACCTCCAAATTTCTATGCAAGTCACAATTTGAATGCATTTACAAACTTGCTTAATTTGGACATTAACTAAAATGTTGCATCTCCAATAGGTTCAACAAACTGACCTGCTGACTATAAGGTTCGGTAACTGGGATGATATTGCCTAAAACATCCACAGAGGAAGGTCCTCTTGATAAAAATCCTGCCATCCAAAAGTTGAGGAAATTTATGACAGTTGTCACGGCAAAAGGGAGCTGCTGTGAAACCAAATAGAGTCCAGCATTGTACAATAATGGGCTATTAATTATCTGGTAAAGCACATCACCCTCCACCCACACCCCCCCACCTGCATTTATATTAGATATTGTTACCTGAAAAACAGATTGTGACCACAAAATGATGCTCAGAATTAATGCCATTGAGTAACATACAAATTTGGAACAGTATCATGCCACAACTCAGCTGGATGGGTTGTGGCATGATAGATGTTAAAAAAAACCTTTTTTCAGTTTTTCAGACAGGCCATTATCAGCCCATGAGAATGCTTTTCTAGATAGGTATATTGTAATTAGCTGAACTCCCCAAACTGGATATGCGCCATTGATATGGTACAAGACAAATGCCAGGATGCTTAAACAGTGTAAAATAAAGAATAGGGGGAAAAGTTGAGCGAATGGGCAAGAACTTGGTTCTTTCGAAACAAGGTTAGCAGAATAGATTTAATTACATGATATACTTCATTCCCCATTAATTACGACAGCAGATATTATGAGTTCTAATTCAGCAAGTTGATTAAATACATCACAAATCAGCTTTGACTCAAAAATTCTCACTCACGTAGTTTGTAATATTTAATACAAATTACTAGATGGTCACTCCAAGGGCCACATGGTAGAAGGTTGCTCCTGACGGACCACGGTCATGCCCAACAACAGGCTTTGTTCGCTGCCACGGCAATGAGAACCAGAAAGGAGAGGTTGCTGCTGAGCCTGGCTGGTAAGCGGACTGGCAGCAGGAGACAGTGTAGGGCCTAGACGGTGGAGGAGGCCACTGGAGACCCTGCAGCAGTCTGGGGCTCGGCCCCATGTCATAGTGAGCCGCGGCTGTATTCCAACCGCAGGCCCAGCTTGCCCAGAGAGGGAAGGCTGCCGAGCCCGGCCCCCGTTTACCCCGTTGATTGGAAAGGTTGTGGACATCGGACATGGGTCTCAGTAAAAAGAACGGGGGGGGGGGGAGAAAAATCTTGCATTCTATACCCTCGAGGTCAGCAGCGGGAGGTGCCCCCCAGGGAACAAGGGCTGAAGAGGCGATGGCTGCAGCAGGCCTTTGCAGCCAGCTGCAGCTGGAACTGTAAAATAGCGCCTCTTACATACAGATTCAGTAGGCTGTTCTGCACATTCTGGGGTGATGTGCTTATCTACGGGGATAGTTTTGCTGAGCTGTATGCAAAAAGCGTATTTCACTGTATCCGGTAAATGTGACAAAAAAGAAACCATTGAGGCCACTAAGAAAATTCTCAAATCCAAAGCCAATGCATTAAACTGAAAAATTTGCAATGCACTTTAATCTCACTATTACTGACATATGTGCTGCACAATCAATAAGCAGACATATACATATATATATATTAAATCAAGGAAATTATCTACAAATTTTTGTTTGAAGTTATTTAAAACCACAAGCGATATTTCAATTCAGGAAAGAGAACAATCTTTGTTTCTTGCCATTATTCCTCTGACCCTCATTTCCTGAAGTGTATGAAACGCCCACACAATCTTAACTAAGACAGGTTTATTTATGATCTTCATATATCTATTATAAAGTGATATGTTTCCTTGTGTACATTTTCATTGTCCAAATCATTGACGTCAAACAAACCACATTAATTTAAATTTAAATACACTAGTCTCTTACAGACACCAAAAAGCATCAAGTTTTATTAAATGCATACTCTTTATGCCTTTCAAGCCACAGACATTTAGCAATCATTTGATAATACAGCAGTAACCTACCATTAATGAGGAAGAAAAATGCACCAGTTTCATTTGCAACTGCACGAGCAATAAGGGTCTTGCCAGTTCCTGGGGGGCCATACAAGAGAATACCTCGTGGAGGCTACATTGAGAAAAGAGAATGTTTGAGAATATAAATAATATTTCAGTTCTGTGTTCTAATCAGGTCACTAATCACATCCTTACTAATTACTAACAGAACATCCCAATGTGGTTTTCACCCAGAGTTGTGAATCTGTGGCATTCTCTGCCACAGAAGGCAGTAGAGGACAATTCACTGGATGTTTTCAAGAGAGTTAGATATAGTTTCTTAGGGTTAACGGAATTAAAGGAAATGGGGAGAAAGCAGGAACGGGAAATACTGATTTTGGATGATCAGCCATGATCATATTGAATGGTGGTGCTGGCTCAAAGGGCCGAATGGCCTACTCCTGCACCTATTTGTTGCTATGTAACAGGAAGTAACCAATGCAAGCATCCAGACTTTTTTCTTGTGTAATTATAGTAGTATTTCAGGGTGCAAGTGAGGTCATGCCTATACCAAATAGAATTTTGGTCTCCATGTTTAATAAAGGAGGTACTTGCATTGGAGGCAGCACAGGAAGTTCATTCCCAAGACTGAGGATTTACAAAGCACAGTTGAGCTACTCACCAAATACATAAATGGAGAACAGCCTAAATGAAGCACAAAATTCGGGGGGGGGGGGGGGAGATTAACAGGTTGCATCCACTCCTTACACATTATGGGCAAATTACAGAAGCCAAAGTCTTTGGGATGCGAGAGGAAATCTGAAGGAAATCATTGCGGTCACAGGGAGAATGTGCAAACTCTACATAATCAGGGCTGAAGGTCAGCACCGAAGCCAGGTTTCTAGCGCGCTGTGAGACGGCAACTCTACCAGCCGCACCACCATGCCACTGTCAAGAGAATGTTTCCCTCTAGTCGAGGGCTTCGATGATCACCACCTAGTGGATAAACCTGTCCCTCAAATTTCTCTATCACCTTGAAACTACGCCCTGCAGTTCTTGATTTCCCTGCGGAAAATGGTGATATCCATTTGGTGTTCCTCATAATTTTCTATGCCTCTGCAGCATCACCCCCTCAGTCCCCAATGTTCCAGTAAGATTAAACCCAGCGTAGCCAATAATCTCTCCTTATAATTTGAGACCGTTAAAAGCAATATTCTGGTGAATCCCTTCTGTACTCTATTGATACCAGATCCTTCCTGCAGTGCAGAGCAGAACCGTATAAAATAATCCAAGTGCAATTAAACCAACATTTTATATGTCTGCAACATGTCTCAACATTTATATGCAATGCCATGGCTTATGAAGGCAAGCATATCAAATTCTTTATTGATTACTCTAATCATCTGTTCCACCATTTTCATGGAGGCAAGGAGATTGAATATATTCATGTCAAAAAGTTAGACATTTAAGGTATCAACTGGTTATGTTATGAGAAGAAATTGAAAAATGTGAGGGTAAGAATGGATTAGCCAAACAAAACACTTTCTATGTTCTCAAATGGAGCCAAAGTCAAGCCAAGCATTATTTGCCCATCTATCAAGGAAGGATATAAAAGGTCATTGTTGGACCATTGTCAAGCATATTGTAAAAGTGCTACGAAGGCAAGTATGGAGCTCCACGATTTTGACATTTGGACAGTACATCCATGTCAGGATGGTGAGAGACATGAAAATAATGAAGTGACATACATTTTGCCTTTAATCTTATGGAGGCACAAATTTAGAAGGCACTGCTAAGGTAATGCAGGAGAATTCCTGCAATGCACCCAAAACAAACAAAATGCACCGGTGGTGACAGTGCATATTTTAAGTTGGCAAACTAGCTGCCGATCAAGCAGACTGCTTTGCCATGGAGATTGGCCAGCTTCAGTATTGGTACAAATGCAAAAATCCAAATTAGTAAAAAGCTTTCCATGTCTAATCGAGAATGGAAAACTGTTAGTTTCAACTCCCCATCTGTCATGAACAAAAAAGACAAAAAGGTCTCATAACTTAAATGTAGGTTCTTTTGAACATTGAATTAAGTATTTGCAAATGAAGATTGTTTTAATCTTTGGATAATGCTTCATACTCTAATACTTAATTTCAATGTTCAAAAGAACCTACATTTAAGTAATGAGAATTCAAAGCAAATTAAACATAAACTTCTGAAGCACATTTTAAATGTCTAAAAAATAAAATAAACAAAAATAATATCTATCTTACCTTGACACCAATAGCTTTGAACAGAGCAGGATGCCGAAGAGGCAGTTCCACCATCTCTTTGATCTGAGCAAGCTGCTTTCTACATCCACCGATATCATCATATCCAACTTCATTCAAAGATTCTTCCTCATCCTTGAAATGGACAATGGAACCTCGTCAAAGAAAATTTCATTGATGTGAACTGTCACAAGGTTTCTGCATGGAATCTTGTGATTTGCAAAGTTAAAATAACATAACATTCTTTGAACATTTCCGAACATTTAAATTATGCACCATTACACAACACAATGGGCGACACGGTGGCGCAGCGGTAGAGTTGCGGCCTTACAGCATTTGCAGCGCCAGAGACCAGGTTTGATCCTGACTGTGGGTGCTGTTTGTACGGAAATTGTACGTTCTTCCCGTGACCGTGTGGGTTTTCGCCGAGACCTTTGGTTTCCTTCCACACTCCAAAGACGTACAGGTGCCTAAATTAATTGACTTGGTGTATGTGTACATTGCCCCTAGTGTGCGTAGGATAGTGTTAATGTGCTGGGATCGGTAGTCGATGAGCCGAAGGGCCTGTTTCCGCGCTGTATCTCCAAACTAAACTAAAAATGACATTCAACAATCATATAGTTAAAAACAAATGCAAATTATAAGAATTATGTTTTCTTATTTTTTAAATGACTTAATTCTAGTCTTTAGAGTAACCTCAGTTCTTTGTTTACTCAAATAAAACTAAAAAGTTAAAATAAAATTCAATTTGCATGTCCTGAAACATCAGCATTCAAAACTGACAATTACTACACAGCTGCAGTAATTTACCCATCAGCTGAGAAGGTTTGCTGATCAGTACCAAGGCACCGCAATCTTCTACACAGGAAAACTTCCCACAAGTGTACAGAATGTTACAATGGCCAATCCGAATCAGATCTTGCGTGTACCTCTCTCTTGATGGGTTCACCCTCACAGTGAATGACAGTGTCTGGAGCAACTATACAGTATGGGCTTGGATCAGTTTCCACTACTTTGAATTCCACAGCACGCATTCCGCCACGAACCAAGAAAATATCACCTTTAAAGGAAATACAGGCAAATTAGTTGTCATTGTCATGTTCTGCAAAAGGCTTTTGCAAATCTGTGGAATATATTTATAGAACATTACAAAAAAAAAATCTGATTTTGTTTGTAACTTTTCACCTTGCTATCAAAAGGGCAAGAAGTCAGTAAGACAGAACAAATTATGTGGAAAAATATAAACGTTTCAGAAAATATTTTCAAGCAGACCAAACGTTTACCTTTCCTTATTGGTCTATAAGCTTCCAGGAAATATGGTTTGAGATAGACCTCAAATAAGTTTCCAGTAATCCCCTCAACCGTGTCATCAATGGGAAGTACGTGGATTCGTTTGCCATATTTTTAATTATTTTTATTACATTATATTAAATAATACATCCGGACATGGTTGAATGCTGAAGAATAAGAGTGAAAATTTTTCAAAAAATATCTAGTCACACAAAGTTATAATAAAAATGAACTGCAGAGAGGGAGTGTTTGTAGAAGTTACTTAAAATTAGAGAATTAACCTTTGGGTTGTGAGCTACCCAAGCAAAAGATGCGGTGCAGTTTCTCCAATTTGCGTGTAGCCTTTCTCTGGCAAGGGATGAGGCCCAGGACAGAAAGATCAGTGTGGGAATGGGAAAGGGAGTTAATGTAGTGAGCAATCAGGACATCCAGTAGGCCATGGCAGACCTAGCGTAAGTGTTTGGCAAAGTGGAACTCGTTGCGTCTGGGAGTTCCATCTATGACAGTCGGAGGGGGGGGGGGGTGGGGGAGGGGGGATGGGAGAAGAAGGGGGGGGGATAACCACATGCACTAGAGAGTGAGAACATCTCAGATGTCCTCGTACGGAATGCCTCACCTTGGGAGCAGATGCAGCGGAGACAGAGGAATTACAAGTAAGGGATAGTATCTTTGCAAGAAGCAGGGTGGGAGGAAGTGTAGTCAAGATAACTGTGGAAGTTGGTAGGTTTCTAGTAGATGTCAGTCCATAGTGTCTCCCGTGATAGAGACAGAGAGATCAAGAAAGGGTAGAGAGGTGTCAGATGGTTCAGGTGAATTTGAGGGCAGGGTGGAAATTAGCGGTGAAGTTAACGGTCCATGAGTTCTGCACAGGTGCAAGAGGCAGCCCCATTGCAGTAGTTGATGGAGCGGAAAAGAGAGTTGGGGATAGGGCCCGTGTGCACCTGCAACAAGGACTGTCGACCTAACCAACAGTTCATTATTTGTGATAGTGGCACTGTGAAGCCGGGGCACTTGGGTAAACCAATGGCGATGGGATGGAAGAGCGTGATGGGGTAGCATGGTTTTGTTCCTTGATAGTTTGTGCTTCGGATTTTGGATAAAATTAAAAATCGCGCAACCAGAGTTACTTATGAGGGTGACATCTGGGCAAGTTCCATTAACAGGTTACTGGAGAGTATAGTACCTAGAGGGAAGCAAAATGGGGTCTCTGGTTCAAGGGCGAAATGGTGGGCCTTGGAAAGGGGGAACCCAGGCCTGGTGGGGAATTTTGGGTTTTGCCATGGTGGGGCCAGGGAGCATTGGCAGAGATCCCCTCCTAAGGTCTGCCAGCGGCCAACAGTTCTCTGTGGATTTTAGGCGGGGGGGAGGAGGTAGAAGTGGGCAGTGCAGGGCTAGGGAAGGCAGATTGCAAGAGATGATGAAATCAGAGACAATCTGGGAGATGATAGCCTGGTGTTCATCTGTGGGGTCATGGTCAAGGGGTAGGTATGATGTGGTGTGGCGAGAGCTGGCATCTGGCCTCAGCACGGCTGACTACAAAGGCACCTCCCTTGTCGGCAGACTTATCACACTAAGTTGCACTTCACCTTTCTCCAATACACACTTACCTCACAATGTCACCCAGTCTAACTCTCAGATTAGGGGTGTTGCGCACTTAGAGGGGACTCTGTTCATGCGAACCTTTTCATCCGAGCACGTATCACCGGATAGAACAGCGTATACAAAACCGTCTCTCTTCAAAATCTTTTTTCCTTTTAGCACACTGTATCTCCTCTAAGGAAGAGAAGAGCTGAAGGGTGTGCATCGGGTGAGAAGCATCTTCGCCTGTTAAATTTATAGATTTTTACTGGTTTGGTTCATTAAGTAATGATTTTGTTTTTAGCATCCAATGCAAAATAAACTATGTTGGGAAAGCAGGGGGGGTTCCATATAGCTGATAACACAAAATTGCAGTGGCTGAGGGGGGGAGCTTGTTGAGGTTATGTTGCTGCAAGAGGATTTTTTTCAGTAGTTGATATTGTTGTTTCTAGAGTGATTTTTCTTGGAAAATAGAAAAATCTCCTAGGTTTTTTTGATCACCTTGCAAACAGAAAAATGCAGTGGTGAGGGGAATTTTATGTAACAATCACTGAAAATGGGGATCATGGTTCTTGGGGGGTTAATAAATGCTAGTATATTTTCCAAATATACTAGCATTTATATTTTATTCGCATTTTTTAAATTTGCTTACAAATCTCTGCAAGGTACAATAGTTGGACTCTTAATACATATTAAAGAAATATTTCTGCAATGCGTTACAAAAACAAATTATTTTGGGGGTGGATGATCGGGGGAAATGTAGCATTTCTCATACAACATGCCGCATACAATTCCCTGGAAGTATCAAAACAAAACAAAAAATTGACGTTACTGTTTTGCTATATCCTCAGGGGAATGAAATTGCAGGTTGTTTTCATTCTCAAATGGCAACCTCTGACATACCTAGGGTCAAGACGTTCAGGTTGGACAATGAACGGGCAAAATGTTGACAGAGCAGTGCAGTAGCTTGGAAAGTTAACCCGCTTATATGAACAATAATGTTTTCATGCCAAGGAGCAGGAGTCAAATAGCAACCAAACGGAGCAAAACTGACTAGTTACGATATACCATCAGCCAAGGTTCAGAGGGAGAGGGAACTGTCGGGTTACCTGCAATAGACAAGAAAGCGGGGGATGATTGTGGAATCAAGGCAATGTCTTCTGATCCTTACTGGCACAAAAAACTGACAAAGTACTCACTTTTTTAGAGAAACTCCAGTTCATTTTTAGGATAATGTAATGGGGGAAGGGTTGGAGGCATTCCATTTTCCTTGATGTCAATATGCAGTATAATTTTGAAAAAAAATAAACTAGACTGAAGATGATCTCGACCCGAAACTTCGCCCATTCCTTCTGGGACGTGGGCTAGAGAGGGGGGGGGATGCTGCTGTCCCGGTGAGTTACACCTAGTTACTCTACAGCAGCTTTTTGTGTCTATCTTCATTCTAAGGGGGGGATGGTCCGACTTTAACATATTTATGAGCTTCTTGCTTGTTTTTTTTTCAGGGGGGGGTGGGTTAGACACCACTGGGCGGGGGAATGTGTATTGAATCACCTTTCCTATAGGTTCTTTTTCTTTCGGTCTGAATATTTTACATACCTATCAGTGCCTAGACCCCGCATGTCCGCAAGAGTAATGGAAACTTAATGTCTTTTTGTCACTGTATCGGGGTCATGGACAACTGACAGTCAAATGTCTCATGCTGTTACTTCAATGCATTCTGATGCAACTTTTAATTTGAACAACGATTCAAGTTAAACGGAATAAAAAAAGGAAAATAAAGACGCAAAATCAAGTCAATTTTTTTGTGTTTTTCTCACTCACAAACAACAAACCAAAAATTTTCGGGGTTCAAAAAATATTTTCAAAATGCAAGATGATTCGGTTAGTCTGCATAAAAAAAACAAGAGACTGGCAGCTTATTTTGTCCAGGTTATATACACTACAGGGATTGATAAAAGGTCGAAGTTCATGCGTTTTTGGGAATAGGGAGAGCATCGATGTGGGTGTGAATGGCAGTACTTTGAGAGGATATGGGGGTCCCACTTAGGCTTCATGGGTGGCACTTTGAAATAAGGGGCATCACTTAATGGAAACTGCATTACAGACTCCACAATAGTTTGCAGGAAGTAGAGCAGCAAATGTAGTTAGATCACAGGTAGTTGCAAGAATAATAATATTGTAATAGAAAGGTAATTTCGGGGGTTGGGACTTCCCTGGTGGAAGCCCATTTTGTACCATGGTGCCAATGGGGGGGGCTTGGATGGGGCAGGGGGCTTTGTATACATGCTGTCTAGGATTTTTTTTTTTGCCAGGGACTCCTGCTGTGTCCACTGTTGTTCGTCATCTGTATTAACAATTTGGATAGCAATGTTGTTTTCATGGCAAGCAAACTTGCTGAGTTGTACACCAAAGTTGGTATGTGGTGGCGGAATGGTGGACAATAGGTGACTTATAACAGGGAGTAGGCATTTGGCCCTTCGAGCCAGACCGCCATTCAATGTGATCATGGCTGATCATCCCCAATCAGTATCCTGTTCAGGAGGAGGAGAGAACTGCCCTTCTCCCTGACCCGCTATTTTTAAGAGCCTGATCTAGCTCTCTGAAAGCACCTCCCCCCCCGCCCCCCCCTCACAAGATATAGAGAAACCTGCCTCCACCGCCCTCTGAGGCAGAGAATTCCACAGACTCACCGTTCTCTGTGAGAAAAGGTGTTTCCTCGTCTCCGTTCTAAATGGCTTTCTCCTTATTCTTAAACTGTGGCCCCTGGTTCTGGCACTGGACAGTGAAGGTGGTCATACAACAGGATCTAAATCAATTGGGGAAAGGGAACCAAGGAATGGCAGCTGGAACTCAACATGGGCAAGTGTAAAGTGCTGCATTTCAGCAAGTTAAACTGGGACAGGACTTGCGCAGTAAATGGCAGGCCCTGGATAATGTTGTAGAATAGAGAGATATAATATACAGTGGCTTGCAAAAGTTTTCATACCCCTTCAACATTTCCACATTTTGTCACGTTACAACCACAAACGTAAATGTATTTTATTGGGATTTTATGTGAACACAAAGTGGTGCATAATTGTGAAGTGGAAGGAAAATGATACATGGTTTCCAAATTTTATTACAAATAAAAAACTGAAAAGTGTTGCGTGCAAAAGTTTTCAGCCCCCCAGAGTCAATACTTTGTAGAACCACCTTTCGCTTCAATTACAGCTGCAAGTCTTTTGGGGTATGTCTCTACCAGCTTTGCACATCTAGAGACTGACATTTTTGCCCATTCTTCTTTGCAAAATAGCTCAAGCTCAGTCAGATGGAGAGCGTCTGTGAACAGCCATTTTCAAGTCTTGCCAGAGATTCTCAATTGGATTTAGGTCTGGACTTTGACTGGGCCATTCTAACACATGAATACGCTTTGATCTAAACCATTCATTTAGCTCTGACTGTATGTTTAGGCCGTGCCCTGCTAGAAGGTGAACCATTGCCCCGTGGTCCTCAAGTCTTTTGCAGACTCTAACAGGTTTTTCTTCCAAGATTGCCTGTATTTGGCTCATCCATCTTCCCATCAACTCTGACCAGCTTCCCTGTCCCTGCTGAAGAAAAGCATCCCCACAGCATGATTTAAAAGACTGCATGGATGAACTACAAAAATTGTTCATCCAGTTTGGCAAAAGAATAAATCGGGGAAGGTAGTGCATCGTGGATAACAAGGGAAATCAAGGGAATAGTATCAAAGCAAAGGATGATGCGTACAAAGTAGCCAGAAAAATGCAGCATACCAGAGGACTGGGAGAAATTCAGGAGACCAGCAGAGGAGGACAAAGGGCTTAATTAGAAAGGAAAAAATAGATTATGAAAGAAAACTGGCAGGGAACATAAAAACTGACTGCAAAAATTTTTATAGATATGTGAAGAGAAAGAGGTTAGTTAAAACAAATGTATGGTCCCTTGCAGTCAGAAACAGGTGAGTTGATCTGTCAGGGGACAAGGATATGGCGGACCAATTGAATAACTACTTTGGTTCGTCTTCATAAGGAAGACATAAATAATCTGCCTGAAAATAGCAGGGGACTGTGGGTCAAAGGAGGAATGAGTGAAATCCAGGTCAGTCGGGAAGTGGTGTTGGGTAAATTGAATAGATTAAAGGCCGATAAATCCCCAGGGCCAGATAGCTGCATCCCAGAGTACTTAGGAAGTAGCTCAGGAAATAGTGGATGCATTAGTGATAATCTTTCAAAACTCTTTAGATTCTGGAGTAGTTCCTGAGGATTGGCGGGTGGCAAATGTAACCCCTCTTTTTAAGAAGGGAGGGAGAGAGAAAATGGGGAATACAGACCAATTAGTTAACATCGGTAGTGGGGAAACTGCTAGAGTCAGTTATTAAAGATGGGATAGCAGCACATTTGGAAAGTGGTGTGAAATCATTGGACAAGTCAGCATGGATTTACAAAAGGTAAATCATGTCTGACGAATCTTGTGGAATTTTTCGAGGATGTATCTAGTAGCGTGGATAAGGGAGAACCAGTGGATGTGGTATATCGCTGGACTTCCAGAAGGCATTCGACAAGGTCCACATAAGAGATTATATACAAACTTAAAGCATAAAACGGTATTAGGGGTTCAGTATTGATGTGGATAGAGAACTGGCTGGCAAACAGAAGCAAAGAGTAGAGAGTAAAACGGGTCCTTTTCACAATGGCAAAAAGGCAGTAACTAGTGGGGTACCGCAGGGCTCAGTGCTTTTTTGGGACCCCCAGCTATTTACAATATATATTAATGATCTGGATGATGGAATTGAAGGCAATATCTCCAAGTTTTGCGGATGACACTAAGCTGGGGGGCAGTGTTCGCTGTGAGGAGGATGCTAGGAGACTGCAAGGTGACTTGGATAGGCAGGGTGTGTGGGCAAATGTTTGGCAGATGCAGTATATTGTGGATAAAATGTGAGGTTATCCACTTTGGTTGGCAAAAACAGGAAAGCAGACTATTATTTAAATGGTGGCCGATTAGGATAAGGGGGAGGTGCAGCGAGACCTGGGGTCATGGTACACAGTCATTGAAAGAGGCATGCAGGTGCAGCAGGCAGTGAAAAAAGCGAATGGTATGTTAGCTTTCATAGCAAAAGGATTTGAGTACAGGAGCAGGGAGGTTCTACTTCAGTTGTAACAGGGTCTTGGTGAGACCACACCATGGAGTATTGCGTGCAGTTTTGGTCTCCAAATCTGAGGAATGGACATTATTGCCATAGAGGGAGTGCAGAGAATGTTCACCAGACTGATTCCTGGATGTCAGTACTGTCTTATGAAGAAAGACTGGATAACTCGGTTATTATACTCTCTGGAATTTTAGGAGATTAAGAGGGGATCTTATAGAAACTTACATACTAAATTCTTAAGGGGTTGGACAGCAAGATGCAGGAAGATTGTTCCCCGAGTGTTGGGGAAGACCAGGACAAGGGGTCACAGCTTAAGAGAAGGGGGAAATCCTTTAAGTCTGAATGAGAAATACTAGACTTTCTTCACACAGAGAGTGGTGAGTCTCTGGAACCTCTCTGCCACAGAAGGGTAGTTGAGGCCAGTTCAACATTGGCTATATTTAAGAGTGAGTTGGATGTGGCCCTTGTGGCTAAGGGGATCAGAGGGTATGGAGAGAAGGCAGGTACGGATACGGAGTTGGATGATCAGCCATGATCATATTGAATGGCGGTGGCAGGCTCGAAGGGCTGAATGGCCTACTCCTGCACCTAATTTCTATGTTCTATGTTCTATGTTCTATGATGTCTGCCATCACCATGTTTCATAGTGGGGATGGTGTGTTCAGGGTGATGTGCAGTGTTAGTTTCCGCCACACATAGCCGTTTTGCATTTAGGCCATAAACTTAATTTTGGTCTAATCAGACCTAGCACCTTCCTCCACATGTTTGCTATGTCCCCCACATGGCTTGTGCAAAACTGCAAACGGGACTTCTTAAGGCTTGTTCAACATTGGCTTTCTTCTGCCGCTCTTCCATAAAAGCCCGAGTTGTAGTGGAGTGCACGACTAATAGTTGTCCGTGTGGACAAGATTCTCCCACCAAGTTGTGGATCTCTACAGCTCCTCTTGGCTGCTTCTCTGATCAATGTTCTCCTTGCCAGGCCTGTCAGTTTAGGTGGACGACCATGTCTTGGTAGGTTTGCATTTGTGCCATACTCTTTCCATTTTCGAATGATGGATGCTCTCCGTGAGATGTTCAAGCTTTGATATTTTTCTATAACCTAACCCTGCTTTAAACTTCTCCACAGCTTTATCCCTGACCTGTCTGGTGTGTTCCTTGGGGTTCATGATGCTGTTTGTTCACTAATGTTCTCTAACAAACCTTTGAGGCCTTCACAGAACAGCTGTATTTATACTGAGATTAGATTACACACAGGTGGACTCTATTTACTAATTAGGTGACTTCTGAAGGCAATTGGTTCCACTGGAATTTATTTAGGGGTATCAGAGTAAAGGGGGCTGAATACTTTTGCACGCCACACTTTTCAGTTTTTTATTTGTGGAATGTGGAAAAGTTCAAGGGGTATGAAAACTTTTGCAAGCAACTGTAATTCACTTAAAGTGATGCAGAGAGAAAGGGTTGGTGAGGCATTTGGCAAGCTTGGGCCAAAGGGACTGTTTATGTGCTGTATGACTATAACTCTAAACTGTGTTTGACTTCACGTTCTTGATTCGCTGTTTCACTTCCCAATGGGGATTTTTATTCCTGCTAACCAAACGTCATTCTCTCCTTTACTTGGTTTCATCTTACTCACTCAAATATATTTTCATAACTATGACATTTGAGCCATTTACATGAAAGAAAGGCATAAATGTGCACAGACAAACTAGGCATATCACATTTCACACATAATTGCTTTCCAGGCAAGATGCATGATGAGATTACTTACAATCAATAAGTCTTCACTAAAGTGAAGAAACTGAAGAACGATTTCTGAACAGTTTCCAAAAAAAGCTGGAATGAGCATTTCTTTAATAATTATTTGAAAACAGGTTTTAAACAATTTGATGAATTTAGTTCTTACAGATTTAACAACCGATTGGTCACAATGCCATCATACAATAATTGGAGTGTTTTGTTTTTTTAATGACAAAGTATTCAGGGTTCAATCAAAAAGGTCAAGCTAATTGTCAACATCATATAAGGATGAATACAGTATCTTGACAGGTCACGTCTCAATGATTTTTCCCCACTAAAACTGCACTTTTAAGTTTTGGAAATGTGTTATTGTTTGTATATGTTTAAATATGATTGAGGAAATATGTCACCCAATAAATACTGAATGGTCTAATAGACCAGATTATAATATCAGTATACTTCTAAACTTCTTCTCTCAATTAGAAGGGAGCTGCTATTCTAGATTTAGATCAAGTTTGTGCACGCAAGCCAAATGTTTGCAAAGTGAGCAATATGTGCACATTGGTTGCAATTTGTTGTAACAGTAACACTGCACACTATCGAAGGGGATATTGGGGAGCAAAATAACATAAAACTGGGTCATGATCGAAAACTAAAATAAAGATTTTTTATTTAAAAACGACACCAAATTGTAGATTATTTCTTAACATAAATTCTAAAATATATTTTGGACGATATAAAATGTCGCATTAAACACAAATAATCCCATCAGGATGGGCACAATATTTCATTAGCAACCTTAGATAGGTATTTTTCATGTGCAATTTGCTTATTTCATCCATACTAGTTTCATAAAAATAGGAACAATGGACCACTTTCAGTATGCAGTCATTGGAACGGGTAATTTGCACGAGTACAAATATTGGCTTTGTGGCGTATGTTATGCAAATACAAAAGCACATGAATAGATTAGTTTGTGGAATATTCTCTTAGATGTTAACAAAACCAAGAGAAGAAATTGTTGCCAAAAGATTTTGTGGCATAGGTCATAATCACTTTGATCTTCAGTCTTATGCCACGTTAGCATTCGTGGATGTCACCAAGTCTATGATTAGCTGTTAGGACATCAGAGTTTGAATTGTGTCAAACATCCCAAAAGCCACTGAAAAATCATTTTGCAAAATTGCAGCATAGCCACATGACAGATAATACAGGCTGTCCCCTGAATGTCTGTGAACTCCTGACCAAAAGACACCACTATATACAAACGAGCTCCCACAATATATTGTTAAATTAAAATTCCAACATACATGGGCATACCAATATATGTGTTCATATTGGTTTGTCATTGACAGGAGTACAAAAATATAAATTGTTGGTATATCTCGTAATAAAACATTGTTTTGCATCCTATCCAGGCAAAACATACGTGTATGTTTCCACAAATGGCACAATGTTTCCACAAATGGCACAATGAGTTTCCTTAGAAAGAGACAGTGCTGGAGAAAATCAGCAGGTCAGGCAACATCTCTGGAGAACGTGGATGGGTGTTGATTGATTGGTGGGGAGAGCTGGAAGAGAGATAGGGGTGGGACAAAGCCTGGTAAATGATAGGTCGATATAGGCAAGGGTGGTTTGATTGGGAGATGGTTGGACAAAAGCCAGAAATGAAAGGACAAAATGCGGTGAGATAAACAGATCAGGTTTATTCTCGTTTATACTGATTTATATTAGGTTTATACTGAGGTAGTGAAAAGCTTTGTTTTCCAAGTTATCAGATAATACCAAACACACATGTAATCAATTCAAACTCAAGTACAATTGGTTGAGCAAAGGGAAAAATACAGAGTGCGGAATCTAGTTCTCAGCATCGTAGTGCAACAGTTCCATAGACAAAGTTCAATGTCTGCAATAGGGTAAAGGTGACTTGGACAGTGCCTAGATTATGGAAGAGCCGTTCATAACCTTGATAACAGAGGGTAAGAAGTTGTCCCAAGTCTGGCGGTGTATGCTTTCAAGTTCCTGTGCCTTTTGCCCGATGGGAGGGACAAGTCTTAATTATGTTAGCTACTTTTCCGAGGCAGCATGAAGTCTACATGGGGTCAACAATGGGGAGGTAGACAAAATTGCTGGAGAAACTCAGCGGGTGCAGCAGCGTCTATGGATCGAAGGAAATAGGCAACGTTTCGGGCCAAACCCTTTCTTCAAACTGATGTAGGGTGGGGAGAAGAAAGAAGAAAGGAAGAGGAGGAGCCCGAGGGCTGAGGGAGAGCTGAGAAGGGGAGGAGACAGCAAGAGCTACCGGAAATTGGAGAAGTCAATGTTTATGCCACTAGAATGCAAACTGCCCAAGTGGAATATGAGGTGCTGCTCCTCCAATTTCCGGTGGTGCTCAGTCTGGCCATGGAGGAGGCCCAGGACAGAAAGGTCCGATTCACAATGGGAGGGGGAGTTGAAGTGCTGAGGGAGATCAGGTTGGTTAATGCGGACTGAGCGGAGGTGTTTGGCAAAACGATCGCCAAGCCTACGCCTGACCGATGTAGATCAGCTGACATCCAGAGCAGCGGATGCAATAGATGAGGTTGGAGGAGATGCAGGTGAACCTCTGTTGCACCTGGAATGACTGCTTGGCTCCTTGAATGGAGTCATGGGGGGGAGGTAAAGTGACAAGTGTAGCAGTTGTAAGGGAAAGTGCCCGGGGAGGGGGTGGTGCGGGGAAGCGGAGGCGGGAAGGGAAGAATTGACCAGGGAGTTATGGAGGGAGCGGTCTTTGCAGGGGAAAGCAGACGGGGGGGGGGGGGGGGGGGGGGGGGGGAAGATGGGAAGATGTGGCGAGTGGTGAGGTCAAGTGGTGGCGAAAATGACGGAGGACTATTTGTTGTATGTGACGGCTAGTGGGTGAAAGGTGAGGACTAGGGGACTCTGCCCCTTGTTAAAATTTTCTCAATTCTGTTAACCTTGCTGTCTCCTCCCCTTCCCACCTCTCCCTCAGCCCTGGGGCCCTGGCATTTCCCTCTATCTCTATCTCTCCCCCACCCTAGTCGCACCAGCTTCTCATTATCACACACAAACAGCTTACAATGGCTTGTTCCCTTTATCAACCGATACTTTTTTGCATATCTTTCACTTCATTGTTTCCTTATCCTCTCCACATCACCTCACCGTCTATATCTCTCGTTTCCCTGATCCCTGAACCAGTCTGAAGAAGGGTCTCGGCCCGAAACGTCGCCTATCTCCTTCGCTCCTTAGATGCTGCTGCACCCGCTGAGTTTCTCCAGCTTTTTGTGTACCCTCTAATGTAGGAGAGATCCTTGTTGTCTAGGTATTCCAGAGATTAGTTTAGGGCTCGACAGATGCCACCTGCAATGGACATGTTGCAATGGTAACCTGTTGCAGTGGATCATGGCTTGCTGGGATGCTGGAGTTAATGGGCGCCTTCACCAGTCTCTGCAAGTACTTCACGATGGTGGATGTCAAGAGCCACATGATGGTACTCATTAGACATTCCGCCTTACTTTTCTTTGGCACTTGTGGTCTTCTTGAAGAAGGTTGGGACTTCAGAATGGAGGAGTGAGAGGCTGAATATATCTGCAAATACCTCTGCCAGCTGATCCACATAGATCCTGAGGATGCAGTCAGGAACACTATCTGGACCAGTTGCTTTCCGAGGATGGCTTGAAATATGAAGCTAGATGAAGGTGTATATGAGGAAGGAGAATAAGTGGCAGGAATGTGAGAAAAATGGGCGTGTATCTAAGTGAGCAACAGGAAAGAGGGGGAAAGGGGTGCGTTTGTTAGTTCATTTTCTTTCTCTGTCCGCTTAACTTTTCTTATCAATCTCATGCTTTTAATGCCATTTGTTACAATATTGTGGCAGTGTGGTCACGATAATGATTTGTTAGTATTTTCGAATTTACAGAAATTGACTTATGGACATCTATAAAAACAGAAACCATTTGTTATCTTGGAGAGCCTGCATACAATTGCCAACAGCGTTCTCTTGGTAAAAAAAAAATGCATCAAATGCTATTTAATCAAAGGGAACTGTGGCAATAATTGTTTTAGAAAACTTGCTGCTTTTGTGTCACAGATCTATGTATCTCAACAATAATTTAAAGCAGATTACAAGCATCTCTGTGAACCAAAACATCATAGCAGGAGCATTGATAACAGCAGACACCAAGATGAAGTTCTCTGCTTGGAGTCAAAATATCACACAAAAATTTGAAGTGTTTAAAACATTTAGTTATGTTACAGTTATGGGGCACTTTTAAAATCAGTCCAAGACTATTTCTCCTCTATTACCATAATCTGTGACAGTCTGGGTAAAATATAATTTTGTCATGCAAGTGAGCGCAATAAAATATAATTTTGTCATGCAAGTGAGCCAATAAAAGTCTACGAAGAAAGTTTACTTCTGCATTATACAGTAGCCCACTATCAAAATATGAATCTTATTCGACATTTAAATTTCTAGACAAAATTGAAAAGACCGTGAAAAAGACCCACTCGTCTACCCACTTCATAGCACGATTTAATTTGGTTTGCTATACCAAACAGTAGCGCAAAAGCTCAAGCTACTGTAATCTTTTTATTTTCATGCAAAAAATATATTTTATTTGCTCCATAATAGCAGTGTGATCTAATACACTGAAGAGAAGGTGGACCTAAACAAATTGAAATGGCCAAGTTTGCCACTGCTGCACATTAAATTGACAGCAAATGAAAAATGTAGATGTTGAAATCCAAAATAAAAAGCAGAGCACTAGAAATTCAAATTTCCAAAATGATGTGAAGGGGCGGGGCCCACCCCCCCGGGCGGGTTATTAGCTAGTAAAACAGTTGAGGTCACGAATAATGAACAACCCTTTACATTAAATATTATGAGGTTCCTTTGAAACACCATTTCAGCACTCAGCAAATATGGGAACATGGGGGGGGGGGGGGGGGGGGGGGGGGGGGGGGGGGGGGGGGAAAAAAAAGAGGGGGGGGGGAAAAAAGTTAGTTTTGCATCTTGGCCTACTGCATAATTATTAGCATACCTGAGACAGCGAAACCACACTGTTGTCTTCATTAATTGCTTCATCGACAATTAATCGATTAGGTCTATGCTTCTGCTTCAGAATAGCAGTTGATAGATCATCAGATTTAGCCCTACAAAATAAAAAAGTTTAGATTTATTATTGTCATGCGTGCCAAGGTACAGTGAAAAGCTTGTTTTATATGCAATCCAACCAGATCAGATATATCATACATAAAAATACAATCAAATCAAACTCAAACTTAATGAATAGAGTAAAAGGGAACATGGAGTCAGTAGACGGGTTTGCAGCATTGTGACGCATTGTAGTGCATTAGTCCCATACACAAAGTCCAGTGTCCTCAGTGGGGTAGAGGTGACATGGACAGTACCCCAGCTCATGTAGGAACCACTCAGAAGCCTGATAATGGAGGAGAAGAAGCTATTCTCTGTCTGGTGGTGCACGCTTTCAAGCTTCTGTACTTTCTGCTGGATCGGAGCAGGGAGAAGGAGAAATGACTGAGGCGGGACAAGTCTTTGATTATGTTGTCTCCCTTCCCAAGGAAGCATGAAGTGGAGTCAATGGTGGAAAGTCTGGTCTGTGTGACAGACTGGGCGACACCTACAACTCTGCAATTTCTTGCTGTCTTGGACAGAACTGTTCTCAAACCAAGCTGTGATCCATCCCAACAGCATGCTTTCAATGGTGCACCTGTAGAAGTTGTAAGAGTCACTGGTGGCACATCAAATTTGCTGAAACACTCAGATGAGTCTGATGGAAACACACTCGTTCAGTTCCATTGCCGAGTCATTGAACATCACTCACTCTACCGACTGAAACCTTGCAGTCATTTATCTGCTTGCCCTGACCAGCTCAGTGCAGTCCTCACCACTAAGACTGCACACTTCAATCACTGCCTTTGGAAGAGAGAGCTGAGAGTGGGTCATGTCTCCCTGAAACAGAGCACATAGCATTCCAATGTGGTTGGTCTGCGACAGATCAATGGTAGTAGTAATAACCATATAACAATTACAGCACGGAAACAGGCCCTCTCGGCCCTTCCAGTCCGTGCCGACCATTTGTTTTCCCCTAGTCCCATCTACCTGCACTCAGACCATACCCCTCCATTTCCTTCACGTCCATATACCTATCCACTTTACTCTTAAATGTTAAAATCGATCCTGCCTCCACCACTTCTGCTGGAAGCTCATTCCACACAGCCACCACCCTCTGAGTAAAGAAGTTCCCCCTCACGTTACCCCGAAAACCTCTGTCCCTTAATTCTCATGTCGTGCCCCTCTTGTTTGAATCTTCCCTACCCTCAATGGGAAAAACGTTATCCACGTCAACTCTGTCTATCCCTTTCATCATTTTAAAGACCTCAATCAAGTCCCCCCTTAACCTTCTGCGCTCCAAAGAATAAAGACCTAACTTGTTCAACCTTTCTCTGTAACATAGTTGCTGGAACCCTGGCAACATTCTAGTAAATCTCCTCTGTACTCTCTCTATTTTGTTGACATCCTTCCTATAACTAGGCGACCAAAATTGTACACCATACTCCAGAATTGGTCTTACCAATGCCTTGTACAATTTTAACATTACTTCCCTACTCCTATATTCAATGCTCTGATTTATAAAGGCCAGCACACCAAAGGCTTTTCTTTACCACCCTATCTACATGCGATTCCACTTCAGGGAACTATGCACAGTTATTCCTAGATCCCTCTGTTCCACAGCATTCCTCAATTCCCTACCATTACCATGTACGTCCTATTTTGATTTGTCCTGCCAAGATGTAGCACTTCACATTATCAGCATTAAACTCCATCTGCCATCTTTCAGCCCACTTTTCCAAATGGCCCAAATCTCTCTGTAGACTTTGAAAATCTACTTCATTATCCACACCACCTATCTTAGTATCATCTGCATACTTACTTATCCAATTTTCCACCCCATCATCCAGATCATTGATGTACATGACAAACAACAGTGGGACCCAACACAGATCCCTGAGGCACCCTACTGGTCACCGGCTTCCAACCTGTCAAACAGCCATCCACCATTACTCTCTGACATCTCCCATTCAGCCACTGTTGATCCATCTTGCTACTCCTCCATTAACACCCAAAGATTGAACCTTCTTAACCAACCTTCCATGGGGAACCCTTGTCAAAGGCCTTACTGAAATCCATATAGACAACATCCACTGCTTTACCCTCATCAATTTCCCTAGTTACCGCTTCAAAAAATTCAAGAAGGTTTGTCAAACATGACCTTCCAGGCACAAATCCATGTTGACTGTTCCTGATCAGACCCTGTTTATCCAGATGCTTATATATATTATCTCTAAGTATCCTTTCCATTAATTTGCCCACCACTGACGTCAAACTAATAGGTCTATAATTGCTAGGTTTATTCTTTGAACCCTTTCTTTGAACCAAATGCCAAGTACTTGAAGCTCTCAACCATTTCCACTTCCACGCCATTGATGTTGGCGAGAATATGTACTGCAACCTGCTTCCTGAAGTCGTCAGCTCCTTCACCTTGCTGATATTGAGAGAGAGGTTATCGTCCTGACACCATTAAGTATTTCATGCTGGATTCCACTGCTTAAATTTCAGGATACATTCAATTACATTAGCATTTAAGATCAACAATTCAAAGGCTTCCAACTAAATACATTGGAAATTTCTAAAGAACACGAATTAAGAAATTATAAATGGCATTATTAGCTTTGCTACTAATATAATGAACTGAATAATGAATACAGCTTTAAGACACTGTGAATCAAGATACAGTTTAATGTTTGTCAATAGTCGTCATTATGTGCATTTAACAAAAGGTTATTCCAAAAATGTTATCATTCTCCATTGTCTCTCATTAGAAATAATAACATCCGATATCGGTAATAGTCTTTCCTCCAGTGTATTTACAGGCGATCCCCAAGCTACAGCTTGCGGTAATGGAAATTCACTAACAGGGTTTCAAAGGTCTTTTATTGTCACGTGTACCAATTAAGGTACAAGTGATATGCAAATTACCAGAAATTACATGGAATAAAAGTAAATAAAAACAAATTTTTTTCACACGCAGTTGACGCAGTTTTGTACTAGTGAAAATAAAAATATGGATAAATATGGACCCCTTCGTAACACAGGCGTGCATGCATCGATAATATTTCAGACTCATATTAAATAAAGAATACACCCAGATCAGTAAAGTTGTAAACACAGTAAAGAGAAATAAGGATGAAGCCTTTTCTAACCAGGATACTATTTTTCAACAAAAGGATAGATGGAACATTATATAAACAATTTTATCTGACGAATGCTTTACAAACCCACTCGTCTCCACTTTAGTACTATGACCTCAAGAGACGACTCCAATGCAGCAAGCAGTAATTAATATAGTTTTCAAACAAAATTTCTAGCACATTCTCCTTAGTAGTTGGAAAACATAAATTGATGTCACAAGCTAATGATGGATACTTAATTGGAAAATGATGGCATGCATGCAAGACGGAAAATGCCCAGAACAAAAGTTTTTTTCCAGGAAAGATAGCAGAATGAGAGGGTCAGCAAAATTCAATCTCTGGTAAATACATAATGTTAGCCTCAGATTTCCCAACATACACGTGGCAGATTACCAAGATCTATAGTAGGACAGATGGCAATATTTTTACCCACCAAATGGATCAGTAACATATTACACAATCTTAAGATGAAAATAAAATGTTTATATTTATCTGGCCAATATTCAATAAATGTCTGCACCAATTTCAGAACAGCATTAAAGAAATAAAACTTATTCAGCCATACACAGGAATAGAATAGAATTGAGAAAGGAAAAAAAAATCCCAGAATTCTAGATTAGTTAGTTTAGTTTATTGTCATGTCACCAAGGTACAGTGAAAAGCTTTTGTTACATGCTTATCATTCAGCAGAAAGACAATACATGATTACAATCGAGTTATAATAGAGGCAGCTTAAGGCCCTGTCCCACTTACGTGTCCTTGGCATGCAAATTACGTGACCTCGTTGTCATGTTGAGGCGCACAGGCATCGTGTGGCCACGCGGGGCCAGTCCCACTGAGAAGCGCGGAGGGGTATGATCATACACGGAGGGGTATGATCAGCCATGATCATATTGAATGGCGGTGCAGGCTTGAAGGGCCGAATGGCCTACTCCCGCAACTATTTTCTATGTATGGAGTTGTGCGCAGTATCGCACGACGCTCCGAAATTTTGTAGCGACCAAAATCTTCGTGCTCCACCGGCCTGTCGCGTAACTGACAGCCAAAGTCCCTGGCGCGGCACGGCGCAACGTCTCACCTCCAACAGCAGCAGAAGCAGGCCAACGATCGCCGAGCTCGGCCTGGGGCTCACGGCCGTTGCGGATCTGGTCCACCCCCACTTCTACTCCCAGAGCAGGGCCAAGAAAATTGAAAATAGACACAAAATGCTGGAGTAACTCGGCGGGACCGGCAGCACCTCTGGAGAGAAGGAATGGGTGACGTTTCGGGTCAAGAACCTTCTTTCAGACTGAAGGGTCTCGACCCGAAACATCACCTTCTCTCCAGAGATGCTGCCGGTCCCACCAAGTTACTCCTGTTGTGTCCATCTTCAAATGACGTCACGCGCTCCAGCCGGCTGTGTGGACGCATGAAGTCGCGTGCGAACTTCGCGCCTCAACGCAAAATTAGCGTGCCAAGGACACGCAAGTGGGACGGGGGCTTTAGACCCAGAAGTCAGATCAAACTTTAAACCCACAATAGACCGTGGGCCGAGGTGCTTTTTCGTTTCATTTTGTGACCCAAATCCCGTATCTACCTGTATTTATAACATTGTGTAAAAATATTAAAGAAATCATACCTGAAACTCGTCAAGAACAAAACCTGCAAATATTTTTCAAATATGAGGAAAACCTCCAATTTGCTGAGTAGTAATTGTCCAATCAAAGCACGTTTGACATTGAGTCGGACGCCAATTGACCAATCACGCGCTTTGTTTCATGCTAGCGAGGCAGCGAGCACTCTGGGATCATGGCTGCCTCCTAATAACATCAAAACAATAGCACAGTTTTGAAGGAATAAAGGTAATGCTAACCTTGCTGATCATTTTATTTTACAATGGATTTATCTTTGTAAATAAAAATGTAGACCTAGAATTAAGGTTAGGATAAGTCAGTCGGTCGGGCTGTCGGCCTGCCGGGTACTGCGAGGGGTCAGGCTGTCGGCCCGCCAGTGAGTACTGCGAGGCGTTGGTCGGACTGTCGGCACGCCGGTGGGTGCTGCGAGGGGTCGGTCGGGCTGGCGGCCAGCCGGCGTTGCAGCAGGCGAACTGACAGAGCCGGCGCTATAGGGGTGCTAAAGGTGGCCCGGGCGGCGTGCAAGGCAGTGCTGCTCCCCACCATCATCATCATCATGATGCAGCACGGCATGCTGGCCAAGGTGGACGCGCTGAGCCCACAGCTGGTCCCAAAGCGGCTCCAACTCCAGCCATGAGCAGCTCCGGAAGGTGGGGGGGGGGGGGGGGGGGGGGGCAAGTTAGGCTTAGACATTTACCTATCAGTGGAATATGCCTTAGCCTTCCCCCAGCCTAGCACTGCCCCAATCCCACTATGGCTGTGATCCCCACTCTGCACACTGGCAGTCAACAGGGTTCAGTAAACGGGGGAACGTACAGGATCTGCCCTCACCTATTAATTAGGCGGGTTCAGGAACCGGTGAAACCCAGGACCTCTGCGGCAGTCTCACTCAACATACACACTCACAATTATATTCATTAGATTATTTTATATATACTTTTATAAAAGTAAGTGTGGTGTGTGTGATGTGTGTGTGCGCGCGCGCACGCATATGGTTTAATGGCTGAAAAGTGGTCGTACGGCGTGATGACGTCACCCTGATGCCCAAATTCCAGTAAGCTTTGGTAAGCGACGTAAATGACGCCAAATGCGCAATCGCATGCCTATGAGTATTGTGCACTGATGGCGTTTACTTTTCGATCTAATTTTCGAAAATTAACTTAATTAATTAGCGTGCAACGCACATGACGAGTATGAATTCATTCTCAATTATATTTTATCTAAATCATATGGGTCATAAAAGTTAAATTCCAGACACATTTTCGATGCTCGGAATGAAATCAGAAATTCCACTTAAAAAAAAGTTGCGCTCAGGAAGTATCCAAATTTTAAGTAGCGACGGTACATTCACCGTTTGTGTATGGAAGTTCCTCAAAAACATTTGAGTTAGAAAAGGGTAAAATGGTGGAAGCATGAAGCCTTTGCCACCAATGTCTTTAATAAGGGGTATGATGGCTGTCAATTTTATTCCACCATGCCCACTATTGCGTACGAGGAACAGTCGATTTTTAGCCGGCCGAACTTCACAATGCAAGCAGTTATAAGTTTAAATTCTCACTACACCATATCCTGCTATTTTGTCTATTTCCCCACGGCCAAGCCTTTCAAAACCCCTATCAATCTCCACTTTAAAATAAACATGTGTAAATAATTTCCTTTTTTTGTTAAATTTTAATTAATTGTAAATACATATTAATAGAATATACTTCTTACATATATTCATAATATTATTAATATTAACATTTAAGACTTATTTGTATTTCTATACATTTTTTTAACAAGTAAGAAAAGATAGAGAAAAATAACATAGAAATAAGAAATCAAAAATAAAGAAGTGAATGGGGAGTATTAAAAAGTTATCCATCGTTGGAGATATATCCATGATTTGTTATACGTATTTCTTCATCTATTCCATTATTCAGGTTTCAGTCAGGCTCTCGCACCGAGCCACTTTGACCCTTTAGATATTCAATGTATGGAGACCATATTCCTCTGAAAAGATCCAACTGTCCATTAGGACAAGCCTCAATCTTTCCAGATGGAGTGTCTCCGACATTCCTGTAATCCACATTTTGATTGTGGGGGATGTAGGACCTTTCCAGAATTTCAATATTAATTCTTTCCTAATTGTTAAACTATAATCAATAAAAATTATTCGATTGGTTGTTATTAATTGATCTGTTTCCAGTATTCCCTATATTATTAACTTTGAATCAGGAATCAGATTCATATTAACAACATTTGAAATTATCCTAAATATTTCTGTCCAAAATGTTGTAATTTTTACACAATTTGTAAATGAGTGTGTCACGTTCCATATGCAACGTTAATAAAGATGTCACAAAATCAAAATAACATGTCTGTCAGATAAAGCTAAGGTTTTTAAACTCCTATGTAAGAACGGATAAGATGAATAACATGTAATGACAAGTCATAGCATAGGAGGGAAATGAAAATCTGTGGGTAGATGACAGAACAACAGCAACAAGATCACAGAGCTGATTGTTGACTTCAGAAGGGTTAGCCAAGGATCCCTAAGCCCATCTTCATCAACGGGACAACACTGCAGAGAGTCAACAGCTTCAAGTTCCTGGCCATTCATCTCTCTAAAGATCTATCCTTGATACAATTGATACAATCACAAAGAAAGCTCAGTAATGCCTGTACTTCCTTAGAAGATTGATTGGCTATTCAGTGCGTCAACAAATACGCTCTTGAACATCTACAGTTGTACGACGGAGGACATATTGACTTGGTTCAGCAACAAGGAATGAAGGAGATTACAGAGAGTGGTAGACACTACCACAGGAACTGACCTCTCTACCAAAGGGATCCATACGATGTGCTAGCTCAAAACAATGTCATCAAAGACCCATACTAGTGAGGCAACATTCTCATTTCACAACTATCATCAAAAAGTGCAGAAGCCTGAAAACCCTGACCACCAGGTTCAATAAGTTTCTTCACAACAGACGACAAATATTTAAGCAGTGGGGGAACCAGGACAAAAATTTATAACTGGTGTTTTAACGAGATTTGTTACTCTTTTGTGGCCAAATCAGTTCCTGCTCTCTTCCCCCTGCCAACCTCCACCCCCCCATTATGCTTTAACATTTCAGCTCAGTGATGACAGTTTTCATTGCACATTTTACCAGAGCAAATCAGCCATGCTAATAAACAGAATCAACTACATTACCTATACAGTCGAATGGTATTTGTGAAAATTGCTTTAGAAGTTCTCAAATACATTAATGAACTGAACTGCCTTTACCACTGATGTGTCCAAGCTAGTCGCATTGAAATGTGCAAGATTCAGCATGATATTTCCAGGCCATTTTTTGAATTTAAATGTATAACTGTGTCAAATTATATATATCAACTTAATCTTGATCCACTATAATTACAATGTTACTATATCTTTCATCAATTTATACTTATAATGCAGGCAGAATTTGGCCCATCCCAGTTCAGCAATCAAATCTGTCCCCAAGAAGGGTCTCCACCAGAAACGTCACCCATTCCATCTCTCCAGAGATGCTGCCTGTCCCGCCGAGTTACTCCAGCTTTTTGTGCCTACCTTCAATTAAAACAGCATCTGCAGTTCTTTCCTAAACATTTTGCCCCTATCCCTTATGTTGTTGTCCCCCCACCACCGACACAACATTTTTATTAAAAAACTAACCAGGTGGCGCAGTGGTGGAGTTGTTAGCTTACAGCGCCAGAGACCCCCCCCCCCCCCCCCACCGACACAACATTTTTATTAAAACACTAAACAGGTGGCACAGTGGTAGAGTTGTTAACTTACAGCGCCAGAGACCCAGGTTCGATCCCAACTACGGGTGCTGACTATACAGAGTTTATACGTTCTCCCCGTGACCTCGTGGGTTTTCGCCGAGATCTTCGATTTCCTCCCACACTCCAAAGATGTACAGGTATGTCGGTTAATTGGCTTGATGTTGGGTAAATTGTTCCTAGTCTGTGTAGGATAGTGTTCATGTGCAGGGGTTGCTGGTCGGTGTGGACTCGGTGGGCTGAAGGGCCTGTTTCCACGCTGTATATCTAAACTAAACTAAAACTAAAGATAATCCAAAAAATAAAGTTCTCCACGCCCCTGGATTCTCCTGAAAAATAGAGTCCCTAATCCATTCTCCAATACTTAGGGGGGAAAGGCACAAAGTAAAATCTAATTTGAACAAGACTGGAATATGAAGCAAAAAAGAACTCAGACAGGGTGGAGTAATGGAATTGTTTAAATTTCAGATCAAGACCGTGCATCAGGATTAGTCCTGAGGGAGTGTCTCAACTGAAATATTGATTATTCATTCCTCCTTTTGCTTCACCTCCTCCTCCCCTTCCACTTCCCCCACCCAGTTCATCCCGCACACTCTCCCGGCTGTTCAAATCTGAAATCCCCAGCAACTTGTTTTTCACTCTGGATCTGCACTTTAATAACTTTAATATAATCTGACTCCACAGTACGTAATTAGATATTAGAGCAGATTACCGAAACGTTGGCTGGTCAGGGGTGGGTCTTAAAGAGGAGGAAAGAGATCAAGGAAGCAAATTCTATAAATGCCTTACAACTGATCACCGAAGGGAAAGTAACTAATAGTGAAGTGAAGTGATTAAAACTGGGTGTTTGTAACAGAAAGCATGTTCGTGTATTATAGGGGTTGAATTGGGTACATATGCTTTTCCTTTGTGTGTTGTACTTAAAGTTTGGTTTGATTGTATCTATGTATAGTATCTAATTTATTTGGATAGCACGCAAAACAAAGCTTTCCACTGTACCTCATGGCACGTGACAATAATAAACCTAAACATAATCAAAATGGGATCACTGGAAGACATACAATGAAATCACTAGTAGTACCCTGAAGCCTGCTCTGTTAAATGATCAACATCGTGGATGAACATTATACCCTCATTCTGCATTCCTGTTTATACCGTGACAATTTTCACTTCCTTATCTTCAAAAGAATTAAGACACTTCTTCCAACACATTTGGAGTTCCAAAGAATCAAAACGTTCAGAAACACAATCTCTCTCAAATAGACAACCACTTGTTTTTAAATCTAGTCGAGAATTTCCAACAAGAGGAAACATTGCCTTCATATCCACCACATAAGACCTCTTAGCAGTCCCATCTTATTTCAGAATCAGATTTTATTCACCAAGTATGTTTTGCAACATACAAGGAATTTCACTGGCCAGGTCAGTCATACAATTAAAAGCAACAGAACACTCAAAAACACATTTAACATGAACATCCGCCACAGTGACTCCTACACATTCCTCGCTGTGATGGAAGGCAAAATAAAGTTTGTCCCTCCTTTTGCTCTTCTTCGGTCGGGGGCCTCGAACCCTCCGTTGACGGGACGGTCTTGACTCCCATAGCCTCCGCGTCGAGGCAATCTGCTCCCGCATCGAGGGGATGACAGATCCCCCCAACCTCGCATCCGGGATGGTCGAACCTTCTGCGGCGTTGGAGCTCCCGACTAGTCTCTCCCTTGATGGGAGCGATCCCAGGCAAGGGATCCGCTCCGATGTTAAGTCCGCGCCAGTCCGAGGCCGGTCCCAGCTCCAGCTCCAGTTAGGCCGCAGAGCCCGGAGAATGTGATCCGAAAATCAATCACATCTCCGGGAAGGTAAGAATTTGAAAAAAAGTTTCCCCCGATCCCCACCACCCCCTCTCCCCACATAAAACAAACCGAAGTACATTAAAACAAACTCTTAACAGATGCTAAAATTAACAAAAGATGAAAAAACGGATCTCAGGCAGGGCTGGCCTTCTCCCCGGCGCCCCTGGTGGTATAAAACATTCTTCCCAATCCAAGTATCATTCTAGTTAATCTCTTCTGATGACCTACGTTGCTGAAACATAATCTCCCTACCTCTGTATTCAATCCCCCGTTACAAAAAAAACCTTACTCTCCATAAATAGTTCTTGTAACAGCACTCTAGCGTTTTGTGATACATGCACGAGGAAATCGGATCCTTCAGCAATTACTCACCGATTTGAAAATATGCTTTTGTGGCGCGACGATAAGCCCGAAATGAAGACGAGGAGCCAGGTGTTTCGGGAGGTATTTTATTCACTGTTGTACTCTGTTGCAGTCGGGCCTGCAAGAAAACAATCGCTCCTAAACCCCTGCCCTTTATCCCTGTAGCTAAGGGCCGCCCCAGACTAGTTCATTCCCCTGCCGAGGGGTTCGATAGTGAAGTAGTCGGCCCTTGGGAGCCGCCACAGGACCCCCTCTTCCCCGGAACAGGAGGCATGAAATGCACCGGCGGGCATACTTCCCGACCGGACCGCGTATGGAAGTCGCCCGACAGAGGCACAGGTGGAAGGACAGGAGGAGGGAGCCACGAATGGGGTTGCCCTCGCGGCCGAGGCTGGGCAACCAGCTGGTCAATGTCCAAATGTGCCGGCTTTAACCGGTCAATCGACACAGCCTTCGGCCGTCTCCCCCCCCCCCCCCCCCCATGTCCAACACAACGGTTGTCTGTCCGTGCTCCAGCACTCGGAACGGGCCTTCATATGGCCTCTGGAGCGGCATCCGGTGGGCGGCGCAGGAAAACATAGGGGCAGTCCTGGAGGGCGGAGGGCACGCGCTGGCGGAATGTCCCATGGCGGACGTCGGCACGGGCATGCAGTCCGGGCCGGAGAGTCGAGCCTTCAGCGCTGTCTTGAGCTGCCGGTGGATCCGCTCCACCAGGCCGTTTGCCTACGGGTGTTAGGCCGTGGTGTGGTGCAGCTGCACACCCAACAGGTGAGCCGTGGCCGACCACAGCTCAGATGTGAACTCTGGCCCTCGGTCAGAGATGTCCACCGGCACCCCAAAGCGAGCAATCCAGTGTGCGGACAACGCTCGAGCGCACGTAGCTGTCGTGGTATCGGCCAGTGGTATGGCCTCTGGCCACCGACTGAAGCGGTCCACCATCGTGAGGAGGTGGTGATGCCCTGGGACGGCGGGAGAGGCCCCACAATGTCCACGTGGAGGTGGTCGAACCGCCGGCGCGGTAGACCGAACTCCTGGAGGGGCACCCAGACGTGACGCTGGATTTTTGCCGCCTGGCACGGAATGCCGGTGCGGGCCCAGTGGCCAACCTGCTTGCGCAGACAGTGCCACATTAACCGAGCAAAACAGGAATCGATGGACGACAGGGAGCGTGCAATCGGCTCATCAGCACAATTGGTTCTATCGTGGCGGCATGGATCAAGCGCTGCCGCCTGACGTCCACGAGGAGGGAGTGAGCCCTGAGGAAGTTGGTAACAAGCAATGGCTGGGAGACATTGACGGTGGTAAACTTCCACGAGAAATGACAGGAGCCAAAAACAATCTGGACCGTGCGAACACCATACGTACGGCTGGGGCTGCAGACGGATGTCAGCCGGCAGCAGATGCAGGTAGGTGTATTCAAAATTTATGCACGACATGTGGCCATCCAGGAGCGCGATCATCTCGTTAAGGAGGCTTGATGGCCACCGGTCGCCTAGGCCCTCCATATGAAGGAGCCTGGCAGCCCGTAAATCCAGAGCAGGAGCTCCTTAAGGCCAGGGTATTTCTCGGCGGCCGGGGGGTCTGCGAGAAACTCAGTGACTTCTCCGGTCGAGGGCCCCCACCAGGTAGAAATAGCTGGTGTCGTAATGCCACGCTGCTGAAATTGGGCCTCTTCCTGCTGAAACCAGACGTGAGGCCGGGCGGTCCAGAACGTAGGTAATTTGACGGAGACCGCGTCGAGAGACAGGGCCCAGTCGGCCTGTGAGGTGGACGGATGGGCGGCTCTGTCTTTTGACTCCATTATGACACCAATGGAGCGTCGGGGTCACCAATGTGGCGCGACGATAAGCCCAAAATGAAGGCAAGGAGCCATGTGTTTCGGAGTTATTTTATTCGCTGTTGTACTCTTGTCCAGTCGGGTCTGCAAGAGAACAATCGCGCCTAAACCCCTGCCCTTTAGCCCTGTAGCTAAGGGCCGCCCCCGGACTAGTTCATTCCCGTGCCGAGGGGTTCGACAGAGGAATAGCCTGACCCTTGGGTGCCGTCACACTTTTTCAATTTTTCCTGCTGCTGATAACAATGACAGGAACTTTCAAAATTCAGGCATTGTTTTGACAAAAGTCACTAATGACGAGAATGGGAGAGACTACCTTTATAACAGACAAGTTGACTGATTTGCTGAACACTGGCGCTCTCCCACCATTGATTGATGGTTGTTATCCATTTTCACTCTCCTTCCTACCATTAGTCTCCATTGCCCGAGTGAGGCCACATACAAACTGGAAGAAAAGTACTCTATATTGTGCTTTCAAGTAATAAACCCTCGTCCCTTCTCTCCCCCCACTGGGTATATATCTTTCTCACTACTTTCCATCACCTTGCATTCGCATCGCCTTTCCCAGTGCATACCTCCATCAATTTATTTTTTACTCATGGTAGGGAATCAGAAACAGAATTATGAAGAGTGGATATTTGGCTGTTTGAGTTGGTTGCGAGGTGCCAAACATGATCGTGAATATAATAATTGAGCAATTCTATATTGGAGAAATTTATATTATACCATAAATTGAACCCAATACTATTCCAGGGTAATGCAGGCTTTAGATTAGAGGCACAGCACCCTCGTTAGCCATACTCTTTCAAAAGAGACAACTTGAGGATAATGGTAAAAAATTATTCCAGTTCTGCAAAATTAAAAATGCCACAAGTATTTGACACACTCAAAACTAGGATGCTGTTTTAATCTTGTCTCAATTCATAACCACTGACGGAATAATGACTGCATGAAAATGATTTGACAACCTTTCATTATTATTTACTTAAAATAAATGAATAGCTCAAAATTGAACAAAGGGAGAAACATGAAAGCTATTTCCATTTGTTGCAGCCAAACCTCAAGTAATTAAAACAAAAATTTGCCTGGACTAGAACCCTGAAATAAATACCGAAAATGCTGGAAACACTCAGAATGGCCTGCTCAGAATTTCTGGTTTTAATTGTAAAAGTTATTGGCCAATTCAATGATTTTGAAAGAGGTTTATCTAATTCAAATGATAATTTTAGAATTCAACTCAATGTTACTCAGGAAAGTTTGAAGAAAATAATCAATTTGATTAATTTATGCTAAGGTGTTGTTTCAGCATACAGAAGGAAATAAAGTGACAGATAAGTCGTCCAGAAAAAGTGCTGCGATACCTTTAATATCTTTGTAAAAGGAGACTATGGGAAATTCTATTTTGGAAAGCTTTGCAAACTGCTATACAAGCACACCATTAAACTTTGCAAAAGAACTAAGATTACCATAATATGATCATCTCCACTATCTGGGTAGACAACTGTGTGTAAGATATGCATGCCCACATAGTAGACAATCTCAACACGAGCTTAAAAATACACCATTAGAAAAGTTGGTGGGGATTTCCTCGATAAATATGGGGTGCCACAATTGTCTGTCTGGCGTCCTCAATTTCCATCTATGTATAGAGAAACATACAATTGCAGAATGGACAACAGAACATTTAGCTCATAATCTGAAACGTCTACAGCCTTCCTTTTTAAATGATACTGATACAACCAAAAATAATTTACATACATGATGTGTAAATATACAATTTGTCACACCTATTTCTTTTACATAATTTCGTATATATAAAATACGAACGCCGATTGCCCCAAATCACGGTGTCATGGCTATTTAAGAGGAACTACAGGGGTAGATTCCCAATAAAAACCGAAACTGAAATAAATTGTTATTTTCCTTTCTATCCGTTCTAATTATTTCCGTCCACCAGTGCATGTGACATTTTTAAATGTCAGGCGTCAAGAGCAGCGAAATATTAGACATATAACCGGGCAAACACAGTCATTGGATTTGGAAAATGTGTGTTTTTAAAAAAAAAATCATTTAGAGTACACTGATCACGATCCCTGCGAGATGTCGAGCAGCGATCGAGGGAACACCTCGAGGCCCCGTGAACTAGGCCCTTACAAAAAAACCCTCGTCATCCCGGTGGATGCGGCCCGACGTGACCGCCTCCCCCCTTCCTCCCTCCCGCAGAGCCGGCGCTCCGGGCTCGGGAAACGGGCCCAGCGGAGCGCAGAGCAGGCGGCGCTGGCACCTAGGCCCGAATGACACAGTGAAATTGGACGGCCCGGCCTCTCCCTCAACACTGCAGTGTACGAGCCTGAGGCCTACCGGCCTTGAACGACAGGAGGGAGGGAGGGGTGGGTGGGGAACAAACATCGCCTCCCCGGCACATCCACCCACTCCGACCCGACCCGGTGCACACTCACTCTGCTCCCGATGCCATGGCCGATCAGCCTTCCTCTTCGACGTGCGCGCTGGGTTTAGTGACCGTGCGGCGGACGTGGTTCGGCCCCGTGTTCCGGCTGCTCTGCTGCCCCGTCACTCGCTGTTCACACTGAACCTGCGCGCCCCTCCCCCACCCCTCAGCAGCGTCACACAGCCGGCCTGCCCAATCCAGAACCTTCCTCCGGCCGCTCGCGTCATCCTCGTCGAGGCCCCGCCCTCGCCCGGCTGCGTCCCTGCGTCACTCCGTCCCTGCCCGCCGGCTCACGCGGCTCCGTCCAGCGTTCCCGCCCTCGCCCGGCTACGTCACTCCGTCCCCGTCCCTCGCCCTCGCCCTCGCCCGGCACACGCGGCTGCGTCCCTGCGTCACTCCGTCCCTCGCCCTCGCCCAGCACACGCGGCTGCGTCCCTGCGTCACTCCGTCCCCGCCCGCCTGGTTCACACGGCTGCGTCCCTGCGTCACTCCGAATAACCAAATTTATGAGGAAAGATTGAAAAGACTAGGCTTGTATTCACTGGAGTTTAGAAGGATGAGGGGGGATCTTATAGAAACATATAAAAGTATAAATGGACTGGACAAGCTAGATGCAGGAAAAATATTCCCAATGTTGGGTGAGTCCAGAACCAGGGGCCACAGTCTTAGAATAAAGGGGAGGTCATTTAAGACTGAGGTGAGAAAACACTTTTTCACCCAGAGAGTTGTGAATTTATGGAATTTTCTGCCACAGAGGGCAGTGGAGACCAAGTCACTGGATGGATTTAAGAGAGAGTTAGATAGAGCCCTAGGGGCCAGTGGAGTCAAGGGATATGGGGAGAAGGCAGGCACGGGTTATTGATAGGGGACGATCAGCCATGATCACAATGAATGGCAGTGCTGGCTCGAACGGCCGAATGGCCTCCTCCTGCACCTATTTTATATGTATCTATGTATTTACATACAGGAGGGGTGCTAGAAGACTGAGGGGTGGCAAATGCTGTGCCTCTATTCAAGACGAGCTGCAGGGAAAATGCTGGGAACTGTAGGCCAATGAGCATAACATTTGCAGTTGGAAAGTTACGAGATAGTATTCTCAGGAGTAGGATATACAGGTATAGATGGACAAGGCCTAATTAAGGAAGCATGGTTTTGTGGGAGGTCATGTCTCACAAATCTGATTTGAGTTTTTTGCAGATGCGACCAAAAAGGTTACGAGGGCAGAGCTGTAGACTTCAGCAAAGCATTCAACAAGGTTCCACATGGTAGGCTGCTCTGGAAGGTTAGATCGCATGGGATCCAAGGAGAGTTTGCTGAATGGATTGAAAATTGGCTTCATGGATGATGGTGGAAGGTTGCTTCCTGAAAATTGCAGCAGGATCTTGATCCTCAAGGCCTGCAACATTTGAGGAATGTTAAACAAAATGTTTTTAAATTTTGGGATGTCTAACATGGGCAGGACCTACATCGTGTAAGGTCGTGCTCTGGGGAGTGGTGTAGATCAGAGGGATCTAACAGTACAGGTGTTTGATTCCTTAAAGACGGAGTAACAGGTAGATAGGATGGTCAAAAAGGCCTTTGGCACATTGGCCTTCATCAGTGGGGTATTGAGTATAGAAGTTGGGAGGTCAAGTTACAATTGTATAAGACGTTGGTGAGGCCGCATTTAGAGTATTGTATTCAGTTCCCGGCACCATGTTATAGGAAAGATGTTGTCAACTGGAAAGGGCACAGAGAAGATTTACGGATATGATCTTATTGAGGTGTATAAAATCATGAGAGGAATAGATCGGGTAGATACACAGAGTTTCTTGCATAGAGTAGGTGAATCAAGAAACAGAGGTCATAGGTTTAAGGTGAAGGGAAAAAGATTTAAAAGGAATCTCGGGGTAAGTTTTTCACACTAAGGGTGGTGGGTGTATGGAACAAACTGCCAGACGAGGTAGTTGAGGCTGGGACTGTCCCAACATTTAAGAAACAGTTAGACAGGTACATGGATAGGACAGGTTTGGAGGGATATGGACCAAACACGGGCAGGTGGAACTAGTGTAGCTGGCAATTGGTTGGCCGGTGTGTTTGCAAGTTGGGCCGAAGGGCCTTTTTCCACACTGTATCACTCGGTCTCTATGTTACTATGGAAGTTAAAAATAAGTAACTTGTTTATAACTTAAAGTAACTTGTTGAAAACCACGACATTACCAGGACCAGAGGGTCTGAGCTATAGGGGGAGGTTGGGATTCCTTGGAGCGCAGACGAATGAGGGGTGATCTTATATAGAGGTGTATAAAATCATCAGAGGAATAGATTGTGTGGTGGGTGTATGCAACAAGCTGCCAGAGGAGGCTGGGACTATCCCAACATTTCAGAAGCATTTAGACAGGTACATGGATAGGACAGGTTTGGAGGGATATGGGCCATATGGAGTCAGTTGAGACGAGTGTAGCTGGGACATATTGGCCGGTGTGGGCAAGTTGGGCCGAAGGGCCTGTTTCCACGCTGTATCGTTCTATGACTGAGGGGCAACATTTTCACACAGTGGTAGGTATTTGGAAAGAGCTACCAGAGGACGTCGTTGAGGCAGGTACCATAGCAACATTTAAAAGACATTTGGACAGGTACATGGATAGGAAAGGCTTAGAGGGGTATGGGCCAGACACAGGCAGGTGGAACGAGTTTAGATGGGGTGCTTGATCGACAAGAGCAAGTTGGGCTGAAGGGCTTGTTTCCATGCTGTGTGGCTATATAACTCTTCGTGTCTTTAGCTGTGTCACACTAAATTCATAGTGTCTGGTTTTACAGATACAGTAACATTTAAGGGACATTTGGACAGGTACATGGATAGGAAAGATTTAGTGGGAAATGGATTAAATACAGGCAAATGGGACTAGCATAGATAGGAATGTAGGTTGGCATGGAAGAGTTGTGCCAAAAGTCCTGTTTTAATGCTGTATGTCTCTGAAAGGGATTAACAGTTTAAACCAGTGATTCTAGGATAATGTGATTGAACAGAGTCAACATGAATTTATGAAAGGGAGATCATGTTTGATTAGTTTAGTTTAGTTGAAGATACAGCGCAGAAACAGACCCTTTGGCCCACCGAGTCCGCGCCAACCAGATCTGCACACTAACGCTATCCTAGGTTTACAAGGTTAATTCCCAGGATGGCGGGACTGTCATATGCTGAGAGAATGAAGCAGCTGGGCTTGTATACTCTGGAGTTTATAAGGATGAGAGGGGATCTTATTGAAACATATAGGATTGTTAAGGGTTTGGACACGCTAGAGGCAGGAAACATGTTCCCAATGTTGGGGGAGTCCAGAACCAGGGGCTAATGTTTAAGAATAAGGGGTAAGCCATTTAGAACGGAGACGAGGAAGCACTTTTTCCCACAGAGAGTTTGAGTCTGTGGAATTCTCTGCCTCAGAGGGCGGTGGAGGCCGGTTCTCTGGATACTTTCAAGAGAGTGCTAGATAGGGCTCTTAAAGATAGCGGAGTCAGTGAATATGGGGAGAAGGCAGGAACGGATTACTGATTGAGGATGATCAGCCATGATCACATTGAATGGCGGTGCTGGCTCGAAGGGCCGAATGGCCTACTCCTGCACCTATTGTCTATTACACACACTAGGGACAATTTACAATTATACCAAGCCATTTAACCTACAAACCCGCACATCTTTGGAACGTGGGCGGAAAGCGGAGATCCCGGGAAAAACCCACGCAGGTCAGGGGGAGAATAAACAAAGTCCGTACAGACAAGCACCCGTAGTGAGGATCTAACCCGGGTCTCTGACGCTGTAAGGCAGCAACTCTACCACTGCGCTACTGTGCCGCCCAAAATTTTGAGTTCTTTAAGGTGTAGACAATAAAGTCAATGAAGGGGAGCTAATGGTGCAATTAATTTGATTTTTAGAAGACTCGACAAGGTTCTGCACAAGAGATTGTGAACATAAATTAAGGGATATTATACAAGCATCATTATAAGTGTAAAAATATACAAGGTCTCAAGTTGTCAGTCTGCGACTCATGGAGTGCCACAGGAAGTGGTGTCTGGGTCCCAACTATTCATAATCTGTATCGGTAATCTGGTTAAGAGGATGAAATAAAATATACAAGTTGACTAGTGACACACAACTATGTGGAAATGCAAACCATAGTCAGGATGAGGAGGGATGTCAGAGGATGTTTAGTTTACTTAGAATGGCATGGAAACAGGCCCTTCGGCCCACAAGTCCATGCCACCATCAATCACTCATCCCAACTAGTTCTATGTTATCCTACTTTCTCATACACTCCCCACACGCTAGGCATAATTTACAGAACCCAATTAACCTACAAACCCACACATTTTTGGATGTGAGAGGAAACTGGAGTACCTGGAGGAACCTGGAGAAACTCCACTCAGACAATACGCTAGGTTAGGATCGAACATGGGTCTATAGTGTTGTGAGACAGTAGCTCTACTAGCAGCCTCCCTGTGCCAACCTATAAAAAGACAAAATATGTCTGTCCTTGTTACAAGATAATTTAAAATTAACTATAAAATAATGCAATGGTATAGCTCCTCGGAGTGACCACACCTCAACTACTGTGTAATTTTTTTGTCTATTAATGTAAGATGAGGTGTAGCTGACACAGAGAAAATGCAACTAAAATTCATCAGATTGGTTCCAGGGATGGCAGGTTTTAAATACGAGGCTGAATAAATTAGGATTGTACTCTAATTCATACAGGGCTTGGCAGGCTGGTTGCAGAACACATGTTTCTCCTGGCTGAGGAGTCTGGCACCAGAGCCAGCTGTCACAGTTTCAGAATAAGGAATGAGCTGTTTAGGATTGAGAGGGGAGACATTTTGTCCTTCAGAGTGTGATGAATCTTTGTAATTCTCTGCCCCAGGCAGCTGTGGAGATAGTCACCGAGTGCATTTCAGATAGAAATCAATAGATTTTTGGATCTTAAAGATGAGATAGGGTGATAGTGCAGGAAAATGACACGGCGATAGATCAGCCAAGATTTGTAGGAAGGTGCTGCAGATGCTGATTTATACTGAAAATAGACACTAAATGCTGGAGTGAGTCTTTAAGCCAATTTCTTCAGAAACTGTACAATTAAAGAGGACAATATTTGCACTGCCTTTTTTGGCCTTAATTGAAACCAGTTTCCCGTTAACATACATGTTTTTGTGTATCTATGCTCAATTCTTACCTAACTATTCTGGGTGTTGGAGTAAATTTCGGAACCAGAGAGGATGTCGGGATACTTGACTATGTAGACACTGCAACATGCTTACTGAACATTAACTTTGTTGGCTAAACGCCAAGCGGAGAATTGTGCATGGCCAAGTCACAAGGCCGGATGCTGAGTATCTGTGATAGCCAAAATATAGATACGGTTGAGCCGCAATGACTAAAAAAACACGACTAAGTTGCTATGGGGCTGCTAAGGGTTAACTCGCTGAGAAGTTGCTCAGGGATTGATTGGCTAGGGAGTTGCTGTGGGATTGACTGGCCCCTCACCCAGATAATTTAGACACCTGCCATTGTTTGATAAAATATATATAAACCAGCTGTAAGGATCACTCAGGGAGAAGGTGCTGACAGACCGCGGAGTCTTGACTATTGTCTCATAGCTCTGTTAACAATAAAGTTGCTGCTTTTCTCTCTCAGGTCTCAGTGAATATTTTCATCAACACGGGCCATGGAAGTTGGTTTCTACATCATTCTACATTTGCAGCTCACTACTGCACAAGGGAGGCCACTCAAACTACACAATCAAGAAGGAGCTTCATCCATGTTTCCTTCAGACCATGGGGACAAGCAGAACTGACATGGAACTGCACTTCCCAGAGGAGATACTTTTAAAAAATATATATTTTTATTAGAAGTAAACACATATTCCGCGGTCTGTCAGCACCTTCAAGTTTACAGTCGTTCTTATTTATACTTCTATATTTTTTATTATTTTATAACGGAAAGAAAATAGTAAAGAGAAATAATAAAAATAAATAAAATAGTAGAAGAAAATCGATAAAATGAGTGGAGTATAAAGCAAGATATTCTTCATTGGAGATATATGCGTGGTCCATTGTATATAGTTCTTCATCTATTCCTTCATTCAGGCTTCAGTCAGGCCCTCGAACCGGACCTCCTTGACCCTTTAAGTATTCAATAAATGGAGACCATATTCCTCTGAATTGATCTAGCTTGTTCAAAAGGACAAGTCTTAGTCTTTCCAGATGAAGTGTCTCCGACATTTCTGTAATCCACATTTTGATTGTGGGGGATGTAAGACCTTTCCAAAATCTTAGTATTAGTTTTTTACCGATTATTAAACTATAACCAATAAAAAATATTTGCTGTGTTGTTAGTAGATGATCCGTTTCTATTATTCCTAATATGATTAATTTTGAGTCTGGAGTCAAATTTGCATTAACTACTTTCGAGATTATGTTAAAAATTTCTATCCAAAAATTAGTAATTTTTATACATTTTGTGAATGAATGCATTAGATTAGCTTCTAAATGCTGACATTTATCACATATAGCAGAAACATTTGAAAAAATTCTGTTTAATTTGGATTTCGAAAAGTGTAATCTATGTAAAACTTTAAATTGTATCAGGGAATGTCTAACATTTAATGAGCAGTGGTGTATATGTTGTAAACTTTCATTCCATACTTCTACACTAATTATTTGTCCTAATTCATTTTCCCATGCTTGCCTATATATTTCCGAGTTTGGTAAATCATTTTCCAGTAAAATATTATAAATATATGATAATAATTTTTCTGTTTTCGGATATTTATTTAGACATTCATCTAAAATTTCTGTCTTTCTATTTCTAAAATCCTGTGCGTTTGATTTAACATAGTCTCTAATTTGTAAATATCTAAAGTACTCTTTTGAGTGTAATCCATAATTTTGTTGTAATTCCTGAAATGAAAGGAATAAACTTTCCCTATAGAGATCACCCATCTTATTTATTCCAAAGTTCTTCCATTTTAAAAAACCTTTATCCATCATTGAAGGTTTAAAAGTGATGTTATTTGCAATGGGAAGAGCCAGTGGTATACTTTCTAATTTTAATGTTTTCTTTAATTGTTTCCAAATACGTATGCCACTTTCTATTATTGGATTTCCTATATAACTTTTTTAATGTATTTTAGTATTAGCAAATAAAATCGAGCTAATTTCAAAAGGTGAACAATCTTCCTTTTCCATTTTTAACCAGTTTGGTTGTTTATCTACTTCTTCCAACCAAAAGTTCATATTTTTAATATTAACTGCCCAATAATAAAACATAAAATTAGGCAATGCAAAACCTCCATTTATTTTTGATTTACATAGATATTTTTTATTTATTCTATGGCTCTTATAATCCCAAATAAAGTTGGTAACTATAGAGTTCACTTTCTTAAAACATTTTTTAGGAAGATATATCGGGATCAGTTGAAACAGGTATAATAATTGCGGAAGAAAAATCATTTTTATCGCATTAATTCTACCTAACATTGAAATAGGTAATGTTTTCCAATATAGGATATTCTTAAGTAGTTTATTCAATAGGGGTGGGAAATTAGATTTAAATAAAGAATCATATCTTTTTGTTACATGAATTCCAAGATATTTGATTTTTTCATTTGCTATCTAAAAAGGATATTGTTGTAATATATGTGAGTTGTTTCCCATTATTGGCATAAGTTCACTTTTATTCCAATTAATTCTGTACCCTGAAATCAATCCAAATTGAGTTATTAAATCTAATAAGTTAGGAATACTAATTTCCGGCTTTGTAATATAAAGTAATACATCATTTGCGTATAAAGAGATTTTATTTTCAGTTTCTTTGGTTTCATACCCATATATTTCAGGATGTAATCTGACGCGCTGTGCTAATGGTTCAATTGCCAGTGCGAACAGTAGTGGAGATAGAGGACAACCTTGTCTACAGCCACGGAATAAATTAAATTTAGTTGTTAACATTTGATTTATTAATATTCTAGCTGTTGGCTTGGTATATAGTATGGTACATGTTATAAATTTCTCTCCCAACTGAAGTTTCCATAACCGAAAATAAATAAGACCATTCAATCTGATCAAATGCTTTCTCTGCATCCAACAAAATAATTGATAGATCTTTATTAATGTTTCTTTTCGAGTATATAATATTGACTAATCTCAGGTTGTTTGAGGAGTATCGTTTTGGTATAAATCCTGTTTAGTCTGAATGAATTACTTTATTAATCACTGTATTTAGTCTTTGTGCTAGTATTTTAGTTAATATTTTTTGATCAGTATTTAAAAGAGCTATGGCTCTATATGACCCTGGATCATCCAGATTTTTATCTAATTTAGGTATAAGTGTTATAATAGATTAATGTAATGTTTCTGGTAATTTCTGTTGTGCATAAATGTGTTCATAAAGTGTCTTCAAACGTGGAGCTATCATATCATAGAATGTTTTATAAAATTCTGATCCAATACCATCCGGTCCTGGAGTTTTACCATTTTTTAATGACCTAATAGCTTCTTCGATTTCTTTAGTAGTTATTTCAGCGTTGAGTGATTCTCTATTTTCTGAATCCAGTCCTTTTAGATTACAATTTTTTTTTTAATGTTTCTACTCCTATTCGATTTTCTGTCGTTGTGGCTGAATATAAATTTTTATAATATTGCAAAAATCTCTCATTTATATCTTTAGTTTGTACTAATAATTCCCCTTTGTCTGATTTAATCCTATGGATTAATTTTTCTCCTTCCAATTTTCGTAATTGACGAGCCAATAATTTTTGTGGTTTATCTCCGAATTCAAATTGTATTTGTTTAGTATATTGGTATAGTTTTACAACTTGGTCTGACTATATTTTATTTAATTTATATTTCAATGCAAAGATTTTATTATGTTTTATTATGGTTGGGTTAACAGCGTTTTCTGTATCTAATTGTTTGATCTCCTTTTCCAATGCCTGTTGTTCCCTCCGATTCTCTTTATTATAAAATGCTTGCGAGGATATCATAATTCCCCGAAGATACGCTTTAAAAGTTTCCCATAATAGGGACGAAGATATTTCTGGCGTATCATTTATTTCAAAGAAAATCTTGATCTGTTTGGGCCGTATACATTGACAAAATTTGGGCCGTATACATTGACAAAAATCATTTTTGTGTGTATAATTCTCCTATTACAATAATA
Organism: Okamejei kenojei; assembly: GCA_035221665.1. Lineage (NCBI taxonomy): Eukaryota > Metazoa > Chordata > Chondrichthyes > Rajiformes > Rajidae > Okamejei > Okamejei kenojei. Next base: position 139,565,374 of record CM069131.1, on the reverse strand, counting down.
TATCTACCATCACTATCAGTTATTGTTGAAGTGTGTTTAAATGAAGTGCCTTTACGAATTAATATTGCTACACCTCTAGATTTGTGTGTGAAAGAAGCATGATACACTTTGTCAATCCATTTAGCCTTTAATCCATGTTCTGCCTCTTTTTTTAGATGTGTCTCTTGGATGAATGCCACATCTGCTTTAAGTGCTTTTAAGTGTGCTAATACTTTACCTCTCTTAATTGGTTTGTTAATACCTTTAACATTCCAGCTACAAAACGTTATTCCTCCATTCCCCATATTCATTTGTAATTCTTGCATCTTTTATCTAAAGGAATATATAATAGGGCAAATGGTTCAGCTCGACATACCCGACTTTACACCCAAACTCCGAATAGATGAATTTCAAGACCCTTGAGTATCTCTCACGTATATACCTCCTTTGCATTGATTTATAACTCCATTCAAAAGTAAAATAATAACAAGAGATAATATTAAAAAAAGGATAGATTAAGAGATTAGTAGGGTGCACAAAGAACGAAAAAAACTACATCTAATATTGGTGTAGTTAGTGTTAGCCATACTACCATGGCTAGCAATCTATAGACTTCCGTAGTCGATGTTACTAACTCATCCATTTCCATGATTCCTTAAAATTGTTATTCCATACAAATATTTAACCGGGAGTATTAAACTCTTGTGTGTACAAAATCCATCAGTCAAGTATTTGATAATATCTATACTTAATACTTATTAAAAGCAATAATAATAAGAAAATATAAAAAATAAAGTAATAATAAAAAATAAGAAAAAGGGAAGAAAAATATAGAAAAAGTAAAAAAAAAAAAAAAAGTACCAGGGGGATAAATAAAGTCAAAGTTTATATTTTGTGTATTTATATTTACTATTTACTTAATCCTAAGTAAATCAGCTATAGTTAGTTGTAAATCATTAATTGGTAATTATTAGCTTTAATTAAAAATAATACCACAGTATTAATTTTAGTATATGTCAGTTATTAATATTAGTAGTGTTACTATTCGAATTATTAGTATCCATAGGAGTGTTTTCAATCCGTATCTCCCCGAATCTCCCATCCGCATCCTTCTCCATCTGCTTTAGACGAAACAAGTCCATAGTCCATCCAATCTTGAAAGTACAATTTAATTGTTGTTATAGTTCATCTTTGAAGCTTTCATTCAGTCTACCTCTCGTTCCTTAATCCCTTGGGCAAAGCTCATTGCATCCGCTGGGTTTTTGAAATTATGTTCTTCCTGGTTGTAGGTAATTCTCAGGGTGGCTGGGTACCTCAGACTGTACTTCAGATTCTTCACTTCCCTCAAAATTCTTTTGGTCTCCTTGAACGCATTTCGTTGGAGACCTCTGCGTAGCGCCACCGGAAGTCCAGAGAGGAGATACTTTGATTGTATTCATGATCTTTCAGAGATCTCCCTGCTAACCTTTGGTCAGGAGCAGCTGGATGAGCCCTGGTGCATGACAACCTCAATAACGAGAACACAACAGCCCACCTCTTACACTACTAAATACTTGGGGTTTTTACTAATTACCTTATGAATTAATATCTTGATTTTTTGCAGTCTTCTTTTAGAAAGTTTATGAAATTGATGTATAATTTGTTATTGTGTTTCTCTTAATCCACGTGCCTGTAATGCTGCAGCAAGATTTTCCAATGTACCTGAACCTCAGCGTACTTGCGCATTGACAATAAACTGGACTTGAGGGTTTTCTGTGCGCTCTGTAAAATGTATATGATTCCTGAGCACATTGCTCTTCACCAGCCTGTCAGGTCCTTCATAGGGAACACTCTCACTTCACTCTCATCTTGCAGCATCCATTCTTTCAATTGTAATTCTACCCTATGTCTGGAAGAACCCGACGTATATTGTGTAGGAAGGAACTGCAGATGCTGGTTTACACCAAAGATAGACACAAAATTCTGGAGTAACTCAGCGGGACAGGCAGCATCTCTGGATAGAAGGAACGGGTGACGTTTCGGGTCGAGACCCTTCTTCAGACTGAGCATGAGGGGAATGAGAGTTACAGAGATAAGGAAGTGTAAGAGATCAAAACCGATGCAGATCAAGGAAAATGTAGAATAGACCATTGTTAGGTAGGAGGTGGCAACAAAGCAGAGTAGAGATACAGTGTAATCAGAGGGACAGCCAGACTGGTCGGAGAATTGGGAAGGGGGAGGGATGGAGAGAGATGGAAAGCAAGGATTACTTGAAGTTAGAAAAGTCAATATTCATACCACTGGTGTGTAAGCTACTCAAGCAAAATATGAGGTGATGTTCCTCCAATTTGCGCTAGGCCACACTCTGACAATGGAGGGGGCCCAGGACAGAACGGATCCCACCACTAACCACATCTGCCCATCTCCACCCGTCCGCTTTCCGCAGATACCGTTCCGTCCACATCTTCTGGGTAAACATCCCTTCGCACCCAAACTACCGCCGCCTCAGGTACTGTCCCTTGCAACCGCAGGAGATGCAACACCTCTCCCTGTATCTCCTCCCTTGACTCCATCCAAGGACCCCAAGTCTTTTCAGGTGAGGCAGAGGTTCACTTGCACCTCCTCCAACCCCATCTACTGTATCTGCTGTTCCAGGTTTGGACTCCTATATATCAGCGAGACCAAGCGCAGGCTTGACGATCCTTTCGCTGAACACCACCGCTCAGTTCTCCTAAACCTACCTGATCACCCAGTTGCTAAACACTTTAATTCCCCCGGCCATTCCCACACTGATCTTTCTGTCCTGGGCCTCCTCCTTTGTCAGAGTGAGTCCCAGCGCAAATCTGCATTTCTTGATCTCTTATTATTCCTTATTTCTGTAACTCCCTCTCCCCTCACAAGAAGAAGGAATTCATCCCGAAACGTCACCTATTCCTTCTATTCAGAGATGCTGCCTGTCCCACAGAGGTACTCCAGCATTTTGTGTCTATTTCCGACATATATTGTGGTATAAACATTTCAGAGCTATCTTCACAATTACACAGTCCTAAAAACATTCACACCTACTTGGCTTAATGCTGACAGCTGCAAGAATTTGACTTTTACAACCTAAAGGGCCTGTCCCACCAGCATGCGACAGCATACAGCGAGTGCGACCTAACGTAGTCGCTTGAGCCGTACGGCCTTGCGGGGCCAGTCCCACTTCGATCGCCGGAGCCATATGGATCTGGTCCCGACATCGTGCGGGGCTCCAAAAAACTGACACTGCTCAGAAATCCCGCGCAACAACGGCCTGTCGCCCCGCAGTCGCATCAAGACGTGCACAACGACGTCGTACGTAGCGTCTGGACGCCGTACGCAGAGTCTGGACGGCGTACGCCTGGCGTGTGGCGTTGCGCGATAACATCACCGCTGGCATGCCGTTATGCGATGACGTCACCGCCAGACGCCGTGCGACGTCCAAATTCAGTCGGCCCGCCTCCTGCCCAGCTGATTGGTGAGTATGATATCAGGACCAGCTCCATACGGCTCCGCGGTTGGAAGTGGGACCGGCCCCGTGAGGCCGTACGGCTCAAGCCACCACGTCTGGTCGCGCTCGCCGCATGCAGTCGCATGCTGGTGGGACAGGACCTTAACTTTCAGCACTGTGTTATACAGGGGAACTCAACAATGCATTTCTATTAACCTTGCAATCAAAGACTTGGATAATGCTGCCACATTCAAAAGCAGCATTAGGGCGACTATAGGACTGATTCATTGCCAAAATTGAATCCATCACACGATCATCACTTCCAGAGTCGAGGATGCCTCCCAATCTGGTCATTCCCTTTTGAAGAAAGATGCAAGAGCTTGAAAGCCTGGCCATTCAGATGTAAGAACAGCTTCCTCCCCACTACTATCAGCCTCCTGAACCAATTCTTTTACACCTTATTCCTGGAGATGTTGCTCTTAACTCTTAATTTTACCTTATTCTATTATTACGTTATTGTACTTTTTTTTTACACTACCCCAGATTGCACTACACTCTTGCATTGTATTTATCACTCATTGTATTTATCATTACTCTATTTATACAGACAATCGCCGACTGACACAATAGACAACTTGTGTAAACTTGTACTGACGTAAACTATTTTGTACTCAGCCCCCAGTGCAGTCAAGGGATGTGGCCAGATACCGTTGTGACAATTAATACTTTATGTGAGTTTTTCTGGGCATGGGATGGGGATGACGTTTCCTACTTACGTAAAATCTGACACATAAAGGTTCATGGAAAGTAACCCTCGCGTTAAGTCAGGTAGTGCCTGTACTATTTACTCTGTGAACAAAGAATCTTATCGCACTGGTGAACATGACAATAAATCAATTTAAATCTGAATCAAATTCATTTATTCAGCCTCCTCTATTGATGATAAAACAGTTTATTTTCATAAGCAACCCTTGTGTCCCTATTTCTTCAATCACCCAGCACAATATTTAAGACTTCTGTAAATAACAAATTAAATGTCATTGACTCTTAATTATCCTCAAGCTTGAAATATCTAGACCATGGATCTTTTCCTTCCTTTGATGCCAATCTGAGGTCTTTGTTTGTAAAATTTATTTTTGAATGTTGATAACTTGTTTCAGAAATTCTATTTAAACGGGAAGAAAAATGTCAGGAGGGATTTGAGATTGATGCGAGTCGGGGGAGGAAGCTGGTAAAGGTGGGGGTGGCACAAAGCCTGGCAAGTGATAGGTGGGTACAGGCCAGAGGGGAGTTTGATTGCCAAATGGGTGGAGTAAGTGACAAAGGCACAAAGGTGAAGAGTCAAAAGGGTGTAATGATAAGGAGAGAAGAGGAGTGAAATGTGAAACACGAGGGAGGGATAAGGGTGTAAGGGGACACCATAATAGTGAAAATTCTCAATTTGAAATTCCTCCCTACAGCTCCTTTCCTTTCGCCCCCCGCCAACTTACACACATTTCTCCCACCATCTCCCAACACCCTTGCCACCCTGCTCCTTTCCCCATCTTCGTACACTACTTTTCCATCCCCGAGTTCCCCTTTCATCCTTCCTCTTTCCCCTTCCGCGTGCCCCTTATCCAACCATATCCCGACCTCCAGCTTTACATTTTACTCCTCCATTTCTCTCCTAATCTGACACCCTTTTATCTCCATTCACCTCTAGCCTTTGGCACTTACTCACACCACATGCCAATGAACCACCCCCCTCCCTCTCACCTGAAGCCACCTATCACCTGTCAGGCTTTGTCCAGTCCCTACCTCTTTTTTCCAGCTTTCTTCCCCTCACTCCAAGCAGACTGGTGGCCTTCGATCCATCCCTACCACAGATGCGGCTTGGCCCACTGAGTTCCTCCAGCACTGTATTGTGCTCAAGATTCCAACATCTGCCGTTTCTTGTGTTTGTATTTCTAACCTTCCCCGTTGCCCCACAATCCTTTATCCTGTTATGCCACACAACAATCTACTTTTTCTTCAAGGTGCTAAATTTGATTATTTTTTCCCAAAAAACTTGTTTCATACTTGTGAATAATTAGATATATAACTTTACGTTAGATACAGCATGGAGACAGGCTCTTCAGCCACTGGGTCCACGCTCACCAGCGATCACCCCGTGCAGTTGCACTATGCTACACACTGGGGATAATTTACAATTTACAGAAGCTAATTTTACCTACAAACCTGTACATCTTTGGACTGTGGGAGGAAACTGGAGCACCCGGAGAAAGCCCAGTCACAGGGAGCGGGTATAAACTCCGTAGCGACAGCACCCGTAGTCAGCATCGAACCTGGGACACTGGCGCTGTAAGGCATCAACTCTACCGCTACGTCACTGTGCCACCCTAGTTTTTTTTATCTAAGTATGCTTTTGTCAAGGTGTGATGCGATCTTCATTAATATCAAAATAAAATTCTGATGCAAAAACATTTCTGTTCATTCTAAAATGCTAGACTGGACACTGACATCATCACCAGGGCAGGTCGACCCCTGCAACTCTGACCCTGTGCCACTGCCAGAACAATGGACTTTTAAGGCCAAGTTAAGACTCTACATTTTAAAGAACTTTGAACTGTAAGGATACAAAATGGCATCAGAAACGTGGCGACTCATGTGCACTGCCACGGTATAATCTACTATTACACTCATGTAGGATTGTTCAAGTTCAAGTTTGTGTTTATTGTCACTTAACCAACTAAAGCCCAGTGAAATTTGAGTTACCCTACAGCCATACTAAGTGAAAAGCAACAATACACAAAATAAAATTTAACATAAACATCCACCACAGTGGAATCCACATTCTTCACTGTGATAGAAGGCAATGAAGTTCAGTCATCTTCCCCTGTTCACCCATGGTCAGGGCCTTTGAACCCTTCGCACTTAGCGCTGCCGAAGATCCGATGTTCAAACCCTCTCGTCGGGGTGATCGAAACTCCGGCGTCGGCATGGATCGGAACACTCCGTGGCATGGAGCTCTCGAATCGGCTTCTTCTTACCGAAGACCGGGGCTTCACGGTATCACGGAGCTCTGCTGGCGACCCTCGGCAAAGCCCGCGGCTTGAAGCGCCAGGTTGATCACCAGGAAAGGCCGCACCACTCCACGTTGTAGGCCACAGGGGGGACGGAGATGCGACACGGAGAAAAATTGCATCTCCGTCAAGGTAAGTGACTGAAAATGGTTTCCACCGATTCCCCCCCCCACACCACATAAAACACATCGAGAAACACTAAATCATACCTTTAAAACATACTTAAAATAATAAAAACAGAGAGGGGACTGACAGACTGTAGGCGAGGCAGTATATAAATCTGTAATGATTTTACAGAATATATACATAAATATCTATACATAACTAAAATCTGATCTAACTTGCGCATACACACACACACTCAGTGCAAACTGGTCCAATCGTCAAGTCAACGGGATCTAAACCACAGCTAACAATGAATGACCTGTGGAGGAAGGAGTTGCAGACGTTGCTTTTTATGGATGGAGGGAAGTAGGGAGTAACTGAGGGTAGGGGCAAGGGAGGGATTAGGGGAGGGCAGGAGACGAGGGAGCGCGGGGGGATTGAGGGAGAGGAAGGGGTAGGGAGGGAGAGGGGGAAAGTGAGGAGGTGAGCAGAATTGGGAAGGAGGGGGAATAGAGAGAAAGGAAGGGGGGGAAGTAGGGAGTGGGGAATTAGGAGGAGAGCAGTGGGGAAGGTCAGGAGGGATAGTGGGGGGGGATAGGGGAAGGTGAGGAGTGGGGGGTAGATGGATAGGAGGGGGTAGGGAGGGAGTGAATGAGGGTAGGGGAAAGGAGAGAGAGGAAGAGGTGAGGGTGGGTTTGGGGGAGGGGAGGAGGAGAGGGGAAAGAAGAGGGAGGGTGAAGAGGAGGGGAGGGAGTGCTGGGGGATGAGGGAAAATGAGCCGTTGGGGGCTATGCGTGAGTGGTGCAATATTGCGTTGGGGGACGGGTTGCATTTGGGGGAACGGGTGAGTGGTGGAATATTGCATTGGGTGAACGGGTTGCGTGGGGGACCAGGCCTCCCGTGTGACAGGGACCCCACGGGTCCCACTTAGTCTAGTGTTTATATATATTTACTGATTTGGTACATGCTACCATTGGACCATTAATAAAATAATTTATGGAATTATAAAGTTAGGAGGATATGGCCCCTCAAGGCTCTGTCAAAAGTCAATAATTGAACGTGATTCCTTACAAGGGCTATCATTGGCCTTTATTCTAGGGGCCTCGTTACCTTTCACAATTACGAGATTGAATAAATATACGACTAACCCAATAATAAGACATACGGCTCCGAATATGGTTTCAATTTCGTACGTTTTTTGGACTAAATGATTTTATCTTATCGAGTCCTATTTTATCTAATTTTCTCTTCCAACCATCTAGTACTGATCAAGTCTTTTTGTTATGGAAGAGGAAAGGTTTAGTAGCTTTTCGTGATTTGCTTTTGCAGGGTTCTTTTATGTCTTTCAAACAACTCTCCAATAAATATAACTTACCTAATTCACACTTTGTTAGATATTTACAAATTAGACACTTTTTGAAGGCCATTCTACCCCTTTTTCCGCCACCACATCAAACCGAAATTTTGGAATTTTGTTTTACAGCTGAACCCGTATCAGAAAGGATTAATAACGACTATTTATGAGTTGATTTTGAAATTACAAATAGATACATTTGATAAAATTAAGAATGACTGGGAAAAAGAACTCTAAACTTCTTTATCTATAGAGAAATGGGAGAGCATTCTTGAATTAGTCAATACCTCTTCAATGTGTGCAAAACACGCTTTGATACAATTCAAGATGGTTCACAGAGCTCATATGTCAAAAGATAAGTTGGCTCATTTTTATGGTCATATAAACCCTACCTGTGACAGATGTAAGTCTGTCTGACCTCTCTGACCCATATATTTTGGTCTTGCCCACTTTTGAAAAAATATTGGAAATACATTTTTGATACTATTTCTGTAGTCTTAGGTATTGATTTACAACCTCATCCTATTACTGCAATTTTTGGGCGACCAATGTTAGATTCTATTCATCTGTCCCGCTCCGCCCATCGATTGATTGCTTTTACCACATTAATCGGCAGAAGATCTATTTTATTTAAATGGAAAGACTCCAACCCTCCGACCACACTCAGTGGTATTGTGAAACAATATCATGTTTAAATTTAGAAAAAATTAGGAGTGACATCGTTGAACCCTTGGTTAAATTTGATAAGACTTGTGGAAAATTTATTGAACACTTTCATACAATATAAATTGCTCCCTCTTTAACCGTTATAAAAACTATTTTACTTCTGTATGGTGGAACGGACTTGACGTCGTACAGACTTAAATTGTTGAAACTTTTAGTTCAGATTTTGTTTTACTTTGTTTAGTTTTATTTATTTATTTAATTTTTAGTTTTATTTTATTATTATTATTTTTTTTTTCCAGTTGGGGGGGGGGGTTTGCTTTTTTTTTTTTCTATCATATAACATATAACAATTACAGCACGGAAACAGGCCTCTCGCCCTTCCAGTACGTGCCGACCATTTGTTTTCCCCTAGTCCCATCTACCTGCACTCAGACCATACCCCTCCATTCCCTTCACGTCCATATACCTATCCACTTTACTTTTAAATGTTAAAATCGATCCTGCCTCCACCACTTCTGCTGGAAGCTCATTCCACACAGCCACCACCCTCTGAGTAAAGAAGTTCCCCTCCGGTTTACCCCTAAACTTCTGTCCCTTAATTCTCATGTCATGCCCTCTTGTTGAATCTTCCCTACCTCAATGGGAAAAACTTATCCATGTCAACTCTGTCTATCCCTATATCATTTTAAAGACCTCAATCAAGTCCCCCCTTAACCTTCTGCGCTCAAAGAATAAGAACCTAACTTGTTCAACCTTTCTCTGAACATAGTTGCTGGAACCTGGCAACATTCTAGTAAATCTCCTCTGTACTCTCTCTATTTTGTTTGACATCCTTCCTATAATTTAGGCGACCCAAAACTGTACACCATACTCCAGAATTGGTCTTACCAATGCCTTGTACAATTTTTAACATTACTTCCCTACTCCTATATTCAATGCTCTGATTTATAAAGGCCAGCACACCAAAGGCTCTCTTTACCACCCTATCTACATGTGATTCCACTTTCAGGGAACTATGCAGTTATTCCTAGATCCCTCTGTTCCACAGCATTCCTCAATTCCCTACCATTTACCATGTACGTCCTATTTTGATTTGTCCTGCCAAGATGTAGCACTTCACACTTAACAGCTTTTTCTTTTTGTCTTTTTTTCTACATTTATAAGTTTTCTTTTAAAGATTTAACTATATTTACATAGAGACCGGGAGGTCTATACTCAATGTGTATCTTGACATTGGTCTCATATCAGGTTATACCTGTTATTAATGTAATCCTGGTCCCTATGTATCAATATCATTGTTATGTTTATCACAATTTTTTTTGCTCTGTTTTTTAAAAAAAATGTTTTATTTTTGTTTTCTTTGGGAAAAAAAAACAATAAAAAGATTTTAAAAGAAAGAAAAGTGAATAAGGTGACTGACGATTAAGCTTGACCTCAGTTACAATATCATGCCCATTTCCCCGCTAACTCTCTGCTCCCACGTGGATCAAAGTTCTGCTGGTCTCAGCCTTGAATCTAGACAATACTTCTGACTTCACAGGTTTCTAGGATAGGGAATTCCAAAGATTCATTATTTTCTGGGAGAGCTGCTTCATAGCATCCCACAGAAATTAGTGCGATCCAATCCTATATTATTCATTACACATTGGTATATGAAGTACAACCTTCTTCTGTCGCAAACGGTTTTGCCATGGTCAAATCATGCATCAGACAGTAGATGTCTTTGTTTCAAAATAATTTAATATGGTTATTCATCTAGTATGTTCCATACTGTTTTCTTCCAGGTGGATCTGGATAATGTATGAAGATCATAAATAAGACATGGGTCTCAGAAAATCTGCAGTTGATTTCTCTTTAGAATGATGGGTATAATGTGCATGTACCATTTTAGAAATTGCTTCTTCCTCTGATGTACTTACTTCCTTGAGATGAGAAATCAAAAAGAAGGGAAATTTTCTGAAAAAGAAACATACAAATGTTTTTTATAATTCTAAAATGACAGTGCTACAGAAATAAATACTTTAGATTGAAACCAATCTTCATTTATAAGCTTCAGGACAAATGTAAATGAACCAGTCCTGAATATGACCTTAAGGGCCTGTCCCATTTAGGCGAGTTTTCATCGGACTGCCGGCGACTGTCAGGTTCGCAGCACTCGCCTGAAAAACCGAGAACTGGAACGGCGACTGTCAGAGTGGAACACACACACAAACACATCGCAAAGGCGGGGGCCAGGGAAAGCAGGGGGAGCGCTGTCTGAAATTCACACGGTGCAAAGCCAAGACACACACCGCGATGAACAGGAAGGTTAAGAATGGCTAGCACAGTGTACGGTAAGTACTTTGAAAGAGGGGGGTGGGGAGAAGGGGGGAGAGGGAAAAGAAGGAGTGGAGACACTTTGAATAAGCCAGAGATACACAGCTGTGAAGTTTGGCGGGCATTTAACATTACCGTTGGTTATCCTTGGTTCTGAAAACTCGTGCTTACTTTTTTTTCCCCCCAATGAGCCAATGAAAATGTCCGGTCAGCAAAGGCGATTAACTAAAACTACCTACGACTACCTCAACTACCCATAACTACATGGCGACCCCACTACAACTGCGCCTACGACTACGGGATTATCGACTTTCTCCATGGCGACCAATTTTTGGTCGCAGAAATGTTTCAACATGTTGAAAGATTTGCAGCGACCATACTGAGGCTGCGACTATTTCCCAGAATGTGGGAACTCCTCATGACCATGAAGGAGACTCAGCAAGGACCACCAGTGAACATGCGGTGACCATGGCGATCATAGAGTCTCCTGCACAGAGGGTAGTTCACACTCACTTAAAAAGCCGCCTAAGTGGGACAGGCCCTTTAACCTTAGCAAAGTATCCTTTACTGATCAGAATACATTTTCTCTTTTCATCAAAACGCAATTTAGTCCACATTTCTGGGAACTGGACTGAAACATGTTCCGTATGTCCTTGAGATCGAGTGTTGTCTCAGCGATTGTTTCGTTGAACACGTGCTAAATTCAGCAAGGCCTAATGGATCTCCCGGTTGCTAACCATTTGAACTCCCATTCCAATTCCCACACTGACCTTTCTCTCCTGAGCCTCCTCCATTGCCAGAATGAGGCCACACGCAAACTGGAGGAACAGCACTTCATATTCCGCTTGGGTAGCTTACAACCCAACGGTATGAACATTGAATTCTCCAATTTTAGGTAAGCTCTAACAACCCCTCCCTCTCTCCCTCACACGCGATTTTCTCCCCCCCCTCTCCCCCTCCCCCACACCTGGACTCGCACCTATTTCTCCCCTTTCCCCTCCACCCACATTCCTGCCTCTGGCTTCACAATTTGTAACTTTTCATAAGGTCATAAGGAATAGGTCATAAATAGAATTAGGACTTTCGATGGCAGATAGACCTATTCATTATTGTGCTACTCCGCCATTCCAATCAGGCTGATCTATCTCTCCCTCCTAACCCTATTCTCCCATCATCTCCCCATATCCTCTGACACCTGTACTAATCAAGAATCTATCTATCTCTGCCTTAAAAATATCCACTGACGGCCTCCACAGCCTTCTGTGGCAAAGAATTCCACAGATTTACCACCCTCTGACTAAAGAAAATTCTCCTCATCTCCTTCCTAAAAGAAGGTCCTTTAATTCTGAGGCTATGTCCTCTAGTCCTAGACTCTCCCACGAGTGAAAACATCCTCTCCACATCCACTCTATCCAAGCCTTTTACTATTCTGTAAGATTCAATGAGGTCCTTTACAATCCTTTTGTCATTTGTTTCAATCTCTGGCTTTTGTTCCAACTATTTGCCTATCAAAACCTCCTCCCCTTTCCCGTGTTCACCCATTATCTGCAATGTCCTGACTCTCCCAGCTCTCAGTGTCCCTTTCTGAACTCATTTGGGTGAAAAACACTTAATTATCATCATGATTTAAATATAAAGTGTAAAGTATAAAATACTTTTCTAATACCTAACAGCCAACATTTTCACATGAAGAATCCCAATTTGTATATATTGTCTCCATAAAAAGCAATGAACTGTTCAGCAAATTGCTGATGATTATAATAATGGGCAAAGCTATCCAATTTTTCCAAGTGATTGCTCTTTCCCCATTTCCCAACATCATTAACTTCCTATTTAATCCAATTATTTTTTTATGAAAGTACAAAAAAATCTGTTTCCAGACAATGTTCAAGGGAAAACAATCCAACTTTTAACTTCCATTGTTATGCCCATGAGCACAATACTCCAACCTAGGTCTCATCAATACTTTATGCCAAACCTTTGCATGTTCCCTGTTTTTGTCCTTGATAGCTCTTTAATTTTTTGGGCTTTAATTCTGTTAACATATTCATTAGGTGGTCAAACAACTTAAAAAGGGTAATTTTCTGAGGAAAAAAGCATGTTCTACATCATGGCATCGTGCAAATGCATTTATGAAAAATGGTGAAGAAGAGTCACGACCCGAAACGTCACCCATTCCTTCTCTCCAGAGATGCTGCCTGTCCCACTGAGCTACTCCAGTTTTTTGTGTGTATAGAGAAATGAGGAGGTTTTCTCAAAATGATTGAAATTTTGGATGCAATTTGCCTGTGTATCACCAATTGAACCTGAGAAAGTACTGTCAATGGTTTGCTTTGGTCACCAACAGAGAACTTGGTGCTGTGTGAACATGGTGGTGGTGGTATAAGAATCATAGGGTGGTACAGCACAGAAACAGACCTTTCAGCCCATAATGTCTGAGCTGACCATCAAGGTCCTATTACATTAATCCTATTTCATTCTCCCCACGTGCTCAACAGCAACTTTTCAGATTCTAACACTCACCTGCACATTAGGAGCAATTTACAGAGAACAATTAAGCTACCAACCCACACGTCTTTGGGATGCAGGTGGAAACCAGAGCAGCCAGAGGAAACTGACAATCATAGGGAGAACCTGCAAACTCCACAGGCATTACTAGCGGTCAGAATTGGACTTGGGTTGTTGCTAGAGCTGTAAGGCAGCAACTCCACTCGTTACACATTGTCCTAAACAACTGAATTTGCAAATTACAGTGGACTGCAGTTCAACATTTTCAAACACCCAGATTTGTTTTAATATACCAAATAACAGAACCCAAACCTCCAAGCTTAATATAGTCAGGCATGTTTCATTTATTCTATCTACCCTTGCAAAGCACCTTACTTCAAGCACCTACTCATGGCAAGAGATTTTTTTTTTCACTGTTCCATGCTAAGATCATGCTTATTTTAATAACCACTAAGCCTTAAGAGCTCCATCTGGGAGGTTTCTGGTAAGTTAACATGTGTAAGGATTCCTTAAAAAACGTTCCCGGGTGCTTTGGATGCCTTTGTCAATGCAAAGTAGGAAATCAGTTTCACTCACTGGGAACCACTTTCTTGCTGCATCTTTTCAGCTGCTGCTTTCGTTGAGCTGTAGTATTTTTGCCAGAAAGAGACAGCGTCATCCTTCCTTTTAAGCTTCCACAGAACTTGTACGAGATTATATGCTGCTTCCATGCTATCTATAAAGGAAAATCATTTTTTTTAGGATAAAGGTTTTATAAGTGTCAAGACTCAAAACAGAAACAGACGTGTAGAGTTGAGCAGGAATTTATTCTCATGTTCCAGGCAGATCATATAACTTTGCTGTTGCTGCCAGCTACCCTATTACTGCCAAAATGTTTCTCTCCTTCTGATCCTCTCAGCTTCTCCCTTCCCCCAGCTGGTTGCACCTGTCTTCCACCCACTAGACCAACTGGGCCTCCTTTCCCCTTCCCCTTCCCCAATCCATCCCATTTGCACATCATCCATCTCTTATCCATTTTCGTTTATTACCTTCCTTACCAGATTCCATAATCTCCAGCCTAGTGTCTCCTCATCACCTTCTGTTAATTCTGGCCAAATTGGAGATGCCAGGGCACAAAAATTGAGTAAAGGCTTCTGTGCTGCAAGGCCATTTGGTGAATTTAAATGTGCCTTCTGCAGAAATGGGACAAGCTGCAGAATGGTGCCAGCTTGTCTGGAGCCCAGGTAAGAGTTGCAGGGACATCTGCAGATTCTTACAATTAGGTGTAAACTGCATGAAACGAATTGGATGATTGCAAACCTGACATACACATTTGTATTTCATGTTGCAAAGCTTTAATTTGCAAGATGTTGATTGGGTTAAGTGTTGAGCCTTGTCTGGGTTTCTTGAATATCTAGGCAAATATTGCTGTTTGCTTCCTTCCAGTAGCTCCTTTCGAATACAATGTATTAGTCGCTGTGTTATTGGGTTAGGGAAATGTCTATACTGTACTGTGTTAATCAGATATTTGTTATTGGACTGTAAAGAGACCATCCGCATATGGTTCGGCCCCTCAAGGTTCTAGGACCTATAAAAAAGTAGCTCCCACGAGGTCCTGTGTCGATCTTCTGGAAGAACACTTGGGACTGCATGACCTTTTGGAGTGTCTCTGCTTGAACAAGGCTAGAAAGGCGTGGCCAAACAGATACAAGGATCGAACCCGCGGTGGTTAGGTATAGTAGTGGGGAACTATTATTGCGTTTTTCCAAAATAAAGTTTAGATGCGCAAGTGCTTGACAGTATTTTATTGACTGAAACTAGACTGGGGGAAGCTTAGAACGAGCTATTTAAACTTCCTGCCTATCTATCCTTCCCTCTCCCCCCACCGCACATCGTCTGCCCTCCATTTTCCCTTATCTGTCTCCACCTGTCATGCACCAGCTTCTGTCTCCCAGCTGTAGTCCTCCCCTTCCCTGCCTTCATCTTCTCCCTTTTAATTTCTGTCTCTATTTAACAATCCGGTTGTTGTACCACAACTCCTTCTCTGCCCGTCACCTAGCACCATTTGCCTACCGTCCTCCCTCCTCATCTGGTTAAACCTATTGCCTGCCAACCCCTGCCCCTCACCGCTTCATTCTTATTATTTCTCCACTGCACTGAGTCCTGATGCAGGGTCTCAAACCAAAATGTCTGACCAGGGCTCTCACTTAACTTTTTTCCCCTGTTGACAGCCGGGCAACCTCGGCAGCGTTTTGGGTTGCCAAATGATGGTTTAGGTGGTCACTTAAGACAGCCGAGACCCAGACACGGATGGCGGGCGGAGACGGAGACGACGTGAGAGAGGGAGAGAGAGGGAGAGAGAGAGAGAGAGAGAGGGAGAGAGGGGGAGGGGGAGAGGGGGAGAGGGGGAGGGGAGGAGGGAGGAGAGGGGGAGGGGGAGGGGGAGGGGAGGGGGAGAGGGGGGAGGGGAGAGAGAGGGGTGAGAGAGGGAGAGAGGAGAGGAGAGGGAGAGGGAGAGAGAGGGAAGAAGAGGGAGAGGGAGAGGGAGAGGGAGAGAGAGGGAGAGGAGAGGGAGAGGGAGAGGGAGAGGGAGAGAGGGAGAGGGAGAGGGAGAGGGAGAGGAGAGGAGGGAGAGGGAGAGGGAGAGAGGAGAGGGAGAGGTGAGGGAGAGGAGGGAGAGAGAGGAGAGAGAGGGAGAGAGAGAGAGAGAGAGAGAGAGAGGAGAGAGAGATAGAGAGGGGGCCTGCTCAGAATCAAATGATAGTGTCCCGGGTGCCTGGCAAGCCGGGCAAAATGACATGGCTTTTAGGTTGCCCCGCTGGGACTCTAGATTGCCATTGGCACCTGGGCAACCGCTAATTTCGAGCCCAGCTGACTGACTGAATGGTTGAAAGACACAGCTTGGAAACAGGCCACCGAGTTCAGGCTGACCATCAATCACTCGATCACACTATTTCTATGATTTTCTATCCCATTTTCACATCCATGTCCTACACACCAGGGTCAATTTACAGAGGTCAATTAACCTACAAACCCGCAAGTCTTTGGGATGTGGAAGAAGACCAGAACACCTGGAGGAAACCCATGCGGTCACAGGGAGACGATGCAAACTCCACAGAGACAGCACTCAAGTTCAGGATTGAACTTGGGTCTTGGGCACTGAGGTAGCAGCACTACCACCTGCACCACTGTGTCACCCATTTGCTATTCCATTCCCAGCACAGTTGCAGATCGACCCGCTGAGTTCCCGCAAGTCTGTATTTGCTCCAGACTACAGCATCTGCGGTTTCTTCCATGCTATATATATTTTTTTATTGTCTGCCTATATATTGCCTGCAATGCTGCTTTAAGCAAAGGTTTCATTGTACCTACACTCTGGCGTACTTCTGTACATGACAATTAGCTCAACTTGACTTGAAAGCATCGGACCATTTAAAAGCAATGTTCGCACACAACAATCAGTGCCACTGTAATTTTATTCCAAATTTTATTCCTATCAGGTTTCGCCAGGACTCAGTGTGCATCGTGCACTTTTAGAATTAATTTTAAGTCTTTGATCTGCAAAGAAATGGAAGAAACACAATACAAAGGCCAATGGGATTACATTGCAATGCATAAAGTACAAAAAGTTCAAGAGTAAAACATAACTTGGTGTTAGGTCTACTTAAATCTACCTGATCTCCCGGTTGCTCAACACTTTAACTCCCCCTCCCATTCTCACACTGACTTTTCTGTCCTGGGCCTGCTCCACTATCAGAGTGAGGCCCAGCGCAAATTGGAAGAACTGCACCTCATATTTCACTTGGGTAGCTTACGCCCCAGCGGTATGAACACTGACTTCTCGAACCTCAAGTTGTCCTTGCTTTTCCTCTCTCTCCCCCCCCCCCCCCCCAGACTTGCTGTCTCCGACTACATTTTATCTACATTGTACCGCCCACTCCCCTGACATCAGTCTGAAGAAGGGTCTCGACCCGAAACATCACCCATTCCTGGAGTAACTCAGCAAGACACCCAAGAGATGCTGCCTGTCTTGCTGAGTTACTCCAACATTTTGAGTCCACCTTCGATTTAAACCAGTATCTGCAGTTCTTTCCTATACATAACTTGGTGTCAGTTATGTCTCCGTGGTTTAATTTCAGTACATGAAAAAGATTGTGGATTGTTTGAAACTCTGCAACAAAGATCTCTTGCTCATTAAGGTCTGTAGATTGTTGCATTCTTTAGCAATGCAGAGATTGTGGTACTGAAGCAACCACAGAGCTCGCAGCAATGCAGAGATTCAATAAATCTGCTAATTTATGAGCTTGCACTGGTAAAATTGCTACACCTCTGCCAGAATAGGACAAAATATTATTGTTTTACGTATGTCCCACATGGTGACTTAACAATTCCTGATAATATCCTATCCTCATAGGATATGTATTCATCCATTAAGTCCTTGAGACAGAAATATACATCACCACAATTTAATGTAATAGTCTTACAAGTGCTCCCCTCCGAGTGTAACATCACGCCAGGAGACCAACCCTGGAGGCATAAGGAACTGCAGATGCAGAAATTCTGAGCAAAACTCAAAGTGCTGGTGGAACTTAGCAGGTCAGGCAGCATCTGTGGAGGGAATGTACAGTTGACGTTTTGGGTCGGGTCCCTTCTTCAGACGAACCCTGGATAAGTGCATGACGCAGAAGAATGTGTCAGGAGTAACACTTGGCATGTGAACTTGTCGGCCATTACATACTGAACACTTTAAGTAGATTACAATTCAAGCTAATATTCGCCTTAACCACAAGAGCAAGGGAACAGTCATAGTGTGATACAGTGTGGAAACAGGCCCTTCGGCCCAACTTGCCCACACCGGTCAAGATGTCTCAGCTACACGAGTCCCACCTACCCCGTTTGGTCCATATCCCTCCAAACCTGTCCTATCCATGTACCTTTCTTAAATGTTGGGATAGTCCTTGCCACAATGACCTCATCTGGCAGCTTGTTCCATACACCCAACAACTTTGAATCTTTGAAACAAAAACATCTTCAGTTAAAATTGAGCTATGGTCAAATTGGTAAGGTCTAGGCTGGACGGATATTCCCATCCTGAGCCATATTGACTGCTGAATGAGATTAAGACACAAGCAGTGTTCATCCAATTAAGTTAATTTCATGGAAGAGGCAACTCAGTTCACTCCGCAAAGCAAATACTATGGGCACGGCCAGAAGTCTGGTATTACTGCCCTCCAAGCTTGGTCATGTCAATCTCAACAAGATTGTGTGTGACTATGTTTGAGTTTGGTGCCATGTTGATGCTGGGTTACCCGTCCAGTTTAATCATGTCTCTGTTTAAATATCCTGGTGAAATGCCTTGTTTCTCCCTCCTCCCAATTACCAGCTCATTCAGCTGATAAATCAGAGCTCCATGTTTAGAAATTGCAGATTACTTTTAATTGAATTTCAATTCCACAGATACCATGAAGTGATCTACATCTCTGGGTTGCTGGTCTACATTTTCTGGATTACTGATCCAGTGATTAACACTGCACCACTCTACCCACCTACTAGAATCTAATACTTTTTTTCCCCAGGCTGCTAATATTTTAGATTCAATCTTTGAAAAATCTGTTCAGGATTTATTTTTATTTCACAGGAATAATATTAATTACAAAGGTAATTATGGTTACAACCAGCATCCCAAATTAGGTAATAATGGCACCATTTTAAGGAGTTCCAAGGATGCAGGATACATTTTACTGAATAGACAATAGGTGCAGGAATAGGCCATTCGGCCCATTCGAGCCAGCAATGCAATCATGGCTGATCATTCCCAATCAGTACCCCGTTCCTGCCTTTCCCCATATCCACTGACTCCTCTTTCTTTAAGAGCCCTATCTAGCTCTCTCTTAAAAGTATCCAGAGAACCTGCCTCAACCGCCCTCTGAGGCAGAGAATTCCGCAGATTCACAACTCTCTGTGTGAAAAAGTGTTTCCTCGTCTCAGTTCTAAATGGCTTACCCTTTATTCTTAAACAGTGGCCCCCTGGTTCTGGACTCCCCCAACATCGGGGGAGAAACATGAAGACAAGAAAATGATTGAAACGCACAACAGTGAAACCACTATGCCTTTAGGTAGAGTCTTCATAGACTTTAAGCACAATGTATAATGTATCGCTGCTGTTGATAGTAAACATTTGACAATTGATCTATCATCTCAGATGAAATCCTGCCATGTCAAGTGATCACAAGATCTCTTTTACCAAATCTTCTCAGATGCACTGGCTAAAAGCTATGAAGGCTGTGATCTTGAAAAAAATACAAATAACAGGGAACCAGGAGTTTGGAAGACAGTGGGGCTTTTAAAAATATTATTTCAAAAATAAATAACACAAAGATGTTTAAAATGCTGTCAGGTAATAGAGGGAAGTAGACCATGTGCAAGCAGACTTGCAGTTTAAATTTGCATTATGGTTGGCACAAATGTCGTGGGCCGAAGGGCCTGTGGGTTCGATGCCTGAGAAACATGCTGAAGATTCAATATTGGTGAGTGTACCTGCAGGGTAGGAGAGATGATAGAAAAAGCATCTCTGATACATTTCCAGTTCAGTTGAGTTTACTTTATTGTCACGTGTACGGAGGTACAGTGAAAAGCTTTTGTAGCGTGCTAACTAGTCAGTAGGAAGACGATAAATGATTACAACTGATCCATTTAAGGGAATAACGTTTTGTTATGTAACGTTTACCTTTATGTTGCAATGTAAAGCCAGCAAAGTCCGAACAAGGATAGTCATCAAAGAGGTAGATAATAGTTCAACACTGCTCTCTGGTTGGATAGGTTGGGAGAGTGGGTGGAGGAGTGGCAGATGGAATCAGGGCCGGCCTTAAGTCAATTGGACCGATTGCTCCCAATTGGGCCCGGCGCGCTAAGGGGACCCCGCGCTAGAGTAATCAAAAGATCCTAGAGCTCCGCAACTGTTCCCCCGCAACGCTGCGGGAGGCATAATTGAACCAGCGTTGCTTTCGTCCGTCTGTCCGCACGTTCGCTCGCTCTTGGTGCCGGCGCTTCCCCCTCAGTCTCCGCCAAACAAACACACACACACACACACACACACACACACACACACACACAGACAGCATGTCCGGCAGATCGGTGCGGGCTGAGACCAGAGGCAGCTTTGAGGAGCAGGGCGAAGGATGACATCAAACGAGTCATGGCAGCTATCAAAAAAGTACGGAAATGGTAAGGGGGAAAATAAAAAAACCTGAAGGATTTCCTGAAAACATGAAGGACTTTTCCGAAGGAAAAAAAAACGATGGCTACCAAAAGAAAGGGGGATGCCGGTGATCGCTCCGTGTCCGTGTCGGGGGGGGGTGGGGGGTGGGGGGTGGTTTAGTTCCTCTTTCCCCTGACTCAGTCTGGACGGGTCTTGACCGGAAATGTCACCTATTCTTTTTGTCCATAAATGCCACCCAACCCACTGCATTCTGTGTCTATCCTTTAATCTCTCATCTTTGCTTTGGAGTAATGTACTCTCGGCTCGGGTAGATCTACCCCGAGTGGAGGGGGGAGAGAGGGGTGGAGAGAGTGAGAGAGGCGTGGAGGGGGAAGAAAGGGGTAGACGGAGAGGGGGTGTGAGGGGGAATGGAGAAGGGGAGGTGGGTCGTTCTCTCACGGTCCCGGGGCAGCGTTCCCGCCCCTCCAGTCGCCGTGCTTCACGCACACAGCCCTGGCTCCCCCCCTCTCTCTCCCTGGGGAGACACAGTGAACAATACAGGGAGGGCCGGGCCGGGGGTTGGAGCAATGTTTACAAACCTCGGCCTCAGCTCACACCCGTCCGCCCGGACCCCGGCATCCGCTCCTGCCGCCAGCCCCCTCCCTCCCTTCTCTCCTTCCCACCCTCCCTTCCCTTCTTCCCTACCTCCTCTCCTTCCCTCCCTCCTTCCTCTCTCTTTTCCCTTCTCTCCTTCCCTCCCTTCTTTCTTTCCTTCCTCTCTCTCTCTTTTCCCTTCTCTCCTTCCTTCCCTCCCTTTCTCCCCTTCCCTCCCTCCCTTCTTTCTCTCCTTCCCTCCCACACACACACACACAATGCACAGACACACAGAACTAAGACACACAAACACAACTAAGTTTAGATGGGATAGAAGCCCAAAGGGTAGGATGGGGCTGAAGCTCAAAATTTAATGCCTGGACTGGTTTTACGCCAACAGTTATTGGTTTTCCAGGATCTAGTTAATTTTTCTTTCATTTCACAGTCACTAAAACAAGTGGTATTGTAGCTATGTACTTTTAAGAGGTGATCTACACATTTTGTTTGTTACTTGTAGGCTTACATGTATACAATTTTATATTAAAATGTAGCTTAGATCTAGACAACTGACAACAGAAATTGGTGCAGGAATAGGCCATTCGGCCCTTCGAGCCAGCTCCGCCATTCAATGTGATCATGGCTGATCATCCCCAATCAGTACCCCCATTCCTGCCTTCTCCCCATATCCCCTGACTCCCTGACTTTAAGAGCTCTCTCTTGAAAGTACCAGAGAACCAGCCTCCACCGCCCTATGAGGCAGAGAATTTCACAGACTCACCACTCTCTGTGAGAAAAAGTGTTTCCTCGTCTCTGTTCTAAATGGCCGACCCCTTATTCTTAAACTGTGGCCCTTGGTTCTGGACTCCCCCAACATCTGGAACATGTTTCCTGCCTCTAGCATGGCCAAACTATTTGGTCCATTAACTCTCAGGCACTTTATAAGCGCACATTTTGATTACTTTCCATTCTACCATAGAGATATGAAGTCTATAATAGACTTTATTTGTATTTCTGTGATTCTACAGACCTTGGCTGGGAACCTGGGGCGCACCAAAATTGTTCCCAATTGGGCCCCACACCTCCTAAGGCCGGCCCTGGATGGAATATAGTGTTTACCTTTACATTCCAAGGTAAAGTCAGCAAAGTCCGATCAATGATTGTCCGTGGGTCACCAATGAGGTAGATAGTAGTTCAACACTGCTCTCTAGTTGAGGTAGGTTGAGGTGTTCCATACCAGGACTGATAACAGCTGGGAAGAAACTGTCCCTGAATCTGGAGGTATGCGTTTTCACACTTCTGTACCTTTTGCCTGATGGGAGAGGGGAGAGGAGGGAGTGGCCAGGGTGTGACTCGTCCTTGATTATGCTGCTGGCCTTGCCAAGGCAGCGTGAGTTCTAAATTGAGTCAATAGAAGGTAGGTTGGTTTGTGTGATGGTCTGGGTCGCGTCCACAATTCGCTGCAATTTCTTGCAGTCTTGGCTAGAGGTGTTCGCAAACCAAGCTGCGATGCATCCTGATAAAGTGCTTTCTATGGTGCATCTGTAGAAGTTGGTGAGTGTTGTAGGGGGCATGCCAAACTTCCTAAGCCTTCTAAGGAAGCTGGTATGCTTTGTTGGTCTTATCGAAAAAATATAAATCAATGTATTCTGGTGAAAGTTAACATGTTTATTCATTTAAACAATGGGATTTTTAATCTAAAGAAAAATAAAATTATACTGGAATTATTTATCATCTTCCCAAAGGTTATCAAACTTATCAATCTACTCCTCTAAATCAAGATCAGAGCAGTACACAAACGTATTTGCTGTTTATACTTTCACCAGTTGCTCCTTCTCTAACTCTCCCAATTCACATTGGCACCCTGCGATCATTCCCTCAATTCAGACTGGTAGTCTTTCTCTCCTCCAGTCTAGACTATTGTTGCTCTTGTCTTCCAACTACCCAATACGAGGTTGATGCTGTATTGTACTCCACTCACATCCAAGTTGATGCTGTGGGTAATGACCCAAATAGCATCTTTGTGTTGTGTTACTGAGGTACACACAAGGCAAATTACAGGCGGGCTGAGTTAACGCCAGTCTTCGATTTGAAAATCATGTGCACAAGGTCCTGGGTTTACAAATTATTGCTTGCAAGCAGGCAAGGAAATCGCTATCAAAATATGGGGAGGGGACCAGGAGACAGGGGGACACAATTTCTTGGCTGCCGCGCTCGCACGCGCACACTCACACGCGAGGCTTCGGAGGCTTCAGCCGTGGGCCCTGTGAAAGGTAATTACAGCTCAATCCAGTGCTAAATGCAGCTCAACTCTGCCTGTCTCGCCGGGTTAACCTACAGCCCTGCCTGGACTGACGGGACACCAGCCTGGAGTCGTGGAGCTAGTGCTGCTTCTTCATTCCTGTAAATCCAGGCAGGCCTGTAGGTTAACTTGGCTGGACAGGCAGAGTTGAGCTGGGTTTAGCGCTGCTTCTCTGCGCTAACTGTGGGCCTGGGGGTACCACTCCTGTCTTACTCCCAACTTCTCTGACCACCCCCGGGCGTGGGGGGGGGGGGGGGGCGAGGGGGGGCACTCGGGTGGGGACGGGGATGGTCCAGTGGCGGTTTGGCAGCGTTTGCAGCGCCGGAGCGAATGAGGTGCAGGTCTGTGCAAAGATCCTATAGTTATAGGATCTGTTGGTCTGTGTCCAGGGCTGCCGAGAGTGTTTAGGCACGTCTCCCTCCTCCAATCACCGCGCTCTATCCTCAGTCGCACACCCCCCCTACTTCCGCCTCTGACCGACACCTCCCTCCTCCAATGATCGTGCTGAATCAACATGTCCCGCCCCCATTGCCTGCTGACTGACTGACGTCTCTCGTCCAATCGGCACCAATCGATCAGCAGTCCCACCCCCCACTGTCTTGCGGCAAGCGGAGATTTCACCGGGTTTTAAAATCCGGATTACAAATAAAATGGGGGGGATCGTCGCCCACCTCTCAAAACAGGGGGGGAAGGGGGGGGTGTCCCACGTGGCATCCCCCTTTGGGATTTCCACCCCTGCAAGACAATTGTTGGCATATGTGTGCCGATTATTTAACGTTTACTCACTGCAAACAAGAACCTAAGTTTCAAACATAACATACCAGAACAAGCTTGTAAGCTCAGATGAAAATTCTGCAGGGCTTCTCGATCTTGACCTCTTTCTGTCAACTGCATTCCTTTTCCCACAAAAGCCAACGATTTCAGCTTTTGCAAGTATTTAATTTCCATGATGTTCTCTTTCAAAGTATCAATCTGATTATTTGGCTCTCCTGCAAAATAACACTTTAGAATTACTCAGTGCCTTGCTTAGAAGCATTTTGTTACAGTTGCTAGTTTGCTATAGTTGCTGCCTTGCAGCTCCAGTGAGCAGGGTTCGATCCTGACCAGGCGCTATCTGGAGGAATTTGTACGTTCTCCCTGTGACTGCATGGGTTTTCTCTGGGTACTTCGGTTCCTTCCACACTCCAAAGATGAACAGGTTTGTAGGTTAATTGGCTTTGGTAAGATTGTCCCTAGTGTGTAGAATAGTGTTGCCATTCAATTTCCCTCTACTAACACTCTACTCCGCCTAGCGGAGCTGGTCCTCACCCTTCAAGGGCCTGTCCAATTGCTGATTTTTTTCGGCGACTGCCGACATAATCGACTGACGTATCAGGTCACCAAAAAATTTGCGGCATGACGACGTATGATGTGCGGTGTTTTTTCGAGTGTCGCAACATTTTTTATGTTGCCGTTGGATATTGAAATGTTCAAAATCTTTTGGCGACACTGATATGACGCCGGCAGTCGCCGAAAAGTGGGACCGGCCCTAAACAACTTCTCCTTTGACTCCTTCCACTTCCTCCAAGTCTAAGACGTAGCTATGGGCACCCGCATGGGCCCAGCTATGCCTGCCGCTCTAGGGTACGTTGAACAATCCCTGTTCCAGGCGTTCACTGGCCCTATCCCCGAACTCGATCTCCGTTACATTGATGACTGCATCGGTGCTACCTCCTGCACCCATGCAGAACACATGGGCTTCACCAACTTCACCACCAATCTCCGACACCTCCCTCCCCTTTCTTGATCTCAGTCTCCATCACAAGAAATGAAGGGTACCGAGGCCCTCACTAGTGTATCCTCGGTAACCCGCAGCTCCGCCCTTGGTCCCCCTCCATCTAGTCGCAGTAAGAGATAGTCTCCGTAGTCCTACCTTTCACCCCATCAGCCGTCGCATATAATGCATAATCCTCAGAAATGTCCGCCGCCTCCAACAGGATCCAACCACTAGCCACATTTTCTCATCTCCACCCCTTTCCGCCTTCCACAAAGACCGTTCCCTCCGCAACTCCCTGGTTAACTCATCCCTTCACACCCAAATCACCCCCTCCCCAGAAGATGCAACACCTGTCCCTAAACCTCCGCCCTCGACTCTGTCCAGGGACCCCGACTGTCCTTTCAGGTTCGGCAGAGGTTCACTTGCACCGCCTCCAACCTCATTTACTGTATCCGTTGTTCAAGATGTGGAATCCTATACATCGGCGAGACCAAACGGAGACTGGGCGATCATTTCGTGGAACACTTTCGCTCAGCCTGCCGGAGCCTACCTGATCTCCCTGTTTCTGAACACTTTATTTCTCCTTCCCATTCCCACAAAGAGCTTTCTGTCCTCGGTTTCCTCCATTGACCTCAGAGTGAGGTTTAATGCAAATTGGAGGAACAGCATCTCATATTTTGCTTGGGCAGCTTACAGCCCAGTGGTATAAATATTGATTTCTCTAACTTCAGGTAGCCCTGTCATTCCCTCTCTCTATCCCCTCCCCCACCCAAGTCACACTAGCTTCTCGTTTTCACCCAACAAACAGCTAACAATGGCCTGTTTCCTTTATCATTGTTACTTTTTTACATATCTTTCTTTCATTCATTGTTCTTTATCTCTCTACATCATCATCTATATCTCTCGTTTTCCTTATCCCTAACTAGTCTGAAGAAGGGTCTCGACTCGAAATGTCACCCATTCCTTCTCTCCAGAGATTCTGCCTGTCCCACTGAGTTACTCCAGCTTTTTGTGTCTATCTTAGTGGACGAGGTGATCGTTGGTCGACGTGGACTCGATGTGCCGAAGGGCTTGTTTACACACTGTATCTCTAAAACCCCCCAAACAAATCTAGCCACTGATTTATGCTTTGTGGTATATTCTTAATAGTAAGATTTTACCCAGGTTTGTTGGCCTATTATTCGATGCCTGGCATTCACTATTACTGGAATGGAATTTAACACTACCTCAGGGTGACTGTCGGCTCTGATAGCATAGGCTGAAGCTCCCCAAGTTGAGAAGAAGGGGGATGCAACCCAAGATTTGACAACCTCTTCTGGTTCATTTACTATCGCCTGGAAAACATGCATAATTTTGGACTGTTCTTCTACATAAAATCATTATCTTATAGGTTATGATCAATGGATCAAAATGTTGTCTTTTTTTTAATTCAGCTATTATTCTTTGTTTGAATAAACAAACAATATAAGAACAAGAAATAAAAACATGTTTTGTGAATTTTGATTTAACAATACCCATTAAATTGACTTTCTATTTTGATACAATGGTTGCAGGCCAGGGAAACAAAAACATTCCTCATTCTACAGTCAAAAAATTATGGGTTGATAGAACGGTTAATTTAAACTACATGCATACAATAGCATCCCTGCACACATTGGTCCATATAATAAAAAATCACAATCTGAATCTAAATTCAAGTTAACGATTGTTAGTCTTCGATAAATTTCTATAACATTAAATAGGTTAACGGAGTAACTTTGAAAGAGGTTTTCATCTGTAATATAAAATAAAGCTTACCTGAATCAGTAGGACCAACAACTTGAACTTTAAGGAGCAAATTAACGCATCTGCAGAGGAAAATTATACAATTACTAATATGATCAAGTCAAATTTATTTGTCACATACACATACAAGATGTGCAGTGAAATGAAAGTGGCAATGGCTTCGGATTGTGCAAAAACAGAACGGAGCCAGTATTTACATTTTAGAAAAATAAGACATAACACAACAGTAAATTAGTCCCTGGTGAGATAAGAGTTCACAGTCCTAATGGCCTGTGGGAAGAAGCTCCGTCTCATCCTGTTTTTGCAGCGTGACAGCGGAGGCGCTTGCCTGACTGGGGGGACGGGGGGGGGGACGGGGGGGGAACGGGACTATTGTGGATAGGATGAGCAGCTTTAAATACCGGGGAGTCCACATCACAGAACATCAAAATGGTTACCTATTATTACAAATATATAAATGGGTAGATAATATCCAACAAGCACCAAAGAACTGGAGGTAGCTTTGTGCCAGTTCTTTGAAAAAAAAACTATCCGGGTATCTTCACTGCTTGAACTCCATCACAATAACCTTGGCATCTCAAGTGTTTAAGCACTTTGCAAAAATTTCTGAACACCTGTTTTCGCTTTTTTATTCTGGGGTATTGTGTGTAGATTGATGATTAAAAAAATGAATTTAATCCATTTTAGAATAAGGCTGTAACTTAACAAAATGTGGAAAAAGTGAAGGGATCTGAATACTTTCTGAAGACACTGTATCTATGTATTGCCTGGCAATTTTGTGGTATGAATATTACTTGCTATTTAGTCCATGTTGTATTGTTACCTGTACCTCTTTGTGTACAGGTGCATGCTGCTTGATGTGTTGGAGTTTGTAACTGAATAGTGTGCAATTATCAGCTAGCATATCCACATCTGACCTCATGAGGAGGAAAATGGTGTACCATAGGGAATTACGCTGGGACCCATGTTATTTGTCACATATATTAAAGGCTTGGATGTGAATGTAGGAAGTATGATTAATTAGTCTGCGGATGACAAGAGAATTGAGGATTTATTAAGGATAACGAGAAAGTGTGTCTCAGGCTACAGCATAAAATAAATCAGATGGGAAGTTGGGCAGAGCATTGGCTGAAGGAATTTAATCCCAACAAGTTCAAGATGATGCATTTTGGGTAGGAAAATGGGTACGAAACGTTGATGAACAGAGAGACCATGGGATTCAAGTCCATAATTCCCTTGAAGTGGTAAGACATATAGAGTGATGAAGGTGTATGGCATGCTTGCCTTCGTAGGTTAGGGCACAGAATATAAAAGTTGCGACATTATGTTCGCAACTTTACAAAACATTTGGAATATTGCATTCAGTTCTGGTTTCCACAGTGTAGGAAGGATGTGCTTTGGAGAGAGGGCTTTAATTATGGGCTGTCATTGTTTTCCATGGCATGAAGACGGCTGAGTGGTGACCAGATGGAGGTATATAAAATCAAGACAGGCACTGATAAAGTAGATACAATCTTTTTCCCGTGGTGGAGGTATCAAAACAAGGTATTGATTTAAGGTGCAGAGAAAGAGTTGTGAAACTAATCTGATGGTTAGATTTTTTTTTCTCCCCCACACAGAGTGCCTTCTGACATCTGACCCGGCCATCTTAAAGCACTAGAGAGCTACTAACAGTGCCGCTTCCACAAAGTGCTCTATTTGGAGTGCCTTTAATACCATTGAATACCACTGATATCAGCTATCTGAAAAATATCCTTCTGCAAACCAAATGTATAAGAAGGAACTGCAGATGCTGGTTTACAGCGAAGATGGACACAAAATGTTGGACTAACTCAGCGGGTCAGGCAACATCTCTGGAGAAAAGAAATTGGTGACGTTTCGGGTTGAGACCCTTCGTGTGTCTGATGAAGGGCCTTGACCTGGAACGTCACCTATTCCTTTTCTCCAGCGATGCTACCTGACCCGCTGACTTACTACAACATTTTGTGTCCATCTTCTGCAAACCAATGTCAGCATATTGTCCAAGGTCAACACCCCCAGTATTGAGGCTCAAACAGTCAATTGCCTGGCCATCATCAAACTCCTGAAACAGACTCTCTTCTGAGACCCATCAGGGCACAACATCACCGAGACGGGGCAGAGCAAAGATTCAAGGATTTTCCCAAAGCCTCTTTAGCCTCGGGTGTCAGAGGTTATGGGGAGAAGGCAGGAGAATGGGGTCAGGAGGGAGAGATAGATCAACTATGATTGAATGGCGGAGTAGATTTGAAGGGCCGAATGGCCGAATTCCTTATGACCTTTTAAAAAAAGAGTAAATGTTAACCAATTTGTGGGAATCCCTGACCCATGACCACTGAAATTTGGGATGCCATTCAGGACTGAGCCCGCTCGTCTGGTGCACGCACAAAGCACACAACGTCCAAATTGTTCAATGTCAAGCATCTCCAAGCCAATCTTTGGCAGAGTCTGTAGCCACCACATTGGCTTCATTAGCCATCTTAAAAACCCCAGGACGGAGTGCAAATGTGTAAGCACATGACGTGAATCTGTGCGTAGATGTCTTGCAGTCCTCAGAACTGCAGTGAAAACAAGTCAACCCCAAGTCCAAAATTTTGCTCAAGAAAACATGAAACTTACCAAAGGCTAGGAGCATCTGCAGCAGTAACTTACCGGCTAAAGTTAGTTAGTGATTCCTTATTATTTCCCAAGAGAGCAAAAGCTTGAGCTTGATATAAAAATGCAGTCGCCATCCACAAGATATAATTGAGGGTTTCTTTCTTTGTGGCACAATGTGTTTGTGACTGATTGAGATGGTCTGAATGGGAACTTTGGCAAACCATGTCAATTTCAGTCCTTTCTAAACAATCTTTAGGCAGCCATTCATTGACAATAATCTCATACGTTAACTTTTCTGAAAGTAAAGTTGACATTTTGCAGGAGATTTCCTCACAAACGGTGATGACATCATGATATCTCTGGCACTGCAAAAGAGCCACTGCTGCTTCCAAATACATTTCAGGAATCCGAGGAACTGTGCTGTCCGCTACAAGAAATACCTAGGACAGATTGAAAACAACAGTGACCACACAAGCCCAGACAGGACAATGCATGATAAAAGCCAACAGTACCCATTCTCCTGCTGCACCACTCACCAATTTTCACCAAAAAGGAAAAATGAAAGTGAAGAGATGTAGATTAGGGGGAAGTAGGAAAACAGTTTTGGAAAGATAGCCCCAGATGAAAAAGAAACAAACAGAAGTACATCCGAAGAACAATAAACTTATGAATACCCGGGATGCTCTCAAGGGTTCTTTGTTACCCTGAAGTTGGTGCATTCAATTAAATATTGCAGCAGGAACGTGATCGGCTGGGCAGGTGGACTGATGGAATTTAATACAGGGAAGTCCAAGGTGTTGCATTTTGGGAAGTCGAACCAGGACAGGGCCTACAGAGTGAATGGCAGGGCTCTGGGGAATGTTGTAGCGCAGAGGGATCTAAGTGTGCAGGATCCCTCTGTGGCAGATACTGTCACAACATTTTAAAAAAACATTTGGACAGGTGCATGGATAGGATCGGTTTGTAGGGATATGGGTCCAACGCATGCAGGTGGGACGAGTGCAGATGTGGCATGTTGGTTGGCATGGGGTAGTTGGTCCAAAGGGCCTGTTTCCACGTTGTATGACTATGACAATCCTGGCTCTGATGCAGTCATCTCAATGACGTCCCTCTCCAGTCCCCAGATCCTGATTTGATTCATTTGGCTGTCAACACCTTCTCTGCAGTTGTTTTGTTATTATTGGCGATGTTGTGATTTCTCCCTCTTCTAAAGTGATTCATCTTTGTTTCAGTTTAACCTGACCCTAACCGCCCTTTTTGTTACATTCACCCGTCTATCCCGTGTCACCTATGTCACCACCTCCACAGTATAAAACTAGTGCAATACCAATATTTTTTTAAATAAGCACTCACTTCCTTTTGCGATCCTTCAAAAAACGAAGCCAGAAGATCAAGGTAATGTTCCGCTGCTTCTTCAGTTCTAAACAAAAAAGTTAAATTGCGGAAATTAAGAACAATCCAGAATGTTGAAATATAGTTGTCGAATATAGATTCCCGAAAACATTCCCTACCAGACTTTGTACCTAATCTTAATGAATACAGGAGATGAATTAAATCGGGTGTCAGCACCCTTGTCTGCAAAGGGGCCAGGACGCTTGTCTGTGAGCGGATGGCGGGCCACATCTATCGCATGTACACATGGATCCTACCCCTTCGAGGACGCCACTCATACTCACTCGTCCCCAGCCTATTGACAACCCCAATCCCGACAGTGAAGCCCAGACACAGAAGGTGCGCGGCCTCGCCGGCGGCTTTGCGCAGGATGCGGTACAACCAGAGCTCAGCGCTCGGCCGCGCTTGCCGGCACTCGCCGCTGCCCGACGGCTCCGCCATTGCGGCCGCCAGCGCAGGCCTCCTGGTGTCCTTGGGTCACCGTGCCTGGGCACCGTGGCCTCGGGCCCGGGAGGTACCGGAGATGATGGAAGTCTGCGGGCTGGATAATTAAGGGACAAAAAAAAAAGCCTGCAGGCCGGATGCTTTTGGGTTACGGGCCGCATTCGGCCCGGGGGTCGTAGGTTGCCGACCCCTAATATAAATGGAGGAGGAAATATATTTTTTGAATTTTGGTCGCCTAATTATAGGAAGGATGTCAACAAAATAGAGAGAGTACAGAGGAGATTTACTAGAATGTTGCCTGGGAGCCAGCAACTATGTTACAGAGAAAGGTTGAACAAGTTAGGTCTTTATTCTTTGGAGCGCAGAAGGTTAAGGGGGGACTTGATTGAGGTCTTTAAAATGATGAAAGGGATAGACAGAGTTGACGTGGATAAGCTTTTCCCATTAAGGGTAGGGAAGATTCAAACAAGAGGGCATGACATGCGAATTAAGGGACGGAAGTTTAGGGGTAACGTGAGGGGGAACTTCTTTACTCAGAGGGTGGTGGCTGTGTGGAATGAGCTTCCAGCAGAAGTGGTGGAGGCAGGATTGATTTTAACATTTAAAAGTAAAGTGGATAGGTATATGGACGGGAAGGGAATGGAGGGGTATGGTCTGAGTGCAGGTAGATGGGACTAGGGGAAAACAAATGGTCGGCACGGACTGGAAGGGCCGAGAGGGCCTGTTTCCGTGCTGTAATTGTTATATGGTTATATGGTTAATTTCAAATCAGTTAGGGATGTAGCTTAAGACTATGTCGTGACTTTTCCTGTGCTTTCTGAACCTTTATGAGCTAGCATGCGCTTAGACAGATTCATTTTTTAACAAATGATACATCCAGGTTCCGATATATCCATATATGGATAATTACAATTTATGCCAGGAATCTAGTTCATTTCAAATTGTAACGGCCTTTAGGTAATCAGAAAATCTTACTCGGATCCCCTCATCTCATACCTCTTAATCAAATCTTATGCTCTCTCGTTTAGGCACACCTTAATATGGGAGAAAGTCTCTTACAATTTTCTATATCTTTGCCCCTCATAATTCTGTGCCCGCTCAGTGGCCTCTTCTTTGCAATGAACAAACCCAGCTTACCCAGTCTTGGGATTTATGTTCACAGAAAGATGTGTGGAACTTTTACAGGTCCACCAGCGATTTTGCAGCATCCTTGGTTCCAGAGGTCACGGCTTACAAAAGGAGTCCAATGGGACCGGAACAGTCTGCCTAGGCAGCCGAGGAGTGGAGACACCGGCCCGCAAAGTCCACTTCGGAAGACAGCTATGGGAATAGATCTGCCGGCGCCGGCCGGGTCAAAGTTCCAGAGCGGCAAATTTGACACACAGATCGGCTACGGAAGTCAGCTATGAGAGCGGATCTGCCGACCCTGGCCTGGCCTGAGTTCCAGAGCCTCGGCCGCAGGGGCAAATTCGACCCATCGATTGGCATGGAAATCCGAATGAGGTCGAGATCGCCTCACTTGACCTGGGCGCCCCGTTTTCGGGGGGGACCTCCGGGGGATGGGGGGATATTTCAAGTGTGCTCTCGTAATTTTGTCCGGATTAATGGAAGTGCTAGACCACCATTTGCTGGAAAATCTCTGGTGACCTGTATTCCATGAACTCTTGGAATGTTGCCTCAGCAGGCATTTAAATGCCAGCCCCTAGACCTGATGGATTACCTTCCTGAACTAGTAGATTAATTGGCTTACCAAGTGCAGTCCATGAAATGGAGATTTTGCATACCTTCGCATTTGAAGACACCTTCTGGCCAGGGAGTGTTTTACATACACTTGGTTTACACTGGTCAACAAATGACTTGTTGAAGGAATCCGAACCAGTTGTTCAGGTTGGATCAAAATTTGAGGTTCAATGTGATTGGCATCCTTAGATTGATCCCAACTTTCCAAAAGCTAGGAAAAAGAATCATAGCATGTTTGGCATTTCAGTTCAATAGAGTCAAATCAAATGTTAACTACAATATTTTGAAGTTAGAACATGGAGATAGAATCATATAAGCAAACAAAATAGATTTTGAATAGAAGGGAAGGACAATTTACAAGCCAGTAATCGGCACTAGTGGTGAGCACCTCGGTTCATTATTGATACACAGTAAATCTGCACCTGCCTTTGGTGATTATCATTATTGCCTTGCATCCCCAAGCAAATTAATTGCCACAGAACGTTGTGGAGGACGTCAATGGATATTTGTAAGGCAGAGATAGAAAGATTCTTGATTAGTACGGGTGTCAGGGGTTATGGGGAGAAAGCAGGAAAAAGGGGTTACGAGGGGAAGATATGTCAGCCATGATTGATTGGCGGAGTAGACTTGATGGGCCAAATGGCCTAATTCTGCTCTCATCACATGAACTGGGGATGCTCTGTCATGCTGCGAGAGAAAAACATTCAAAATTATCAGCCACAGCCACACCCCACCCCCCATCCCACAAATTAATTACACAAAGGGATTAGAAGCAAGCAACTGGCAGATGGCAAGACCACAACGTGACTTGGCCAGATGTCCGTTTCTGAATAAAGTGCAATTACAAATCTATGCAAAGAAAAATGGCCAATAATTCTAGCATCCATAAAGAGTGGACAAAATGAGAGCTAATCAGGGGTGAGCTACTTAACTTTAACGCTCAAGCACTGCTATTGAAGGAACTCAGAAATTATGCCTTTGGGAAGGGTCTGTGGGACTCATAAGGCTCCCTGATAAGAATTAAAATATAAAGCTGCTAATACAAGCCTGTTGGTAGAAAAGCTGCCACATTACCCAGGACTTGTCCAATGTACAATATTCTGCTAGTCATGCTGGGTTACAGAAAAGGCAAGAACATGATAAATAAACAGAATCCAGGTTCAGATAAACCACGGTCATGCAAGAATATATCCAAACATTATCATTAAATGTCACAAAGGATATTGAAGGGCACAAATGGTGGGAAAGACTTTCTGAAGTGCACCCACATTAGCTTCAGCTTACTACATTAGTTAAATCTAGGAAACAATATTGCTTAGAATAATGAGTTGACCAGCGATCTGCCCAACATTATATAGTAAGCCAACACTTTTCTCGGGATTTGCTGCCGCTTTGCAGTGCATTGTAAGTGCAGTTTGTAAAGTGAAGCATCTAAATGAAACTGCCTCAGTAATGTGTCCAGTGAATTTTTGAAAAGTCCTTGTGAAGGCAAAACTAGATTGCTTTCTTTATAGTTATAAACTGCCCCGTGCCACCCCCATCCAGCACCTAATTACAGTTATCCTACACTAACCCCATTTTATTCTCCCGACCTTCCCATCAACCCCCCCCCCCCCTGATTCCAACACTCATCTACACACTTGGGGCAATTTAGAGTGACCGATTAACCTATCAATCTGCATGTCTTTGGGATGTGGTAGGAAAGCAAGGCACCCAGAGGAAACGCACATGGACACAGGGAGAACATACAAACTCCACCCAGGCAGCATTCAAAGGTCAGAATTAAACCTGGGTCACAGAAGCTCTACCAGATGTGCCATTGTGTCAGTCTGGTACAATTCTCTGAGGAGGCTTGTGTCAAGAGCGATTAGCAAGGGCAACATTTTAAACTTATGCAGAAATCTTGAACATGGCAGTACTGGTGCAGAGAACTACCGTATTTCCCGGCAATGAAGACGCTATGTTTTACTCTAAAATAAGGCCTGAAAATATATCTACGTCTTGGAGGCCGAATGTTAGACCGAGCAACGCCACTCTCGTAGCGACTGCTCTGCAGAACCTGCCACGCCTTCGACCCAGGAAGCGGGAAGCGGCTGTAAAAGGCCATCGCCGCAGGAGGGGGAGGGGGAGGGGAGACTTCCTTTCCGCAGCATGTGGGGAGTTTGGCCCGGGTCAGCACGGCCTGGGCTGCACAAAGTAGCAAACCTAGCTGGGCTGCCAGGGATAAAGTTGTGGGGAGGGCAGGAGCGTTGAGAAGGAGGGGGTCGGAGATCATTCCAGCAACTCACTCACGCACTCACCGCTGCCGCGGCGCTCCGTGCGCGGAGCCACCGCATTGTGGCTGTGGAGCGAAGTAGCTCGGGTGGCTGCGAGCAGCCGCCGGGACTGGGCAGCGGAACCAGCCGCCACCTCAGCGCCTTTTGCCGGCCCGCCCGACAGTCAGCCACGGTATCCTTCGGCACAGGCGCAACTGGTGGAGGTGGTGGTTGGCGGGTAGCTACTAGGCAGAAGGCTGGCTGCTCTGTCCCGGGTTCTCTCTCTCTCTCCCCGTTATGTGATCTCCCTGAGCCAGGAAGACCCCGTCCCTCAGACCTGAACAGCGTATTGTGGGACAGGCGAAGATGGAGGCTCCCCGGTCCAGATTGCCTCCTTGAAGGAGTTTCACATCTTCCTTTCTACTGGCTAAACCAAACCCTTGATCCTGTCTCGCCAGTCTTTTTTCAAAATTTAGCAACTCAAAATGGGGGTGTCTTCGACGCAGGGAAATACGGTGCCCTATTTGCAAACTAGTCATTGTGCCATTCACAAAAGATGTTCATGGGCTACTCAATGAAATGCTTTTATTAACTAGTGAAACAAACAGAATAAAAGCTAACTTTAGATCTAAACTGAAAGAACATAAAACACAAGCAAATGTCCTGAGATAATCCCCTTTCCTATTTCATTCCAATGGAATTAGATTTTGGGCCTGCATACTGGTGGTCTTGCTTAGATGCCAGATTTCATGGTCAGTAATAAAGACTGACATCACAATTGTAGCTGACCACAAATTATTGTGGGATTTTAGCAGAAATGTAGTTCTCAAAGATCATTCTCTGAGTGGTCTTCTGGTTAGTGGTGTATTTACCGAGGAAAATGACAGTAGGACCAGAGGAACATGGATTTCAGTAAGGCGTTGGACAAGGTTCCGCATGGTAGGCTGCTCTGGAAGGTTAGATCACATGGGATACAAGGAGAGATAGCTGAATGGATAGCAAATTGGCTCCATGGAAAAAAGCAGAGGGTGATGTTGGAAGGATGCTTCTCAGACTGGAGGCCTGTGATTAGTGGTGAGCCTCAGGGTTTCGTGCTGGGCCCTTTACTGTTTGTCATCTACATCAATGATTTGGATGAGAACATACGGGGCAAGATTAGCAAGTTTTAAAAAGAGCGGCAAGAGACAGCCCAGAGCTGCTGCTCCTCTGTGACCTTGAAGGTCACAGAGGAGCAGCAGCTAGACCAGCAAGGGAGTGGATTGGCAGAGACATCCTAATTAGAGTGGATAGTTGTCTTGATTAGATAAGATAAACTTAAGTGCAGGTGTAGCGGAGCGTCCTTGTTGTGGCGAAGTGCCTTGGAGAGGTTAAGCCTAATGGTCCTGTCCCACTAAGGGACTTTTCAGGAGACTGCAGGAGACTATGCGGTCGCCACATGTCCGCGGGTAGTTGCCGGGGAGTCGCCTTCATGGTCACGAGGAGTTCCCGCATTCTGGGAACTAGTTGCGACCTCATTATGGTCGCCGCAAATTTTTCAACATGTTGAAAAATTAGCGGAGACCAGAATGAACCCACCATGGAGAGTAGCGAGAATTCTCGTGCCGTAGCTGGGTCGCCAGGAGGTCATAGTGAGTTTCCAGGAGGTCAAAGGTTCTCGTAGGTTCTCATAAATTGTAGCCGGTGCTGACCGGTGAATTTCATTGGGAAAACTAAACGTATGCAGTAGTTTTCGGAATCAAGGATAACCGACCGGTAATGTTAATGTCCGCCAAGCTTCACAGCCGTGTATTTCTGACTTCTTAAAAGTTGTCTCCGCTCCTTCTCCCACCTTCTTTTAAAAGACTTACGTGACCCTTCCCATACACTGTGCTTTCACTGTCTTAATTACAGCGCCAACCTTCTTGTTCATCGTGGTGTGCATCTGTATCACATTGTCTTTGCACAGTGTGAATTTCACTCAGACAGCTCTCCCCCGCTTGCCCTGTCCCCCGCCTGCATAACGGGCTGGTGAAGGAAGCGATGTGAGTATGTGTGTTCAACTCTGGCTGTCACTGTTCCAGTCGCTTGAAAAATCGCCAAAGTGGGACAGGCCTATAAGTTTTTGACTCAAGAGTCTACGGCGAAGAGGCTACATTTATTCGGTTGTGTGTTTCATATAATTTAAATATTTAAACATATTGACCTGATAGCAGGAATATTACTGTAGTGCGTTTGCTGCAGGATGTGGGAAGTCAGGGGCACTGCTGGTGTCACTGACCACTACACCTGTGGGAACTGTGTCCAGATGCAGCTGCTCAAGGAACGAGTTAGTGAACTAGAGCAACAGCTGGATGACCTGCGGTCCTTCGGAAGACGAAAGTTTCCTGGACAGGACCTACAGTCAGGTCGTCACGCCAAGAGTACAAGAGGTGCGACGGTTAGAGACAGAAAGGAAAGGGATGTGGAGTGGAGGAGACCTCAGTGGAAGTGCCTCTTGAAAACAGGTACACCCTCTTGGTAGCTGTTGGGGCAGACTACGCTTCCAGTTCGAGCGATGGACAGGTCTGTGACTCGAATCCTGGCGCAGAGGCTCGACCGACGTTAGGCAGAGCCATTGTGGTGTGCGACTACATTATCTGAGGTGCGGACAGGAGATTCTGTGGCGACAGGAGAGACTCGAGGAAGGTGTATCGCCTCCCTGATGCCAGAGTCCAAGATGTCTCAGACCAACTTCAGAACATGCTCGAGAGGGAAAGAGAGTAGCTGGAACTAGTTGTGCATGTCCGCACAAATGACATGGGTAAGAAGAGGAAGGAGGTTCTGCAACGCGAGTATAGAGAACTAGGTAGGACTTCTAGGGTGGTTATCTCTGGGTTGCTTCCAGTACCTCGTGGTAGTGACGGTAGGAACAGGGAGATAGGGGATCTGAATGTGTGGCTGAGGAGTTGGTGCAGGCAGCAGGGATTTAGATTTCTAGATCACTGGAATCTCTTCTGGGGCAGGGGTCACCTGTACAAAAGGGACGGGTTGCACCTTAATTGGAAGGGGACCAACATTCTGGCAGGCAGGTTTGCTAGTGCTGCACAGGTGGGTTTAAACTAAACAGTGCGGGGGTGGAGTCAACAACGTGGATGCTTCTCTGGGCAGCTAACGGGAAAGAGAGTGTAGGAAACGTCACGTTTAAACTAGCAGGACAGGGAGATGGGAACCAATGCAAGGAGACAGAGGGAGATAAAAGGAGGACAGAAGAAAAAGGTAGAAGGGAGATAAGAAAAACTAACCTGAAAGCTTTGTGCCTTAATGCGAGGAGCATTTGTAATAAGGTGGATGAATTGAATGTGCAGTTAGTAGTTAAGGGATATGATATAGTTGGAATTACGGAGACATGGCTCCAGGGTGACCAAGGCTGGGAGCTAAACATGCAGTGGTATTCAATATTCAGGAATGATAGACAGAAAGGAAGAGGAGGTGAGGTGGCATTGCTGGTTAAAGAGACTAATGTATTAGCAAAGAGAGACATTAGCTTTGATGCTGTAGAATCTGTATGAGTAGAACTGCGAAAGAGCCAAGGGCAGAAAACGCTTGTTGGAGTTGTATACAGACCACCAAACAGCGGTAGGGAGGTTGTGGATAGCATCAAACAGGAAATTAGGGGTGCGTGTCGCAAAGGTACAGCAGTTATCATGAGTGACTTTAATCTACATATAGATTGAGCTAACCAAATTGGTAACAGCGCTGAGGAGGAGGATTTCCTGGAATGTATACGTGTTGGTTTTTTAAACTAATATGTAGAAGAACCGACGAGAGGGCAGGCCATACCAGACTGAGTATTGTGTAATGACGGAGGATTAGTTAGCGATCTTGTTGTGCAGAGCCGCTTGGGCAACAGTGACCATAATATGGTGGAACTCTACATTAGGATGGAAATTGACACGGTTAATTCAGGGACCAAGGTCCTGAACTTAAAGAAAGGAGACTTTGAAGGTATGAGATGGGAATTGGCTAGGATAGACTGTCAAATTATACTTAAAGGGTTGACGGTGGAGTTACGATGGCAAAGATTTAAAGACCGCATGGATGAACTCCAAAAATTGTTCATCCCTGTCTGGAAAAAAAAATAAAACGGGGAAGGCGGTTCAACCGTGGCTAACGGGGGAAAGTCAATGATAGTGTTAAATCCAAGATAGAGGCATATAAATTGGCCAGAGGAAGCAGCAAACCAGAGGACTGGGAGAAATTTAGAACTCAACAGAGGACAAAGGGGTTAATTAAGTGGGGGGTTGGGGGGGGGGGGGAGAGCATGAAAGAAAGCTTGCAGGGAATTTAAAAAAAAACTTACTCTAAAAGCCTCTTTTGATATGTAAAAAGGAAAAGATGTGAAGACAAATGTAGGTCCCTTACAACCAGCGACAGCTGAATTTATAATGGAAAACAAAGAAATGGCAGAATGTTTAAATGAGTACTTTGGTTCTGTCTTCATGAAGGAAGACACAATCTCCCAGAAATACTCGGGGACCGAGGATCTAGTGGGAGGGAGGAACTGAAGGGAATCCATATTAGTCAGGAAATGGTGTTACGTAAACTGTTGGGACTGAAGGCAGATAAATCCCCAGGGCCTGATGGTCTGCATCCCAGAGTACTGTGGATTGGAGGGTAGCTAATGTAACCCCACTTTTAAAGAGAGGGAGAGAGAAAACAGAGAATTATAGACCAGTTAGCCTTACATCGGTAGTGGGGAAGATGCTTGAGTCGATCGTTAAAGATGTTATGGCAGTGCATTTGGAAAGCAGGATCGGTTAAAGTCAACATGGATTTATGAAGGGGATATTACGCCTGACTAATCTTCTGGAATTTTTTGAGGATGTGACAAGTTGAATGGGTAAGGAAGAGCCAGTGGATGTGGTGTATCTGGACTTTCAAAAAGCCTTTGACAAGGTCCCACACAAGAGATTAGTGTGCAAAATTAGAGTACATGGTATTGGGGGTAGGGTATTGTCATGGATAGAGAACTGGTTGGCAGACAGTAAGCAAAGAGTAGGAATTAATGGGTCCTTTTCAGAATGGCAGGCAGTGACTAGTGGGGTGCCACAAGGCTCGGTGCTGGGACCCCAGTTATTTACAATATATATTAATGATTTAGACAAGGGAATTTAATGTGACAGTTCCAGGTTTGCGGATGACACAAAGCTGGGTGGCAGTGTGGGCTACGATGAGGATGCTATGAGGCTGCAGGGTGACTTGGATAGGTTGGGTGAGTGGGCAGAAGCATGGCAGATGTAGTACAATGTGGATAAAAATGAGGTTATCCACTTTGGTGCCAAGAACAGAAAGGCAGATTATTATCTGAATGGTGCCAGATTAGGAAAAGGGGAGGTGCAACGAGACCTGGGTGTGCTTGTACATCAGTCACTGAAAGCAAGCATGCATGTACAGCAGGCAGTGAAGAAAGTTAATGGCATGTTGGCTTTCATTGCGAGAGGATTTGATTTTAGGAGCAAGAAGGTCCTACTGCAGTTGTACAGGGCCTGATGAGTATTGCACCGCACCTGGAGTATTTTGTGCAATTTTGGTCTCCTAATTTGAGGAAGGACATTATTGCTCTTGAGGGAGTGCAGCGTAGGTTCACCAGGTTAATTTCTGGGATGGCGGGACTGACGTATGATGAAAGAACGGGTCGACAGGGCTTGTATTCACTGGAATTTAGGATGAGGAGTTTTTATAGAAACATATAAAATTCTTAAATGATTAGACAGGCTAGATGCAGGAAAAATGTTCCCGGTGTTGGGGGAGTCCAGAATCAAGAGTCAAAGTTTAACAATAAGCGATAGGCAATTTAGGACTGAGATAAGGAAAAAAACAGAGAATTGTGAATCTATGGAATTCTCTGCCACAGAAGGCAGTGGATGCCAATTCAATGGATGTTTTCAAGAGAGTTAGATCTAGCTCTTGGGGCTAAAGGAATCAAGGGATAGAGGGAAAAAGCAGGAACGGGGTGCTGATTTTAGATGATCAGCCATGATCATATTGAATAGTGGTGCTGGCTCGAAGGGTCGAATGCCCTATTCTTGCACCTATATTTCTATGTTTCTATGTTTGCTAATGATACAAAAGTGAGTGGTTTTGCAGATAGGGATGATGGTTTTGAAAGATTGCAGCAGGATCCAGATGGATTGGCCAGATGGACGGATGAATGGTTGATGGAATTTTATACAGAGAAGTGTGAGGTGTTGCATTTTGGGAAGTCTACCAAGGGCAGAACCTACACAGTAAAAGGTAGGCCTCTGGGGAATGTTGTAGAACAGAAGGATATAGGAGTGCAGGTGCATGGTTCCTTGAAGGTCGTCGCATGTAGATAAGGTGATCAAAAAGGCTTTTGGCACATTGGCCTTCATTAGTCAGACTATTGAGTATGGAAGTTGAGTCATGTTGCAGTTGTACAAGACGTTGGTGAGACTGCATTTAGAATATTATGTTCAGTTCTGGGCACCATGTTATTGGAAAGATTTTGTCACGCTTGAAAGGTTTCAGAAATTATTTACGAGGATGTTGCCAGGACTAGAGGGTGTGAGCTATAGGGAGAGGTTGAGTAAGCTGGGTCTCTATTCCTTGGAACACAGGAAGATGAGGGGTGATCTTATAGAGGTGAACAAAATCATGAGAGGAATAGATTGGGTAAATCCACAGTCTCTTGCCCAGTGTAGGGGAATTAAGGACCAGAGGACATAGGTTCAAGATGAAGGGGAAAATATTTAATAGGAATCCGAGGGGTAACTTTTTCACACAAAGGGTGGTGGATGTATGGAACAAGCTGCCAAAGGAGGTAGTTGAGGCTGGGACTATTCCATCGTTTAAGAAACAGTTCGACAGGTACATGGATAGGACAGGTTTGGGAGGATATGGACCAAAGATATGGACCAAGGTGGTACTAGTGTAGCTGGGACATTGTTGGACGGTGTGGGCAGGTTGGGCCGATGGGCCTGTTTCCACACTATATCACACTATGACATATGGATAAATGTAATGCAATTTAAAATCCACCCATATGTCTCTTTCAATGTACATGTAGGATTTGTAGATAGACACAAAAATGTGTAGTAGCTCAGCGGGACAGGCAGCATCTCTGGAGAGAAGGAATGGGTGATGTTTCGGGTCGAGGCACTTCTTCAGACTAGTTAGGGATAAGGGAAACTAGAGATATAGATGGTGATGTATAGAGATCAAGAACAATGAATGAAAGATATGCAAAAAAAGTAACGCTGATAAAGGAAGCAGGCCATTTTTAGTTGTTTGTAGGGTGAAAACAAGAAGTTAGTGTGACTGGTGGGGGAGGGATAGGAAGAGAGGGAATGCCAGGGCTACCTGAAGTTAGATAAATCAATATTCATACCACTAGGCTGTAAGCTGCCAAAGCAAAATATGAGATGCTGTTCCTCCAATTTGCGTTAAGCCTCACTCTGACAATGGAGGAGACTGAGGACAGAAAGGTCTGTGTGGGAATGGAAGGAGAAATAAAGTGTTTAGCAACAGGGAGATCAGGTAAGTTCAGGCGGACTGAGCGAAGGTGTTCAGAGGAACGATCGCTCAGTCTATGTTTGGTCTCGCCGATGTATAAGAGTCCACATCTTGAACAACGGATACAGTAAATGAGGTTGGAGGAGGTCAAGTGAACCTCTGCCAAACCTGAAAGGACTGTCAGGGTCCCTGGACAGAGTCAAGGGAGGAGGTATAGGGACAGGTGTTGCATCCTCTGTGAAGGTACCT
Source organism: Okamejei kenojei (assembly GCA_035221665.1). Lineage (NCBI taxonomy): Eukaryota > Metazoa > Chordata > Chondrichthyes > Rajiformes > Rajidae > Okamejei > Okamejei kenojei. The sequence continues at coordinate 139,522,138 of CM069131.1, read as the reverse complement.
GGGGAGGGGGTGGTTTTGGTGGGAAGGGATGAGTTAACCAAAGAGTTGCGGAGGGAACGGTCACTGCGGAAGACGGAAAGGGGTGGAGATGGGAAAATGTACATGGTGGTGGGATCCCGTTGGAGGTGGCAGAAATTTTGGAGGGTTATGCGTTATATGCGATGGCTGAAGGGGTGAAAGGTAAGGACTAGGGGGACTCTGTCTCTTACTGCGACTAGATGGAGGGGGAGCAAGGGCAGAGCTGCTGGGTAACGAGGAGACACGAGTGAGGGCCTCATCTATGATGGGAGAAGGGAACCTACATTCCCTGAATAATGATCTCAGATGTCCTAATATGGAACACCTCATCTTGGGCGCAGTTACGGCGTAGATGGAGGAATTGGGAGTAGGGGATAGAGTATTTGCAGGAAGCAGGGTGGGAAGAAGTGTAGTCAAGATAGTTGTGGAAGTCACTGGGTTTGTAATAGACGTCAGTCGATAGTCTTTTTCTTGTGATGGACACTGTGAGATTAAGAAAGGGGAGGGAGGTGTCGGAGATGGTCCAAGTAAATTTGAGTGCAGGATGGAAATTGGTGGTGAAGTCGATGAAGTCCATGAGTTCTGCATGGGTGCAGGAGGTAGCACCAATGCAGTTGTCGATGTAACAGAGATATTTGGGGATAGGGCCAGTGTACGTCTGGAACAGGGATTGTTCAACGTACCCTACAAAGAGGCAGGCATAGCTGTGGCCCATACGGATTTATACATCTCTGATACGCTGATAAATGTTTCAATGCCCTTTGGAAATATTGATTCAAATAGTTTCCATCCACATCACTCTCTTCACAGACAAATCAAATTTAGCCATTAATCGTGCAAAGATCCTCCAAAAGTCATCAACATCTGCAACAAATCATGTCCAGCAGAATGCACACATTTTATTGATTTCAGCTGCAATTGCATACCAAAACTGAAAGATGGGCAAAGACTATAAATGTAATGAACAAAATTAAAACTCACCACAGAGAGATGGTTTAAGGCCTCTAGTTCAGCTTCCACCATCTCCAGCTGCCGATACACCATCGCAGCATGATACAATGCAGGGAAGCACTGGATGTCTGCCTGGAGTGCCCACCGAAAATACTGCAATCCAGTTTGTGGTTTGCCCTAAAACAAATTCAAAAACACACACACACACACACATCTTTGGCATTAAATGTAATATTTTAGAAAATCCTATCTTTATATTTAAAACAATGCCAACCACATCCCAAACAAGTTTAATTTAAATTTTACTATACAAATACTCTGGCTGATATTGTGTTCAATATATGGCTGATATTATGTTCAATACAATCTTTATAAGTAAATTATAAATGCTACTGACACTTTTGAAAAAGATAGACAGCTGGAATCTAAAAAAAAATATTCAATCTAATTTCATAACAGCGATGCCAGGAGTGAGGAAATTACTAAAAGTGGAATGCAAATATGCATAATGCAAATGACCTGGTCCACAACTCTAATTTCATATCCTGTGTAGCCATAATTAGCATTCAAACATGACAGAGTGACATGACCAAGAGCAAGCCACCACCAAAGCAAAGAATACCTCAGGCCATTTTGAAATCCACATTTATTTAGCAAAATTATCCTTTTGATCCACTAGCAAACTATGTTCATAAACTGTTATAGGATTTTGGTTAGGCCACATTTGAAATATTGTGTACAGTTCTGTTCGCCCCATTACAGATTGGATGTCAAAGCTTTAGAAAGGGTGCAGAGGAGGTTTACCAGATTGATGCCTGGATTAGGGGCATTAGCACAGAGAGAGGTTGGAGAGACCTTTTGTTTGACGGATTGATTTCTCTAGAGAAATACAGTAAACGTCAGTTATTACAAACTTCTTTATAAGGGATATTGGTTATAGCAGCCGACGGCACCAACCCCAGCCAGCACCACCTTCAACACCCACTTCCAGGCCAGGAGGCTGACGCCATCCCCAGCCCGCAATGTTTCCCCAGCCACTTCCAGGCCGGACTACTGACCATTACCGCTAGGCCTGGCTGCCTATGCCGGTCTGTACCACCTCCCCAGCTGCTTCGAGGCTGGACCTAATGCCACCACCACCGGCCCACTCACCCCTCAGCAGCTTCTAGGCCGTCTCTACCACAGACCCTTACCTCCACCCCGGATGCCCGCGAACCATGACCACTGATTCCTCCGATCCTCACCTCTCCCTCGACCACTCGCAGGAAGGGGTAGTTATCTCACCTGGATTCCAGGCCCAGTTCCAGACTGAGAGGCTAAACAATGATACTCTATTATTAGGCAATCCCTTAATTTTACTGCGGACAATTGGTAATAACGGACAGTACCCCCTCATGGTCCGTTCTAACACGAGTTTACTGTATAGAAAATTATGATAAGCATAGATTGGGTAGACAGTCAGAATATTTTTTACCAGGATGGAAAAATCCAATATTAGAGGGCATCACTTTAAGGTGAGGAGGCAAAATTTCAAGGAGATGTGCCAGACAAGTTTTTTTTTTTTTACAGAGGATGGTGAGGGCCTGGGGGTTCAAGTTCCATGTTCAAGTTACATTTATTGTCACATGCAGTGAGATTTGAATTACCATACAGCCACGAATAAAAATAACTCAATACACAATAGAATTTAATATGAACATCCCCACCCTGCGAAATCAATGTTTCCCACTGGTGGTACAAGAAGAAAGGTTAGTACCATTTAAAAGACTTTTGGATAGGCATATGGATATGCAGGAAATGGAGGGATGTGGGTTATGTGCAGGTAGATAAGTGATAACTTGGCAGCATGTTCAGCACAGACAACATAGGCTGAAGGGCCTGTTCTTGTGCTTTATTGCTCCATGTACTATGATATATCCTTTGATCTATAATTTGAACGATTTTGCTTAATATTACAAATGCACCAGTACGGAACTGCCATCTTGTCACCTAAACAGGTTAACTGAGTGCACATTTTATATTTCGATACACAGGAATTGTTTTTCAATCATGTTTCCATATATAAACAACATTTAAACAATGTTTAAATGTAAACAATTGTCATTTATCAAAATTAATTTGCAGTTTCCATTTATATTATCAAATGTTTTCTTTCACACACAATTTAAAAAATAATTCTGGTTAAGTACAATGCAACTTAATTTTGATTTTGTCTACCGTTTGTACTGAACTGTAGCCGATCAGTGTATAGATCTCTGCCAGAATTCTCTTGGAGCAAAGTCCCTCAGCTGCCAGCTGCAGGATATCAATGGCTTCCAGATAATGACCTTGTTCTACTTTACGAAACCCTATTAAGGACACGAAAGATAATCTTCACTTATTTGCATTAAAAACATCAAGCAGTTCATAAAACCAGCTCATTCAAGTTTCATATCAACAGTAACTATGAATGCTTCAAATTAACTTATCTACATTGATGGAACAGTCACTGAACCACTTTAGCAAATATCAGTATCACATTTTTTCAGGCCAAGGATATTATTAACTAAGAGAATTTGTTTAGGTTTAGGTTTGTTATTGTCACATTTACTGAGGTACAGCGAAAAGCTTTGTTTTGCATGTAAACAAACAGATCAGATGTTCCAAACATAAATACAATCAAGTCAAACTCAAGTACATTAGATGGAGCAAAGGGGAAGATATAGATTGCAGAATATGGTTCCCAGCATTGCAGTGCATCAGCTCCATAGACAATGTGCAATGTCTGCAATAGGGGAGAGGTGAATTGGACAATATATTCGCTTATGGAATGACCTTTCAGAAGGCTGAAACAGAGGTGAAGAACCTGTTACTGAGTTTGGTGGTGTGTACTTTCGAGCTCCTGTACCTTCTACCTGACGGGAGCAGGGAAAGTAAGGAACGACAGGAATGGAACCCGTCAATGATTTTGTTGCCTGCTTTTCTGAGGCAGCATGCGGAATCAATGATGGGAAGGCTGGTCTGTGTGATGGACTGGGCTACATCTACAACGTTGCATTTCTTGCAGTCTTGGGCAGACCCTGTCCCAAACCAAGCTGTGATGCAACTCGACAGCAAGCTTTCGATAGTGCATTTGTAGATGTTTGTAAGAGTTACTTGAGACATGGCAATTTTTTCTCAGCATCCTCAGGAAGTAGCGGCAATGGTGTGCCTTCTTGGCTGTCGCTTCAAGGTGCTCGGCCAAAAAAGATTATCGGTAATTTTAACGACAAGGAACTTGAAGCTCTCAACCATTTCCACTTCCACACCATTAGGGCAGATTGGGGCATGTTCCTGAAGACAATAACCAACTACTTTGCCTTGCTGTATACTTGAACAGGTGCATGTACAGGAAAAGGTTTACAGAGAATGGGCCAAACGCAGGCTGGTGGGACAAGTGTAGATGGGGCATGTTGGTCGGTGTGGGCAATTTGGGCCAAAGGACCTATTTCCGTGCTATATGATTCTACGATCCTATATCTCAGTCGGGACTCCTGTAATTTCTTCACTCTATTTCTCACAGTGTCCTTGGATATATCCGATTAGGCCTGGGAGATTATCTATCTTCATGTGCCTTAGGATGCCCAGCACCTCAACTGTGATACAGACTGTCCTCGTGATATCACCATTAACTTTCTCAAGTTTCCTAGTCTTCAAATCTTTTGCCACAATAAAAACAGCAGAGAAATAAATATTCATTGAGGACATTGCCCAACCTCTTTTATTTCTGAGACGTCCTATTCCGTCTCTAATTACTCTTTTCCCCTTGCAAAATCTCTTTGGATTCTCCTTAATCTTCTCTGCCAGAGCTAACTCGTGTACCTTTGTGCTCTCTTGACTACCCGCTTAAGTATGCTCCTCAATACCTCAACTCCTCCAAAGATACATTTGATCCCAGCTGACACAGGCCTCCTTTTTCTTGATCAGAGCTCAAATAATCTCATAGAAACATAGAAAATAGGTGCAGGAGTAAGCCATTCAGCCCTTCGAGCCTGCACCGCCATTCAATATGATCATGGCTGATCATCCAACTCAGTATCCTGTACCTGCCTTCTCGCCATACACCCTTATCCCTTTAGCCACAAGGGCCACATCTAACTCCCTCTTAAATATAGCCAATGAACTGGCCTCAACTACCGTCTGTGGCAGAGAATTCCACAGATTCACCACTCTCTGTGTGAAAAATGTTTTTCTCATCTCAGTCCATCAACCCAACTGCATTGCCCTTCACTCTAACAGGGACCTGCATATCTTGAACTCTCACTAATGGACTTTTGAAACCATCCCACTTTCCAATGCAAAATGTATTTGCACATGTACACACACAGCGCCATGTTCCAAGTCATCATTAATAATATTTCCTTAAGAGGTAGCAGGCCATATTGCCCAGGTGCAATTCCGTCAAACATATTTCCACAAATATTTTCCCGTAAATTATTCACTTCCACCTTGATTCTCCTACTGCCCACCTACATTAGGCATTATTTATAAGATCATTTAACCCACCAGTCAGAAGACTTTTGGGACATGGGAGGAAGCCAAAACGCTTTTACAAACTTGGGAAGAATGTACAAAGACCACAGTGATAGCACCAAGGTCAGGATGGAACGTGGGCCACTGAGGCTGTGAAGCAGCAACTCTCTCTGGTGCACAATATCTGAGGCAGTGCTTTGTGCTGTTGCTTCACAGTTGTAGGGACCGGGATTTGATCTTAATCTCAGATGCCGTTAACATTCTCTGCATGAGTTTCCTCTGAGTGCTCCAGTTTCCTCACACCCAAAGTGTGACTACTGCAAATTACCTTGTTTTTAGTTTTTTTTAAAGATGAATTTATCGGCAGGAGAATAAGGTTGAGGAGCAATAATGGGACTAACGGAGAACCAGTGGATGTGGTATATCTGGACTTCCAGAAGGCTTTCGACAAGGTCCCACATAAGAGATTAGTATACAAACTTAAAGCATACGGTATTAGGGGTTCAGTATTGATGTGGATAGAGAACTGGCTGGCAAACAGGAAGCAAAGAGTAGGAGTAAACGGGTCCTTTTCACAATGGCAGGCAGTAACTAGTGGGGTACCGCAGGGCTCAGTGCTGGGACCCCAGCTATTTACAATATATATTAATGATCTGGATGAGGGAATTGAAGGCAATATCTCCAAGTTTGCGGATGACACTAAGCTGGGGGGCAGTGTTCGATGTGAGGAGGATGCTAGGAGACTGCAAGGTGACTTGGATAGGCTGGGTGAGTGGGCAAATGTTTGGCAGATGCAGTATAATGTGGATAAATGTGAGGTTATCCACTTTGGTGGCAAAAACAGGAAAGCAGACTATTATTTAAATGGTGGCCGATTAGGAAAAGGGGAGATGCAGCGAGACCTGGGTGTCATGGTACACCAGTCATTGAAAGTAGGCATGCAGGTGCAGCAGGCAGTGAAAAAAGCGAATGGTATGTTAGCTTTCATAGCAAAAGGATTTGAGTACAGGAGCAGGGAGGTTCTACCAGTTGTACAGGGTCTTGGTGAGACCACACCTGGAGTATTGCGTGCAGTTTTGGTCTCCAAATCTGAGGAAGGACATTATTGCCATAGAGGGAGTGCAGAGAAGGTTCACCAGACTGATTCCTGGGATGTCAGGACTGTCTTATGAAGAAAGACTGGATAGACTCGGTTTATACTCTCTGGAATTTAGGAGATTAAGAGGGGATCTTATAGAAACTTACAAAATTCTTAAGGGGTTGGACAGGCTAGATGCAGGAAGATTGTTCCCGATGTTGGGGAAGTCCAGGACAAGGGGTCACAGCTTAAGGATAAGGGGGAAATCCTTTAAGACCGAGATGAGAAAGACTTTTTTCACACAGAGAGTGGTGAGTCTCTGGAACTCTCTGCCACAGAGGGTAGTTGAGGCCAGTTCATTGGCTATATTTAAGAGTGAGTTGGATGTGGCCCTTGTGGCTAAGGGGATCAGAGGGTATGGAGAGAAGGCAGGTACGGGATACTGAGTTGGATGATCAGCCATGATCATATTTGAATGGCGGTGCAGGCTCGAAGGGCTGAATGGCCTACTCCTGCACCTAATTTCTATGTTTCTATGTTTCTATGTTTCTAACAAGATTGATCCCTGGAGCTAGCTTGGTCCAGATATGTCTTTCTGTGGTGCAACAAGCAATGAAATTCATTCACCGAAGCATTAACAAACCTGGCACAAAATATCCATAGGACAAACCAAACATCTACCTGTTGCACAATTCTGCTCCATTTTCTGCAATAAACACAACGAGATCCTGAAAAAAAATGGATGACTTTCCCTGTCGTGAGGGCCATCTCTCAAAGATTACACCACAAACATCCCGCTCTAAGCCAACGTCCCAAGCATCGAGACCATGACCAGGCTCACTCAGCTCTGAAGGGCTGGCTACATAATCCACATACCACGTCCCAAATCAGGCACTCTGCACCAAGCTCGATCAGAGAAAGACTCGATGGGCCTCGAATAGCCTAATTCTGCTCTTATGCCTCATGATCCAAGAGAATCCCAGGAGAGCAAAGAAAACAATATATGGCTCCTCTCAAAACTTCCATGGGAAATCTTACATTCTCATTACTGAAACTTTATGACACAGGTGATCCTTTGGTCTTCAAGCCCAAGGCGTTTTAATGCATTTACCACACTGAATTCCACCTCCTAGCACTTGGTTCACAGCCCTTGAATAGTACTTTTAAAATATAACAAGAGTTTGTGTCTCAACCACCCTTTCAGAGTGTGGGTTCCAGACCCTTTCCACCCTCTGGGGAAACAAAACTGGTTCTGATGAAAGAGTTAGTGTCTCAGGATAATGGTTTATTTCTCTCTTCACTGATGCTACCCGGCCTGCTGATATTACTTTGATTATTGTCTTCCCTTTTTAAAACCCTCGCATGCATCTATCACTCTCCAAGATATACAACACATTAACTATGCAAGCCTTTGTCATTCCTGGGTCAAAATCATGTTCTCGCCACCTTAAAAGCACCGTGCGAATGCTTTCACATCATGCATTGCAGATATCCTTGAAGGTTATTCATAATCTGTTCTAATGATAAATTATGGATGGTTAATAAAAGCTGGCCTTGTCAGTAATTCCCATATCTCATGAATGAATTATAACAAAAAAAGTCAATTTATCTTCAAGACCAGGTAGTATTCAAGAATGGATTTTCTTCGGCATTCCCTGATCTGGATAATTTGGCAATCAAATAGCAGAAATTGATAGACTTGAATTAGAACAGAAACAGCCCCCATTCCCCCCGACCCTCCTCTACAATCAGTCTGCAGAAGGGTCCTGAACCAAAAGGTCACCCATCCATGTCTCCAGAGATGCTGCCTGACTGAGTTACTCCGGCACTTTGTTTCCTCTTTTGTAATCCAGCTTCTGCAGTTCCCCGTTTCAACATTTCAGCAGAATGGGTCAAATCTTTTGTGACCACTGCCACCTTGTGCCCAGATTGTTGACTACATGTTCATGTAATGCAGTCTTTCTATTGCATTAGTCTAGGTGTTATTTTTCACAGGAGCTCACTGTAATGTGAATAGTTTCAATTAAGAGATACAACAAGTTACTTTGTGGGAAATTTCTCAAAAGCACATTGCAAAAGTAAAACATGTATTAAGCAGTTTGCTGAACACATTTGTAAGTACATGCATTAACTATTCATTTGAAAGAATGACACTGGCCAGACTTCACGGAACACAATGGCTTGTTCCCTTTATCACCGATACTTTTTTGAATATCTTTCACTCATTTTTCCTTATCTCTCCACATCACCGTCTATATCTCTCGTTTCCCTGATCCCTGACCAGTCTGAAGAAGGGTCTCGACCCGAAACGTCGCCTATCTCCTTCGCTCCTTAGATGCTGCTGCACCCGCTGAGTTTCTCCAGCTTTTTGTGTACCCTTCACGGAACAGAAGTTCTGACTGACTTAATATCTCTAGCCCACTCATAGTAAAATACAGATAAAATAATTATTTTATGGAAAACAGTTCTAAAAATTCATTTATATTATAAAACATAGTGCTTTTCAAGATAAAAACATTCTAAATGCTTATGGTAAAGAACATGAATAGGTTCATAGTCCACAGTATTATTACCTGAAAATTATCAGGTGAATCGTCAAACAATCTCCAAATTTGGGCCAATCATCATAGACAAACGGACATAGTGCCAGAGTAACTCAGCAGGAACCCAGCATCCCTGGAGAACATGAATTGGCAGCGTTTCGGGTCAAGACCCTTCTTCAGACTGGAGAATACCAGTCTATGAGACCGTCTCTCAATGGCAGTCCGAAGAAGGGTCTCGACCCAAAGTAAGACTTATCCATGTTCTCCAGAGATACTGCCTGACCCGAGTTACTGCAGCACATTGCCGCTCTATTGATTGCTGTTTCCATACTGTAATGTTATATAAAATGTAATGTCCGAAACAGCAATACTCATCAAATAATTAAACACTACATGAAGCAACATATTTTCACATACACAATCTATCAACCAGGTTTTCAAATTGGATCATTTGGATAGTCTTGTACCTCGCAAAAATGTAGCACAGGTGTACATCAACTTTCCTATAGTGCTGAGACTCTGCACCAACAGAAGATGACTTCCACTGCTATCTTTCAATAGGTTACCGGTTTTAATGCATTGCCACAAATCATCATGCTGTATATTCACATCAGAGACCGAGGAGCTCTGAAACACACAAACACAAAGAAAAGAAATAGCATTCGTTTAAAAAAATCTTTATGGTATTACGGAACTATTTCAGAAACTATACTATTATTAAATCTACAGTTCATGGACTACTTTTGTTTTGAACAATATTTGGATAAGTATGTTTCATCAGGTTTCATATATATTTTAGTTATTTAAGAGTCAAGATAGTTTAAATTGTCATATGTACTGAAACAGAACAATGTTACAGTGCAGCAGATTTGTAAACACAGTACTCAATAAATAACATCATAAACAAACAAAATAAATGCAGTAAACAAACTCAACTAATATTGTGCAAAGCAAAGTCTGAAGTCCCTAGTACAGCCAAGACAGTTCATAATTTGAAATTTAGTTGGAGTTCGTGGTGTTCAAAAGCCTGATGGTTGTTGGGAAGAAGCTGGGAAGATCCTGAATCACAGTTTTCAGACTCATACCTATGGAACAGCTTTGTAAAATATTGTGCCTTGTGATTAACTGAGCAAAGTCAGCTCCAGTAATAGAATGATGAATTTGGCTGAATCAAAGATAAATAATTGTTTGAAATCTGCATGATATTTGAATCAAGTTCATCCTTCAGTATGACATGTGTCAATTTTCAGCTGGCCAGGTGAATCGTCAAACAATCTCCAAATCTCCAGGTTCTCCATCTGAAATTTTAACTCCGTGTCTCCAATAATGCTGCCTGACCGATGTTTCCAGCATATTATTTTATGCCATGGATCCAATTATCTTCCTTGATATAATGAGTATAGAAGTTGGGAGGTTACATTGCAGTTGTATAAGATGATGATGAGGCCGCATTTAGAGTATAGTGTTCAGTTTTGGGCACCATGTTATTGGAAAGATGTTGCCAAGCAGGAAAGGATGCAGTGAAATGTTGCCAGGACTAGAGGGTCTGAGCTAAAGCGAGAGGTTGAGCAGGCTAGGACTATTCCTTGGAGCACAGGAGTATGACAGGTGATCTTAGAGAGGTATACAAAATCATGAGAGGAATAGTTCACGGAGTCGGAATCTCTTGCCCAGAATAAGGGAATTGAAAACCAGAGGACATAAATTTAAGATGAAGGGGAAAAGATTTAATACCCATCTGAGGGGTATGTTTTTCCACACAAAGGGTGGTAGGTATATGTGCCTGCTGCCAGAGGAGGTAGTTGAGGCAAGTACTCTTGCAACATTTAAGAAACATTTAGACAGCTACATGGATATGACAGGTTTACAGAGATACGGGCCAAATGCAGGCAGGTTGGGACATGTTGGCTGGTGTGGGTAAGTTGGGCTTAAGGGCCTGTTTCCACACCATACGACTGTATGACTCTAGAATGAACAAAGAAACCTGAACCACCATAATAGGCAATGAATTATGCAATGACAAAGTAATAAATCTCTCTCTGCCTAGCCATACTTACTCTCTCTCTTAACATATGCAGCACAACCTCAACATCCTCCAGCTGATTTCTAGACAGCCATAGCAGGCATTGAAGGTATATCAGCTGATCAACTGTCTGAATAAAAGTTGGGTCACTGATGCTCCGAAACGTCATTTCCCATAATTTCAAGATGCCTCGTTCATCAAAATGTTTACCATACGCTTCTAATCCTGTTTCAAAAAAATTGGAAAGATACATGAAGACAGTAATTTTACAGGTCTTAAATGTAAAGCTGAAAGGCCAAAACACACTACGGCCAGACAGACAATTGGTTTTATTAACATTGGTTATCATACAATTAAAAAAAGAATTTAACATGAGCAGCAATTATAAAGAATAACAGTGAATTTCGTTGTCACTGCAAAGAATGCATGCTCCACTAAGAGATATCCTTTATTTACTTGGGTGAACACAAGCTGCTCTAATGAAAAGAAGCAGCTTGGATGAAATAAAAGGACAAGAGTCTTAACAGCTTTTGTTTTTTTATGACATGAAAAAGACCCAAAAGGTACATTTTATGTTCTCTGGTACATAAATTTCACATTTTATGCAAGTTCTATTTCTAAAATGGCGGCCATACTTCTCTATAGTGCATTAGCAGAAGCCACAGAAGGTTGTGGAGGCCGTCAATTGATATTTTTACAGCAGAGATAGATAGATTCTTGATTAGTGCAGGTGTCAGAGGTTATGGGGAGAAGGCAGAAGAATGGGGTTGAGAGGGAGAGATAGATCAGCCATGATTGAATGGCGGAGTAGTTTTGATGGGCCGAATAGCCTAATTCTGCTCCTGTCACTTATGAACTTATGATTTCAAAACCAACTGCATGCACATGAATCTTTTTTTAATATCCTGAGGTTGTGAATGCATTCTTCTCAGCCACAAGTTCAGTTCAATTTAGTTTATTGTCACGTGTACCGAGGTACAGTGAAAAGCTTTTGTTGCTTACTGACCAACCAGCGGAAAGACAATGCATGATTACAATTAAGCCAATCACCGTGTGCAGACAAATGATAAGGGAATAACATTTAGTGCAAGGTAAAGCCAGTAAAGACCGATCAAAGATAGTCTGTCCGATAGTAGTTCAGGACCGCTCTCTGGTTGCGGTCGGATGGTTCAGTTGCCTGACAACAGCTGGGAGGAAATCTGGAATTTCCTGAACCTGGAGGTATACTTTTTCACACTTCTATACCTTTTGCCCCATATGCGAGATGGGAGAAAAGGGAGTGGCCAGGGTGAGATTCGTCCTTGATTATGCTGCTGGCCTTTGCTGAGGCAACTTGAGGTATAAAAAGAGTCAATGGAAGGGACGTTGGTTTGTGCGATGGTCTGGGCTGCGTCCATAATTTGCTGCATTTTCTTGCGGTCTTGGATGGAGCTGTTCCCAAATCAAGCTGGCATGCATCACAATAAAATGCATCTGTAGAAGTTGGTGAGGGTTGTTGGGGACATTCCAAACTTCCTACGCTTATTTAGGAAGTAGAGGCTTCACACAAAATGCATAAAATGTGGCTTAAGGTGCAAAGAAAAGGTGGCAATTTGCATGGCACTAAAGAATCTATTTGAATATTGAAGTATTAGTATTTTGTGGGTTAAGTGCCACTAGACTTATTTATTTCAACAGTGTGCATCTGCTATTCAAATACATAATCTCCATCAGAATACATAAATGTTTTGTCAAAGAAAGCCTCCCATCTCATTTAGAAATAAGGTAACCTGAAGTAAGAATGAAGAAATATTCTGCAACCAGCTCACTTTACAGGTTAGGGAGGGAGCAAACTATAAAAATGGCAGTTATAACGAACACACAAGTCCTGGAGGTTTGTAACTTACCTCGGGTAAAACCCTTCAGCAATAATGAGTCATCATTACAAACAACATCAGATAAACTGATGTTTAAGACAATGGCATTGTACAGAACTGTCAGTTCCAGGGGAATGCTGGGGACAGTTGGGGGCAATCCTGCAGAAAGACAGCGAGGATTAGAATGCACTCTATTGCAAGGCAAGGTTTCCCAACTAATGACCAATGCTAACAATAAAGCAGGCTGCAAAGTGTATTGCCTAAAAAAAAATTCCGTAACACTTGGATCCAGGATGTCAGATAAAAATGCTGGAGAAACTCAGCGGGTGAAGTAGCATCTATGGAACAAAGGAATTGGTGACGTTTCGGGTCAGTTCTTCAGATTTGTCATGTCATGTGTTTTACATACCACTCTTCCAATATGTTCTACCACTCTTGAAGATTTATGCACAATCAGGTCCCTCTGATCTTACACACCCTTAAGAATAATGCCATTTGATCAATGGTATTTCTCTATGGTACTAAATTTCATCTGCCGTCTGTTTGACTTTTCTAATACTATTACCTCCTGCACTGTTACACTTATCCTCACTATTTACCTAATCAAGGATTTTGAAACTCTGTAGCTCCACTACAGTACAATACTTTCTGACAAGGTGGATTTTAAATGTTAGAAAATAGTGAGTTGGATTTGAACTTAAATTGTTTCTGTATTTGGCTGCACATTTACGCAGACAGCCAAGATCTTGAGATATTACCATGCTGCATATTCTGTAGGGGGCCAATGGGGAAAATGCTTAGTCACAGTCATGGGTGTAAAGAAAGTAGAGCAGGGGGCTGAGCACACTGGTGCTCATGTGTTAATGGTCAAAGAGGCGATGATCTTGTTTTACAATTTGCACAGATTGAGGTCTGCTGCTGAGGATGATCCAGTTGCAAAGGGAGATATAGAGGCCCAGGACTTGGGGAATTTGTACATTCTGCCTGTGACCATATGGGTTTCCTCCAGCTGCTCTGGTTTGTATGGATTTGTAGGTTAATTGGGTTCTGTAAGTTGCCCCACGTGTGTAAGGAGTGAAGAATGTTTTATTGACATATGTCCCAAAACAGAACAATGAAATTCTTACTTGCAACGGCACAATAGTGTATTCTGTAAACACAATAAACAATAAAAAATAAGTTCAGTGAATGTGTATATAATCTGCTCTTGTGGTGAAGGAGGTGACAACACAGACAAGTTGAATGGCTTGATCCGAATTATGATACCAATATAATTAAACCAAATACGAGCATCAGTACCTTGAATCTTCTCCAGCAGTTTGATGAAATAAACAAAGTTCTGGCGCAAGATGTCTGTCAACTTTGCAGTATTGGTAGAAATATTCTGGAGGAGATAATATATATTAGATATTGTACATACAGCACTGTGAGCTGGAAAGTAAATAAACTAAAACCTGTGAACGAAGAGATGGAGGAGGGTTATTTGCATGAGGAAAGATTATCTAAAATGGGGCAACGCTCTCAAAATCTTACAAAGTTGGGCGAACTGCTGAGAACAGAGACAAGGAGAAATGTCAATAGACAATAGGTGCAGGAGTAGGCCATTCGGCCCTTTGAGCCAGCACCACCATTCAATGTGATCATGGCTAATCATCCCCAATCAGTAACCCGTTCCTGCCTTCTCCCCATATCATATAACCATATAACAATTACAGCACGGAAACAGGCCCTCTCGGCCCTTCCAGTCCGTGCCGACCATTTGTTTTCCCCTAGTCCCATCTACCTGCACTCAGACCATACCCCTCCATTCCCTTCACGTCCATATACCTATCCACTTTACTCTTAAATGTTAAAATCGATCCTGCCTCCACCACTTCTGCTGGAAGCTCATTGCACACAGCCACCACCCTCTGAGTAAAGAAGTTCCCCCTCACGTTAACCCCGAAACTTCTGTCCCTTAATTCTCATGTCATGCCCTCTTGTTTGAATCTTCCTACCCTCAATGGGAAAAACGTATCCACGTTAACTTTGTCTATCCCTTTCATCATTTTAAAGACCTCAATCAAGTCCCCCCTTAACCTTCTGCACTCCCAAAGAATAAAGACCTAACTTGTTCAACCTTTCTCTGTAACATAATTGCTGGAACCCTGGCAACATTCTAGTAAATCTCCTCTGTACTCTCTCTATTTTGTTGACATCCTTCCTATAACTAGACGACCAAAATTGTACACCATACTCCAGAATTGGTCTTACCAATGCCTTGTACAATTTTAACATTACTTCCCTACTCCTATATTCAATGCTCTGATTTATAAAGGCCAGCACACCAAAGGCTTTCTTTACCATCCTATCTACATGCGATTCCACCTTCAGGGAACTATGCACAGTTATTCCTAGATCCCTCTGTTCCACAGCATTCCTCAATTCCCTACCATTTACCATGTACATCCTATTTTGATTTGTCCTGCCAAGATGTAGCACGTCATACTTAACAGCATTAAACTCCATCTGCCATCTTTCAGCCCACTTTTCCAAATGGCCCAAATCTCTCTGTAGACTTTGAAAATCTACTTCATTATCCACAACACCACCTATCTTAGTATCATCTGCATACTTACTTATCCAATTTTCCACCCCATCATCCAGATCATTGATGTACATGACAAACAACAGTGGACCCAACGCAGTTCCCTGAGGCACCCCACTGGTCACCGGCTTCCAACCTGACAAACAGCCATCCACCATTACTCTCTGACATCTCCCATTCAGCCACTGTTGAATCCATCTTGCTACTCCGCCATTAACACCCAAAGATTGAACCTTCTTAACCAACCTTCCATGGGGAACCCTGTCAAAGGCCTTACTGAAATCCATATAGACAACATCCACTGCTTTACCCTCATCAATTTCCCTAGTTACCGCTTCAAAAAATTCAAGAAGGTTTGTCAAACATGACCTTCCAGACACAAATCCATGTTGACTGTTCCTGATCAGACCCTGTTTATCCAGATGCTTATATATATTATCTCTAAGTATCCTTTCCATTAATTTGCCCACCACTGACGTCAAACTAACAGGTCTATAATTGCTAGGTTTATTCTTTGAACCCTTTTTAAGCAATGGGACAACATGCGCAGTACGCCAATCCTCCGGCACTATTCCCGTTTCTAATGACATTTGAAATATTTCTGTCATAGCTCCTGCTATTTCTACACTAACTTCCCTCAATGTCCCAGGGAATATCCTGTCAGGACCTGGAGACTTATCCACTTTTATATTTTTCAAAAGTGTCAGTACTTCCTCCTCTTTGAATCTCATAGTTTCCATAGCTACTCTTACTTTTTCCCCTTAACTCACAGAGTTCAATATCCTTCTCCTTGGTGAATACCGAAGAAAAGAAATTGTTCAATATCTCCCCCATCTCTTTTGGCTCTGCAGATAGCTGTCCATTCTGGTTCTCTAATGGTCCAATTTTATCCCTTGTTATCCTTTTGCTATTAATATAGCTGTAGAAACCCTTTGGGTTTACTTTCACCTTTCTTGCCAAAGCAACCTCATATCTTCTTTTAGCCTTCCTAATTTCTTTCTTAAGATTCTTTTTACATTCTTTATACTCCTCTAGCACCTCATTTACTCCATGCCTCCTATAATTATTGTAGATATCTCTCTTTTTTCGAAACAAGTGTCCAATTTCCCTTGAAAAACCATGGCTCTTTCCAATTTTTACTATTTCCTTTCAATCTAACAGGGACATAAAGATTCTGTACTCTTACAATTTCCCCTTTAAATGTCCTCCATTTCTCTTCTACATCCTCCTTCCCATGAAACAAAGTGTCCCAATTCACTCCTTTAAAAATCCTTAAGCATTCCCTCAAAGTTAGCCTTTCTCCAATCAAAAATCTCCACCCTAGGTCCAGTTCTGACTCTCTCCATAATTATATTGAAACTAATGGTATTGTGATCACTGGTCCTGAAGTGCTCACCAACGCATACCTCCGTCACCTGACCTGCCTCATTTCCTAACAGGAGGTCCAGCACTGCCCCTTCTCTGGTCGATACCTCTATGTACTGCTGCAAAAAAACTATCCTGCACACATTTTACAAACTCCAAACCATCCAGCCCATTTACAGAATGTGTTTCCCAGTCTATTTTTGGAAAATTGAAATCTCCGACAATCACTACCTTGTGCTTACTACTAATACTTATCCCCTGACTCCGCTATTTTTAAGAGCCCTATCTAGCTCTCTCTTGAAAGCATCCAGAGAACCTGCCTCCACCGCTCTCTGAGACAGAGAATTCCACAGACTCACCACTCTCTGTGAGAAAAAGTGTTTCCTCGTGTCCGTTCTAAAAGGCTTACTCCTTATTCTTACACTGTGGCCCCTGGTTCTGGACTCCCCCAACATCGGGAACATGTTTCCTGCCTCTAGCGTGTCCAAACCCTTAACAATCTTATATGTTTCAATGAGATCCCATCTCATCCTTCTAAACTCCAGAGTGTACAAGCCCAGGCGCTCCACTCTCTCAGCATATGACAGTCCCGCCATCCCGGGAATTAACCTTGTAAACCTACGCTGCACTCCCTCAATAGCAAGAATGTCTTTCCTCAAATTAGGGGACCAAAACTGCACACAATACTCCAGGTGTGGTCTCGCTAGGGCTGTGTACAATGCAGAAGGACCCCTTTGCTCCTATATTCGATTCCTCTTGTTATAAAGGCCTACATGCCATTCACTTTCTTCACTGCCTGATGTACCTGCATGCTTACTTTGTCTTCACCCAAAGTATAGTTAACTTTTGGAATTCCCAGCCCAAGTGGGCGAAGGAGGTTCAAATGGTTGAGGTGTTCAAGACAGATCAATACATTTTTAAATACATGGGGGGGGGGGAAATAAATCAAGGAATATGGAAGTATTGCTTAATGCAGGAAAGCAGCTTGAGGAAAATTATCTAATGTGATTATTTTGAGTGGTGGAGCAGACACGATGGTTTGAATGGCCCATTTCCCCACTTATATTTCTTATGCACTTATGGTGTTCAGGAACGGATCTGCCTGGTGAGTACACAATAATTGGTCACTCACAAAATATTTTAACTGATTATTTTCCTAGAATTTTTGAAGCAGCCCTTGGCAAAATACTATGCTGACATTGCATCTATATTAATATTTATATTAATGTGCAACATTTTGGAACAGACTTGTCATTTGTCAAAACGCTCAAGTTTGAAGGCCTCTCAGATATTTTATCAGTACTGATCATTTTAATATACCATTTCCACGTATGACTGGCAAGGTTGATGCATTTTTACAAAGAATTATGCTATTACTGAAAAGGTGTAAATTTTCAACGTCAATTTCCTAGTTACTTGAATTTTGTAGTTGATTGTACAAGGGAAAGTTAGCCATTTATTAGTCTTGCAAAGAACGAAGGGCCGAATGGCCTCCCCCTGCACCTATTTTCTATGTTTCTAACCCAATTGCTTCCTCACGGTTACTTTGATCTTCCATCTCTTGGCTATTTGGCATCCTCTCTCCCTTCACCTCCAATTCATGGAAGAATCTTCAACTAGTTCTGCTCTAAATTCTGATAAATCTTTTAAATAATCTTCAACCTTTTAAAAAAAAGTCAAAGTCATCCCTTTCATAGAGTTAGGTGGCACCAAAGTACTGTATCTCTCTGTGCTTGAGAAGCGGTAAATAAATATTTATGCTGCTGCAATAACAGGGCACCTCAGAGATTCTGTAATCAAGACCACATTTATGTAACAAAACAAATCCAACTGCAATAACTACAGAGGAGTCTCTCTGCTCTCTGAAAATCATTGCCAAGAACCTCCCTCAGCAGCCTCCTTTCAGTAGGGAGAGCTGCTCACCAAATATCAAAGTTGAATCTGTTAATTTTGAGACATTGTGGACATAATCTTTATTACATGACACCTCCAAGAAAATGCAAGGAAGCGCACCAATCACTATGCATGCGCCCCAGCTAGGCTGCTGAAGGGCCTCCAGCTGCCCACTCCTCCAGACATGGCGACCCACGAACGGACATTCCCTCACCTCACATGGCAGCTGTTCTAACTCCATGCATAGGACAGTCCCGCCATCTCAGGAATTAACGTTGTGAACCTACGCTACACTCCCTCAATAGCAAGAATTGGAGGAAACCAGTGCACCCAGAGACAAACTGTACGTGGTCGCAGAGAGGGCAAATTCCTCCCAGAAATGAGTCAAGAGAGTTTATTGTCATGTGTCCCTGATAGGACAATGTAATTCTTACTTTGCTGCAGCACAACAGAGCACAGTAGGCATGAATCCAGAACAGATCAGTGTGTCCACATAGAACCTGGGTATCTGGCATTAAGTGGCTTTACTAGCTGAACCACTGTGCCATCCATTGCAGTGGTATACTTAGGAAGATCAAGATCTTAAATCTGGCACATTATTCATGTTTTACCAAGCAGCAACTTCTTGCTTCTATAATTAACCACGTAAAACAGACACACCAAACCACTGGAGAGATACCACCAATACAGTCTCCTCAAAATGCTGCAAATCACCAGTGGGTTCAATGAATCAATATCGGTGGCATCGGTTCCAACACCTCACCATCGAGGCCTGGGTTACATTCAGTTGGCTCATTTGAACAAGCCGCATTGTAGCAGAGAAAGCTGCGCCGAGTGGGAGGGAGGGAGAACAGTCTCAGCCCATGAATCTAGAATCGACATGGGACATTGGGTGTTGACATTGCTCAAGTGGGTGAAACGACAGTGACAATTCTTGAGACGGGGAGAAGCCTGAGTGAACTACCTCTGCAGTGCATGTGGTTCACTAATTTCCACACGATCCCTTCTCCCATATTTCACGTCAACAGCAAATTGGAAAAGTTCATTTACTTTCCTTCCAAATTAAACAGTTAAAACTTAGAACGAGTCAGACTGGGTCGGAGCATGCCAGGTCGGGAGCTAAACGACGGATTGCAACTCTATCAAGTGCGAATCCTGATTCCAACACTCAGCGCCTACCTGCAGCTCTGCCACCAACTTGGCGTTTTCCTCGGTCCAGATTTCCAAACAGCCCTTACTGCCGGCGCTCTCCATCGGCCCCAATGCACCTCTCGCCGCCAAAACCCCGGCAGAAACGGAGGCGTGAAACCAGGGCAGGGGCAGCAGGACGTCCCGCCCTCACCCGCCGGAAAAAAGGCGCCTTCGCAGCTGACAGTCTTTGGCTGGGACACACAGGGAGCCAAGCGCTAGAGCAACCCGGGGCCCTTCCACGGACTCAGAGTGGAGAAATATTCAGTTTAAATCTTAGAATTCTTGGTTCAATAAAATGTGCAGCGGGCCCTCCCTCCCTCCCTCAGCTGTCACCTGGCGTGGGCCATGGAAAGGCTGCAACCTCACCGGGTCAGGCCGGCGGCATCTGGGGAGGGTCTGAAGAAGGATCCCGACCAGAAACGTTGCCTATCCATTTCCCTCCCCAGATAGACACACAATGCTAGAGTAACTCAGCGGGACAGGCGGCATCTCTGGGGAGAAGGAATGGGTGGCCCGACCCCACGAGTTCCTCAACCCTCTGTGTTTTGCTCCGGGTTCCAGCATCTCCAGTGTCCCACTTGTCTAGTATATACATTTACTTCAAAGGCTCTGTTTTCCTGCCACAGTTCAAAGACATGCTGGTTGGTAGGTTATTTGGCCTACCGTAGATGGATGGTACGATAATCAGGGTATTGAACAGCATGTGAGAGGATAGGAGGTTATGGGTTAAATGGACAGGGCAGACAGAGACTCAATGGGCCAATTGCCTTTTTATGTAGTAAGTGAAATAGCTATATTGGAATCAATGTATACGTTATGTTGCAAAGAGGGGTGGAGGAAGCAAATGGATTTCATAGAAACATACAAAATAGGTGCAGGAGTAGGCCATTCGGCCCTTCGAGCCTGCACCGCCATTCAATATGATCATGGCTGATCATCCAACTCAGTATCCTGTACCTGCCTTCTCTCCATACCCCCTTATCCCTTTAGCCACAAGGGCCACATCTAACTCCCTCTTAAATATAGCCAATGAACTGTCCTCAACTTCCTTCTGTGACAGAGAATTCCAGAGAATCGCCACTCTCTGTGTGAAAAATGTTTTTCTCATCTCGGTCCTAAAAATATTCCCCCTTATCCTTAAACTGTGACCCCTTGTTCTGGACTTCTCCAACATCAGGAACAATCTTCCTGCACCTAGCCTGTCCAACCCCTTAAGAATTATGTAAGTTTCTATAAGATCCCCCCACAATCTTCTAAATTCTAACGAGTACAAACCGAGTCTATCCAGTCTTTCCTCATATGAAAGTCCTGACATCCCAGGAATCAGTCTGGTGAACCTTCTCAGTACCCCCTCTATGGCAAGAATGTCTTTCCTCAGATTTGGAGACCAAAACTGTACACAATACTCCAGGAGTGGTCTCACCAAAACCCTGTACAACTGCAGTAGAGCCTCCCTGCTCCTATACTCAAATCCTTTTGCTTTGAATGCTAACATACCATTCGCTTTTTTCACTGCCTGCTGCACCTGCATGCCTACTTTCAATGACTGATGTACCATGACACCCAGGTCTCGTTGCATCTCCACTTTTCCTAATCGGCCACCATTCAGATAATAGTGCACCCTCCTGTTTTTGCCACCAAAGTGGATAACCTCACATTTATCCACATCTGCCATGCATTTACCCACTCACCCAGCCTATCCAAGTCACCTTGCAGCCTCCTAGCATCCTCCTCACACCTAACACTGCCCCCAGCTTCGTGTCATCCGCAAACTTGGAGATGTTGCATTCAATTCCCTCGTCCAAATCATTAATATTCATTGTAAATAGCTGGGGTTCCAGCACTGAGCCTTGCGGTACCCCACTAGTCACTGCCTGCCATTCTGAAAAGGACCCGTTTACTCCTACCCTTTGCTTTCTGTCTGCCAGCCAGTTCTTTATCCACATCAATACTGAACCCCCAATACCATGTGCTTTAAGTTTGTATACTAATCTCTTATGTGGGACCTTGTCGAAAGCCTTCCGAAAGTCAAACACATCCACTGGTTCTCCCTTATCCACTCTACTAGTTACATCCTCGAAAAATTCTATAAGATTCGTCAGACATGATTTACCTTTCGTAAATCCATGCTGACTTTGTCCAATGATTTCACCACTTTCCAAATGTGCTGCTATCCCATCTTTAATAACTGACGTTAGACTAATTGGTCTGTAATTCCCCGTTTTCTCTCTCCCTCCTTTTTTAAAAAGTGGGGTTACATTAGCTACTCTCCAATCCTCAGGAACTACTCCAGAATCTAAAGAGTTTTGAAAAATTATCACTAATGCATCCACTATTTCTGTGGCTGCTTCCTTGAGTACTCTGGGATGCAGCCTATCTGGCCCTGGGTATTTATTGGCCTTTAATCCATTCAATTTACCCAACACCACTTTCCAGTAACCTGGATTTCACTCAGTTCCTCCAGCTTATTTGACCCCCGGTCCTCTGCTATTTCCGGCAGATTATTTATGTCTTCCTTAGTGAAGACAGAACCAAAGTAGTTATTCAATTTTTCCCCATGATCAATTCACCTGTTTCTGACTGCAAGGGACCTACATTTATTTTAACTAATCTTTTTTTCTTCACATATCTATAAAAACTTTTGCAGTCAGTTTTTATGTTCCCTGCCAGTTTTCTTTCATAATCTATTTTCCCTTTCATAGAAACATAGAAACATAGAAACATAGAAAACATAGAAACATAGAAACATAGAAACATAGAAACATAGAAATTAGGTGCAGGAGTAGGCCATTCAGCCCTTCGAGCCTGCACCGCCATTCAATATGATCATGGCTGATCATCCAACTCAGTATCCCGTACCTGCCTTCTCTCCATACCCTCTGATCCCCTTAGCCACAAGGGCCACATCCAACTCACTCTTAAATATAGCCAATGAACTGGCCTCAACTACCCTCTGTGGCAGAGAGTTCCAGAGACTCACCACTCTCTGTGTGAAAAAAGTCTTTCTCATCTCGGTCTTAAAAAGGATTTCCCTCTTATCCTTAAGCTGTGACCCCTTGTCCTGGACTTCCCCAACATCGGGAACAATCTTCCTGCATCTAGCCTGTCCAACCCCTTAAGAATTTTGTAAGTTTCTATAAGATCCCCTCTCAATCTCCTAAATTCCAGAGAGTATAAACCGAGTCTATCCAGTCTTTCTTCATAAGACAGTCCTGACATCCCAGGAATCAGTCTGGTGAACCTTCCCTGCACTCCCTCTATGGCAATAATGTCCTTCCTCAGATTTGGAGACCAAAACTGTACGCAATACTCCAGGTGTGGTCTCACCAAGACCCTGTACAACTGAAGTAGAACCTCCCTGCTCCTGTACTCAAATCCTTTTTGCTATGAAAGCTAACATACCATTCGCTTTTTTTCACTGCCTGCTGCACCTGCATGCCTACTTTCAATGACTGGTGTACCCATGACACCCAGGTCTCGCTGCATCTCCCCTTTTCCTAATCGGCCACCATTTAAATAATAGTCTGCTTTCCTGTTTTTTGCCACCAAAGTGGATAACCTCACATTTATCCACATTATACTGCATCTGCCAAAACATTTGCCCACTCACCCAGCCTATCCAAGTCACCTTGCAGTCTCCTAGCATCCTCCTCACAGGCGAACACTGCCCCCCCAGCTTAGTGTCATCCGCAAACTTGGAGATATTGCCTTCAATTCCCTCATCCAGATCATTAATATATATTGTAAATAGCTGGGGTCCCAGCACTGAGCCCGCGGTACCCCCACTAGTTACTGCCTGCCATTGTGAAAAGGACCCGTTTACTCCTACTCTTTGCTTCCTGTTTGCCAGCCCAGTTCTCTATCCACATCAATACTGAACCCCTAATACCGTATGCTTTAAGTTTGTATACTAATCTCTTAGGTGGGACCTTGTCGAAAGCCTTCTGGAAGTCCAGATATACCACATCCACTGGTTCTCCCCTTATCCACGCTACTAGTTACATCCTCGAAAAATTCCACAAGATTCGTCAGACATGATTTACCTTTCCTAATTAAGCCTTTTGTCCTCCTCTGCTGGACTGAATTTCTCCCAGTCCTCTGGTTGCTTTTTCCGGCTAATTTGTATGCTTCATCTTTTGTTTTGATACTATTCCTGATTTCCCTAGTTATCCACGGATGCGCTACCTTCCCTGATTTATTCTTTTGCCAAACTGGGATGAACAATTGTTGTAGTTCATCCATGCAGTCTTTAAATGCCTTCCATTGCAGATCCACTGTCAACCTTTTAAGAATCAATTGCCAGTCAATCTTGGCCAATTCACGTCTCATACCTTCAAAGTTACCTTTCTTTAAGTTCAGAACCCTTGTTTCTGAATTAACTATGTCACTCTCCATCCTAATGAAGAACTCAACTATATTATGGTCACTCTTGCCCAAGGGGCCACGCACAACAAGACTGCTAACTAACCCTTCCTCATTACTCAATACCCAGTCTAGAATAGCCTGCTCTCTCATTGGTTCCTCTACATGTTGGTTTAGAAAACTATCCCGCATACATTCCAAGAAATCCTCTTCCTCAGCACCCCTGCCAATTTGATTCACCCAATCTATATGTAGATTGAAGTCACCCATTATTTTACCTTTGTTGCACGCATTTCTAATTTCCTGTTTGATTCCATCCCTAACTCCACTACTACTGTTAGGTGGCCTGTACACAACTTCCACTAGCGTTTTCTGCCCCTTAGTGTTTCGCAGCTCTACCCATATCGATTCCACATCCTCCAAGCTAATGTCCTTCCTTTCTATTGCGTTAATCTCCTCTCTAACCAGCAACGCTACCCCACCTCCTTTACCTTTCTGTCTATCCCTCCTGAATATTGAATATCCCTGGATGTTCAGCTCCCAGCCTTGGTCACCCTGGAGCCATGTCTCCGTGATCCTAACTATATCATAGTCATTAATAGCTATCTGCACCTTCAACTCATCCACCTTATTACGAATGCTCCTCGCATTGAGACACAAAGCCTTCAGGCTTGTATTTACAACGCTCTTACTCCTTATACAATTATGTTGAAAAGTGGCCCTTTTTGATTTTTGCCCTGGATTTGTGAGGGAATGCCTGAGGGAGGGTTCTGAGATTTGTGTTGCGGCAGATTTTCATATCTTTCAGGTAATTAGCACCCTAGCCGCTATTTGGATGAGAATGGTTGAAGGTGGTGTCTTCTAAACGCATGCGAGCTCACTCACAGAGACCTTCAGAGCTTCTTCTCAGATATGGCTTAAAAACAGTCTTTTGATGAATAAATGCTTTATTGTTGATAGAAAACAGTAAGATACATCCAAATTTCTTCCGACTCGTTACTACAATCTTTTTCGAACTCCAGCTTATTACTTTAGACATTAGAAAACTCCTCGTGTCTCCGTAACACTGGCAAGATCTGGCATGGACCTCGCATGATCCCGCATGATCTCACATGGTAGAAGGGTTAACCTTCCCCTTCGTCTCTCCAAACGAATCTAAAAACTAAACTTCTGCGCAGGCATCTAAGCTCCAAACACGCCCAAAAACACGTCATAAATCCCACCCACAATATAATGGGCAGTCTAAAATTTAAAGGCACATGCCATCATCAATGATATGCAAAACAGGCCAAATGGCCACTACATACCGGCCCCTAATTGTTCCGAGTATATTACGAGGCAATTACTAATAAACATTAAAAAAGTGGCCATAAAGGCTTGATGGAATTGATGGAAAATGTATGTATTTGTTACCTTGTGTATTCTATCTGTGTCTGCACCTATAAAGTAATTACTTGCGTGACTAGAAGTTGTTTTGCACGATTGCTTAACAGGTCTCGGTCGCATGATTAGGAGTAATCACATAGCGTGCAGAACCGCTAATCTTGCACCGGCGAAACATTCTGCAGCTATCTGTTATTTCCTTTAGCTCCGATATCAGTTGCCATTGTCTCAACGCTCTTTGGTTTCAATCAGAGTATAAAAGAGATGCGTTGCAGCATTAGCACAGGGGGACTTGTACAGACTCCTGTGCTGTGTATGACTCTCAATAAGGTTTGTTCAGTTGTACCTCAATTTTTGTAATAGTCGTTTGTTGGAAAATTTCTAACACATATATCAAAAGCAAAAGGTCAGGGAATAAAACCCTGTGGCTCCTCGTCGGGAAATTGAACCCTGGTCTACCCGTGACAGGCGGGGATACTAATCACTATACTAACGAGGAAAAAATAGCATGCACTATATATCTGCAATCAGAATTCTTCATCGATTCTTTCATCTTCACTTTCGCCTTCTAGATTCAAGCACAACTTGGTTATTAATCTTATTACAACAGTGGTTTTAGTTCAAACTCATATCGTGCATACCAAACCCTTAAAATCAAGCATGATACCCAGTATATAGTCCAAAAGATAATAGTCCAAAGCTTTGACAGCATGAAACGTCTTCCTCCATGTCCGATCAACTCATTGATGTGTTGTAACAATAATGTTGAAGTATGAAAATCCTTCAAAAGAATAAAAGGATCTTTAACAATAAAGTTCACAATGAAGTTTGATTTAATGTCCGAGTCTTTAGCAGAGATTTCAAATCCCAGCTCAAGCTTTGGCCATTCTCTGTCTGGCTTTCAGAGAGATTTTAGTTAATTGATCCATTTTACTTCGGAGTCACGTGAGTGACTACGTGAAGAACCCCGCCTGGCGCTGGAAACGGCATTACGTCGATGCTGACGGCAGAAGCAGGAGCTGCACAGACAGCTCCTCGACAGCGGTAGGTTCGGAACCGGCAGGTAAGTGCTGTTGAAAAAATTCACCTTTGGCCATTCTCTGTCTGGCTTTCAGAGAGATTTTAGTTAATTGATCCATTTCATCTCGCTTAAGAAACGGTTCACTGTCAGTTCTCTGGAAACTTCATTCGCAGAACTTTCTTCTGTGTCAACATATTTCAGTTGTACCACAATAGTAACTCCCAATGCTCTTTCCATTGGCAGATTGTCTCTGTCCAAATCCAACTCTCTGGTTTCTTTGGCTCTGTCATCTAGTGGAATGCTTTCACAATTGTCACTGTTCCACTTCAAAAGTATAAATCCTCCCTTATTGCAAAGATAAGTCAGATGTTCTACTGGTAGAATTGCTTCCTGCTCAGTTAACATAGATTTTAAGCGATCATCCTTGTAGAAGTTATTCTTCAAAGAGATTCTTAATTCATGAAATTTACTATTCTCGCTACACTTGCGATTCAAAGTCTGGGTACGTTGCTCTGCCATACAACGATTATTCTGCAGATTAACACTTTCTTGTTTGAAAGGTAAGTCCCCACAACAGTGTCCATCAGTTTTCACTGAGCAGTTTATAACATTCATGAACTGCAACTCTTCTTTCAACATCTCTTCAGATTCCTTGCTGGTACTTTAATTAAAGTCATGATTGTGTGGCTTCATCACCGGCTTTTCTAATTCATCAGTAGACATTTGATTAACAGCAACGGCAGGATAGTTCTTCTGATTTCCGATTTTGTGGTTCCTTTTCAAGGAGCCATAGATAACCCATCCAAGTCGGGTTTTCGTAGCATACGGTCCTTCACCTTGGCTCCTAACAATCTGAGTAGGTTCCAAAGCCTTCAAAACATTAATTCCAATAAGTAGATCAACACTAGAATTTATTTCAGATATCTTGACATCCTTCAGGTAAGGCCACTGCTTTAAGTCTTCATGTCTTGGTATATTCTGTCAACCAACATGCATAGTTCCATGCGTAAACACTTCAGATATTGGTATGAAATTATCTCCGTCCAAACTGTATATCTCCGTACTCGTAATGTAATGACTCCAGCTCTCTGTTTCTTTATTCATGGTACGTAATCGAATCTTAGTCTCTTCTCCTCTGATATTCAGTCTTCTCGTCAGGATTTCTGTGCAAAAGGTAGTTGAACTTTCGTGATCCAGAAAAGCATATGTTTGCAACACTGTATTCATCTTGCTGCTCCTTGCCTGTACAGGTAAGATAGAAAAATTACAAGCTTCTACCCCGGCCACAATATGAGCAGTTACTTGAGGCGAGGTGATAGCATTTCTAGTAGTTGGTTTCTCGCCCTGTTCTGTTTGTTCCCGATCATCTTCTTTTATTTGCTCTGGTATCTCATCATCTGTTTGTTCCAGTTCTTCTTCTACCCAGTGCTCTGGTAGCTCTTCTTCAATGTGAAGTGCTTCAGGATGATATTGTTTGCACTTATAACAAATTATAGGACTCTTACAGTCTATTACCATATGTCCTTTTTTCAAACATCCAAAACAGATTCCCTTCTCTTTCAAGAAATCCATCTTGTTTTCATATTCTTTCATCTTGAATATACGACACCATCTTATGGTGTGACCAACTTCATCACATAACAAACAAAATACTATTTGCTTGCTAGTAGACACATTTCTTTTTCTTTCATCTGTCTTTTCCACATGTATGGTCGTGATAGCAAAATTACTTCTCTTAGGTTCAGATCTTTCTTCAGTTTTGGAAAAAGTAGAACCTCTGTTAGTTGCCATCGGTTTGTGATCTTCAATATTCCCATAGTGTGGGTCTAACATGTTCTGTACTTCCTTGTCCAAGAATTCCACCAGGTCTGGTAGCCTAGCCTAGCATACAAATTAGCCATAAAAAGCAGCCTACCAGAGGACCGGGAGAAATTCAGAGTCCAGCAGAGGAGGACAAAGGGCTTAATTAGGAAAGGGAAAATAGATTATGAAAGAAAACTGGCAGGGAACATCAAAACTGATTGCAAATGTTTTTATAGATATGTGATGAGAAAAATGTTAGTTAAAACAAATGTAGGTCTCTTGCAGTCAGAAGCAGGTGATTTGATCATGGGGAACAAGGACATGGCAGACCAATTGAATAACTACTTTGGTTCTGTCTTCACTAAGGAAGACATAAATAATCTGCCGGAAATAGCAGGGAACCGGGGGTCAAATAGGATGGAGGAACTGAGTGAAATCCAGGTTAGCCGGAAAGTGGTGTTGGATAAATTGAATGGATTAAAGGCCGATAAATCCCCAGGGCCAGTTAGGCTGCATCCCAGAGTACTTAAGGAAGTAGCCACAGATATAGTGGATGCATTAGTGATATTTTTTCAAAACTCTTTAGATTCTGGAGTAGTTCCTAGGATTTGGAGGGTAGCTAATGTTAACCCCACTTTTTAAAAAAGGGTGTTAGGGATAGAGAAAACGGGAAATTACAGACCAGTTAGTTTATACATCGGTAGGGGAAAATGCTAGATCATTTATTAAAGATGGGATAGCAGCACATTTGGAAAGTGGTGAAATCATTGGCAAAGTCAGCATGGATTTATGAAAGGTAAATCATGTCTGACGAATCATAGAATTTTTCGAGGATGTAACTAGTAGAGTGGATAAGGGAGAACCTGTGAATGTGTTATATCTGGACTTTCAGAAGGCTTTCGCCAAGGTCCCACATAAGAGATTAGTATACAAACTTAAAGCACATGGTATTGGGGGTTCAGTATTGATGTGGATAGAGAACTCGCTGGCAGACAGGAAGCAAAGTGTAGGAGTAAACGGATCCTTTTCAGAATGGCAGGCAGTGACTAGTGGGGTACCGCAAGGCTCAGTGCTGGGACCACAGCTATTTACAATATATATTAATGATCACTGGATGAGGGAATTGAATACAATATACTCCAAGTTTGCGGATGACACAAAGCTGGGGGGCAGTGTTAGGTGTGAGGAGGATGCTAGAGGCTGCAAGGTACTTGGGTAGTTGGGTGAGTGGGCAAATGCATGGCAGAATGCAGTATAAAGTGGATAAATGTGAGGTTATCCACTTTGGTGGCAAAAACAGGAGGGTAGACTATTATCTGAATGGTGGTCGATTCGGAAAAGGGGAGATGCAACAAGACCTGGGTGTCATGGTACACCAGTCATTGAAAGTAGGCATGCAGGTGCAGTAGGCTGTGACGAAAGTGAATGGTATGTTGGAATTCATAGCAAAAGGATTTGAGTACAAGAGCAGGGAGGTTCTACTGCAGTTGTACAGGGTCTCGGTGAGGCCATACCTGGAGTATTGCGTACATTTTTGGTTTCCTAATCTGAAGAAAGACATTCTTGCCATAGAGAGTGTACAGAGAAGGTTCACCAGACTGATTCCTGGGATGGCAGGACTTCCATATGAAGAAAGACTGGATAGACTCGGCTTGTACTCGCTGGAATTTAGAAGATTGATGAGGGGGATCTTATAGAGACTTACAAAATTCTTAAGGGGTTGGACAGGCTAGATGCAGGAAGATTGTTCCCAATGTTGGGGAACTCCAGAACAAGAGGTCACAGGTTAAGGATAAGGGGGAAGTCTTTTAGGACCGAGATGAGAAAATCATTTTTCACACAGAGAGTGGTGAATCTGTGGAATTCTCTGCCACAGAAGGTAGTTGAGGCCATTTCATTGACTATCTTTAAGAAGGAGTTGGATGTGGCCCTTGTGGCTAAAGGGATCAGGGGATTTGGAGAGAAGGCAGGTACAGGATACTGAGTTGGATGATCAGCCATGATCATATTGAATGGCGGTGCAGGCTCGAAGGGTCGAAGGGCCGAATGGCCTACTGCACCTATTTTGTTTCTATGTTTCTATGTTACTTGACTCCTTTCATCTTTAATTTTGCCTGTTTCATCTCTCCACTTTTCTCTCAGTCTTCTGGGCAACTTGCTCAAGATGATTCTAGTATGACTCGCAAGATTCATTTCCTCCATGTAACCGAGATTTTTCATCGAGCTGCAACATTCTCTCAGAAATATTGCATAGTCACTCAATGTGTTCCCATCTTCCGGCTTGATTTCTTTCCAAGCATGGACCTTCTCCATGTATGCATTAGCAATCCTGTTTTCATCACCAAAACGTTCTTCAAGTAATCTCGCCTTTTTATAGCCATGGCTGCCTGGCTCCTTCTGACAACTTTCTACAAGCTCTTTCACACTTTCACTTGTGTACTTCTCCAGAAATCGTAAGCGCTCCTTCTCATTCGTAACATTTGTTTCTAATACTTCCTCTAGTGCCCTTACGAAAGTTTCATACTCCAAAGGATCTCCACCATACGTAGGAATTTCTACTAGTGGTAGAATGAGAGAGGTATTTTGTCGAGCTATAATCTCGTTGAATTCAGTTTGCCTATTCAACAGTGCCAATAATCCATACTGATTACTCTGGCTTGACTCCACCTGTTGATAAACATGTCTTGGCTC
Source organism: Okamejei kenojei (assembly GCA_035221665.1). NCBI lineage: Eukaryota > Metazoa > Chordata > Chondrichthyes > Rajiformes > Rajidae > Okamejei > Okamejei kenojei. The sequence continues at coordinate 139,490,882 of CM069131.1, read as the reverse complement.
AAACTGGCTTGCTCGAGCCCGTGCTTTAGGCCTTGGAAAAGCGTGGTCTGTTTTGGTTTGTCTCGGGCATCCACAGATGCTCCAATAGTAATTGGTTTCGATCTAGCACTCATTTGCTGAGATGACGTTTTACCCAACATATTTAGGTTTTCCAAGCCAAGGTATCCGGTGGACCTTGACCGTGGAATCGATCCAACTGCTGATTCACTTTGAACAGTTTTTCTTCTTGGTCCAGAGCTCATTGTCCTCGACGATCTAGAGCTGCATCTTGACCCCTGACTTTCCAGTATGACCTTCCTGGCTTTGGCCACCGCCATCTTTGTGTCTAATTCCAGTTGTTCCTTACGTCGTGTCATCTCTTCTTGCTGTCGCGTCATCTCTTCTTGCTGTCGTGTCATCTCTCCTTGATGTCGCTCGATCTCATGCTTTTTCTTCATGGCATCCGCTTCTATTGAGAACGCAGCTAACTCAGCTTTAACTTCCAATTGAGCAGAAGCCCTCAAAACCGAACTGGCTGAGCAACCAGATCTATGTCTTGATCCTCGTGAACATACATTTGTGATACTGTCTCCTGGTGCAATATCATTATCTTCTTCTTCTGCTTGCTTAGCATCTCCTTTTCTGTAACATTCACTTTGGTCAACTTCAGTTAACCATGTTTCCGCAGCTTCCATGGATTCATCATAATATTCCGTATTTTCTGAATACCACTTATAATGTCTTTCACGTTCCTCTTGAGATCGCTCTGCTTCCAGCAGTGTGTCCTGCTTTTCTTTAAGCTCATTATTAAGGCTACATATCAGGCATAATTTATCCTCCACATTCTCCAGGTTAGCATCTGATTCCATGGCTACCTTCACACTTTCAAGCAGCCTTTTAATCCTCTTCTACAACTTGTTTCTATCCGATTCGGTTTCCTTCTTCATGGCATCCGCTTCTATTGAGAGGGCAGCTAGCTCAGCTTCAGCTCCCAATCGAGCAGAGGTTCTCGAAACCGAACTGCCTGAAGAACCAGATTCATATCCTGAACTATCTGAGCTGCTACTGCAGCCTCTGCTGCTGCTGTCGGCTTTTTTGGCCACAGACGTTGCAGGCAATAATGAAGGCGTGGGCTTTGCCATTCGTAGTTGGGCTACGGGGGTCTTCAACTGAGGCTCTTCATTGCTTGAAGATTCTTCGGTACTTTCAGAATCGGACTCGCTGTCCGAGCTGGTACTGGCCTTCATGGCCACAGGCTTCTGAGCGGCAGCAGCCGCTTTGGCCAGCGTAGGGTCAGCTTTCTTCTGTGCAATCGTTGTGGCAGGTTTTAGGGTTGCCTCGCCATTACTATTGTCTGAGCTGCTGTCTGAGAAGTCACTGATTTCTATTTTACTCAATCCTGCGGCTAGTTTCTTCTTAGTCACGCCTGCTTTTCCATTCTGAACTTTGGGAGGTGGTACAGCACTGTACAAACCTTGTTGTACCTTGACCTTCGCAGGAGATTTATCATCTGAACTGTCAGATGCTTCACTGCTTGAATTTTCATCTTCCATTCTGGCACCTTGTTGCTTCGCACTTCCAGGTACCAAGCTCGTAACTTGTGACATAATTTCAGATAACCACTTCTCTGCCTTTTTCATGAAGCCATTGAATACATTCTTCTTGTCTTCATGCCACTGGGTATGTCTTCTGCGTTCTTCCCGAGACGGCTCTGAACACAGCAGTATGGCTTGTTTCTAGCCAACCTCCTGGTAGAGGTTCCATAGTTGGCTCATAATAGATTTCACCTTGATCTGTTCTGATTCTGTGTATCAATTAATCTGTTAACTTGTAACCATAATTCGTTTATCTCTTTCTCGGTTTCTCTCAAGCAGGCAGTTAGTGTATTATCTGTTTCTTCAAATTGTCTGGGTCTTTCTTCACCACCACCACGTTCTTCTGGTGTAGCTCTTTCTTCTTCTTCTAATTCCATGATTTTAAAGAGGTCTTGGCAGATTGCCAAGTCTTTAAATTAATCGAACAAAAGTCTTTGCTAGTAGCTGTGGCTCTGTCAACATTTCTTTCAAAATTATAACATACTGATAATATAGAGAACGTCTCTCTAACTCCAGGTGCAAAAAGAATGATGCTAATTCAAATGGAATGCGCTAATCACAAGCGATTCAAAACAATCCAAGGTCGGTCTGCTTTCCCCAGACAAGCTGGAGAAAACACCTTCTGAGTTCTCTATTACAGAAGTCTTTTAATTAAAGCTGCGATTTCAATTCAAAGAGTAATAATCAATTTGTTCTCACAAATCCAGTGATACCTCTTCAAATAAGTCTCAATGCTGTGTCGATAGACCTCAAGGCCCTTCTCTGGCCGAGATTTAGTTTCTCCTGGAACCACTTTCTCCTTTGGCTAAGCCTCTCCGAGAATCTTAGCCTAGTCTTCTGTCTTCATCTCTGGGACTTGTATTTTCCTTCAGTTCCACGACTGGAACCAGTCTTCTTCTGGCTAAACCTCTCCGAGATCTTAGCCTGGTTGTCCTGCTTTAATCTTCGTTCCCACTCTGGGACTGGTATTTAACCCCCCTGCCGGAGGTAACCTTCTACTTAATGTAGCGGCAGATTTTCATATCTTTCAGGTAATTAGCACCCTAGCCGCTATTTGGATGAGAATGGTTGAAGAGGGTGTCTGCTAAACGCATGCAAGCTCACTCACAGAGACCTTCAGAGCTTCTTCTCAGATGCGGCTTAAAAACACAGTCTTTGGATAAATAAATGCTTTATTGGTGATAGAAAACAGTAAGATAAATCCAAATTTCTTCCGACTCGTTACTACAATCTTCTTCGAACTCCAGCTTACTACTTTAGACATTAGAAAACTCCTTGTGTCTCCGTAACACTGGCAAGATCTGGCATGGACCTCGCATGATGGTAGAAGGGTAAACCTTCCCCATCGTCTCTCCAAACTAATCTAAAAACTAAACTTCTGCGCAAGCATCTAAGCTCCAAACACGCCCAAAAACACGTCATAAATCCCACCCACAATATAACTGGCAGTCTAAAATTTAAAGGCACATGCCATCATCAATGACATGCAAAACAGTCACTACAATTTGTTTACAACAACTAACCAGTCCGAAGGAGATATAGAGAAAATCTGAAATAAGAAAGCTCAGCAGGTCAGGCATATCTGTGGCCTGAGGAAAACTCCTCAGGCCACATAGTATTATTATAAAACTCTGATCTTGTATGATTACTTACTTGTTGTTTACTTGTGTGTGGTTCACATCTCCTCGAAAACCTGTCGCGCTAACGGTGAACTTTTTACACATTCTGGTAGAGATTTACCTCATGATCTCGAAAATCGCCTCATCAGAAAATTTGATTTAATTATTTCTTGAGTTTTTAAATAAAATTGTTCAAAAACCTTTTTTGAAGTTAATGAGCTGATGACGTCACAATGCCTCTGCTCCTTGCGGCCAGCTGCGCAGTTTTCAAAGTGCCGCATGCTGGCCACTGTTTTCCACGAGCTGCAAGTTACGTAACCCCTTTTGTGTAAAGATTTGTTTTAAACCAGCATCTGCAGTTCCTTCCGACACAGTATTTCCAGTTAATTGGTTATAAATCTGAATTACTCATCCAGCCACCAGGATTACCCGATATACTTTATCTATCCCAGGAGATCTCCCAACAGTCATACATATACAAAATATATGAAAGATAAAATTGAAAAGATTTAAAAAATTAAAATCACACTTCCCTAGTGACGAGTGGAAAGGATTGGGGATGTGCAAAGATTGGGGAGGGGAGTGAGTCTCAGTCTACTCCACGACAGAAGGGGGAGTTTTACAGTTTGATAGCCACAGGGAAGAATTACACGTCCAGTAATTTAATCACAAGACTACCATGGGTTACACAAAAAGCTGGAGAAACTCAGCGGGTGCAGCAGCATCTAAGGAGCGAAGGAGATAGGCGACGTTTCGGGTCGAGACCCTTCTTCAGACTGGTCAGGGATCAGGGAAACGAGAGATATAGACGGTGATGTGGAGAGATAAAGAACAATGAATGAAAGATATGCAAAAAAGTATCGATGATAAAGGGAACAAGCCATTGTAAGAGATATAGAACTACCATTGTGTGGTTCAAGTACACATTCATTTACTTTTTAAACGTAATTGTTTCTACTTTTTGGGCAGCTAGTTTCCAATCTTTACCGTCTCAATGAAAAAATCTCTCATCCTCCAATTGCTTCAAAAATATTGCTCCTTGCTTCTGACCTCTCTGCTAATCAAAAACAATCATTCGCGTTGATCTGGACCCCCAATTTCTTATTCGAATTTCATTTTCAATTTTTTTGCAGAAATAAAAATTATCCTGACATGGAAGCGTTTCACCAGGTGTGTTTGCAGGGAGCCTGCATTATTTATTTTTCCTTTTGTTTCTCCCAAGCATGCAAACCTTTATGCAGCATCAGCATTTTGCTTCAACTTGACAATGTATTTGCAGTCTTTCTATACAAATGCTCAACAATTGCTTTCAGTAGGACAAATATTATAGCCGATTGAAGGACTATTTTAAATTATGATGGAATGAAACAGAAAATAAACTGATCAGAAAATGGCACAACAAATTAACTATAGGCAAAGGAAGATATGGGTATCAGGACTGTGGTGGGATGTATTTATGTGAAAAAGTTATTAATGTAACTGAAAATAATGCATAAAATCATTATTTTCAAACCAAATTATGAACATAATTGTTTTAATATAAAGGTGATAAATTAATTCATTTGTAGGATGAAATGTTAAAAATTCTTGAGTAGTGACAACAGGAAGCAATTTAATTTAATGTGGCTTGCATGGAGTTAACACATCCCCGTATAGAAAGAGATAGAACAATGCAGGAAAAGCTCTCACCAAGCTTGTTGACCTCAGTTCAATAGCAAAACAAAGTGTATGTGATGCAGAGAGGTGATCCAAGAAGAATGAATCAAAGCAATTGTTTCACCATAAATAAATACAAGCAGAATCTTTATTTTCATTTTCATTATTTTTTAATTTAATTAACAAAGTATGACATTTCATAAACAAGTAATCAACATTGAACTTACAAGACAAACAAACATTGCAACAGCATTAAAACAGCTAATCACTTATCTACAGTCACACAGTTTAATTGACTATTGGAAGAAAAAAATATTTTGATCAACATTTCTGCAATATATCAATAATACAATGCAGCTCTTCCCACATAAGCCATTGTAATTAAAAAAAGGTATTAATTTATGCTGCATTTAAAAACATACCAAAATAATTCAAACGCAAAGGACTGAAAACAAAACTGCTGGAATCTGAAAATAAAAACAGATGCTTGAAGAACTCCAAGCAGCATCCATGGAAAGAAAACCAAACAAGGTTTCAGGTGACCTTTCCTCAGAATTGGGAATGTTTATGCTGCTGAAACATGAAAAATCTGTAGTGGATATTTATTTATTTTTTAAATTGGAGTGATGAAAAATCCAACACTTTAGTCAGAGGGTGGTGAATCTGTAGAATTATTTGCCACAGAAGGCTGTGGAGGCCAAGTCAATGAATATATTTAAAGCAGAGACAGACAGATTCTTGATTAGTACAGGTGTTAGTTATGGGGAGAAGGCAGGAGAATGGAGTTAGGAGGGAGTGAAAGATCAGCCATGATTGAATGGCAGAGTAGACTTGATGGGCCGAATAGCCCTATTCTACTCCTATTCCTTATGAACACACTTAATGTAAATGAGTTTTGCATTCTAGGACGAATACTCTGCTCATACAAAGGCAAATACAAAGATGTTGTATTCTCATTGGCATTTTAAACAATTTATCTGAATTAATGAAATTACCATGTAACATATCTTTTAAGGATTTGCACAATATTCGCACTCTATTTTACATCCAACAGCATTATAATGGAGCAATCTCTGCAAAATGTCAACATTAAGAACCTTCATTAAAGATTTAAATTTTATATTCACATGAAAAATTATACTATAATTGTTTTGGTTTTGTAATTAATTTGCATGACAACAGGAATTTGTCACATTACAAAACATTAAACTGCAGGCATCTTTATGCTTGAAGTCTTTCACTAAAAAAATGTAATTTAAGTTATGCTGTCACATCTACATGCCATGTAGACAAATGTTAAAAATGGCACTTATTTACAAATAACTTATTTTGAGTAATAGTCAACCTCAAGAAACAGCAGACAGCTACCTTTTATTCAGTGGCTCAAAACTCTTCTTCACTTGTGCGAACAATGGAACTTCAGCATTTGTTTGATGGCTATAGAAGGCAAGAAGGTAATTTGTGCTTCTTTTACAATGGCAACTTCTATATCTAGAGATAATTAAATTAAGTTAAGGTTGGTTTTCTTTTGGCATTCAATGTGATTGGCAATCTGTCCCATTGTAAATATCTATAGCAATCTTCACTGGAGTTCATTTGTAATGGTGTCAGCAACTACCTTGACTGCTTCTGGAGTCCTTTAAACCATGTATTGACGCCAACATCCACACGCATCACAAAACAAAAAGTGATAACAAGGTAGATGTTCATCACAATAAACCCTAAAGCCTCAAAAAGAAACCTAGGAAGCAAAGAGAAAATGAGAAATATTAAATTTAGGAATAATATGGCATTCCTATTAAACAAAAGGCACAAGTGAGAATTTTTTGTTGAAAGGCAAAAAAAACTGCAAATACTAGAAACGAGAGATTAAAACAATAAATGCGAGAAATGCTTGCAACCAACAATTAAAGTAGAACGTTAACAATGTTTCTTACTCCATTGAGCATCACCATTTAACAAGATGGAGATCAACATCTCAATACCAAAACATTGTTACTATTACATTAGTTCCTCTGGGTTCAAATGTCTTCAACTGCCTCACTGATCACCTTTATTCGTATTGGCTCATTTGTGATTGTAGTAGGGTTTCGTTTGCAATGTCTCTCAGAATCAAGCATCTGTGCCAGTACATACCAGGCCCTAAATTTGGATTTTGTTAATGTGTCAAGGATCGCTTGCTCACACTTAGAACATAGAACTGGTCCGTTGGCCCAATGCCCATGCCAAGAAAAACACATGATCCATGTCCGTCCATATCCATGTGCCCATTTAAAAGCCTCATAAATTCATCTAAGATGCGTATCTTCAGCACCGCGTTTCAGGTACCCACCACTCTTCATGTAAAAATAACTTGCCAAGCACATCTGCTTTAAACTTTGGTCCTCTTACATTAAAGCTATGTCAAATGTCTGACATTTCCATCTGGGAAAAAGGTTCTGACTGTCTACCCTATCAATGCCTCTCATAATATTATGTACATCTTCTGCATTACAGAAAAAAAAATGTTTGTTCAACTTCTCCTTGTAGTTAATACTCCAGAATCCAGGAACATTCTGGATGCTATCCATGCAACAATTATTTCCAGGATACCAGAACACCACTGCAAATTCTCCACCAATTCATACAAAAACATAATTTGGAAATATATTCCCAGATTTCATCATATCTTGGTTAAAACTCCCTAGAAATATCTGCCTAATGCTTCTTAGGAATCCATTTAACATTGAGTCAGCAATAATTCTGAAGTTGACTCATTAAATTCCCAATAGCAATTAGAGATGAGCAATAAATGTGACCCTGCGAGCAACGCCTAGTGTATATATGCTAAAAGGCCACGTTCAGCAAATTCTCTAGACCAAAGTCACAAACTCAGTTGACCCAAATTACGAAATTTACGTGATCTGAAACGTGATTTCACAATTTACTCTAGAATAGATGACAAAACGAGTTGATCAAGCTGTGATTTTGTTTTAGTCCATGCTTGCATAAAATACAAAGCATGTGTTCATTCACTTTTCATTCAACAATTCAAAATTGTGATTAGTTTACTGTAATGTGAAACTTCTACCATCTACAATGGAGTCACAACAAAACTCCATTTAATATAGCATGCTAGGAACTATGGTGGTGCCAGGCCAGTAAATTTTGCAGACTATCGGATGGTATTCCAATTAATAATGCAACAGAGTCTTACATTTTTTTAGTATAAAGTTTTCAACAAATCTGATGAGGTTAATGGGAGCATGGGACATGCTGTCCCAGTGAGATTAAAAGGACCACAAGAAACAAGACTTTGGTGAGGTTAAAGGGACCACAGATAACTGGTTCCCTGCAAGGTTAGAGAGCAGAGTAAATGGAAGAATTAAAGGGAGCACTGAAATCATCACTCGATGAGCCAAATGCCGAGTCATCAGAACTTCTCAATAATTGGATGGCGTATTCTTGTTATTTTACTCTATTTATATTTCTTTACTGCTTTGCACCACATTATAAAGGACATTATTGTGTCAAGTTCCCAATAAAGTAGTAAATGCAAACACGATAAAATCAATGCTTCCTTAAATAAATGCTTCCCATCTGCTAGTTAGTTATTCACTAATGAAGCACAACATACTTTGGCGCAAATATCTTCCAGACCATTAAATGTCTTCTTAATATGGCAGCTGCACACACAGAAGCCAGAAGCTGTGGAGTAGAAGAAAAGTTTATTAAATCTGAGGAAATAATTGAGAACACAAAACATTTAATTGTAATTAGGTTCAACTTCAAAACCAAAGCTGGTTTAGTGTATTTCTTCATGAACCTGTTTTATTTCCAACATTAGTTCAGCAAATTTTAAAGAATTATTATAGAGGATGGCGTGACTGTCATACGTTGATAGGATGGAGTGGCTGGGCTTGTATACTCTGGAATTTAGAACGATGAGAGGGGATCTTATTGAAACATATAAGATTATTAAGGGTTTGGACATGCTAGAGGCAGGAAACATGTTCCCGATTTTGGGGGAGTCCAGAACCAGGGGCCACAGTTTAAAAATAAGGGGTAAGCCATTTAGAACGGAGGCGAGGAAATACTTTTTCACACAGAGAGTTGTGAGTCTGTGGAATTCTCTGCCTCAGAGGCGGTGGAGGCCTGTTCTCTGGAGGCTTTCAAGAGAGAGTTAGATAGAGCTCTTAAAGATAGCGGAGTCAGGGGATATGGGGAGAAGGCAGTACTGCTTGTGGATGATCAGCCATGATCACATTGAATGGGGGTGTTGGCTCGGTCCTATTGTCTATTGATAAATCTTAATAAAGCAGTTAAGAGGGTAAAAGGGGGTAAGGAAATGGCAAAGAGAATTAAAGAGAATTCCAAAATTGTTTATACATACATTAGAAGCAAAATGCTGGCTAGGGAAAGACTACAGGTCCATAGGAACCAAATGGGAAGTATTTATGGGCAGCAGCCAGGTGTTGTCCCGAATGAATATTTTACATCAAAATTGACCAGGGAGAAGGATGGAGAGTTATGGAAGTGTGCGCTGATAGTTTATAACACATGTGTGTCAAGAAAGTGGACGAGTAAAATATATTGATTCACATTAAGGTAGACAATGCCAGGGCCCTGATGAAATCCATCCCAGGCAGTTATTGGAAGCAAAGGAGATGTTTGCTGGGGGCTCTGATGGATAACATTGTACCATCATTAGCCACAGGTGAGGTATCAGAAGACTGGAAGATAGCAAATGTTGTTCCCATGTTCAAAAGGTGCAGTAGGAATAGGCCAGTGAATCTTATGTAAATTGTAGGGAAACTATTGGAGACCATTTAAGATCATTTGGAATGGCAAGGATTTTATATATTTGTTTGAGATCACCAAGTGGATTGATGCAGGCAGGATAATGGGTGTTGCCTATATGGACTTCAGCAAAGCCTCTGACAAAGTTCCACATGGTAGGTATGTCCAGAAGGTTACATTGCATGCAAAGAAGGTGTTACTAAACTGGCTTGGAGTAAGGAATCAAAGGGTAGCCCTGTGACCAGTGCTATGCCACTGCTGCTTGTTCTATACATTAGCTATTTGGATGACAATAAACCATTTGGATGTCAGTAAATTCGCAAATAATACCAACATTAATGGTATAGTCGAGTGAAGAAGGATATTTAACTTTAAAACAAGTTCTAGAACAGTTGAGAAGGTGGGCCAAGAAATGACAAATGGAATTTAACTCTGAAAAGTGTGGTGTTTTGCACAATGGTATGTCAAACCAGGGCAGGGATTACCCACAGAAAATAGTAGAGCCATGAAGCCTAGTGCAGAACAGAGATCTGGGACTACATGTGCGTGGTTCCTTAACAGTGGTGAGTCAGATGGACAGTGTAGTGAAAGCGACGTTTGGCACAATTGCCTTCATTGGGAAGGGTATTGAGTAGAAAACCTGGCACATCATGATGCAGCTGTACATGTCAACAGTGAGACCACACTTAAGAGTACATCCAAGATGCTGCAATGATTACATGGGTCTAGGCATTAATTTTGTGAAATGATCAAGTCAAGTATTTTGCAGCTCTAAATCAATATAGGAATGATTAACTACTTTGACTACACTCTATTGCTACATTATTCAAGATTTAGAGTGTGTCATGTCTGCAGTCTGATACAATATGAAGTTTTATCCAATGCAATGACATGATGGCTAATTTAGTTTTTCCAGAAAGCAACGTTGCAGAATTACAATAAAGTGACTTTTGTACAGAATATAAAATGTAATATACCTGCACACCATAGACAAATAGGTATCGCATTCCCAGTTGCAGCAAGGCTGTGGAAAACATCCGAGGATTTTCTTGCAACCTCATCTCCATCATCAGCTCCTCATCTCCAGACTCCTTTCTGGTGCTCTTGTTTTTTGTGTTTTTCACTTCACGGACAAATGGCCAAAACAGCAACAAAGGACATCCAACTACCTCAAGAATATAACTGAAAAGTCAGTTGATAGTTTCAATGCATTTTATTGCAAGGTTGATAATTTCTTATTAATAAACTTTTAGTACTAGTTTTCTTTCTCATAAAAAAGCTTAATCATCTATTTAATCCAAGGAACTGTGATTAGTCACATTCAACAATCAGTGTACTACTGGACACTTCTTATGGCATCAACCAGTGTCACATTCCTTACACCCACAACCAAACTCATCTTCCATTCCCAGAGATGTTAACAGAGTTGAATATCTTTGCATAGATGCCAGATGATGCACGGTGCTCTTGTCATTCATACAATTGTAGACTGAAGCATTGGCAGATGATCTAACTATGTGAAAAAACTGTTTCTTCACACAATACTTTAAGGCTCACAGTCCAGAAGGGATTAACAAAGAGGAAGAAAACAAGTTACTGTTATGATTTTTTCCAATCCCTCGCCAAAAGGAGACAAGGCTAATTGGAGATTGGTGCTGCATTACCAAATGCAAATGTTTTACCTGTTCAAATAAGCAAATAAAAAAATCAAAGAAGAAAATAATTAATTTGGCAATTACAGGTCATTCAGTTAAACAACCAAATAATAGCTATTTTGACAAACTTGGATGACTAAAATATATGCTGCACAGACCTATTATGGGCAAATCACATTTGACCAACATGACATAGATTTTGAGAGGTAACAAACTTGGTAGAAGGCAGCATAGTTGAATTTTACATTTAAGTTCCTAAGGCATATGATACAAGCTTGTTAGCAAAAATGCTGTGCCTACAGCAAGATGGGTAGCAGCAGCATGGATAAAAGATTGGATTTAAGACCAAAAAAGATTGGTGGTAAATTGTTATGTTTTGAATTAGAAGATGCACAATTGCATTATGCTAAGGTTCACTATGAGGCCACATATTTTTCACGCATACTGGCACATAAAAATTAAGTTGGTGTATTTGCAAAGTAGACAGATTAATTTTGCCTCAGTTAAATCATCACTTCAAATAAGGACTCTTTTCAAAATGTGAATGTAATAATTACTGTCATCTAATTTCTCTCATCACTGAAGATGAACTATTATAAGCATATAGCCTCATTTATTTGTATAATTATTACAGAAGATCTTATTTTTTGCTATATAATACATATGAATTAGGAGTAAGCCACCTGTCCCCTTAAGTCTAACCTGCCATTTAATAAAATTATGGTTCATCAGTGGATGACACTTTTCACCTCGTTGTTTATCAAATGAAAATCTATCTCTGCCTTAAAAACATTCAAAAACATTGTTTCCACCATCTTTTGAGAGATTCTTAAAGACATGCCCTTGGAGAAAGAGAGAGTAAATAATGGTCTCATCTGTCTCAAATGGTGACCCATTGTTCTGGATTCTCCACACGAATTAACATCATCTTCACATCTACCCAGTCAAGATCTGTCAATATATAAATCAATTAACTCGCCGACCCTGTCTCACCTTTCCGATCAATTCATTACAGGTATTATATTTGTTTACAGAGTACTATGTTTACATATTCTGTTGTGCTGCTGCAAGCAAGAATCTCATTGTTCTGTCTGGGACATGTGACAATATAACACTCTTGACACAAAGTGATGAAGCAACTCAGCAGGTCTGGCAGCATCTCTAGAGAACTTCGATAAGAAACATTTTGCATTTGGCCCCTTCTTCCTGACCCGAAACGTCACCTATCCGTCGTCTCTGGAGATGCTGCATGACCTGCTGTGTTACTCCAGCATTTGTGTCCTTTTTGTAAATTAACCAGCATCTGCAGTTTGTTTGTTTCTACATTAGGCAATACAGTGAGCCCAGTCTGAGCTGCTTCTAACACATTAGGATTCTTCTTGAAAAAGAGACTAAACTGTACACTTAACCCCACATATGGCCTCGCCAGTATCCTATATATTCAAGCATAATTCATTAGTTCTGTATTCCCCAGATAAACGATAACCTTTTTTTTCTTAATTACTTGTTGTACCTACACATAAGCCTTCTGTGAATCATGCACCAGGACATACTGCATCTCAAACTGAAATATATTGTTTAGATAACAGGTATATGATTTTTTTTTTTTACTTTTCCCAGTCAGACTGGAGCACTCGAGTTGCAAGGAGAGAGTAGATAGATTGGGACTTTTTTCTGAGAAATGTAGAAGTCTGAAGGGTTATCTTCAAGAGGTTCATAAAACTGTGAAGGGCATGTATAATGCGGATGATCACAGTCTTTTTCCCCATGGTAGGGAAGTCTAAATCTAGAAGGCATAGGTTTGAGGTGGAAGGGAAAAAGATTTAAAGGGGACCAGAGGGGCAAGGAGGACACAGAATGTGGTGGGTAGGTAGGCATATTGGTCAGCATGGATGAGTTGGGCTGTAGGGCTTTCCCATGCTGTATGACTTTGTGATTCTAAACATGTACTGTCAAATCTTAGTAATGGGAGATATAATTCAGAACTCTGCTAAAACAAAATATTTGACAGGAACGCATTTCAGATCACAAATATTTTATACAGATATTCGCTTAGAACACCGACCATTGAATAACATGGAAGTTTCTAAAACAGTAAGATAATTACCTGCAAAAAGAATATGAGAAGCAAAGGTATTCATTCCAACCAATATTGCTGGCAGTATATTGGTGCTATGCCCTTCAGAGAACCCAACAAAGGCTGCATTCCACTGGATAGTTGGGAATGTTGGCTGATGCCCAGTGGCATAAAAGAACTGTGTCGCTGCAAAGACCCAGGCTGTAACGGCATACCATGGGACTGTAAAATAGCCTTCAAACAGAAAAAAAATCAGTGTAAAATGAGACGTTTTCTATGAAAATCAGTAACCAGTTAATTTGAAATCACCACTACCACCTGCCCAAACAAATTTAAATATCCACTTTAAAACTTTTGAAGTCTGAAGTATACAAATAAAAGGTATATTTTCACTATATTTAATAGTTTCATGCATGAAACCTTTCCATTAACATATCATTATACATATTGTCACTTATCTAATGTTAGGACCTATGGCTGAAACAATTCAAGATAATTCTATAGTAAGAAAATTCACCAGTTAATAGTCCATCGCTCTCAGGACTTAAGATATAGTAGTGGCCAGAGGATCTGCGGTGACGAAGGAACTGAAGGAAATCCACATTAGGCAGGACATGGTGTGGGATAGACTGATGGGACTGAAGGCTGATAAATCCCCAGGGCCTGACGGTCTGCATCCCAGGGTAATTAAGGAAGTGGCTCTAGAAATTGTGGATGCATTGGTGATAATTTTCCAATGTTCTATAGACTCGGGATCAGTTCCTGTGGATTGGAGGGTAACTAATGTTATCCCACTTTTTAAGAAAGGCGGGAGAGAGAAAACAGGGAACTATAGACCAGTTAGCCTGACATTGGTGGTGGGGAAAATGCTGGAGTCAATCATAAAAGATGAAAAAGCCGCAAATTTGGATAGCAATAACAGGATCGGTCCGAGTCACATGGATTTACGAAGGGGAAATCATGCTTGACTAATCTTCTGGAATTTTTTCAGGATGTAATTAGGAAAATGGACAAGGGAGAGCCAGCGGATATAGTGTACCTGGACTTACTGAAGGCATTTGATAAGGTCCCACATAGGAGATTAGTGGGCAAAATCAGGGCACATGGTATGGGGGTAGAGTGCTGACATGGATAGAAAATTGGTTGGCAGACAGGAAACAAAGAGTAGGGATTAACGGGTCCCTTTCAGAATGGCAGGCAGTGACTAGTGGGGTACCGCAAGGCTCGGTGCTGGGACCGCAGCTATTTACAATATACATCAATGATTTGGATGAAGGGATTCAAAGTAACATTAGCAAATTTTCAGATGACACAGAGCTGGGTGTCAGTGTGAACTGTGAGGAGGATGCTATAAGAATGCAGGGTGACTTGTCCAGGTTGGGGGAGTGGGCAGATGCATGGCAGATGAAGTTTAATGTGGATAAATGTGAGGTTATCCACTTTGGTATCAAAAACAGGAAGGCAGATTACTATCTAAATGGCATCAAGTTTGGAAAAGGGGAAATACAACGGGATCTGGGGGTCCTTGTTCATCAGTCTATGAAAGTAAGCATGCAGGTACAGCAGGCAGTGAAGAAAGCAAATGGCATGTTGGCCTTTAACCATATAACAATTAACCATATAACAATTACAGCAAGGAAACAGGCCCTCTCGGCCCTTCCAGTCCGTGCCGACTATAACAAGGGGAGTCGTGTATAGGAGCAAAGAGGTCCTTCTGCAGTTGTACAGGGCCCTAGTGAGACCACACCAGGAGTATTGTGTGCAGTTTTGGTCCCGTAATTTGAGGAAGGACATTCTTGCTATTGAGGGAGGGCAACGTAGGTTTACTAGGTTAATTCCCGGGGTGGCGGGACTGTCATATGCTGAGAGAATGGAGCGGCTGGGCTTGTACACTCTGGAGTTTATAAGGATGAGAGGGGATCTTATTGAAACATATAAGATTGTTAAGGGTTTGGACACGCTAGAGGCAGGAAACATGTTCCCGATGTTGGGGGAGTCCAGAACCAGGGGCCACAGTTTAAGAATAAGGGATAAGCAATTTAGAACGGAGACGAGGAAACATGTTTTCTCACAGAGTTGTGAGTCTGTGGAATCCTCTGCCTCAGAGGGCGGTGGAGGCCGGTTCTCTGGATACCTTCATTAGAGAGCTAGATAGGGCTCTTAAAGATAGTGGAGTCAGAGGATATCGGGAGAAGGCAGGAACGGGGTACTGATTGGGGATGGTCAGCCATGATCGCATTGAATGGTGGTGCTGGCTCGAATGGCCTACTCCTGCATCTATTGTCTATTGTCCATTGTTTAAGACAGGTTTATTTAATAACTCCCAGTCTCAGAAAATACCTAACTTTTACATGGAACTTTCCACCAACTGACTAATTTTCATTTATTACCTTTTGTTGTTTTGAGGGCATTTGTACCCTAAGGCACGGAATTTTATGTAAAATCTAACTTGAAATTGATAAAAAAAACAACAGATTTCTTCCAAAATGTTAATTAGTAAATAAATTAGTTTACTAATTTACCCACAAATGACCAGACTGATTTGATTCAATTTCACAGTTTAACAGTGGAAACATAGCTGGACATTACCAGTCTTGTATCATAATCACAGTAACAATTACAATAAGTTTAAATAGAACATGAAATGTATGACTAAATGAGTATTTGGTTCATTAAGCACAATATATAAATGATATTTAATTATAGTTCCAAATAGCCATATGGTCACAGTTATTGTAGTAATTAAGCATGAGACATTTAACAATCATCTACTCCAAAAGACACGTTAAGAGATTGCCAAAATGAATCAGGCTGTGAACATTCAAGAAACAGGATATCTACAGTGGCTTGCAAAAGTTATCATACCCCTTGAACTTTTCCACATTTTGTCATGTTACAACCACAAACGTAAATGTATTTTATTGGGATTTTATGTGATAGACCAATACAAAGTGGTGCATAATTGTGAAGTGGAAGGAAAATGATACATGGTTTCCAATTTTTATTACGAATAAAAAAC
This sequence comes from Okamejei kenojei, assembly GCA_035221665.1. Classification (NCBI taxonomy): domain Eukaryota; kingdom Metazoa; phylum Chordata; class Chondrichthyes; order Rajiformes; family Rajidae; genus Okamejei; species Okamejei kenojei. The sequence goes on along the minus strand of CM069131.1, from coordinate 139,474,503 downwards.
TGAAAAATGTGGCGTGCAAAAGTATTCAGCCCCGCTGAGTCAATATTTTGTAGAACCACCTTTCACTGCAATTACAGCTGCAAGTCTTTTGGGGTATGTCTCTACCAGCTTTGCACATCTAGAGACTGAAATGTTTGCCCATTCTTCTGTGCAAAATAGCTCAAGCTCAGTCAGATTGGATGGAGAGCGTCTGTGAACAGCAATTTTCAAGTCTTGCCAGAGATTCTCAATTGGATTTAGGTCTGGACTTTGACTGGGCTATTCTAACACATCAATATGCTTTGATCTAAACCAATCCATTGTAGCTCTGGCTGTATGTTTAGGGTCGTTGTCCTGCTGGAAGGTGAACCTCCGACCCAGTCTCAAGTCTTTTGCAGACTCTAACAGGTTTTCTTCCAAGATTGCCCTGTATTTGGCTCCATCCATCTTCCCATCAACTCTGACCAGCTTCCCTGTCCCTGCTGAAGAAAAGCAGCCCCACAGCATGATGCTGCCACCACCATGTTTCACAGTGGGGATGGTGTGTTCAGGGTGATGTGCAGTGTTAGTTTTCCACCACACATAGCGTCTTGCAATTAGGGCAAAAACTTCAATTTTGGTCTCATCAGACCAGAGCACCTTCCTCCACATGTTTGCTGTGTCCCCCACATGGCTTGTGGCAAACTGCAAACGGGACTTCTTATGGCTTTGTTTCAACAATGGCTTTCTTCCATAAAAGCCCGATTTGTGGAGTGCACGACTAATAGTTGTCCTGTGGACAGATTCTCCCATCTGAGCTGTGGATCTCTGCAGCTCCTCCAGAGTTACCATGGGCCTCTTGGCTGCTTCTCTGATCAATGCTCTCCTTGCCCGGCCTGTCAGTTTAGGTGGACGGCCATGTCTTGGTAGATTTGCAGTTGTGCCATACTCTTTCCATTTTCGAATGATGGATTGAACAGTGCTCCGTGAGATGTTCAAAGCTTGGGATATTTTTTTATAACCTAACCCTGCTTTAAACCTCTCCACAACTTTATCCCTGACCTGTCTGGTGTGTTCCTTGGGCTTCATGATGCACAAGGAACATTGTTTGTTCACTAATGTTCTCTAACAAACCTCTGAGGCCTTCACAGAACAGCTGTATTTATACTGAGATTAGATTACACACATGTGGACTCTATTTACTGATTAGGTGACTTATGAAGGCAATTGGTTGCACTGGATTTTATTTAGGGGTATCAGAGTAAAGGGGGCTGAATACTTTTGCACGCCACACTTTTCAGTTTTTTATTTGTAAAAAAATTTGAAAACCATGTATCATTGTCCTTCCACTTCACAATTATGCGCCACTTTGTGTTGGTCTATCACATAAAATCCCAATAAAATACATTTAAGTTTGTGGCTGTAACGTGACAAAATGTAGAAAAGTTCAAGGGGTATGAATACTTTTGCAAGCCACTGTACATCTCATTTTATGTTCCTTGTTCAAACATAAATGGAGTACCACAGTGATGCAGCCTCAAAGTTCCACCAACACAGGTTCAATCCTGACCTTCGTCATTGACTGACTGTGTTCAGTCTGCACATTCTACCTGTGACTGTGTGACTTTCCACTGGGTGCTGTGATTTCTCCCCAAATCCCCAAAATATTTTGGTTGATAGATTAATTGCCCTCTGAACATTGCCCCTGCTGTATAGATGAGTCGTAGCATCTGGAAAAAAATTGACTGCGATATGATGAGATTAAAGTGAAACGTGTCGAATGCGTGCAAAATAGTACTTGATTTAAAGTTAATTATTTCAATTAAACTATTTCAATGAAATTAAAGCGAAATGTGTCGAATGAGTGCAAAAGAGTACTTGATTTATAATTAATTATTTCAATGAAAAAGAGGCAGTTCCAATAAAGATTCACTTGATGCTGGGCCAAAGGGCTAGTTTCCGTGCTTTACGATTCTATAACATCGCATCGCAGGGGATAGACTTCTGACCGACATCCACTATAAACCCACTGACTCCCATGGCTATCTTGACTACACTTCCTCCCACCCTGCTTCCTGTAAGGACTCCATCCCCTACTCCCAATTCCTCCGTCTACGCCACATCTGCTCCCAGGATGAGATGTTCCATGCCAGGGCAACAGAAATGTCCTCATTCTTCAGGGAACGAGGGATTCCCCTCCTCCACTGTAGATGAGGCTCGCACCAGGGTCTCTTCAATACCCCGTAACACTACTCTCTCTCTCCATCCCCCCACTTGTAACACCTTCCACCCTACTAGCCGTCACATACAACAAATAGTCCTCCGTCATTTTCGCCACCTCCAACGTGACCCCACCACTCGCCACATCTTCCCATCTCCACCCGTCTGCTTTCTGCAAAGACCGTTCCCTCCATAACTCCCTGGTCAATTCTTCCCTTCCCACCCGTATCACCCCCTCCCAGGGCACTTTCCCCTGCAACAGCAAGAGATGCTACACTTGTCGCTTTACCTCCCCCCTTGACTCCATTCAAGGACCGAAGCAGTCGTTCCAGGTGAGACAGAGGTTCACCTGCACTTCCTCCAACCTCATCTATTGCATCCGCTGCTCTAGATGTCAGCTGATCTACATCGGTGAGACCAAGCGTAAGCTTGGTGATCGTTTCGCCGAACACCTCCGCTCGGTTCGCATTAACCAACCTGATATCCCTGTGGCTCAGCACTTCAACTCCCCCTCCCATTCCGAATCCGACCTTTCTGTCCTGGGCCTCCTCTATGGCCAGAGTGAGGCCCACCGGAAATTGGAGGAGCAGCACCTCATATTCCACTTGGGCAGTTTACACCCCAACGACATGAACATTGACTTCTCTAATTTCCGGTAGCCCTTATCGTCTCCTCCCCTTCTCAGCTCTCCCTCAGCCCTCTGGCTTCTCCTCTTCTTTTCTTCTTCCAAGATTCTTCCATGATTCACTTGGATGATGACTGGTGCAAAAGGATCGCCTTATAAGGAAAGGTTGGGTCTGTACTCACTGAAGTTGAGAAGAACGAGGTGTGATCTTATTGAAACAGAAAAGTTCTCAGGGGGGCTTGATTGGGTAAATGCTGGGTTGATGTTTCCTTTCACAAAATGAAAATAAAACAAAGGGCATTGTTTCACAATAAGCAGGTGCCCATTTAAGGCCAAGAAGAGGAAGAATTTATTCTCTCAAATGATTGACAGTGTTTGGCATGACTTTCTCTGGAAAGCTGTGGAAGCGGAATTCTTGAATATATTCAAAACCAAGATAGATAAGTATTAATCAGCAACGGATGCAAGTGTTATGGGGAGAGGGCAGGAAAGTGGATTTGAGGATAGTCCGATCAGTTATGATCTTCTTGAATGGCATAACAGGCTCAAGGGCCAAACCACTTTAACCTGTTTTAATTGTTTTATGGTCTTAAATATTCTTATCCAAGCATAAATATATCTATGCTTCAATGGCCTATCAGAGAAAAACTAAGGTCCAATCAACAATGAAAACTATCATTATTGACTATACCGTAACCAAAAGTTGGATACAACAGCAAAATTCTGTAGATGGAGGGTATCTGAAGAAATATAAACTTATATAAATACTCAACAGTTCAGTCTGCATCTGTGGAGAAACTGAGTTATGATTTCATGTCAAAGGCCCTTTTTTTTTATCAGTTCTTAAACTAGTGCTTCCAATACCATGCATTTGCACAAAAGAATAATTTTCTCACGCATTTGATTGTTGCAGATAAACGTTTGGACCAATTTACAGATTGCTGAAAGCATTTTCCCAACCTAATAAACACCTTTGATATTAAGATCATATTAGGTCTCCTGTCCTTGCTGTTTTCTTAATTAATCTCTTCGACGCATCTTCAAGGATTAGAGATCCTCCTCAAAATAAATCATATTGACAATCTTTATATGGCACATTAGGACTATGACCTCCTTGAGTCCGATTGAATCTTTGATGTTTGACATACTTGAATAATACAATAGATGTAAAATACATAGTTTGCACACTTTTGATCAACTACTGTTCAATACGCAAAATGTTTGAAAGCAAAATTATAAAGGACCAATGAATTGTTATTTTAAAAAGCTGCAAATTGCTATTACACAATGAATGAAATCTCTTGGACCAAGTACATACCTGTGTTATCAGTCTGTAATGAAAGATTCCTTGCCGTACCATGTATTTCCAGGAGAGAAAATCCCTCCAAGAACAGTAGCAGGAAAGCCAGTGACATTCTCTCATTATGAAGCAGAATAAGTAAAAATGCTAAAAGAACAATAACAATAAGGAGTGCTGCAGAGTATACAGTCCCCAGCCCATAAGCAGCCACTGTCCGAGATTCATCCTGATCACCATTAAAATGTATTTTCATTGATTGTTGTATTTTACGGTATATCAGTGGGATGACGTGTAGAGAATCAGCTTTCATTTCAGCAGAGCTTTTACAGGAAGGGACAAGAGTTTCATCAGACTGTCTATTTTCTTTCACAAAGACAGTAATTGGATTCCACAGCACAATAAAGAAGCCGGTTGTTACAAGGCCAAAGACAATGCCTGGGAGAACGACCACAATCTTCTCTTTCAGATCATGAAGTTTAATAGAAGTTTCTTCTGGGGCAGCATTTACAGCCCAATAGCAGCATGAGCAAAACGCAATAAACGGGAAACCCAAACGTACAAAAAACACAATCAAATGAGAGCTGTTGAGGTTTCCGTAATGAAGGAACCATTTTCGTATGAGGTAGACCAAGAATCCAAGTGACAACACGGACAAAATGTAATGGATGTTCCTTTCTTGCCTATTACTTAAACTTGACAAAGGCCTGAGGAAGGAAGAGGGTTCGCAATTTGCAAGTTCTTCACGACAGTTATAAAAGTTATTAGAGCAAAGCACACACAGCAGAAAGGTAACCAGTAATCCAATTATGTAAAGAGATTCTCTTTTATATGTTATGAAACTAGGGTTCCTATGCATGTCTGTCACATTTAAACCATGATTAAGTTTTCCATTCCATTTGAGTTTTAGGACTGTGAAAGTCACAATAGACTTCAAAAGGAAAGATACCACTTGCCCTTCATTTACTACAAAACTATTGGAAAACATGGCTCCACACCGTAATAAGGGAAGTCCCAAAGGAATTAAGATCTTCCACCAACTTTTCCACTTCTCTTGAATAGCAGCAATGGAGCTTTGGGATAATTTGTTTGCAACTTGATTCTTAACGTATTTAGATCTCCAAAAATTCCAATGGAAGCCCAAATGTGACCCAACAGCCACCCAACAACATAATGTCAGAGACTTTACCATAATGCCAGATATCAGCATCCAGATACTGACTATTAACGCTGCAGCCAGGCCCCAAATAATAGGATAGAAAAGTAGAACTCTGTGTAAGGATTCAAAAGTTGACACGTTTTCAGATACCAGAAAACAATGTACGCAGGCTGCTGTAAGAAGTATAATACCACACAGCATGTGCACAGGGTTGAATCGGGCCCATGATTCTTGACACATTTCCTTGGTCTCCCTCAAGTAACGCCGCATTGTGATTATCAGATTTTGCATCCTGGCAAGGTGGTTTTGGTTTGGAATAAATTTTTCAGAAACATGTTGGTCTGTAATCAGGTCATTGTATTCCTCCATTGCAGTGGAAAACAATTGCTTCAGGTAACTCAGCTTTTCCAAAGGAAGATCCTTAGCTACTTGAAAATACGATTCCAAAAATCGATTCACCTTTAAAATAAACATATTACACAACATTACTAAAAGTAGTGACACAGCATTGTTAATATTCAAGTTTCTTTACACTTTAGCAACCACAGTTTGCAATGAATTATTTAATAACATACTTGCTTCTTGTTATGAATAAAATAGGGTTTAGAATTATAATGTGTGCAACTTAAGGTAGAGGCGACAATGTGACAGAAAACAAAACACAACAAATCTTTTAGTCTTGTACCTGAATCGCATTAATGCAAAGTGCTTTTGCATGTTCAAGATACTGATCATCACCCAGCTTTGGTACAGAGGTAAACATGTCCACTATCACCATGCCAATATTACTGTATGGAATAGGAATCCCAAGTAGAAGAGCCAGGGTTGGTACAAGATCTATCTGAGATACGACCTCTGGATCCTAAATGCAGAAAATACGGGTGAAAGTCAAAAATAAATAATTAATGGGACGACTACAAACTTTTTCAAACAAAAATAATCTGGCTTTGTATGTGGAAAGATTTACATCATTCCATAACATTACTATCAGATCTTTTCCTCAAAACACACAAACTTTCTTGTTCAAGTTCTTTCCTTCCATTCATGAGGAGAATGAAGACAGAGACTGACAGAAGCAAAAATTAGATCATAACACACGTAAGAAAAGTCATTTGGGAAATGAAATCAAATGTCAGGGGAGTCAGAGGATGTGGGTGAGGTATAAATGAGTACTTTGCATTTGTATTCACAAAACAGAAGGCAATGGAGGTGATATCAGTGTAGAGAATATGAATATGCAAGGGCAGTTTAAGATGGTGTTGGGGCTCTTGAAGAACAGTAAAATGGATAAATCCCCAGGGCCTGTTAGGATATATCCCAGGTTACTAAGAGAGGCAAGAGAGGAGATTGCAGGGGCATTGATAAAGATCTTTGCATCTTCTCTAGACACAAGCGAGATCCCGGAGGGCTGGAGAGTAACTAACGTTGTTCTTTTATAGATAATCCAGAGAATTAGAGGCCAGTAAGCTTCATGTCAATAGTAGGGAAACTATTGGAGCGGATTCTTCGGGATAGGATTTATTCCCATTTGTAAGAGAATAGGCTAATAATATACAGTCAGCAGGGTTTGTAGGCAGTAGGACAAGTCTTATTTTTGATTGTGTTTTTTGAGGGGTGACTAAGATCGGTGGGCAGTGGATATTAGCTACATAGAATGTTATAAGGCATTTTATAAAATCCCCCATGGTATCCAGATTCAGAAGATTAAGATCCACGGGATTCGTAAAAAGACACAAAGTGCTGGAGTAATTCAGCAGGTCGGGCAGCATTTCTGCAGAACATGAATAAGTCACATTTCGGGTACGGATCCTTCTTCAGGAGATGATGGATTGGGGTGTATGGATATGGATTGGTGACATTTCAGATTATAACCTTACTTTAGACTGTGGAGTACATGGGCAGGTGATGTTTGAGGCAGGACCCTTCTTCAGACTGGGAGAGCATGAATAAGTCATGTTTTTTTTGGGTTCGGACCCTTTGGACTGCAGAACATGGACAGGTGATGTTTAAGATCAGGATCGTTCTTCGGACTGACATTTCGGGTCAGGACCTTTACTGCACAGGATTCATGGTGATGGTCATATGGATTCAGAACTGACTTACTCAAATAAGAAGGTTGTGGTGGAAGGATGTTATTCTGGTGGTCTGTGACCAGTGATGTTCCACAGGGATCTGCACTGGGACCTCTGTTGTTTATGATATATATAAATGACTTGGACATAAATGTAGACACAAAATGCTGGAATAACTCAGCGGGTGAGGCCGCATCTCTGGAGAGAAGAAATGGGCGACATTTCGGGTCGAGACCCTTCTTCAGACTGATGTCAGGGGAGGGGGAGAGATATAATGTAGGCGGAGACATTAAGACTGGTGGAGAAACTAGGAAGGGGATGGAGAAAGCAAGGGCTATCTGAAGTTAGAGAAGTCAATGTTCATACCGCTGGGGTGTAAACTACCCAAGCGAAATACGAGGTGCTGTTCCTCCAATTTGCACTGGTCCTCACTCTGACAATGGAGGAGGCCCAGGAAAGAAAGGTCAGATTGGGAATGGATGAGGGGAGTTAATGAGCCACCGGGAGATCAGGTAGGTTAAGACTGACTGAGCGGGGTGTTCAGCGAAACGATCGCCGAGCCTGCACTTGGTCTCGCCGATGTTGACACCTTGGACATAAATGTAGATGGGTTGATTAGTAAGTTTACAGATGACACCAAAATTGCCGGAGTTCTGGACACTGAAAACGGCTTTCAAAGTATAGAGCGGGATATAGTTCAGCTGCAGAATAGGGCGGAGAAATGGTAGATGGAATTTAATCAGAGCAAGTCTGACGTGATTGCCTTTGGGAAGTCAAATGCAAGGGGAAAGTATAAAGTTAATGGAAACCCCTTAACAGCAATGATGTATAGAGGGAACATGGGATCGAAGTCCATAGCTCCCTGAAACTGACAACATAATTTGATAGAATAGTATTGATGGCATTTGGTATACTTTCCTTCAAATGGTCGGGGCATTGATTATAAGAGTCAGGAAATCATGATGCAGCTGTAGAAGACTCTGGTTAGGCCGCATTTAGAGTATTGCCCCTCTTTACAGGAAGAATGTAGAGGCTTTGGAGAGGGTACAAAAGATGTTTATCAGAATTTTGTCTGGATGGGAGTATTAGCTTTAGGAATATTAGCTACAAGGAGAGGTTGGACAGACTTTGATTGTTTTCACTGGAGCACCGGAGGTTAAGGGGAGATAGAAGTATTCTTCCCAGCGTGAAAATGTCAAACATTAGAAGTTATAAGGGAGAGCTTTAAGGTGAGAAGAAGCAAAGTTTAAAGAGATGTGTGGGTTAAATTGTGATTTTGTTTACAGAGGGATGAGGGTGTCTGCAATGTGTGGATACAATAGTGGTTTTTAGATAGGCACATGGATATACAGGAAATGGAGGGACATGGATCATGTGCATAGACATGTGTATGAAGGAACTGCAGATGCTGGTTTAAACTGAAGATAGACATAAAAAGCTGGAGTAACTCAGCGGGACAGGCAACATCTCTGGCGAGAAGGAATGTGTGACATTTCGGGCTGAGACCCTTTTTCAGATTGTTAGGGATAAGGGAAATGAGAGATATAGATGATGATGTAGAGATAAAGAACAATGAATGAAAGATATGCAAAAAAGTAACGACTCTCACCCAACAAACAGCTAACAATGCCTTTATCATTGTTACTTTTTTGCATATCACAGACATCATGGGCTGAGCGGCCTATTTCTGTGCTGTACTATTCTATGTTCTACGTATGTCAGCTAATTTAAAAGAAAAAAAGTTTATTAGCAATTTGTGTTCATCAAAACGTCAACATGAAAATATTTCTGTCAATTAGCTATCTAAATGGCGTCAAGTTGGGAAAAGGGGAAGTACAACGGGATCTGGGGGTCCTTGTACATCAGTATGAAAGTAAGCATGCAGGTACAGCAGGCAAAGAAGAAAGCAAATGGCATGTTGACCTTTATAACAAAAGAAATCGAATATAGGAGCAAAAAGGTCCTTCTGCAGTTGTACAGAGCCCTAGTGAGACCACACCTGGAGTATTGTGTGCAGTTTTGGTCCCCTAATTTGAGGAAGGACATTCTTGCTATTGAGGGAGTGCAGCGTAGGTTTACAAGGTTAATTCCCGGGATGGCGGGACTGTCATATGCTGAGAGAATGGAGCGGCTGGGCTTGAACATTCTGGAGTTTAGAAGGATGAGAGGGGATCTCATTGAAACATATAAGGGCTTGGACACACTAGAGACAGGAAACATGTTCTCAATGTTGGGGGGAGTCCAGAACCAGGGGCCACAGTTTAAGAATAAGGAGTAAGCCATTTAGAACGGAGACCGGGAAACACTTTTTCTCACAGAGAGTGGTGAGTCTGTGGAATTCTCTGCCTCAGAGGGCGGTGGAGGCAGGTTCTCTGGATGCTTTCAAGAGAGAGCTAGATAGGGCTCTTAAAAATAGAGGAATCAGGGGATATGGGGAGAAGGCAGGAACAGGGTACTAATTGGGGATGATCAGCCATGATCACATTGAATGGCGGTGCTGGCTCGAAGGGCCAAATGGCCTACTCCTGCACCTATTGTCTATTGCATGTTTGAATAACACCTGACTACAAACAAGTCATTTGGCTGACCAAGTGTGGCATCATGGTTTAAAACAAAAAAAAAGACAGTGGTTAATTTCTTTGAACAGACAGCAATTAATAAAATGTGGAAAATACCTCCTGTAATGTGCACAGGATACAGGAAATACAGGATAAATAATTAAGCTTTTACCCAATCACATTATTAGAGATAACTAGAAAGGCTAAAACAAATGGAGAATATGTCGTTCGGCTTTTTTTATCAAGATCTTTTGCATTGTGCACATAAAATATTAAACATTTACATACTATGGACCATTTTACATTTCTGGGTTTTCAAATTTGTTAGGGCGATTTAACGCAAATGACAGGAAAAGAGGTTACGGTGGCAATGACTTCCAGAGAGGTTGACAGCAATAAATGCAGAAGAAAGAGAAATATAGTGGAAGGATATGTGATTGGCAAAGAAAATTATGGGGTAATTTGAGCATTGTGATAGAAAACATAGGAGTTAAATACTGAAGAAGGAAACTTTACATTGTTTTGATTACAAGAGTAAAGATCTCTTACTGCAATTATTTAAGGTTTTAATAGGCAACAATTGTGGTTTTGATCTCCTCACCCAAAGAAGGTCAAATTTGCTATTAAAGGAGTGCACTGAATACTCATTAGATTGGTCACTGCAACTACAGTGACATTGCAAGTAGATAGGGTGGTGAAGGCGGCTTTTGGTACATTGGCCTTCATCAGTTAAGAAAATGAGTATGGAAGTTGGGACGCGATGTTATAATTGTACAAGTCATTGGTGAGGCCACACATGGAGTATAGTGTTCAGTTTCAGTCACATCTATAGGAAAGATGTCATCAAGCTGGAAAGGGTGCAGAGAAGATTTATGAGAATGTTGACACGGCATGAAGGTGTGAGTTATAGGGAGAGATTGGGCTAGGACACGATTCGTTGGAGCACAGGAGGCTGAGGGGTGATCTTATAACAATGTCTAAAATCATGAGGGGTATAGATAGAGTAAATGCACAGTCTTTTTTTACCAATGTAGGGAAATCAAGAACTCCAGGATATAGTCGGAGGTGAATGATTTAATAGTTACCTGAGGGCAAATTTTATCTTTACAGAGGGTAGTGACTATACAGTAAGAGCTGCCACAGGACGTAGTTGAAGCACGTTCAGTCAACATTTTAAATATATTTTAGATGAATGCTTGAATAAACATCCAAATACAGAAAAAATGATATCATACATTTATAATATTTTGTTGGAAAGTGATATCCCATCATCGGAAATACATAGACAGCGCTGGGAAAATGAACTAAGTCAAATAATAAGTCCAGAAATATGGGAAGAAAGCCTACAACGTATACATTACTGCTCTTTAAATGCTAAACATGCACTTATACAATTTAAAATCTTACATAGATTACATTATTCTAAATCTAAACTACATAATATATTTCCAAAACTATCACCTATATGTGATAAATGTCAAATCATGGAAGCAACTCTGTCACACTCATTTACTAATTGTACGAAGATTTTAGAATATTGGAATGAAATATTCAAAATAATCTCGAAAGTTATTAATATTACTATGATTTATGACCCAAAGTTAATCATACTTGGAATACCGGAAACGGAACAAATAATTACAAGGAATCATAGAACTTTTATCGACTACTCTTTAATAATTGGGAAAAAATTAATATTAAAATTTTGGAAAGGCCCTGAATCCCCAACAATTAAAATGTGGAATACAGAAATGACGGAGACACTTCACTTGGAGAGATTGAGACTTGTCCTCATGGACAGGTTAGATCTCTTCAAGGAGATATGGTCTCCCTATATTAAATATCTACAGGTCACAATGGTTCGGCGCAGGGACATGACTGAGGCCTGAATATCTGAATGGATGAAGAAATACACATAACAAATCATGAATGTATCTCCAAGATTGGACTACTTAGTAATACTTCAATCTCCATCAAACTTTTCACATTTTTCTTTTCTATTTTCTATTCTTTTTTCTCTATCTCTCTATCTTTAATTAAGGATAAAATTTATAGAAACATATTATATAAATTTTTAATACGTACACACTTATTTCTGTTCGTATGAAAAAGATTATAGATGTCTTAAACTTGTAATTATATAAAACTATGTATTTTCAATTATACAATAATTATGAAATATAAAATTAACAATAATACAAAACATTATTAATATTTTGATAACATTATGAATATCAAAAAAACTTTGTTTAAGATTGGGTACTACGTAGTTATATTAGCGGGGATTTCTATTTGGTAATTAGAAGAATATCTATGATTTGAGAAATCTAAGTGTATTACTTATTTTAGGAATATACTACATATACTCCCAATTATATAAAAAAATAATAATGAAATGTATAATGGATAATACTACAATTATCATAAATAGTATTAATTAATAATCAATATGTTATAATTTTATACATTATATAACTCTCAATGTAGTATAAGAGTGTACTTGGTATATATTGTTTCTACAATAAAAAAATATTAAAAAAAAAAAAAAAAAAAAAAAAAAAAAAAACCATTTTAAATATATTTGGACATGTACATGGATAGGAAAGGCTGGGAGGGATATGGGCCAAATGCAAGTAAATAGGACTGGCTTAGATGAGGCATCTTGGTCAGCAAGGACAAATGGGTCAAAGGGCCTGTTTCCATGCGTTCATCTCTATGACTATCTCTGGTAATACAATAACACGGTAAAGATAACATTCTGCAAATCAGGACTTACTTCGGTTTTGATCTCAAACATGGGAAGTGGACTATAAATAAACAAAGCTGCATCAACTTCTCCTTCGCTGTCACCCCCATGATCTCCTGTTTCCGTCATTCCGTGATCTCCCATTACCACCAACAAGGTATCATTTTGAAGTGTTGCAATTAATGACCTATCAGATAAACATTTTATTTAAACCAGGAAAAGTTATTCTGCTGCATTATGTTTACAATTTCGAATGGTTTGAGCAAATAAGAGCACTTACCCAATACAAATTTCTTATCCCTTCCCCACAATGTAGGAAAGTGACTCCGTTTCTCCTTGCATTGCACAACTTCAGTCCATATGTAAATAGAAGACAATGTGGAAACCTAGGACTATTTCTCTCAATGTTGCAATGAATTAGGTTTAGAGCTTGCAACTGCAGTGAGAAAGGGACACCAATCATCACAGTGCATATGTCCAGCTAAACACGAACAAGATGTTGTAGGCCATTTGCTTTGCTTCCTGCAAGGAATGCTGTTTTGTAGTCTTCTCCAGCAAAATCTTTAGGTAAGTGATCTAACAAGAAATCCAAAGGTAGACAGAAATGCTGGAGAAACTCAGTCTGAAGAAAGGTTCCAACCCGAAACATCACCCATCCTTTTTTCTGCAGAAATGCTGCCTGACCCACTGAGTTACTCTAGCACTTTACGTCTATCTTAAGTGGTTATGTTTGGTCGTGAAGACATATAGCAGGGCTCGATATTAACGGTTGCCTGGTTGCCAAAGTCCCGCAGGGCAACCTAAATGCCGTGTCATTTTGCCCGGCTTGGCCCCCCTCTCTATCTCTCTCTCTCTCTGTCACTCTCCGTCTCCGCCCGCCATCCGTGTGTGGGCCGTCGAGTCTCTACTCTCCGGCCGCTCCTCATCCACCGGCACAGCCGGCCGCCTTGCACATGCGCACCGCCAAGGCCAGCACATCCTCAGCTGCCCTGCACATGAGCACTGCCTCGGCCTGCACATCCTCCCCCTACACATTTGCACTGCCACGGCCAGCACATCCTACCCCTGTACATGCGCACAATCACGGCAGGCACATCATCGGCTGCCCTGCACATGCGCTCTGCCATGGCCACTGGTCGGCGCCGGGCACTTTCTCCCTCCCTTTGCATTGTGGGAGGTCTGACCACCATTGCTGTCTGGTCGCCGCCATACCACAAAAGCTGAAACACAACGCAGAATCACTCCCTTGAGCTGGAGTAACTCTTGCTTCTTGGTTTCCTGGTCCTCCAAAAATATTCCAAATACAATTTAAACTGGAGGTGGTAGAGGGTGGACTTAAGCAAAAAAGGGTTCTTGAGGGAAAAAAGAGCTACCTTAAATTTCCCACCACTGGCTTCCAAACCAGGGCATCGGAGATGTCCTCATTCTTTAGGGAACGGGGGGGGTTTCCCTCTTCCACTATAGATGAGGCTTTCACCAGGGTCTCTTCTCTACCCTGTAACTCTGCTCTCACTCCCCATCCCCCACTCGTAAGAAGGGCAGAGTCCCCCTTGTCCTCACCTTCCACCCTACCAGCTGTCATATACAACAGATAATCCTCCAACATTTTCGCCACCTCCAACGGGATCCCACCACTGCCCATATCTTCCCATCTCCTCCCCTTTTGTCTTTCCGCAGAGATCGCTCCCTCCGTAACTCCCTGGTCAATTTGTCCCTTCCCACCCAAACTACCCCCACCCCTGGCACTTTCCCTTGCAGCCGCAGGAAATGCTACACTTGTCGCTTTACCTCCCCCCTTGACTCCATCCAAGCAGTCTTTCCAGGTGCGGCAGAGTTCACCTGCACCTCCTCCAACCTCATCTATTGCACCCGCTGCTCTAGGTGTCAGCTGCTCTACATCGGCGAGACGAAGCATAGGCTAGGCGATCGCTTCGCCCAACATCTCTGCTCCGTTCCCAATAAACAACCTGATCTCCCGGTGGCTCAGCACTTCAACTCCCCCTCCCATTCTGAATCCGTCGTTTCTGTCCTGGGCCTCCTCCATGGCCAGAGTGAGGCCCACCGTAAATTGAAGAAGCAGCACCTCATATTTTGCTTGGGTAGTTTACACCCCAGTGGTATGAACATTGACCTCCAATTTCAGGTAGTCCCTGCTTTCTCCTTCTTTCCCCTCCCCTTCCCAGCTCTCCCACAGCCCACTGTCTCCACCTCTTCCTTTCTTCTTCCTGCCCCCCCCCCCCACCCCCACATCAGTCTGAAGAAGGGTCTCAACCCGAAACGTCGCCCATTTCCTTCGCTCCATAGATGTTGCCTCCCCGCTGAGTTTCTCCAGCATTTTTGTCTACCTTAAATTTAGTTGCGTCTGGTTGGGTTCCATGCTTTATTCCATGCTTTCATTGTGCGGGGCAACTCCATGGAGCAGCCAGCATCTCTGGATAGAAGAAATTGAGTGACGTTTCGGATAGAGACCAGTCTTTAGACTCCCTCTAGTTTTTGTGTTTTTAGTTTAATTTGAAGATTCAGCGCAAAAACAGGCCCTTCGGCCCACCGAGTCCACGCCGACCACCAATCACCCGTACACTAGTCCTATCCCACACGTTAGCGACGTAAGTCAAGAGTCAAGAATGTTTTATTCTCTCATGTCCCAGTTAGAACAATGAAATCCATACTTGCAGCAGCACAACAGAATATGTAAACATAGTACTCTGTAAACAATGTTATAAATGAGAAAACAAAACAGTGTATATTTATATATGAATATATAACTACATTAAAAAATGTGTGTGTGTAATATATATACCCACACAAACACAATTTCCTCTTCCGGTGGCGTCAATGGTGGGGTGAGAGACGTCGCTGTTTTCGCTCTGCTTCCCGAAGAATGTTTTAATGTGCTAAAAATATGAGTTGGAAGACGGGGGAGTTCTGAAAATAACTACCGGAGCTGCTATTTAATTGTGTGTTATCAGAATCCTGCTGATAACAGAGAATAATTGCAGTTTTAAATGAAAAAAAAAACAGAAACCTCGCCAGAAGTCTGCAAAAGCCACTTCAAGACCTGCTACAAGAGCCTACTTGAAAAAAACCTGAAAAGACTCCTCAATCCCTCAAACATCAGCTGGAAGTTCAGAAGAAGAAGTTGATTTCCCGAAATCCTTCTACAGAATTGACTTTAATGGAGGAACAAATGGAACACCTGGAAAAGTCAGTATTAGCTTCAGTCACTGAAGTTATTTCAAAACTGATACGAGAGGAGAACCTCGTGCTGGACAAAAGCCTCTCTGAAAAAATTAAACAAGGTAATGATACGCTGATGGGGAAAATTGATGACTTAACCAAACGTGTGGTCGAAGTTGAGGAGGATTTAAATAAAAAAATTAAGCAGGTTTGATAAGGATTGTAATAAAAAACTGGATACAATGCTAAAATCTACTGAGGTGGCTATGGAAGGAATGGACAATACGATAACTGAGATGGCTAAGGAGATAAAGAGACTAAAAACAGGAACAAGAAATCATTGGGAGGGAGCTTGCTAAAATGAAGTATAAATGCACGGACTTGGAGGCAAGATCAAGGAGACAAAATTTGAGGATAATTGGATTAAAAGAAGGAAAGGAGATTGGACAAAACTTTCAGGAGTTTGCTGCCAATTTACTCAAACAAGTACTTAAGCTGCCTGAAGCCCGAGAATAGATATGGCTCACCGAGTCCGACGTAAGGCTCAAGCAAGCTTAACTGCCCCCCCAAGACAGATTATTCTGAAATTCTATGACATTTCAACCTTGGAAGGAATTATGAAAAAGATTCCATATGGAGGGAATTTGATGTTTGGAGAAGACAAACTAAGATTCTTCCGTGATTTTCCAGCTGAAGTCATGGAAAAGAGGAATAAGTTTACAAACACGAGAAGACTACTGAAAGAGGTCTCGGGAGTAAGATATGGGATAGTATATCCCGCTAAATTGAGAATTTCTTATAACCATGTTGAACGTGCATTCACGGATCCAGAAGAGGCATTTAAATATGCACAAAGTATCACAAAGGAGGCCTACTGATCGTTAGGAGTTGGTCTCCTACAATAACATCGAGGAGAAGCGACAAAGAAAGGACTGTGTCTCTTTTTTTAACATACAAAAAAGACTGCTCTTGTTAAAATGGCGAATCTTCCTCGAGGCACTGTCTAGACCTTATCTGTGGAATGTTAATTCAAGGTCGGATTTTAAGTTTTTCATTTCAACAAAGGACTGACAAAGAAGAGAAACTGTGGCGGGAAAATAAATTGAGAATATAGTGTAATATAGAATACGATTTAAGAAACATATAATTACATACTAACATAAAATATAATTAATAAAATTGGGTAGTATTAATAACATACTAACACATTTTATGGATACAGTAGACTTAATCTAGATCGTGCGTAAAGGGGGGAGGAGATTCAGATACTTGGAAATTATCCAAGGGTCTGAATTTGGTTAACCCCTTGGGACCTGCTGTTGTCTGATACAAAAGTTTGAGACTTAATTGTAATAAATCTAGGCATATTGATAGATATGGATCCCCTTGTGGCTAAGGGGGATCAGAGGGTATGGAGAGAAGGCAGGTACGGGATACTGAGTTGGATGATCAGCCATGATCATATTGAATGGCGGTGCAGGCTCGAAGGGCTGAATGGCCCTACTCCTGCACCTAATTTCTATGTTTCTATGTTTACTATGTTTTCTATAATTAACATAATTACTGTTATATTTAAATATATAATTAATTTGGAAACTACTTTTTTATTTTGTTTTTCCTCCTGGAAGATAAATTTCTAATCTAGCTATTGGAGTATGTTTTATTATATATATATATATATAATTTTGAACTTTGTATCGCTCTCTCTTTCCAATTAATAATAATTGGTCAAGGGGCAGAGCGAAAACATATAAAAACATCTACGGAAGTCAATAACAATTTTTCTACCACCTGTTGGTGGCTTGTTTTTAATTATAATATCTTTATTTTTGGATATTATAATATCACTTTTTGTTTGTTAATTATCTTTTCACGACTCTACACTTTCTGGTCTTTTTCAAGGTTTATTCTGAAGGAGAGATGCCAACAAAACTTAACAGCTGGGGATGATCATCCTTCATCTGGAGTTTATAAGGTTCTTGGTTGCACCATATGAAGTAAAGGTATTAACATGATCCATAATGCAAGACGATAAACAAAATAAAACTGGAGGGAATCACGTTTTGTAGTTGGAATATAAGGGGCGCTAATGAAACCAATTAAAAGGGGTAAGATCTTTGCCCAATTAAAAGCCTTAAAAAGTGACATTATTTCTTACAAGAGACGCATCTGAAATATCAAACACAGATAAGATTGAAGGCAAATTGGATTGGGCAAACATACTACTCTTCATTTACTTCTAAATCTAGAGGCACGGCTATTATCATTCGTAAAGGTATACCATTTAAATTAAAGAATACTATAGCAGATAAAGAGGGGAGGTACGTCATAGTTACGGGAGAAATTTATTCTACTCCACTTACTTTGATAAATATTTATGCTCCTAATTTTGACAACCCCCAATTTTTTAGTAAATTTTGGATATAATTTCAGAACTTAATCATCAAAATGTGATAATAGGGGAGATTTGAATTGTGTTTTAGATCCATATTTGGATAAATCAGCAAAACAAAAAAGGACTAACATAAAATCTTAAAACGAGTGAACTCCTAAAATACATACATGAAAAATTCTAATATAACAGATGTATGGAGGATCGCTAACCCAGTAGGTAGGGAATATTCATTTTATTCAACAGTACATAAAACATATTCACGTATTGATTATTTCTTAGTGACACAAAACTAATTCCATATACATATAATTCTAAATATCATAATAGTATCATTTCTGATCATTCCCCGTTAACTTTTTCTTTAAAATTAGAAGGAATGCCCGATAAAAATTCGTTTTGGAGGTTTAACCCCCAAATTTTAAATAACTCACAAGGTTGCACATATTTAAAAGAGCAGATGAGATTCTTCTTTGAGACAAATGATACACCAGATATTTCACCCTCTTTATTATGGGAAACTTTTAAAGCATTTATTAGAGGAATTATAATCTCATATCAAGCTTTCCAAAATAAAAAGAATAATACTGAACAATTGCAGTTAGAACAAGAAATTAGACAATTAGATTCAGAAAATGCCAAAGAACCAACTATAGATAAACATAATAAGATAATAATACTAAAATATAAACTAAATAAAATTTTATCGGCCAGAATAATGAGATTATTTCAAATTACAAAACAAGAAAATTTTGAATTTGGTGATAAACCTCATAAACTCCTAGCACGCCAACTGAAAAAAAGGGACACAGAAAATACAATTACTAAAATTAAATCAGACAAAGGGGAATTACTAACACTACCTAAAGATATTAATAAAAGATTTGCTCAATTTTATCAAAACTTATATACATCGAAAACCTCTGCAAATAATACTCAAATTGCAAATTTCTTAGATAATTGTAATCTTCCAAAATTAAATATGGTGGAACAAGAGGCATTAGGAGCTCAGATTACACTACAGGAAATAGAAGAAACAATTAGTTCGTTGAAGAACGGCAAAACCCCAGGACCAGATGGCTTCAGTAATGAATTCTATAAAAGATTCTACGAAAATAATTTCTCCACGGTTGCAAGATTTATATATATACATTTTTAAAGAAAATAAACTACCAGAAACACTAACTGAATCAACTATTACACTTATACCAAAAAAGGATAAAGATCTAGAAGACCCAGGCTCATATAGAGCTATTGCACTCCTAAATACAGACCAAAAAATATTAACGAAGACCCTAGCGAGAAGATTGAGTAAATATGTTAGTAAACTAATAAATCCGGACCAAACAGGGTTCATACCAAAGAGATACTCATTTAACAATTTGAGACGGTTGTCTAATATAATGTACTCACATAATACTGAAGAAGAACTAGCAATTATTTCATTGGATGCAGAAAAAAGCTTTTGATCAAGTAGAATGGCAATATTTATTCAAAGTATTGGAAAAAGTTTAATATGGGAGATAATTTTATTTCATGGGTTAAAACTATTATATGATAAGCCGACGGCTAGAATACTGACTAATAATATATTATCCCTGAAATTCCACTTAATAAGGGGCAATAGGCAGGGTGCGCGTTATCGCCCCTGCTTTTGCACTAGTGATAGAGCCTTTAGCTGAAAGTATAAGAAGCCATCCGAAACATTCATGGGTATATTACCAAAACACTCAAATAATAAAATTTCATTATATGCAGATGACATATTATTATATATTACAAATTCGCAAAATTAGCATACCAAATATACTAAATTTAATAGAGGAATTTGGTTCTTTTTCAGGATATAGAATAGAATGAATTGGAACAAAAGCGAAAATTATGACGATAAAACCTCAAGAGTCGACACATCTGTTGAAATTCCCTTTTAGAATTACAACAGAAAAATTTAAATATTTGGGCATCCAAATTACTAGGAACTATAAATCATTACTCAACGCAAACTATATGCTTTATTAACTAAATTAAATGGGCTGATTAAATTTTGGAAGACACTGCCGATGTCTTAATAGGCAGAATAAACGCGATAAAAAATGATCTTCTTACCACAAATATTGTACCTATTTCAATCAATACCAATTATACATACCTAAAAAATTCTTCAAAAAATTAAGATTCTGATATTATAAACTTTTATATGGGATTATAAATCACACAGAATTAAAAAAAAACACTTGTGTAAATCTAAAGAATCAGGGGGACTGACACTCCCTAACTTATTGTATTATTATTGGGCAGTGAATATTAAAAATATAATCTACTGGTTGGACAGTTCTGCCCAACAGGTAGATTGGATAAGAATGGAGAAAGAGGATTGTTCCCCTTATAATATAGGAGCGATCCTTCTTTCCCGATAAAACTGACACAATGTAATATACAAGAAGAAATCCAATTATTCATAGTATAATACGAAATTTGGAAACAAATAAAATTAACTTTAAAATTAAGAAAATTATCGCTTCTTTCTCCAATAGCTAATAATCCCTCATTCAAACCATCCATTATTGAAAAACGTTTACCCATTGGGAAAAGAATAGGAATTTAAAATGATGGGAGATATGTATGAAATGGGAAAACTTTTATCATTCCCAACAATTTACAACTAAAATATAATTTGAAAAAGTAATCAATATTTCAAATACCTTCAAATTCAAGATTATTTGAAAAAGTATATACAAGGATATCAAACTTTAACCCCAGATCTACTGGAGGAAGGAATGAATAGAAAGGCAGAATCAAGCAATTTAATATCTTACTTATATAATATAATTCTAAATATAGAAACACCAACGTCAGAAGCAATTAGAAGAGACTGGGAACAAGAGTTATTGATAAAAATTCCGAACGATAGATGGGATAAAAATCTATTATATGTAAACAAATGTTCAATGAATGTAAGACATAACCTAATTCAATTTAAAATTTTACATAGATTATATTATTTCGAAAACAAGACTGAATAAAATATTTTCAAATGTTTCCCCCATCTGCGACAAATGTCTAACTCAAAATGCCACTATAGCACATTCCTTTGTCTCTTGTACAAAACTGTATACATTTTGGAATGAAATTTTTGGAATTTTTACAAAACTATTTAACACAAAATTGAACCCCAATACTGAATTGATTATCTTTGGATCAATGGAAGAGGGAAGTAAACTAACTATATCCCAAGAAGCCTTTCTTAATTATGGTCTAATAACAGCGAAAAAACTTATACTTAAATTTTGGAAAAACGCACCTACGCCAACATTCAAAATGTGGATCTCAATATGTCTGAAACGCTACATCTTGAAGAAATGAGATTCCTCTTACTAGGCAAAGTAGACCAATTCTTAAAGATTTGGTCTCCGTTTATCAACTTTATACAAGCATATGGTGCAACATAACATAACCTTAGAAATTAAATGGTTCAGAACTGGGTGACGAAATGGGCAAAAATATGAGATAGGTAGATCTCTCTCCTAATCTTTCATTTCTTATTACTTTTTCCTTTTCTTTCAATCTTTTAACTTCTCACCTCTGTCCTTTATTTTTTTTTACTTTCTGTTTCTACTTGCTTGTCTATCTATTCCGACACTCTTTATTTCTCTTTTCTCTCACTGTTCTTTTATTATTGCACCAAAAATATGAAGTTGTACAAGAATGAAAATATGTATTTATGTATTATGTATTAGGTACTTAAGTACCAGACTACTGTACTTACTTCTAACAAAAATAAACAAACAAAAAAAAAAAAAAACACAATTTCCCACCTGGATTAATAAAGTTCTATCGTATAGTATCGTGTGTGTGTAGGAAGGAACTGCAGATGCTGGTTTAAACCGAAGATAGACACAAAAAGCTGGAGTAATTCAACAGGTCAAACAGAATCTCTGGCCAAAAAGAAAATATGACGTTTTGGGTTGGGTCTGAAAAAGGTTCCTGCACACCTTTGGAATGTGGAAGGAAACAAGAGCACCTGGAGAAAACCCATGTGATTAAAGGGAAAAGGAGCAAACTCCACATAGAGAGCACAAATATTCAGGATCAATTCTGGGTCTCTGGCGCTTTTAGGCAGTAACTTTATGGCAATGTACTGCCCCATAGTCTTGAACTGAATTAAAACATACAGTAGCTGTAATGGGGGACATAGCGTGACTTAAGAGATTTAAGACTGAAAATGGATCGTTTATTTTTTTTAGTAACCAAAATCATCAACGTATAATTTTTTGTGTGTTGGGAAACAAAATGTAGTGGCACAGCTGGAAGACTTGCTGCCTCACACGCCAGAGATCTGAGTTCGATCATGTCCTCGTGCACTGTCTGTGTTGAATTTGCACATTCACCTGCAAGCGTGTGGGTTTCCTCCCACATCCCAAAGACGCATTGGCTTTGTAGGTTAACTTGTCTCTGTAAAATTGGCCCAAATGTGTAGGGAGTGGGTGAGGAAAGTGGGATAATTGTGTAAATGGGTGGTAGACAAAAAAGCTGGAGAAAATCAGCGGGCGAGGCAGCATCTATGGAGCAAAGGAATAGGCGACGTTTCGGGTCGAGACCCTTCTTCACACTGTCATGGGGGGGGGGGGAGCGGGAAAAAGAAAGGAAGAGGCGGAGACAGTAGGCTTGTGGGAGAGCTGGGAATGGGAGGGGAAGGAGGGAGAAAGCAAGGGCTACCTGAAATTGAAGAAGCCAATGTTCATACCACTGGGGCGTAAATTACCCAGGCGAAATATGAGGTGCTGTTCCTCCAAATTGCGGTGGGCCTCACTCTGGCCATGGAGGAGGCCCAGGACAGAAAGGTTGCATTCGGACTGGGAGGGGGAGTTAAAGTGCTGAGCCACCGGGAGATTAGGTTGGTTATTGCGAACTGAGTGGAGGTGTTGTGCGAATTGTCGCCAAGCCTGCGCCTGGTTTCATCAAGGTTGATCATACGCTGAATAATCCAACCACATTTTTGTTTGGAAGTGGAAAGAAATAATAGAAATTGCATTCATTGCAACGTGTAAAAAGAGTTGAGAGATTGAATTGTTATTTTGCTGCATGTCATTGTCGTATGTCTTGATTGGTGAATATGTTTAGTTTGTGACTTTATTTGAAGCAGAAATAATATGCGAATGCTTCATTGAGCATAATTCCAACTGGTAACTACACACTTCGTCCAGGGAAATAATCGCACGCGTCATGCAAGCCGTCTTAAATGACCACCTAAACCTAAAAAGCTGCCTAGGTTGCCCGGCTGGCATCAGAGAAAAAAAGTTAAGTGAGAGCCCTGCTAAAGGCCTATTTTTTTGGTAATAATAATTTGAAATTAGTTTTGTTTTTTTAGTTTAGAGATACAGTGTGGAAACAGGCCCTTCGGCCCACCAGGTCCGCGCCGACCAGCGATCCCCGCACATTAACACTATCCTACACCCACAAAGGACAATTTTTATATTTACCAAGCCAATTAACCTACAAACATGTACATCTTTGGAGTATGGGAGGAAACCGAAGATTTCAGAGAAAACCCACGCAGGTCACGGGGTGAACGTACAAACTCCGCGCAGACAGCACCCGTAGTTGGGATCAAACCCGGGTCTCCGGCACTGCATTCGCTGCAAGGCAGCAACTCTACCGTTGTGCCACTGTAACCGCCCTAGGTCACGGTGAGGGTTTAAAGAAAAACAATGAATTCAGTCAAATCCTAGAAAAATCTTGCAGCTGAATGCATCTGAATTTCCGTGGACAATCAAAAGATATTTAATCAATAGACAATAGGTGCAGGATTAGGCCATTCAGCCCCTCAAGCCATTTAACGTGATCATGGCTGATCATCCACAATCAGTACCCCATTCCTGCCTTCTCCCCATATCCCTTGACTCTGCTATCTTTAAGAGCCCTATCAAGCTCTCTCTTGAAAGCATCCAGAGAACTAGCCTCCACCGCCCTCTGAGGCAGAGAATTCCAGACTTACAACTCTCTGTGTGAAAAAGTTTTTCCTCATCTCCGTTCCAAATGGCTTACCCCTTATTCTAAAACTGTGGCGCCTGGTTCTGGACTCCCCCAACATCGGGAACACGTTTCCTGCCTCTGGCATGCCCAAACCCTTAACAATCTTATATGTTTCAATAAGATCACCTCTCATCCTTCTAAACGCCAGAGTGTACAAGCCCAGCCGCTCCATTCTCTCAGCATATGACAGTATGACAGTCCCGCCATCCCGGGAATTAACCTTGTAAACCTATGCTGCACTCCCTCAATAGTAAGAATGTCGTTCCTCAAATTGGGAGACCAAAACTGCACACATTACTTCAGGTGTGGTCTCACTAGGGCCCTGTACAACTGCAGAAGGACGTCTTTGCTCCTATACCCAACTCCTCTTGTTATGAAGGCCAACATGCCATTTGCTTTCTTCACTGCCTGCTGTACCTGCAAGCTTACTTTCATTGACTGATGAACAAGGACCCCCCAGATCCCATTGTACTTCCCCTTTTCCCAACATGACTTCATTTAGATAATAATCTGCCTTCCTGTTTTTGCCACCAAAGTGGATAACCTCACATTTATCCACATTAAACTGCATCTGCCATGCATCCATCCTGAACAAGTCAACATGCATCCTCATAGCATCCTCTTCACAGTTCACACAGCCACCCAGCT
The DNA here is from genome assembly GCA_035221665.1 of Okamejei kenojei. Taxonomy (NCBI): domain Eukaryota; kingdom Metazoa; phylum Chordata; class Chondrichthyes; order Rajiformes; family Rajidae; genus Okamejei; species Okamejei kenojei. The sequence continues at coordinate 139,449,618 of CM069131.1, read as the reverse complement.
TTGGGTCACCTGCAAATGTTACTTTTAATCCCTTCAACTAAATCATTAATGTGTATTATAAATAGCTGCAGTACCAGCACCGAGCCTTGCGGTACCCCACTAGTCACTGCCTGCCATTCTGAAAGGGACCCGTTAATCCCTACTCTTTGTTTCCTGTCTGCCAACCGATTTTCTGTCCATGTCAGCACCTTACCCTCAATACCATGTGCTCTAATTTTGCCCACTAATCTCCTATGTGGGACCTTATCAAGCTTTCTGAAAGTCCAGATACATTACATCTACTGGATCTCCCTTGTCCATTTTCCTAGTCACATCCTAAAAAAATTCCATAAGATTAGTCAAGCATGATTTCGCCTTCGTAAATCATGCTGACTCGGACCGATCCTGCTACTGCTATCCAAATGTGCGGCTATTTCATCTTTTATAATTAACTCCAGCATCTTCCCCACCACTGATGTCAGGCTAACTGGTGAGAACTATTTTCTCTCTCACGCCTTTCTTAAAAAATGGGATAACATTAGCTACCCTCCAATCCATAGGAACTGATCCTGCATCCATAGAACATTGGAAAATGATCACCAATGCATCTACAATTTCTAGAGCCACTTCCTTAAGTACCCTGGAATGCAGACCATCAGGCCCTGGGGATTTATCTGCCTTCAGTCCCATCAGTCTACCCAACACCATTTCCTGTCTAATGTGAATTTTCTTCAGTTCCTCCGTCACCCTAGATCCTCTGGCCACTAGTACAACAGGGAGATAGTTTGTGTCCTCCTTAGTGAAGACGGATCCAAAGTACCTGTTCAACTCATCTGCCATTTCCTTGTTCCCCATAATATATTCATTTTTTTCCGTCTTCAAGGGTACAACTTTGGTCTTAACTATTTTTTTCCTCTTCACATACCTAAAGAAGGTTTTACTGTCCTCCTTTATATTCTTGACTAGCTTACCTTTGTACCTCATCATTTCTCCCCGTATTGCCTTTTTAGTTACCTTCTGTTGCTCTTTAAAAGTTGCCCAATCCTCTGGCTTCCTGTTGATCTTTGCTATGTTGTACTTCTCTTTTATTTTTATACTGTCCCTGACTTTCCTTGTCAGCCACGGTCGCTTCTTACTCCCCTTCAAATCTTTCTTCCTCTTTGGAATTAACTGATCCTGCACCATCTGTATTGTTCCCAGAAATACCTGCCATTGTTGCTCCACTGTCATCCCTGCTTGGGTATCTTTCCAATCAACTTTGGCCAGCTCCTTCCTCATGGCTCCATAGTCCCCTTTGTTCAACTGTAATACTGACATTCACCCTTCTCCCTCTCAAATCACAAAAACATCACTTTGAAACTTCAGATTAGAAGCAGATCATTACGTACAATTACCATCCCAATTATTTGGAAGAGTTAGTGTAAATGACAAATGGTAGCTTTTGACACAAAGTCCCGCATTATAACTACTAGACAGAAATATATTTTGCAGGAGCTAGACAGATCAAAAGAATGAATTAAATGAAGAAACTTAGCCACAGTGAACTAGATGAATTAACCCAGTTAATTACAACAGACTGTTCAACAGTTTAACACTGAACTGGTGACACAAGAAACTGCAGATGCTGGAATATAGAACAAAACACAGAGTGCTGGAAGAACTAAACGGACCAGGCAACATCTGTGGAAGGAGCGAACAGATGATGTTTTGGGGACCCTTCTTCAGACTGAATCTGAGTCTGAAGAGGTCTTCCAACTCGAAACTGCTGCGTTCCTCTAGCATGCTGTTTTTTTGTAATGTTGACCTCGTTGTTAGCTTTCGGGCCCACCACGTGGGAGTTTTTTAATAGTGTAAAAAACCCACTATTAGTTAGTTATAGACCCATTTATTAAAAGTAGCAACAAAGTAGACACACAATGCTGTAGTAACTCAGCGGGACAGGCAGCACCTGTAATAGGTTACGTTTTGGGTCGAGACCCTTCTTTAGACTGATTAGGGATAAGGGAAACGAGAGATATAGACAATGAGAGATGTAGAGAGATAAAGAACAATGAATGAAAGATACGCAAAAAGTAACGATAATGGAAGCAGGCCATTGTTAGCTGTTAGTTGGGTGAAAATGAGACTGTTTTCTCGTTTTCACCCAACTAACAGCTAACAATGGCCTGTTTCTGTTATCATCATTACTTTTTTGCATTTTTTTCATTCATTGTTCTTTATCTCACTACATCTCATCATCATCTATATCGCTTGTTTTCCTTATCACTAACCAGTCTAAAGAAGGGTCTCGACCTGAAACATTACCCATTCCTTCTCTCCAGAGGTGCTGCCTGTCCCGGTGAGTTACTCCAGCTTTTTGTGTCTAACTTCGATTTAAACCAGCACCTGGAGTTCCTTCCTACATGAGTGTAGATGGGACATGTTGGTCAGTGTTTCCACACTGTATGACTATAATAAAGAGAAAGGTTTTGCCAGGCTTTAGCCTAGATTGATCTAGTAAATGATTTGCCCATTTCTGCAAAGTAATCTAAAAACAAGGTAAATAGTACTAGGTTTACAAATGGACACCTGCAACTAGCCAAGACAGCACGAACCTGACATTGATACTGATATACATTTCAAGATAACCCACTGTGTTAGCTTTCAAACAGCTTTAATTACAGTTCTCAAACATACCTCAGCATCTGGTTCATCTGATTGAGCTTTTCTGTCATCATTGGGTGGCGAGGCCCATATCTATGCCCACAATGGTCAACGCCTAGAAAATGTGCAATGAGCACGTCCCATTCACCAGTTTCCACTGTAAGCAGGCAACAAACTTGTAATTAGTAGAAATCATAACATTACGAACTGTCAAACACAAAAGAACAATTAATCTACAGTTCACAAGGCAAAGCTGGATAAAAATACGGAAGTATATTTCGATTAGCAGAAATGTTTGTAAACACCACAATTGTATTAGCTATAAGGAGAGATTTGACAAATATAGATTGTTTTCTCTGGATATGATGGCAGAAAAGCTCAAGCTTCTTAGACTGAGTGAAGATGCTTAGATAAAGTAGGTAGTGAAAGTCTTTCTCACAAGCTGGAAATCTTAATGACTAGATGGCGTAGATGTATGGTGGGAGGGGGAAAAGTTAAAGGATATGTTTGTGGCAAGTTTGTACATAATGGTAAGGTGCCTGGAATGCCTTGTCAGGGGGTGTGATGGAAACATGTGGTGATGACGTTTGAGGGGCATTTAGAAATGCACATGAATATGCAGGGAATGGAGGAATATGGTTCATGTGCAGGCAGATGGGATTAATTTAGTTTGGCATCATGTCAGCACAGTCCTTGTGAGCCAAAGAACCTGATCCTGTACAGTACTGTCCTGTGTTTGATAGATGGTAATTTCCGTGCAAGTCTTTTTAATAAAAACAGAAAATGTTAGAAACAGTCAGCATGTCAGGCAACATAAACAAAGTTGACATTTTAGATTGAAGTCCTCAACTTTAAGTGTTAAGTCTTTCTCATTTCTAAATGATACCTGACCTGCAGGGAGATTCCTAACATTTTCACTTTTTATTAACAATAACCTGCAAATGAATAATATTGTTACCTTAATGTCAAAATGACGTTCACAATTGAGGAAAACCACTACAAAATTCAAAGGAACATTAAGAACCTGGATAATCCTTCTGTAAAATCTATCATCACATTGATAAATGCCAGGCAGCAAATTTACATGGTTCTTCACTCAGAGTTAATTTTAGGTGTTCCACCCCCTAACCAATCCAGGGCTTGTGTGAGCATCTACTGCTATAATTGATCTGGTATCTAAATATGGAAAGTTCAAATGCCACCAGAAAGAGGGAAAACAGAAGTATTTAATTCCAGGGATTTGAGAGCTGTGACTACAAAAAAAGCCCAACTGGTTTTCATCCCCTTCGGGGAAATGTATCAGCAGATGTGACTGACACGCAACCTGCATCTTAATTTATGGTTGCCTGTTTCTCTAGCAACACACATTAATTACTGTCTCGCTTGTATTACCCACACCATGCCAGTTATTTTAAATGCATTTCCCATCCATGCTGGATGCTTGGAATTCGCGATGCAGAATACCAAAATAAGTCTCAGAATCATATATAATTTAACAAGAATCAAGGTTAAGATTTTACATTTTGTTTTTCTCTTATATGTTTATAAAGGAAACTGCAAGACGGCCATTGGCTCACTAGCTTTCACACCGAATCATAAGGGAAGAACATGTCACGGAAAAATTAAAAGGTTTTTCATCTATAAATATTGCACAAAATATGTATAACACTACACAAAAAATAGATATTCCTCATTCTATTCATCAGTCATGGCATATTTAATGTTATGCTACCTCAAGTTTATGGCGTTGGGGTCAAGTCTCACTGGAAACTCAAGCACATGATTGATATTGTAATCCAACAAAGAAGAATGCTGTGCATTGTTCAGTGTTATCTTTCAGCTGAGATTTTAAACTGTTCCCTCAGGTAGACATTAAAGATTCACAATATCAAAGAGTGGGAAATTTATAGCATAAAACTGACAGCCAAAATACATGATCAATCAATTTATAATGATTAGCTCCATAAATGTATTCTTGATAGAGTTAGTTCATCCTCGAACACCAAGCAGTGTCATTCGGTCAAAAGCAATGTTCGAGGACATTGATAATCCCAATGTTCGCTTCGCCGAACACCTCCGCTCGGTCCGCAATAACCAACCCGACCTCCCGGTGGCTCAGCACTTCAACTCCCCCTCCCATTCCACATCCGACCTCTCGGTCCTGGGCCTCCTCCACGGCCAGAGTGAGCAACACCGCAAGCTGGAGGAACAGCACCTCATATTCCGCTTGGGGAGTCTGCATCCTTTGGGCTTGAATATAGAATTTTCTCAATTCTGTTAACCCTTGCTGTCTCCTCCCCTTCCCACCTCTCCCTCAGCCCTCGGGCCCTGGCATTCCCTCTATCTCTATCTCTCCCCCACCCTAGTCGCACCAGCTTCTCATTTTCACACCACAAACAGCTTACAATGGCTTGTTCCCTTTATCACCGATATTTTTTTGCATATCTTTCACTCATTGTTCCTTATCTCTCCACATCACCGTCTATATCTCTCGTTTCCCTGATCCCTGACCAGTCTGAAGAAGGGTCTCGACCCGAAACGTCGCCTATCTCCTTCGCTCCTTAGATGCTGCTGCACCCGCTGAGTTTCTCCAGCAATTTTCGAGGACATTGATAATCCCAATGTTAGCACCTTCATCTAACATCTCCTTGCTGAAACATTAGGAAGGATTGACTTTGTTTCGGAATTGATTGATGTTAAACAACAATTCAGTTGTCAGCCAATAAGTCTGCAGTAAAATCTGCACAAAATTAAACTGACAACAAAATGTGCAATAACTTTCTCCATTGAGGAATCATGATTCAACAGAAAGCAGTATTGTTTTATTTTATATTTCAAGGTTAAAATACAAGTCCCGGTAAAGATAACGCAAAGCTGATTCTATGCCTTTTCTGCGTGGATTTAATAAAGTATAGATTTTTGAGATAGTAATTTCTTACCTGTTGTGAAGATATGTTGAAGGATACCATCATCCACTGTATGAAGGTCTCTCACGTTAAAAGAAGAAAAGGGGAATGATCGGGCAAACTTATTTGGAAACAGCGCTTCCCACGTGTCATCTCCCATGAATACCACTTTCTTCTCTAAAGGAAGCAAAGTACACGTAGAAGTTGTTTAATTTAATGAACTTAAATGCACATTTTCTTGCTCTACTTAAAAAATAAGAAACTACAGATGCTGAAAATACAAAACAAAAACAGAAAATGATGGCAACGCTCAGCAGGTCAGCACCATCCAATAACAAAGAAACAAAGCTAATGTAGAAGACAGGACAATTCAGCTCAGGAATAGGCCTTTCGGCCCACAACGATTGAGCCGAACATGATGCTAAATTTCACCTAATCCTTCCTGCCCACGCGTGATACATATTTCCTGCATATTTATGAGCCCATCAAAAATCCATTTAAATGACACGATCATATCTACTTCCAGCACCACCCCTGGCAGCGCATTCCAGCATCAGGTACATAACCTCACTGTTTAAAAAACTTGACATGCATTTCTATTCTAAACTTTATCCCTCTTATCTTAGAGCCGTGCACTCTAGTTTTTGACATTTCCAACCTGGGAGAAAGGTTCTGACTGTCCATCTGTATCCCAGGGAGCCGCGGCTCGCAGACCAAGGCACGCCCGGAAGGTTTAGTTCTCCTGCTGCTGACAGGGACTTGCCCGAAGGAGGACATATGTACCATTTCTCCACCCGTTTTTGTAGCTGATCCATATCTATGTACCTTGACAGCTTTCAACTCAAGTAATCTTGATGTCATCTGAAATCTTACTATCCAACCCATCTACATCTTTGTCCTATAAATACAGTAAACCCCTCATTTTAATGGACCCCTGTATAATGGATTTTGGTTAAAATGGACAGACCTGACGATGCTCCGGCCGCTGCTCTGACGTGCTCTGTCACCGACGTGCTCCCTCCCCTCTCACCAGCTGCAACCTCTTTCTGTTGGCCATTGCTTTGTTCCCCCCACCCACCGCCTCCTCCTCCTTCTCCCGTGGAATCAAGAGTCAAGAGTGTTTTATTGTCATATGTCCCGGATGGGACAATTAAATTCTTACTTGCTGCAGCACAACAGAATATGTGAATATGTAAACATTGACATATTCCACCTTAGAAGCCACTAGCAAATTGGAAACAGCACCTCATATTTCACTTGGGTAGCTTACAAACCAGCAATATGAACATGGAGCTCTCCAATTTTAAGTAACTTCTACACACACTCCCCTCCCCATGTAATCATTTTACCAATTCTTCAGCTTTTCAAATTGTACTCCTTGAGTTCACACCTACCCTCGCCAACAAGGGCCCAGCAGGGCACCACCCTGCCCGAGGTCCTTTGTGGCTGGCCCTGATTGATCCTTTCTCACCTCCAGCTCTTTGCCCCACCTACCTCCACTTCGCCCCCCCCCCCCCCCTCACCTCCTACTTTCAGAGATGCTGCCTGACCCACTGAGCTTCTTCAGCTAGTGTCTATCATTTTCAAATGCTCTCTAAAAATAATGAAACAGAAATTATCCTTTTAGAAAGGCATATTGTAATTATGAACAATCAGCTTGTATTATTTAAGCAACCTTGATGCAACTAGATTAAATTTTAAAGATAACAACAAATTAGGAATTAGGAAAAGGGGAGATGCAACAAGACCTGGGTGTCATGGTACACCAGTCATTGAAAGTAGGCATGCAAGTGCAGCAGGCAGTGACGAAAGCGAATGGTATGTTAGCATTCATAGCAAAAGTATTTGAGTATAGCAGCAGGGAGGTTCTACTGCAGTTGTACAGGGTCTTGGTGAGACCACACCTGGAATATTGCGTACAGTTTTGGTCTCCAAATCTGAGGAAAGACATTCTTGCCATACAGAGAAGGTTCACCAGACTGATTCCTGGGATGTCAGGACTTTCATATGAAGAAAGACTGGATAGACTCGGCTTGTACTCGCTGGAATTTAGAAGATTAAGGGGGAATATTATAGAAACTTACTAAATTCTTAAGGGGTTGGACAGGCTAGATGCAGGAAGATTGTTCCCAATGTTGGGGAAGTCCAGAACAAGGGGTCACAGTTTAAGGATAAGGGGGAAATCTTTTAGGACCGAGATGAGAAAAACTTTTTTAACACAGAGTGGTGAATCTCTGGAATTCTCTGCCACAGAAGGTAGTTGAGGCCAGTTCACTGGCTATATTTAAGAGGGAGTTAGATGTGGCCCTTGTGGCTAAAGGGATCAGGGGGTATGGAGAGAAGGCAGGTACGGGATACTGAGTTGGATGATCAGCCATGATCATATTGAATGGCGGTGCAGGCTCGAAGGGCCGAATGGCCTACTCCTGCACCTATTTTCTATGTTTCTAAAGGTTGATAAAACCAAGGTGTTTGAAATGGACTACCTGGATTTTAGCAATGTTTTCCACAAGGATGCATGTGGCAGAGTGTTTTTTAAAAAAAGGAGCAAGCCTGTTGGATCCAAGGACGAGTATGAAACAAATCCAAAACTCCCTCAGCGACAGGTTACGAAGGGAACTGTTGACTTGTGCTTTGTAACTGACAAAATATGTAGGGAAGAACTGCAGATGTTGGTTTACACTGAAGATAGCCATAAAATGCTGGGAGTAACTCAGCAGGTTAGGCAGTATCTTTGGAGAAAAGGAATAGGTGACGTTTCAGGTCGAGACCCTTCTGCAGACAGAAAATAAGTCCGACCCAAAACGTCACCTATTCCTTTTCTCCAGAGATGCTGCCCTGCCTGATCTGAGCTTCTCCAGCATTTTGTGTCTATTTTCTTTGTAACTGATGGGTTTAATGGCCAATGTTGTGAACTTTCCATGATCCTACATTAAACCACTTTCATTTTTAACTTACTGTTTAGCACAAATTGTTGGATCAAATTATCTTCCTCAATTGCTGTTGATGCAAAGTTGCTGCCCACATCTATGAAGGTAGGCAAGGTACCGGTGGTCATCCCTTTAATCCTCTGCATGGTGGTTGTGGGCGGATCGGCTCTGAAACGGAACAGTCTGGCATGCTGAGGGTTAGAAACGACGTTTTGATGGATCACCTCTAGTTTATTCTCGTACGGTTTGGGATTCTTGTTTCCAGGATCATACTTGGCAAAATCAAACCTCAGGGCGTCGATGACGACCACGACAGCTCTGGAAAAGCGCCTCGGCATCCAGCACGAATTAAAATCCCGAGTCGCGGGCGTCCCGTCGGTGAACGGGGAGTCGCGGCAGGCGCTGGGGCTGCGGAGCTCCAGCCGCACCAGCAGGAAGCCGCTGAGGAAGAGGCCGAGGCCGGCGCTGAAGAGCAGGCAGGTCCAGCAGAGGGACAGCACCGTCGCCAGCCGGGGCATAGCTATCAGCTTCGGCCGCCCCACAGGCGCTCCCTCTCCCTCCGCAAAGCAGAGAGGCGACCGCGCGAATCGGATCTTCCCGCAAACCCTCGTCAAGGTCACCCAGCACCAGCACCAGCACCCGGCCGGTCGGTGGGTCGGGCGCCCCCCCACCCCACCCCCGGCAACCGCCCTCCCTCCCTCCCTCCACCCGCCGCCGCCGCCGCCCTCCTCCGACAGCGCCGCTGGTTCCAGCCCGGCCGCCGAACAGCCTCCCGTCGCGGCGCCACCTGCAGCTCGGGCGGGCGGGCGGGCGGGGCGGCTTCAACTCTGTCCCCGGCTCCCTGGCTGCTCCACAGCGCCTCCCGCGGCGACGTCCGCCCGCACAAGAGAGCGATCCCAAACACCCGTCACAGCGCCACCTACCACACGGACAGGCAAGAGCAGCTGCGTGGGAAAGTCTCCCAGAACCTGCTTTCCCAATGAGTAGGGAGACAGTAAATGCTGGAGTTTTAACGAAGGAACTGCAGATGCTGGAGAATCGAGGGTACACAAGAGGCTGGAGAAACTCAGCGGGTGCAGCAGCATATAACCATATAACCATATAACAATTACAGCACGGAAACAGGCCCTCTCGGCCCTTCCAGTCCGTGCCGACCATTTGTTTTCCCCTAGTCCCATCTACCTGCACTCAGACCATACCCCTCCATTCCCTTCCCGTCTATATACCTATCCACTTTACTTTTAAATGTTAAAATCGATCCTGCCTCCACCACTTCTGCTGGAAGCTCATTCCACACAGCCACCACCCTCTGAGTAAAGAAGTTCCCCTCACGTTACCCCTAAACTTCTGTCCCTTAATTCTCATGTCATGCCCTCTTGTTTGTCAATGGGAAAAACGTATCCACGTCAACTCTGTCTATCCCTTTCATCATTTTAAAGACCTCAATCAAGTCCCCCCTTAACCTTCTGCGCTCCAAAGAATAAAGACCTAACTTGTTCAACCTTTCTCTGTAACATAGTTGCTGGAACCCAGGCAACATTCTAGTAAATCTCCTCTGTACTCTCTCTATTTTGTTGACATCCTTCCTATAATTAGGCGACCAAAATTGTACACCATACTCCAGAATTGGTCTTACCAATGCCTTGTACAATTTTAACATTACTTCCCTACTCCTATATTCAATGCTCTGATTTATAAAGGCCAGCACACCAAAGGCTTTCTTTACCACCCTATCTACATGCGATTCCACCTTCAGGGAACTATGCACAGTTATTCCTAGATCCCTCTGTTCCACAGCATTCCTCAATTCCCTACCATTTACCATGTATGTCCTATTTTGATTTGTCCTGCCAAGATGTAGCACTTCACACTTAACAGCATTAAACTCCATCTGCCATCTTTCAGCCCACTTTTCCAAAAGGCCCAAATCTCTCTGTAGACTTTGAAAATCTACTTCATTATCCACAACACCATCTATCTTAGTATCATCTGCATACTTACTTATCCAATTTTCCACCCCATCAAAGCATCTAAGGAGCGAAGGAGATAGGCGACGTTTCGGGTCGAGACCCTTCTTCAGACTGGTCAGGGATCAGGGAAACGAGAGATACAGACGGTGATGTGGAGAGATAAAGAACAATGAATGAAAGATATGCAAAAAAGTATCGATGATAAAGGGAACAAGCCATTGTAAGCTGGAGTTTACTCGGCGCGACAGGCAGCATCACTGGAGAGAAGGAATAGGTGACATTTCGGGTCGAGAAACCCTCTTCAGGCTGGGTGAAGAAGGGTCTGGACCCAAAACGGCACATATTCCTTCTCTGAAGATATGCTGCCTGACCCGCTGAGTTACTCCAGTATTTTGTGCCTATCTTCGGTGTAAACCAGCATCTGCAGTTCCATCCTTCCCAATGAGTAGGGTGTTTTAATTGTCGGAACAATAACCGAACCAGAACAATAAAATCCTGACGAAGGCTCCCGACCCTAAACGAGTTGAGCTGAGTTTCTCTCGCACTTTGTGTCTTGTTCAATGAAATTCTTACTTGCTCCAGCTTTGCAGACACATTAAACGTAACGGCAGAGCAAATAATTAGACAATAAATTAAAGCATGGTACAGCATACCATGATAGTGCAAGTCCAAATACATCGTGCAACCTTAGTAATGCCACTGGCCAAACGACCTACGTCAGGCCATAGTCATTCATAGCCCCCCCTCGGTCATGACTGACCATGGATGATGCATCCTAGTTGTTGGCTGCTTGCTCCAAACCTCGGCTGGAGCAGCATTGCTTATGGCTGAAGAGACCAATGCGGGAGTGACAGTCTCTGTGGCAAAGGTCACATTTGTGTGTGGTCTCTGGTCTGTTGCTGCGCTCCTTTCTGCGTGCCCGCTAGTCTGCCGCTGCGTTCATCAGTTTCTCTTCCCTGTTTTGAGATGTTGGTCCAGGGTACCTCTCCACCTCGTGCGGTCAGCTGCAAGGCTCTCCCAGGACCCCACATCGATGTCAAGCGCCTTCATATCTCTCTTGCAGACATCCTTGTAACGTAGCTGGGGGCGGCCGATGGTTCTCCTCCCAGATCTCCATAGAGGATGCCTTTTGGAATACGGCCATCCTACATGCAGTGGCCACGGCCCAGCCACCGCAGTCTGCGCTGCCTGAGTAGAGTGTACATACTGGGAAGGCCAGCGTGAGACAGAATCTCGGCGTTGGACTCTGTCTTGCCAGGATACGGCGGATGTTTCTCAGGTGGAAGGTGTTGAGTCTTCTCTCCTGGCTGGTATATGTAGTCCATGTCTCACTGCCGTATAGCAGCGTGCTGATGACACAGGCATCGTAGACTGTTATCTTTGTCTTCACTGTCAGCTATGGGTTGGTTCACACTCGAGTTGTGAGGCGAGTGAGAGTTGTAGCTGCCTTTCCGATCCTCTTATCAATCTCTGTGTCCAAGGAGAGGTTGTCGGTGATGGTGAAGCCGAGGTACGTGAACTGATGGACGGCATCGAGTTCGTAGTCGTCGATGGTGATGACGGGTGGCGCCTCTGTATCCTTCCTCAGGACGTTCGTCTTCTTCGGGATGATGGTGAGCCCGAAGTCCTTGCATGCCCGATAGAAGCGGTCCATCAGTGACTGTAGTTCCTGCTGGGTGTGGAACACAACTGCTGCATCATCGGCAAACAACATGTCTCTGATGAGAGCTTCATGTACTTTAGTCTTTGCTCTGAGGAGGGGGAGGTTGAAGAGCCTGCCATCTGATCTAGTACGCAGGTAGATCCCCTCTGTTGCAGGAGCAGAGCAAAGAAAATCCCAAAGAGTGTGGGAGCGAGGACACAGCCTTGTTTGACGCCACTGCGGATGTCGAAGGGCTCAGAGAAGCTGCCATTGAACAGCACTGTCCCCTTCGTATTGATGTGACTGCACTTTCCCTTCGTGTTGAGGGCATAAGAGGTGGACATAAGAGGTAGAATGGTAGGAGGGAACTGTAGATGCTTGTTTACATCGAAGATAGACACAAAATGCCGGAGTAATGCAGCAAGTGAGGCAGAACCTCTGGAGAAAGTGAATAGTTGACATTTCATGTTGAGATCCTCCTTCAGACTGAGAGTTAAGGAGAGGGAAGCTAGAGGTATGAAATGGTACAGAGAAAGTCCATTATTGACGGTGAAAGAGGTGATAACGAAGGGATACGAACATTTAAACTAGCAGGAGAATGAGGAGGGATGGAGAGGGAATGCAAGGGTTACTTTCAATTAGTGAAATCAATATTCATACCGCTGGGTTGTAACACAATGGACTATTGGCCATAGGTCAATTTATTTGTTTGTTATGTACCTTTTTATACCTCCATGTTTCCCTTTCCCCTGACTCTCAGTCTGAAGAGTCTTGCCCGAAACGTCACATATTCCTTTTCTACAAAGATGCTGCCTGACCTGCTGAGTTACTCTAGCATTTTGTGTCTATCTTCAAAGTAGAATAGTACACTTCTATTTAAAGTGATTTGAATTCGCCCTATGTAATTCATTGGTTGGTGCAACAAGCAACGAGACAGGCAACAGTTTACAATAACCTTTACTTTGAAACACACAGGTGTCCTGGCAGATGCTGGAATCTGGAACAATAAACTGCTGAATAAACTCAGCTGGTCGAGATCTAAAATAAGTTTGCAGATGACTATAAAGTGGGTGGTATAAGAGATGACGAAGATGCTTATCAAAAGTTACAGCAGAATCAGGATTGGCTGGAAAGTGGGCTGAGGAATGGTTAATGGAGATTACTGCAGGTGTGGCGAGGTAGTATGAGGTGTTGCATTTTGCGAAATCAAATCAGAGCAAGACCTGATTCTACAACACTCCCCAGGGTGAAAGCAAGGCACTGGGGAGTGTTGCAGAGCAGAGTCCATAATTCCTTGAAAGTGGCCTCATAGGTTGATAAGGTGGTGAAAAAGACTTTTGCCTCATTGGCTTTCATCGGTCAGGGAATTGAGTATGGAAACATAGAAACAAGGTGCAAGACTAGGTCATTCGGCCCTTCAAGCCAGCACCGCCATTCAATATGATCATGGCTGATCATCCAAAATCAGTACCCCGTTCCTTCTTTTTCCCCATATTCCATGATTCCGTTAGCCCTAAGAGCTAAATCCAATTTTCTCTTGAAAACTCTCTCTTGAGGAAGTTGGGATGAAAAAAGAACACAAACTGCTGGAGCAACTCAACGGGTCAGGCAGCATCACTGGAGAACGTGGATAAGGGAAGTTTTGGCTCAGGATCCTTTGGGAAGGGTCCTGATCCGAAACGTCACCTATCAATGTTCTCCAGAGATGCTGCCTGAACCAATGAGTTACTGCAGCACTTTGTGCCCTTCTTTGTAAACCAGCATCTACAATTCCTTATTTCTACATGAAAGTTGGGATGCTATGTTACAGCTGTACAAGATCTTGATAAGGCCATACTTGGAGTATTGTGTTCAGTTTAGGTCACCCTGCTGTAGGAAATATGCCATTAAGCTGGAAGAGTGCAGATAAGATTTAGGAGAACATGTCCATGATATGAGCTATAGGGAAAGGTTTGGGAGGCTAGGACTAGATAGAGATATTGAGCTGACTGGGACTTTATTCCTTGAGACTGATGATTTTATAGAGATATATAAAAGTATGAGGTGAATAGACAGGGTGGATGTGCAGAGTCTATACCCAAGGTAGATGGTTAAGAACTCGATTTAATAGGAACCTGAAGGACTTTTGTTTCACACAGAGGGTACTAGTGATATGGAATAAATTGCCAGAAGTAGTGGTTGAGGAAGGTACAATAACAATATTTTAAAATACTTTGGACACGAAACGATTAGAGGGAATTTTGGCCAAATTTGTGTAAATGGGACTTGCTTAGATGGGGCATCTTGGTCGGCACTGCGGGTTTGGCCAAGGGGCCTGTTTCTTTGCTCTGACTTTGCTTCTGTTGCTCACATACCTTCTGTATTGTTTTTCATTGATTCCCAATGAGCCTTGAGAAGATGGCGGTGAACAGCCGCCTTGAACAATTGCTGTCCTTCAAGTGAAGATATTCCCATGTTGTTGTTGGTGAAGATAAGACCAGCATCTATTTTTATTTCCCATCTTTAGTAGCCCTGTATGATACAAGTGAATGGCTCATTGAACAATTTTGGATCATGCTTTCTTAAGAGTGCATTGTGTCAGTATGTAATTACTAGAGTTATTGGTTTTAATGTTTTTATTGGAAGCATTTGTACAAAAAAACTTGACAATTTTACATCTTTGTGAACAGCTTCAATTTTAACACTTTCCAAAAAGGACGTTAAATGAATGACATTAAGAGAGAAAGAAGGAGATGAGAGAGAGGAAAAAAATAAATAGGGGAGATATACTGGTCGACCCACCCAGACACCCGCACACCCAGCCCTACGAGTAATTTCGAATTTTTGTTCAAATATTGTTGTTGTTTGAGAAAATCAATAAACGGTAACCATATTTTACAAAATTGCTTCAGTTTATCATTCAAAATAAACCTAATTCTCTCTAGATGTAGTGTGTCCGTCATATCTGTAATCCACATCTTCACTGAAGGAACTTCAGCATTTTTCCAGGATTTAAGTATGAGTTATTTTGCTGATATTAGTCCATAGCCGACAAAGCGTCACTGAAAAACAGTCAGTTAACTACATGCCTCTGATATTCCCAGTATTATCAGTTTTGAGTCTGGCTCTAATGGGATTTTTAGTATATTGGAGAGGATGCTGAATTCTTCCGTCCAAAAACGTTCTATTTTTGTACATGGTACAAAACTGTGGGTTAAAGTGGCTTCTTGAAACTGACACTTATCGCAAAGGGGGGAAACACTGGGGAAAATTTTGTTCAGATTGGTTTTTGAGTAGCATATCCCTGTGCAGCACTTTGAACTGTATAAGGCAATGTCTGGCATTTAAGGAGCAAGTATGAATATATTGAAAGCTTAAGCCTTGAGAAGAATGTGGTGAACAGCCACCTTGAACAATTGCTGTCCTTCAAGTGAAGATATTCGCATGTTGTTGTTGGGGAAGATAAGACCAGCATCTATTTCTATTTCCCATCTTTAGTAGCCCTGTAGGATACAACTGAATTGAACAAATCTGGCTCATTGAACAAATTTGGACCATGCTTTCTTAAGAATGCATTGTGTCGGTTTGTAATTACCAGAGTTATATGTAAGCCAGAACAGGTATATATAGGGTTCAGTTCACTGTGGAATTAGTGAATTCATTGAATCATCATCTCTATACCATCATAAATAGGTATAAAAGAACTGTCGATGCTGGGATTTCAAGCAAAGATTGATCCAAGGCTGTGGAGTCTGCACCACCTTGTCGAACAGCTCATTTTATTTCCAAAGCATTATTTTCATTCATTTTCTCAGGGCAAATTTGTTTTGTTCTTTGTTGCTTGCAGGCTCCTGCTACAAGATGAAGTCCTTAGTGTGACTTTGCAATAAAGCACTTGGGCTCCTCCCGGCATCCCACCATATGGGATTATGTGGATATAAAGTCACAGCATATCATTTAAAAAGCTTCAACATACTATTCTGATGTGGTGTATCCAACCTCCCATGTATTAACTTTCAACAATGTTTACAACAGGAATGTTCACGAGATCAATTTTGAGCTGATGAGATAATGAGATGATTACAAAAGTTACAGTGTATGTCAAACCGAAGGGAGTATACAGGGCCGTTAAAGTCTTTAAAAGCATACATCATTCTTGGATGTGGCTTTGTTTCAGATTCCTTTGAAATTAATTAAAATCCATTCACATATCCTTAGTGAAACTTTTATTAGCCAATTCAGTGGTGGGAACTGTCACTTAGTTTGCAGATTTTGAGAACACAGAAGTACATTCATCGGCTTTCAGAGTAACACTAATTTGTCCCCTTTCCATCTTACTTCTTCTTATTGAGTCCAGATCACAAGCTTAGAAATTGTTTAGCCAGAGCTGAACACACTTCTCGGCACCTGCATACAATGCTTCTCGTGCGTAGTGGTGGAAGGATTGGTGGAAACAGGGCTGCGACGTGAACACTCTTTCCTTGACCCCACCATCTTACTTTAAAAATATATATATTTCTGTTAATCGTAACTATTCTAGTCTTTTTCCTCTTTCAAATTTAGATTCATGTATTTTAGGCAGCATTTTATCATAATAATTATCATTTATTATTTACGTTAAAATCTTGTTATTTTTCATAAATAAATCATATGAATGAGTAACTGTAATATTCAGCATCTCTGAACAATTTACTTGGGATATTAAACAAACATCTGGAGAACTCAGCAGATAAGGAAGCTCCTGTAGAGGCAAAGAAATTGTCAATGTTTCAGGTTGAGATACTGGATCGGTCTGAGAGTGCAGAGCAGAGATAGCAGTATGAGAAGGTGAGCAAAAAAAGACACAGTGTTGGAGCAACTCAGTGGGTCAGGTAGCATCTCAGAAAAAACATAGATGGCTGTCGATTTGGGTTGTGAAGCCTGAAGAAAGGTACCAACCCAAAACGTCCACAGAATCTGTGGAATTCTCTGCAGTGGATGCCAATTCACTGGATGTTTTCAAGAGTTAGATATAGCACTTAGGGCTAACAAAATCAAGGGATATGGGGAGAAAGCAGGAGTGGGGTACTAATTTTGGATGATCACATTGAATGGCAGTGCTGGCTCAAAGGGCCGAATGGCCTACTCCTGCACCCATTTTTCTGTTTCAAAGCAATTTTCTGTAAACCAGCATCTGCATTTCCTTGTATCAAAAGATGAGATGGTTCGTATCACTCTTCAACTTTTCAGCCAAGTTCTAGGTTTAGGTTTTATATTGTCACCTGTACCAAGGTACAGTATATAGCTTTGTTTTGTATGCTATTAAGTCAAATCAAATAATACTATATATATATACTATGTTCTGCTATATATATATGACAACCATACTAATCAAGAATCTATCAATCTCCACCTTAATACTATCCATTGACTTGGCCTCCACAGCCTTCTGTGGCAATGAATTCCAGATTCACCACCCTCTGACTAAAGAAATTCCTCCTCATCTCCTTTCTAAAGTTTATTCTGAGTCTACAGCCTCTGCTTCTAGACTCTCCCACAAATTCCCGCTGATAGTCAGGCACCGATTTACACTGATTGTAAACCAATCCCACATTCCCATCAATTCTCCCAGATTCTACTACTCATCTACACACTGGGGGCAATTTACAGTGGCCAACTTCACAATCTTTGGAATATGGATGAAAGCTAGAGTTTTCAAGGAATATCTCCCACAGACAACACCCAAGGTCTGTTCAAGTCTGGGTTGCTTGAGTTGAGTTGAGGAAGATGTTCAAATAGCTTACATAGGCGAGACCAAGCGAACAGGACCGAGACTAGGCGACCGTTTCACTGAACACCCGTGCTCAGTCCGCCAAGGGCTGCTAGATCTCCCGGTTGCGAGACAATTTAATTCCCCTTCCCATTCCCATACTGACCTTTCTGTCCTGGGCCTCCTCCATTGTGAGAGTGAGCCCACATAAAAACTAGAGGAACAGTACCTCATATTCCACTTGGAAGCCAAAAATCCAACTGAACATTAACACTAACCGCCCAAAACTATATGTGTCTCTTAGCCGAGGCATGGTGAAGGGAAATGTAAAAGTTTTCCTGAAGGATGGAACATCGACCAAGAATGTTGTCATTAAAAGCGTGCTTTGTTGAATGCAGGGGCTGAAAACATGGGGGGGCAAGAGGAGACACGTCCCCCCCCCCCCCCCATGTTTTGAGAGGTGGGGGACATCCCCCCCCAAGTTTTTGTAATCCGGATTTAAAAATCTCCGCTTTCCATGAGACATTGGAGGTGGGACTGCTGATCGAGGGCTTGGACGAGAGAGACGTCGGTCAGCAGGCAATGGGGGCGGGACATAATGATTCAGCGCGATGATTGGAGGAGGGAGACTTGGCACAGACCTGCGCCTCATCCGCAACCAGGATCGATCCTGGCCGGGTCTCCGGCGCTGTCCCGTCCCCACCCGTGTGCCCCCCTCCCACACGGGTGGCCAGAGACGTCGGGAGTCAGACGTGAGCTGTACCCCCAGGCCCACAGCCAGCGCAGAGAAGCAGTGCTAAACCCAGCTCAACTCTGCCTGGTTAACCTGCCTGGGCTTGCGGCAAATATGGAGAAGCAGCGCTGGTATCCCATCAGTCCAGTCAGGGCTGTAGTTAACCTGGCGGGACAGGCAGAGTTGAGCTGCATTTAGCGCTACATTGAGCCTCCGAAGCCATCGGCATGTGTGTGTGAGTGTGCACATGCGCACGTGGCCGCAAAAAAATTGTGTCCCCCTCTGTCCCCTGGTCCTCTCCATGTTTTAATAGTGAGTTCCGCTCTTGGTTGAATGATGACTTCTGAGATAAATTCTCAGATTTTCTTTATTAAAATTTGACCGCTCAATCTCTCTATATTTAAATTGTCTCTTTTTTATCAACAGCAAAGAGACATAAAGACGCAGTGAGCAGCAACAAGAGACACAACAAGAAAGAACTTAATAATTCTCATCTTTAACATTTAAATTGTTCTTATATTTTAAGAGTCATTCACATTTTAAACTTTAATAAATCTTTTTTCCATTTTTCATGCCTGCGTGTTCTTCATCACAATGGGAACCTAATAGACAGGAATGGATGCTCTGTGGGAGAGCCACTAAGAGTGCATGGAAGGAGGTTGTGGGGAGATGGACTGAATGCGTGGGGGGAGGGGAATGGCAAGGAGCAGAGTGGGGGGGTGAAGGGAGGAGGGGTGACTGAGTGAACTGCCAGCACACCAGGCATGAGTGACTGCACTGCCAGCCCACCAGCCGTGAGTAAGTGAAGTGCCAGCCCACCATCTGTCAGTGACTGAACTGCCAGCCCACCAGCCGTGAGTGACTGCACTGCCAGCCCACGAGCCGTGAGTAAGTGAACTGCCAGCCCACCAACTGTAAGTGATTGAACTGCCAGCTCACCAGCCGTGAGTGACTGCACTGCCAGCCCACCAGCCGTAAGTAAGTGAACTGCCAGCCCACCAGCTGTAAGTGACTGAACTGCCAGCCCACCAGCCGTGAGTGACTGCATTGCCAGCCCACCAGCCGTGAGTAAGTGAACTGCTAGCCCACCAGCCGTAAATGACTTAACTGCCAGCCCAACAATCCATTCAGTCTACCCTCTCCCCCTTCTCTCACAGAGTCTGTCACCTGTTTTGGGCAGAATTTATGGCAGTTTCTCAGCTGCCAGCCTGCCAGGTCTGAGTGACTGTACTGCCAGGCCTCAGTGAATGAGCTGCCAGCCCAATAATCCATTTGGCCCACAGTCCATACTAGCCCTCTGGAAACCAGTCCCTTCGGCCCACTACACCCATACTAGTGCAACAGAAAGCACCCCCCCCCCCCTCCTACTGGCCAGCAATATTGAAATTGGTGGAGAGGTGGAATATTGCATTGGGTGGCCAGCCCTCCCGTGTGATGCTGCAACCCAACGGGTCCCACTTAGTCTAGTTTCTATTATTTCTTTCCACTTCGAAACAAAAATATGGTTGGATTATTCAGCGTATGATCAACCGGTGTCAATAAATCCTGGACCATGGTAACATATATGTTTAACCATGCACACTACAGATTGATGCAAGCATGTTTTCTGTGAAGGACCGAAAATTATCATGACATGGCCTTAGCATGGGTCGTTATTGCTATTGGTGCAGAAACACTCTCGCTTCACACATAATTTATCCACAACAAAATATACACGTTGCAAGGAAATTTCTAAAGGCATTTTATGATAATAGCTGTTAAAACCGACTATACCCATCTGACAGGTTAAACATTACACTAACTGACAAGGGATGGCCAAAGGACATAAATGCAGCAAATGTTCTTTTGGTAATATGTTTAAAGGTGTCAAAATGCCACATTACCGGCCATTCAGATTAGATGTATGCGTTGTGAACAGCAATGAAGATACCCAGTTCGTACGCACCAGATTAAAAAAAATTATTGATAAACGCTGTTTCCATCATTCCCACTCACCGCCCATCTCCCTCTCTCCCACCTTGGTACGCATCATTTATCTCACTATCCTGCCCCTCTTGTATCCCTACAATCAGTCTGAAAGGTCCAGACCTAAAACACTGCCCACCGATCCATCCCTTCCACAGATGCTGCCTGACCCACTACGTTCTGTTGAGGTTTTTCTCAATTGTTGCACAACACAGGACACTTTGCTCTATCGGGAGTTTTCAGTGCCACATGTGGAGACAATCATCAACTGTAACTGGATGATAAGTCAGTGAAAGATGGGACTTTGGTCCATTCATAACCCGTTGGTCTTCCAGTGCATAACGGAGCTGTCCCCAACTATCTATCTTAACCATCTATTGCAAACCCACCGACTCCCACTACTATCTCGACTACACTTCTTCCCACCCTGCTTCCCGCAAAGACTCTATCCCCTGCTCCAATTCCTGTCTACGCTGCATCTGCGCCCAAGATGAGGTGTTCCATACCAGAATATCCGAGATGTCCTCATTCTTTAGGGAACAGGGGTTCCCCTCTCCCATCATAGATGAGGCTCTTGGTTCTTCTTGGTTCTTGGTTCTTGGTTACTTGGTCCTCCAAAATATTCCACTGGAATTTAAACTGGAGGTGGTGAAGGGAGGGGTTTAGCCAGAGAGGGTTATTGGGAAGAAAGTGCCACTTTAAATTTAGTTGCATCTGGCTGGGCAACCTGTGGTTTGGTGGAGATTATTCCATGCTTTAATAGTGCGTGGAAGAACAAATTGCTGTACACATCTGTCTTTGTGGCTGGGACCACAAATTGGATCGAATGCCCTCGTCTGCTCCTAATTGGTTTGGGGTTGGTGTATGTCTTGTGATCTATGTCTAGCTGACCATTTAACATTTTGTAAAAACAGGTCAAACGGTGAGCTTCACGTCTGTCTTGGAGAGGGTTCCACCCCAGATGGATGGATCTCACTCATGTCGATACCCCGCAGCTCTGCCCTTGCTCCCCCTCCCCCAGTCGCAATAGAGAGCGTCCTCCCTAGTCCTTACCTTCCACCCCATCAGCCATTGCATGCAACACATAATCCTCCAAAATTTCCACCACCCCCAAGTGATCCAACCACTAGCCACATTTTCCTATCTCCACCCCTTTCCGCCTTCCGCAGAGACCGTTCCCTGATTAACTCATCCCTTCCCACCCAAACCACCCCCTCCCCAGGTATGTTCCCCTGCAACCGCAGAAGATGCAACATCTGTCCCTATATTTCCTCCCTTGACTGTCCAAGGACCCCAACAGTCCTTTCAGGTTTGGTAGAGGTTCACTTCCACCTCCTCCAACCTCATCCATTGTATCCGTTGTTCAACATCTGGACTCTTATACATCGGCGAGACCAAACGTAGACTGGGCAATTGTTTTGCAAAACACCTTCACTCAACCCGCCTGAACCTACCTGATCTCCCGGTTGCCGGACACCTTAATTCTCTTTCTCATTCCCACACAGACCTTTCTGTCCTAGATCTCCTCCATTTGCAGAGTGAGGCTAAGTGCAAATTCGAGGAACAGCATCTCATATTTCACTTGGGCAGCTTACAGCCCAGTGATATTAATACTGATTTCTCTCACTTCAGGTAGCTCCAGCATTCCCTCTCTTTCTCTATCACTCCCCTACCCAAGTCGCACTAGCTTCTCATTTTAACCCTATAAACAGATAACAATTGCCTGTTTCCTTTATCATCATAACTTTTTTTGCATATTCATTGTTCTTTACCTCTCCACATCATCGTCTATATCTCTCATTTCTCTTATCCTGAACCAGTCTGAAGAAGGGTCTCGAACCGAAACGTCACCAATTCGTCTCTCCAGAAATGCTGCCTGTCCCGCTGAGTTACTCCAGCTTTTTGTGTCTATCTTCGGTTTAAACCAGTAGCTGCAGTTCCTTCCCACACATGTCCCCAACTGAATGTTGCAGTGCAGTGCAGACAAGTGCAATGCAATTTGCCAACGGCAACACTGAAGGTTGGAGCAGTCATTACAAAGGCTCGGTGGAGAAAAACCTTTGTTGCAGGCCCTTCCATTATTGCACACAGAGATGCTGCAACCCGTGCTGAAAAAAAATCATGCCATTTATGTAATGGACAATTGATGCCATGATTTAATGTAAATGGAATGATATGGCTTGTATTGAAAACAGTGAAACATAGATGTCCGTTATAACCTAATGTAACAGTTAAAATGTAATATGTTTAGTTTAGAAATGTGTCTGCATTAAAATATTCTAAAGAAAGCTGGATTGTATTGTCTTCCTTCCATATGATTAAAGTAATATGTTTGAAATAAAACACAAGACACATTTTTTGGCACTTTAGTGATACCACACATTCCATCTGCTCAACTCTCACCACTTTCACCTGCAAATATGAGACAATTTCCTATGAAGGCCATGATTGTAACACAAATCGTATGCAAGTTTAATAAAAAGATGCCAGACACAGAGGGAAAACAAGCTAATATTGGAGGTGCAGAGCTATTGACAAATGTTTGCCTGGGATCATTACATGATCCCCAGGATATCTTTTCGTTCAGAACGGGAAATGTTCTATATTTTTCCCATTTCTGGCAATTTCCTACACAATCCCCATTTCCATTGATTCCCTTAGGGCTTTGCAAAAATTGTCTGTATATTTTGCACACGTTTTTAAAAAAAAGTCATTTTCTTTTCAATGCCTTGTAATTAATTTATGTATAATATATTTTTTTGTGTGTTGTCCGAGGCTATGTGCTTGTGATGCTGCCGCAAGCAAGATTTTCATTGCACCTATGTTTTGTCATACTTGTGCATATGCCAATAAACTCAATTGGACTTGATTATGGTTTGTAGATAGCATTACTGACACTGCTTTATCCCTCACATTTAGTTAATTACTGCATCTTAAACTCCTCAATTGCTGCGATGGAATTCAAAACCTGCAGCTCCAGATTCACTGCCCAAGACAATGGTCCAGTAACAACCACCATCATAGTCTTTCCCCAAATAGAAACAAAGCAGTTGTAGTATTTAGAACAGACTAATTATTTCAAATTTGCAGCATAAAAATCTTATTATAACGTAATGCTTGAATTAGCATGCAAGTTTCAATTGTTTCTGAACTATTATTAATTTCCTGTTTTAAAAGTTATCCATAAGAATGAGCTATAAAATGTCTGCTTGTAATTTACATCAAATTTCCTTGGAATTTTAACTGCATACTTTTCTCACAATTGTATCTGATTTTTCACTATCATTACATTTGTTATAAATGGTAGCTTCCCTTCTCTCTTCATTTTCTAACCTTTTCCTCTTTTACAGGCAAAACCTGCTGACAAGGGTGCCACATTGCGATCATCCCATGGAGAATAACTGTTCATCCTTATCCCCAGTTGTAAACAATATGAATAGTTGCATGGCAAAAAAGAAATATTGAGACCACTAAACATTTAGTTTTGAGGCTGGAGAAGAAATAATTAAACATTTAATTTCTTTCTCAGGAAATTTTACAAACTGATCGCAATCAATTTATCAATTTCTTATATCCATGATGAAGTTTAACAGGAGGAATAAGTATACAGGCAGCAAACAATATCAATTCTTCTCTGAATATAAAATTGTTGTGACATGAAATGTTCATCTCAGAACAGTCAGAATCAGGGAAATTCTGAAATTTCAATTTCTGTTGTCATTCACTAGAAATTTCAATTTCTGTTGTCATTCACTAGAAATTTCAATTTCTGTTGTCATTCAGGAGATATTTCAGATTGTTATGTCTCTGAATGGAATATCTGATTCTCACTGACCAGTTGTGATTTGTTGGGATAAGCAGCATCCATTGTCAGCTTCTCCTTCATTGCTTCCGGTTTAGTGAGAGCACCGTAAATTCCCATGGCCTTTGACACGCACAAAGGAGAAAGATGAACATTAAACACACATAGCAGTCTCGTCAAAGCAACAACAGTGCATACAATATGAACATATGAAGTACAGATCAACCAGAAAATACCTATAAGTGCAAGGCATTAAAATCAGAATTGTCAGGCACCAATATGGTTGATGACAAAATTCTTAATACTGAAATGTCACCAAATAATTGCAGTACAGTAAATTCTACAGAGCAGGAAATTTTACCAGATTTGATCTCCGGAGTGATTTAACAAATATCACCCAGGAAAATCAAGGACAATTGGACCTGTGGTTGATATTCCCAGTTCTTAATTATTCATGGGTCAGGGTTCCCAATTTTGATAATTTTTCATTGTATCCAGCTGGAAATTGTATATGCCGGATTATATTTGGTTTGAATGCATTTATTAACATTCCCGTCTGAGCTCACAAATTATTATTTTGTGTCGTCACACAACTGCTTGCCAATAGCGAGCAAATTTTAGTGCCACATCGTTGGCCTCTGTAAAGTCCTTTACAGTGCATGTGTCATGCAGCATGTCACAGCTCAAGAGATGTTCCATAGTCCGCACGCGCAGTCTGCTGCATTTTCAGTATATCCCCAATTCAGCATGATCGATTTGCTCCTTCCCATGCCTGGTCCGCAGTCTGTTGTGACTGCGCCAGGTTATCAAATGAAGAACAACAAATGAGTTCTCAAACAATTGGCAGTACTTTAAGAAACTTGTAAGTAAATGAAACCCAAACGAATATGGGAGCATAATTTGTTAACCTATTTCTAATACCCTTGCATCCAATCTGTGTTTACGTACTTGTACACTATAGGGTGCAAATCCAGGACATGCTGACACACACCAGAACTTGCTGATGGTTCCAGTCTGCTGTCATCATGATCTGGGTCATTAATTTTATCATTACTTGCTTCAGATCATAGCTAAGTCCTGGATTCTTTGGTTTACCTTTGACTTAAAGTTCCCTCAAAACTTTTGTTTTTGAATATTGCTATATAGTTTGCTATCATTCAAGAGTTTATGAACATTTAGTTTGAGCCACAACTCATGCTGAATTTAGTTTAGAGATACAGCATGGAAACAGGCCCTTCGGCCCCGAGTCCGCAGCGAACAGCGATCCCCGCACATGAACACTATCCTACACTGGGGAGAATGTTTACATTTATAGCAAGTCAATTAACCTACAAACATAGAAACATAGAAAGGCACGTGAGGAGGCCATTTGGCCATTTGACCCATTCATTGTTATCATGGCCGATCATGATCACAATGTACATCTTTGGAGTGTGGGAGGAAACCAAAGGTCTTGGAGAAAACCAACAAAGGACACGGGGAGACTGTACAAATACAGTCAAGCACCTGTAGCTAGGAATGAACCCGGGTCTCTGCTTCTGTAAGCGCTGTAAGGCAGCAATTCTACTGCTGAGCCACCTTTGATTGCCTTTAGATTTCCACATTAATTAACTTTTCACATTTGCCATCTTTCACTCTCTTGGTACAATTTCTATTTATTACATAAGAGTTTGGAAAATTACAGTAAAAATAATATGATCCTCAACTTATCAAGACCCCTTCATGCGGTCTCGAGACAAAGTACTTTACAGGACGATTATCAAACAAAATTTGACATTGAGTAATTCAAGTAAACTGAAAATAAGTTGACTTTAAGAGGCATCTTACAAGTAGGAGAGTCATCTCCTCCATTCATTTGAGCAATCCCATCTTCTCAGCTGTGTTTATGAATACTCTTGATATTTTCTTTAATATTCATGATAACCCTGAATTCTTACTCAACAGTGATCTGACTAATTTCTTCCTTCCTTTTAACCATGTATATAATTCAGTATTTCCTCTCCATTTTCATCGTGAGGTTCTTTTAAAATCTCATGAATCTACATGTCCTCTGTTTATTCATGAAACATTTTTCTATTCCTCACTGGAACATATTTTGCATTATGCCATTTGCTTAAGCAGTTCACCTCCTGTTAAACAGCTGAAATGAAGTTCTCTGTATAATACTTAGATATCACTCTTTAGCCTTCACCTCTTTTAAACGTATCCTTAATCAGCTTCCATCACTTTCCAAGTCTTCTTGGTGTTATTTCCTGCTTTACTATGCAGGACAATTACTTAACCATTATCTCAATGTCATTCTCACAACTATAATCAAGCATTTATATTTCCTCTTTGGACAATTACCATTCTTAAGCTGACCAAAGAGATGTTAATCTGCTCTTTAATCTTTTTCTTGGGGTCTGATAAAAATGATCTGTACTTCATTTGCATATATCAGTCTAGTCCAATAAGAGGGTGTCAAATTAAAATCTAATATGAGATTATATGCACCACCTTCCTCAGGGCAAAAATGATAGCCTTGGCAGCATTGTCCATATCCAGGAAATGAACAATTAAAAAAACTACTAGAAGATGGATCACCTTTTAAAAACCTAAAAGTGACAATGGACTTCTTACCTGCGACACCATGCTGGTGACATCACCCGTGTTTGCCGGAAGTAGAATTGTATTGCTCTGCTTGGCCAGGTTGTTAAAGGCAGATACATACTGCTCTGCCACACTCAATGATGCTGCTTGACTTCCGCACTGTTAATTGCATAAGGTGACAAAAAAAAATTAATTAATAATCTATTTTCACTCTGCTGCAACAAAGCCAGGACTGAATCCTTTACAATTTTATTCAATGATTCACTTCATCTTACTTGTTGACTGAGGACTTCAGAAAGCATATTAATAGATTGTGCCTTTGCTTTTGCTTGAACAATGACTGCATTGGCTTCACCTGTGAAAGTCAAAAGATTGGAATATAAAATATTATGCACAAGATAGGAGCATGACATGAGCAGCTCCTCTTTGAGCATCAATCCAATTTTACTAACAAATATGCCTAACGTGTTAACTTATTTCCTCTTTAACTAGGAGAGATGTGATGCCAGATGGAACAAACAATTGATGTCATTGGTAAGTGGACGACAAAAACAGAATTATTTGACAGGAGCACCATAAAAATAAAGTCACCCTGCTCCCATTACCAATCCCACTATGAAATAGTGAACAAAACTTGTGAGTTTCTAACCCAGTAACAATAATGCAAAAGAACAACTATTATGTATCACATATCTATATCTATCTATACATAACTAAAACTCTAATCTTGTGCCCTTCCGCTTTGCGCGGTTTTTCAATTTGCGCAAAAAGGTACGCGATAGCGCTACGATTCTTTGCCAGGTTACTCATCGTTCTCCGATCAGTGGTATATTGTAAAAGTTATCGAGGTTTAAAAATCTTAAAAACCGCGCGTGCGCAGATTCCTCCAGTCAGCGCCACGCAGATTGGTCTCTTCTGTCAGTCAATGCCACGACCGGGATGGCGACGCCCCTTCCTGCCCCACCGTTGGCGGCCTGTCCCGCCTCACTCACAAACTCCTCTCTCCCCTCCTCACAGTAACTTGTCAATCGTCTCTCCCACCACCGGCGGAGGCTGCGGGGGGGGGGGGGGGGGGTGGTTTGGGTATTGGGGGAAGATTCAGTGGAGGCCCTGGTCCCGCCTCTCTTTCCCTCATCATTCACCCCTCTCCCCCGCCCGCCCTCTGCGGCAATGGGGGACCCGTCTACCCATCCCCCCAGGTCCGTCTCCTCCGCCATTGCGGTAACTCACCCTCACGGCCCTCTCGGAGGAGATCTTCTCCACCAGCTGATCGAAACTCGTGGTGCGCACCGTAACGAACACCAAGCAGTTTGCATGGAGTTTGGGTAACTCGCGCGCACACACACGATGCAAACTGGTCCAATCATCAAGTCAACGGGATCTAAACCACAGCTAACAATGAATGACCTGTGGATGAAGGAACTGCAGGTGCTGCTTTGGAGGGAGTGAGGGTAGGGGAAAGGTGAGGGAGGGAGAGGTGAGGGAAGGATTGGGGGAGGAGAGGAGGAGAGGGGAAAGAAGAGCGAGGTTGAAGAGGAGGGGGTGGGTGTGCTGGGGGATGAGGCGAAATGAGCCGTGCCTGTGCAGTTAGGGTTATGCATGATTGGTGCAATATTGCGTTGGGGGGATGGGTTGCATTGGGGGAACGGGTGAGTGATGGAATATTGCATTGGGGAACTGGTTGCATTGGGGGACCAGGCCTCCTGTGTGACGGGGACCCAACAGGTCCCACTTAGCCCAGTAGTGTATAAAATTATTTTTCAAAATACTTCAGACGCAATCGAATCACAGTCTTCAATTTACAAAAAATCCTCCGTGCATGTTGGAGACGTAGCGAGATGAATAAAAACTAATCATCAGTTAAGAGCTGACCTGCTGCTTGGTTGATCGTTTCTGCTTTTGTTGCCTCAGAAGCCAGAATTCGAGACTGTTTTTTTCCTTCAGCAATATTGATTTCAGCTTCTCTGGCCCCTTCAGATTCCAGCACTGTGGCACGCTTTTTCCTTTCAGCTTCAACCTAAAAAAATTCAATCAAATGAACAAAACATATTCTCTGTACAACCTCAAATTAGATGTCAGGCAGATATCTTTACATATTGATACAAAAATAATACAGCACAAAATTACATGTTCTAAATCTATTCAATCTATTTAAGTGACGCATATGTTGTTACAATTTGAAGTCGGGAACATTGATAAGCTCCACGGAAACCTACTAACTTAGACAGACGTTGCCTCAGGAATGCCGTGTACATTAATGATCAACTGTGAAGCAAGCGGGGAAGAGTGTGAACACGATTGCAAATGTTCCTTTCATCAAAAAGGGGGAACACTTTGGTAAACACAGAACTCTTGTGTTCTCATGAGCATCTTTGTGGCAGGGCTGCATGTGGATCATCATTGGGAAGCGTTGAAGCAGGTGACCTTCTCCACTGTGGGTCAGTATGTGGCCCAGGGAGAACTAATGATGGAAAGTGGAGAGGGAGGAATGCAAAGTATGAAGAAAAATCATCTTGGAATAAACACGAATGAGAGTTAAGCAGAATAATGTTTCCCTAAAATCCTTTGTTGAAAAGTTAAAAGCAAATATTTCCCCGTGAATATTACACTCCCAGCCAAAGAATATTTAATGGACCTGTTTTTTTTCCTTCTTATAGGAAATCTCAAAGCTCATACATACTTGCATCTGCATGGCTTCCTTCACTTTAGGTGGAACATGGATATCCTTGATCTCGTATCTCAAGCAGCGGATTCCCCAGGTATCTGCAGCTTGATTTATTTGAGTGACCATATTCATATTCAATACCTCCCTTTCCTGCAATGCAAAACAATGAAAGAGATCTTTAGTCTTCAATACGACATGCAAATGAACCATCAGATAGCACATCAACTGGTTGGAATTACAGTATTTACAATACCTTTGTTTTATTTGAGAATTAGGAAAATTACAAGATAGAATGTTATTATGATGATGAGAGCTTTTATGTTTGGCTCAATTGGGACTTTTTCCTATTTTTATTAGTATTTAGTAAAATTGGTTAAAATTAAAAATGTCTTTCAAAAAGATGGATCAATTTTCATTGTCATTTAGGTTCTATAATTTAAATTAAATCAACATAACGACAAAGTTATGAGCTGGTTCAATGTGGCTGTTTATGAATTCTGCAAACTATGCATGAAAGCTGTTCTGTATTTTGAAATTTGATTTCAGGAAAAATACACAAAGAACTCCTGCTGTTGTCTGACGTGGTAATTAAGACCGGACATAATCTTGCTTCTTTTAATTGTGAATTTTGTCATTAAGGCTGGTGCTTTACTTAAACATGCAGAATGTCCTGGGAAATGCAAAGACATGCTTCGAGCCATTAAGCAAAAATCTCGGGGGATGTTCCCTCTCTGCTGCACAAATACCAGAAACCTCACTTTACAAGTCACATTAAAGCCGTGGTTATGGGCTAGCTAACTCTAATGAATAATTTGTCAAATCTTTTTGTTAAAATGAGTTAGTTACTTCGAGGAAATAAAGAGCACACCATATTGCTGTTGATTTAAAATCTCATAAAGACCAGATCAGCTGAGGACAGACAATGTCCTCAAACTGAAGGGCACAAGTGAACCATCTGGGATTTTAATAACAATTTGGTAGTTTCTCAATCTTCATTATTAATTCTAGTTCTTTAATGAAATGCATTACAATTCATCATCTGTTGTGTAGCATGTCTCTGGGCCTTTGGTCCAGGCTTCTAGATTACTAATCAATCGCTTGTATCTTTTTGACTGCAGCACATTTGCTCCACATGATGAAATACAGACATCATCCTAACAATGTCCACCATCACCATCCTTGCAAATCTCACTAATTGGAAGTTGCAATATCATAGGCATATCATCAACCATCTTTCCTTCAAAGCTGCCTTTCAATTTGATGGCCATTTGGCACTATTCCTTCATTGTTTCCCCTGAAAAGACCAGTGGAGATGGATTTTCCCATCAAAGGGTAGGACAGCACCCACTTTCTTTGAACCAGATATGTTATTAACAGCAACAGATGAACCACTATAAAAAAGGAGAAATTAAACTATGTCATTCACCCTAAAAACACTGTCCAACGAGAGCTTCCCAAGTTCTGATCTCATGGTCGTTTGGGCCAACTGAGTAACAGCATACTCGGGATCTTCAACTCCGTAACTTGCCTGAAATAGAGGAATAAGAAATAAGATATTATTTAAATCACTGCAAACCAATATAATTTATCGCCAATTAATCATTAAAAAGTGTCCAGCCCCTCCTTTTCCAGATCTTCCCACCCCCCCCCCCCCCCCCCACCTGAAGAAAGGTCCCGACCCAAAACGTCACCTATCCATGTTCTCCAGGGATGCTGCCTGACCCGCTGAGTTACTCTAGCACTCTGTCTCTCTATTTTATGAAAAAGAAGCTTACAGGTAACACAAAAAGTAATATGTGGTTGACAATGAGGATGAAAGCTTAAGCGTGCTGGGAGACATAGATGGTCTGATCACTCGGACAGAAAATGAAATTTAATCCACAGAAATGTGAGGTCATGCATTTGGAAAATGCACCGAAGCAGGGATACAATAAGTGGGAGGATATTTTGTACAGTGAAGGAATTGATCCTGAGTAGATTATAGGTGGAAAAAATGCACATAAGATGCTTGCCTGTTGGCCAAGTCACAGATTACAAGAGCATGGAGATTATGCTTGAACTTCATACAATGCTAAGGTGACTGCTAAGTAATGTGTGCAGTTCGGGCCGCCACGTTACAGGAATGGTGTGATTACACCAAAAAGGTTGCAACAGATATTATTGAGGATATTGTTGGGGACTGGGAAATTGTAGCATTGAAGAAAGATTGAATTAGCCGTTGTTATGCATTTGGAACAGAGGAAGCGAATGGTTACTCGAATGAGTAGTGTAAAGTGATGAGAAGCATCCCCTTTGTTATAAAGCTTCTGAACAATCCTTCCATAAACTGGGGTTACTGTTCGATTCATCTCTACCCCATTGTGGATTATCAATGCAACTGATGTGTTACAATGCTGAGAACTCTATTCTGCACTCTGTATCTTCCCCTTTGCTCTAGTGCACTTGATTTTAATTTGATTGCATGATCAACTGTATAGCAACTGGTCCTTTTCTGAGGAGACAGCAGCAAAACTTGTATAACAATATATTACCATGCTTATTGAATTATGATCCTCCCAGATATATGCGGTATATCTTACTGCATATACTTTGTGATTCACTCCAAATGCACTTAATTTGAAACAGGGCAAGTGCAGCTCAAACCAGTAAGATTAGTGGCACCAATAAATCTGAAGTATAGTTATTACCGGAAATATGGAAACCAATCTCTCACAGCAGTACTGAGATGGCAACTAGATAACCTGTTAATTTTTGTAATACTGGCTGAAATTTAGATACCGAATAGGACAAGGATAGCTTCTTCAATAGTACCAAGAGATCTATTACAGTCACCCGAGATCATAGAGTGGTTTTACATGATAGATGGTAACAGTACAGTAGAACAGGACTGCGGAGCCATACAGTGTGGAAATAGGCCCTTCAGCCCAACTTGCCCACACTGACCAACATGCCCCATCTAGACTAGTCCCACCTGCCTGCCTTTGGCCCATATCCTAAATCTATCCCATCAATGTCCTTGCCTAAATGTGTTTTAAATGTTGTGATAGTACCTGCCTCAACTACCTCCTCTGGCAGCTCTTCCATATACCCACCACCCTCTGTGTAAAATGTTGCCCCCTCAGGTTCCTATTAAATCTTTCCTCCCTCACCTTAAACCTGTCCTCTGGTTCTTGATTCCCAATGTCTGCCCAGAATTTTTTATCCTCAATTTGCCTCACCATCAAATATCACATCTTGAGGTCTTTGTGCTGTCTTATAACACTACAAAATTAGCAGTTTTGTGATAAATTCAAAATCTGAGGCATACAGTAATCTGCAGCAGAGCAAAGACCGCATAAATTGTGACATGCTCAAATATCTAATGCATTACAAAACAGGTAGCGTTATAATGCTACATGGATACACATAAACTTGAAGTTGTGATATTTAATTTAATGAAGAAAATTAGTAAAAGGTTTACAAGCATAATTTGTATTACCTTGTATGGATCCATTATTCTTAAATATAGTACACCATCTATATTTAAAGTCACATTATCTGTAACATTAAATGAAAGATTGTTATATTTAAACACACCGAATGTTTGATAAAATATTACTCCTTCATAAAACTAGTAGCATTTACTATCAACTTTCACACAAAAATAAATCAGGTTATTTCAGAACAATTAATATGTGAGGATACAGGTTTGTAAATGAAATAAACATGAGAAATCATTTAGTAGTTAAAATCAATTGGCTTGAAACATTCTATTTCTTTGTTCTGATTACTTCCTGAAATATAAATTTAGGAATCTCAATCTGATCCCTTTCCAATTCAACTGAGAACTAAAAAAGTCCACAATGCAAATGGTAAATGGCCATTTTAAGAGTAGAGACAAACTTAGCATGTACAGGCCAACTAGTCTAACACCACTGCAAGGAAAAATGAGTCTATTGTCAAGGTCATAATTAACTCATTTGTAAAAATATTATGGAATTAGCCAGCAGGGATTTGTTAAAGACGAATTATAAAAACAGAATACTTTGATAAAGTAATAGAAATATACAATTATTTAGTTTAGTTTATTAATGTCATTTGTACTGATACAGCAATATTTTTTTTCGTGGTGTGCTATCCAGTCAAAAATTATTGACTTCTCTAACTTCAAATAACCCTTGTTTCCCTCTCTCCATCCCTTCCCCATCCTAGTTCTCCGATTAGTTTCACTGTCCTCCTGATTAAATGTTACTGATTGAATGCCTTGTTGTCACCTTCTCCTCAGCTAACAATGATTCATTCAACATTTTCTTTGCTCTTCATCCCCTTTGATCTCTCATTTTCACACTTCACTCTTCTATATCTCCCTCTCCCTTGACTTTCAGCCTGAAGAAGGGTCTCGACCCAAACCACCACCCATTCCTTCTATTCAGAGAGGCTGCCTGTCCCGCTGACTTACTCCAGCATTTGTGCCTATCTTCAAAAACACTAGACAAGATTACAATCAAGCCATTCACAGCGTACAAATAAAGGATAAAGAGTACAATATTTAGTGCAAGATAAAGATCGATTAAAGGTAGTTCAAAGGTCTCCAATGAGGTTGATGGGAAATCAGGACCGCACTCCAATCGATGAGAGGATGGTTCAGATGCCCGATAGCAACTGGGAAGAAACTGTCTCTGAATCGGGAGGTATGCATTTTCAAACTTCTGTACCTCTTGTCTGATGGGAGAGGGGAGAAGATGGAGTGATCGGGGTGAGACCGGTCTTTGATTATGCTGGTGGCACTGCGGAGGCAGCATGAAATGTAGATGGAGTCAATGGAAGTGAGTGATTTGTGTGATTGTCTGGGCCTCGCTCACAACTCTGCAATTTCTTGTGGTCTTGTATGGAGCTGTTCCCAAACCATGCTGTGATGCATCCCGATAAAATGCTTTCTATGACGCATCAGTAAATAGCTTACTATCTAACGGCATGAACATTGAATTCTCCATGGTTAACGGTACAAGTATCAACAATAATGTTGGAAAATGTTATCAAAGCATTGATAAAGCTTGGAACAATCAGTGCACAGTTCTAAAGCGTGGGCAAATGCAAGGACTATGTTTGCTAGAAACTATCTAAGATTAACATTCTGTTCTCTCACTCTTAACAATCATGCCAGAAAAAGAGCAGACGGTGGCATCAAAATAAAGTTACCGCATTATCAATGTCAATTGTTTTAAACTAATGATTTCTGTGAATTCCGAATTCAAATGGGAAATGCTATTGCATTTTGCATGTCAAGATGGAAATAAATCTAGTTACAAGCAAATAAAAGCTCCAACAGACTACCATACCCGCAAAAGCAAAGTTGCATTATGACCTTGGATGCAATGGAACAGAATTAAAATTAAGCTGACTGTTCATTTCAACATAAGGGTGTTTGCATCTTTTTCGACCATACAAAATTACTTATGCCCAATCATCCAGTTCTACCATATAGCACTTAAAGTATTCCATTATGGGACCAAATTGAAACATTTAAATCTTCCAACCCTAACTCCACCATGACAACACAACACTACTGCCCACATCTTCCACTCCTATTGACTTGTTTTTTTTTCCTTTTCTAATTATGTTTTTGCACTAATGTCTTGTTTTGTTGCAGTTTTCATTATTTTTATATGCTTTGTGTAATTTATGTACAATTTGTTTTTTGTGTTTGTCTATGTGCCTGTGGTGCTGGTGAAAGTGAGATTTGTTATTGGACCCGAGTCTTGCTGGACTCTCGTACATGACAAAAGTCACCTCTTGCCTTTTAATCTGTCCGACATTGAAAAAACACCTGCATCCACCTATCACTTACGAGACTGTGTCCCGCCCCCACCTCTCACCCCATAACCACAATAGGTCTTATTCCCGCACTTTGTGTCTTTGTTTGGTACACCAGCATCAGACGTTCCTTGTAGCTCATGTATATGACAATAAACCTGAATTTAAACTTGGGCATAATGAAGGTATTTCTCCCAATGAAGAACCAATGTGTGTTGCTAAATCTGTATTAGCTTGTTCTTTTCAATCATTCCTCAAGAAATTTGCAGAGCAGTTCAACGGAAAATGTCATGCTTTTCAGAGATGTTAGGATCTCCTGGTTTTGATATACCAGCCAATGAGTCTTCGCCTCAGCATAATTAAACCTTCTGTACTGCACTGTATTTATCACGCAAGCTGCCCATCAGGCATTTGACAGTTGAGGATGAAATTATGGGCTGCGGCAGTATGTACATAGATTATAGCCAGCCAGTGACAGGTCAGCTGACATGACCCAGTATGTTTTCTTTAATGTGCAAAGTTACCCTGTCCTTAGTATTGAATCCTAACATTTTGCCAGCAACTGAGGATTTACAGAAAGTTTTTTGCCAACAACTAGAAAGTCTATTTGTCATAATAGAGGGATATGGATTACATAGATACATAGACAATAGGTGCAGGAGTAGCCCATTCGGCCCTTCGAGCCAACACCGCCATTCAATGTGATCATGGATGATCATCCACAATCAGTACGGAGCAAGGATTTAGATTTATAGACCACAATACATAATAGAATTTAACATGAACAACCCCGCCCAGTGGTATCAACATTTCCCACTGTGAGGGAGGCAATAAAGTCATCTTCCTCTTGTTCACCCGTGGTCAGGGCCTTTGAGCCCTCCGCAGTCGCCGTTACGGACGGCCCGATGTTCAGGCCCTCTTGCCAGGATGATTGGAACTCCGGTGTCGGAACGGAAGAACACACTCAGCAGCTTGTAGTTTCCAAATCGGCCACTTCTTAACGGAGACCACGGCTTCCGAAGTCCACAGGCCGAGCTCGGCGGAGCTCCAGCACTGGTGACCCCCGGCAAAAGGGTTCCAGCCTCCGCGATGTTAAAGCCAGCGCCGCCCGCGGCTACACGCTCCGCAACCACAGCTCCATGGTGTTAATCAGCAGGCCCAACACTCCGGAGCTCCAACACGGCGATCCCTGGTAAGGCATTGTCCCACTCCGCGATGGTAATTCAGCGCTGCGCCGCTGCTGAAGCTCTGTCCGGTCTCCGGCAGGAAAGGCCACGCCAATCCAGATGGTAGACCGCGGGGGGGGGGGGGCGAAGATGTGACTCGGAGAAAAGACGCATCTCCAACCAGGAAGTGACTGGGAAATGGTTTCCGCCTATTCCCCACCTCCCCATCCCCCACATTAAAAAAAACTTAGAAACCTTTAAAAATATACTCTAAGACACACTAAAAATAACAAAAAGGGTGAAAGGACAGACTGCTGCTGGCGAGGCTGCCACACTCGATGGCGCCACTTTAACCATGTGATTTTTTTTCTATTACAAATCTCAAATTGTGGAGTACAGAGGCAAATAAATAAATGATGGGTCTTTGTCCCAAACATTATGGAGGGCACTGTAGATTCAACTATCACAGGACTCTCATCCAATATGGCTACATTATTTGAAAATGGACACACTTATATTGAATTATGCAAAGAAAACTCCAAGTACTCAACATTACCGTCTTTAACTTACATTTATAAAAAGAACACTATGACAAATTTATAAACAAGAAAATTCTAAACATTGTGTAACAATTCTAAAAATTGTGTAACAATAATTTAGCACAGCACTCACCTAATGAGACAGCTGATTGTTCTGGAATATCAATAACGATCTCTTTTAAGCTCTGTACGTATTTTATCCGATCTACGATTGGAATCAAGAAATTCAAACCCTTTGTAAAGGGAACAAAAATTAGTTTAAGATCAATAGATGCTTTAGGTTTCTTTTCATGTTATATAGCCCCAATGACAGTAATAACTTATTTCAGTGCACAGGATCAACTAATTAAATCTGCATCTCTATTACGGGGAATTAATGACAAAACTACAAGTTGACTTCTAATTACAATTCCTTTATCTTTTACTTACAATACAATTGTACTCCTCAATTTCTCTATCTGGATGAGCCAAACCCAATTCAACCCAAGGTTCTCTCCTCTCTCTCTTTCTGTACCTTAATGATCTCTCCACAACTCCACTTTCTTTCTTATTTCTATTCTGTAGCTGACCATCATCGCCTACTTGCATAGGGCCAGCATATTAGTGTTGCCACATTATCAATAATTGTTGATCAATAATTAAACAGTTCAATGCACACCATCAGAGTAGAAATCAAATTATAGAATTGTGTAAAATTAGAATCTACTGGAATCACAAGACATTATTTTCCACCACACATTTTGGAAAACATACCAGATGATTAATTTACTAGAATATTGACATTATTTTAAAAATATCTACAACCTTTGCAGAGCCATTAAGTGTGTCATGGAGTCATGGAGTAATACAGTGTGGGAACAGGCCCTTCGGCCCAACTCGCCCACACCGGCCAACAATGTCCCAACTACCCTAGTCCCACCTGCCTGCGTTTGGTCCATAACCCTCCAAACCTGTCCTATCCATGTACCTGTCCAATTGTTTCTTCAACGATGGGATCATGAGGGAATTCCTGACAAAGCTGGAGTCTTGTGACAATGTCTCAGATACCCGTATATTATGACAAGGCTTGCATGCTGTAAGAGGCTGCAAAGTGAAGGTGGGCAGTATTGCTGGCAACAATGGCTCCCTCCACAATGAACTCATCGGCATTTCTAAGAGTGAATCCGTTCAAAGCAACTGGTCCAGAAGGATCTCGGGACCGTGTCAGATCAGCTGGCAAACTCATCTCCAAAGTCGGGGACTCAAGACCTAAGAATCAGCACCCCCCTCACCTCCACCTCACTCTGCCACTGGATCCTCGACTTTCTGAACCACAGACCTCAATCAGTGAGAGTATGTTGTAACACCTCCTCATGAATAATTCTCAATACTGGTGCGCCACAAGATTGCATTCTCGGTCCCCTACTGTACTCTCTTTACACTCACGAATGTACAGCCAAATTTAGCTCTAACTCCATCTGCATTGGGCCAAATCGAACAGTGTTGAGACGGAGTACAGGAAGGAGATAGAGGACTGAGTGACATGATGTCAGGACAATAACCTCTCCCTTAGTGTCAGCAAGACGGAGCTTGTTTTTGACTTCAGGAAGCATGGTGGAGTACGTGCTCCAGTCAGCACCAATAGTGCAGATGTGGAAATTGTTGGGAGCTTCAAGTTACATGGCATTAATATATCCCCAATGATATGTTAATGTGACAGCCAAAAAGGCACACTGATGGCTCTACTTCCCGAGGAGACTGAGGAAATTTGGCATGTCTTCAGTGACTCTGACAAACGTCAAGTTCAACTGGATGGATTTATATGGATGCATCATATAAAGCATACCGTCGGATTGCATCACAACTTGGTTTGGGAATAGCTCTGCCCAAGATCCCGAGAAATTGCAGAAACTTGTAGGATGTCGCCCAGGCCATCACACGGACCGGACCACCCACCATTGACTCCATCTACATTTCACGCTGCCTCAGAAAAGCAGCCAACATAATCTAAGACTTGTCCCACCCTGGTCATTTTTCTTTTCCATACTCCCGTCTGGTAGAAGGCACTGAAGCTTGAAAGCGCACAATACCAGACACAGGAGCAGCTTTATCCCCTACGTTTTCAGGCTACTTAACGGTCCTTCCATACATTTAGGGTCCTGTTTAATTCACCCCTATCCCAATGAGGATTTTGTCTAAGGAACTGATGTCCTTTAATGTTAAGAACTATATTCTGCACTCTCTATCCTCCCCTTTGCTCCATCTATCATATACGAGTTTGAAATTATTGTATCTCTGTATGGTAAATCTGATCTGTATGCAAAACGAAGATTTTCACTGTATCTTGTACATGTGACAATAATAAAAGGTAATGAAAAAGGTAACAAAATAATCCCTGTTGGAAACCTAACTGATCTTTAAAACAGAAGTAAAATACTTCCAATAATTTGCTCAAGAGTTCCATATTTTGTGAAGAAAATAAGTTACTTCCGGTTTGAAATTTAATAGTGACCAATCCAAATTTTGAAAATAGCAGTTTGGCTGGAGTCTTATAACTAATCAGATCCTGAAAAAGTAACCAAAACTAACACCAATCAGATTATTCCATTAACATTTATTAATTGATAGCTTTATTATGTTGGCTGCTTTTATGAGGCAGCGTGAAGTGTAAATGGTGGGTGGTCCAGTCCACGCGATGGACTGGGCAACATTGAATACAATTGTCAAGCACAACAAATTCATCACCAATAAAATGAATGCTATTAAAAAAGGGCTCATTATGTTCAGGAAGTCATGAACGAAAAGCTTCCGTTCCTAAATATTCCTACAACCTCATCAGAAAACAAAATGTTGATAAATATTTAAAAGCTAGAAATACATAATCTTTTTGGCAAACCATTCTCGGGTCTCCCATGCTCTCCGCCTATCGAAGAATGACATATTTGAATGCCTTTAATCTCTGTAATATTGACCCGCATGTTGGAACAGCTGATGAATAATAATGTCTGTTACGGACTGCCGAGTCTAGTTGCTTGGACAAATGGCCATGGCTGAGTTTTATTTTTCCATTATTACAGACATTTAAACCATTTGGACCACCAAGGCACTAAGCTCTGTTAATAATTACCAAAAGTGAAATGGAAATAGATACAATACAAATAAATCAGAACTAGCAAAAGTTAACCATCCTCATGTCTACTTCAGACAGTGACATTTACTTACTGGATCAAGTATTTTGTGAAAACGACCCATTCGTTCTACTACCCAAGCTTCTTGCTGTGGAACAAAGAGTACAACTGTGTTCATGGGTAGGTTTGAAGCCCATCGGTGCTGTGCCGCTACGATCCACACCTGAGGTATTCCTCTTCTGGAATGCTAGAATAAAAATTAAAGCCGTAAATGAGCAATTTGTTGTAGGGTGTTCCTTAATTTTGTTACAGATGTATTGACAGATCATGAAGCAAATCTTCTTTTGGATAGGAGAACTACAAAGAGCAAAGATGACTTTACAATACCAGCCATTCAGCCCATTGGGTGTGCGCTGCTCCTAGCATAGCAGTCGTGTCAGTCCCATACTCCCCCTCCTTATTTCCGAGCCGATCTGCTATTTAATCTTTTCAAACTCATCACCTCCCCTTTCGTTCTTTGCACCTGTGATAGGTTTTTACAGTATCCTTTTGGGTTGGGAAAATAAACTGGAGCACCCAGCATAAACTCAATGAGCTCAATCACCCTCCAACGTTCCAAAGAAACAAATCCTAGCCTATCCAGCCTCTCCCTTTCACTCCAGCCCATACGCCCAGTGGATTTTTTTCTGAAAAGTTAATATTGATTCTCTCCCCATCGTATCTTCCTATCCGACATTTAAGATTTATTTCAGATTTTCAGCATCAGCAACTTTTGTATGCTCCAAGCATTTGGTTATACGAGCACTTTGTGATATCATACAAATATTAAATTTTTTTTTTAATGTGATCCACAGAAACTGTTAAGCCAAAAGAAACATCATACACAAGGAAACAAATTAGCCCAATATAATCGAGCTGACCAACTGAAAGAGTTCAGTTACTTTGCTTGCTCTTTTCTTTGAAGTTAATATTCAAATATTCCATTTTAAATCATGTCATGCTTTGTGCCGTCATCAAGGTTTCACATTCTAAACGTGCAGTCCACAACAGAATTCCTTTAATTTAATTTATTTGGCAATCTTGAGATTATACCATCTAATTAATATAACTCATGAAAATATTATTCCCCAAAATCTCATCAAAATGGATCAAAATGTTAAGTAATTTTGTCAATCTTGTTTTTTTTCTTCTAATTTCTCTACTCCTTCCATATAAATGAAACTTCCAATCAAAAGTTTCTCAGCAAATCTCATCTGCAATCTGGTCATGGGATTTTTGGCTGTAACAAAAAAGTACTTCCAGTCCCTGATAAATTGTTCAAATTAGAGCGACTAAAAAACATAATTCAAGTCGTTAACATTTGATTGCTAAAACATATTTCTAAAGAATAAAATCTATCATCCCAACAGACGGCAGACAGAAATCCAGAACAGTGCTATTTTTATGGCCTACAACACAATGCCTTGCTTTAGGTATTAGTTTTTAATGGCTTACAGACAATACACACAACTGCAAAGCTTTTTGCAACAGTGGTTAGATTCTTATTTGGCACTTGATGCACTGGCTATTTGTAATTATGAGACCTCAGCAACTTACTGGTTTTGTCTCGGTACTGCTTTAGAGGTGACCCAATGTCACACTAGCACAGATCAAACAACAAGGCACCGTTCAGCTAGTGAATGTGATTGACAATGGTGTCTGAGAACCCAGAAGGGGAGAGAACCACTGAATAGTCTGAGTCCCAGAGGCAGACATCTCAAGGACACAAAGGACTTGGTTTTCTAAAAAAATTCTGCAGGCAGCGTTAAAGCGGAGCTGGATTCCGAACATTACTTTCATCCATTTTGTCTAGGTTTCAAAAGAAATACGCAAGTGGTTTATTATTTTGTGCATGAACATGGAAAGATGTCGGGCCAGTCTCACCAGCCAGAACTGCTGTTCCTGGCCCCACGCAGAGCAGCTCATTCATAATGGATGCAGAGGGACTAAGACACCAACCCTTCAATCAGGCAATAAGACCCGAGCTACAATAGGACGGCAGGCAGCTTTGTGCAGCCGAAGCCACTGCTTTGGCTTGTCATAGTTATCATCGAGTTTCATTGTTTTGAAAAGTGCCTGAGATTTGAATCACCTTAAAATTGAAGTAATTCAAATATTTTAAAAAAAACATTAGAACACCAAAATATTTCATGAAGCAAAATAATCAAAGAAACCTTCTTGGGTCCATCTGGCTTCAAATCACCAGGCTGAGATTCCCAGAGAAATCAATGGTGTTTTAAATCCCAAAAAGAGATGTCTGGACCATGCCAGGAATCTAACAGGGACAGGGAAGTTTGGGCTTTGATTTCTTTTGTACTATATTGTTTTTTTATTTATCAAACTTATTTTTTGTTTATTATGTTATCAATTGAGTATTGTGTTTACAAACCTATTGTGCTGCTGCAAGTAAGAATTTCATTGTTTCGATTCGGTACATATGACAATTAAACACTCGTGACTCTCTCTTCTCTTGCAGTCGGCCAAATAACAAATGCCTTCTGAATCAATCAGCATGATCCAGACATGGTTCATTTTGAACATATTAAAGCTGGTGTTCCCAATAAAATTTACCAGCGCATATTTCACGATAAATTATTTACTGTTCATTCCCCCTATATTGGGTAAATAAAGTCACATTCTGGCATAATTTG
This sequence comes from Okamejei kenojei, assembly GCA_035221665.1. Lineage (NCBI taxonomy): Eukaryota > Metazoa > Chordata > Chondrichthyes > Rajiformes > Rajidae > Okamejei > Okamejei kenojei. The sequence continues at coordinate 139,406,771 of CM069131.1, read as the reverse complement.
GCAAAAGGGAGTTGTAGGGAGAGTAATTGCAGGGCCCAATATCCAGCATTCTACAAAGCAGCACAATTACAAGTGTGTATTGAAAAACTTTGTTTCTTGGAAAGAATATGGAAAATGTTTTATGAACGAAAATGCCAATGAATTAGACTTTGATTTTATTTCCTCATATTTCTTTACCTGCTTCAGTGTACTAGAAAATCCCTTGTCCCAGTTTATCAGCAGGAGAGATTTGACAAGCTTTCTTTACCAAATATGATCTCAGACATAAAATCAGACTCAGATCTCAAAGATCAGATCCAGGAAAAGCTGTCAGGTCAGCCGCTGTATTTGTAAATGGACAAGTGAAAATTTTAAACAGAAACATCCGAGAAATGAAATTAGATTTTATTTTTCTTAAGATCATTAAAGGACCCAATGATGTGTGGAGAGCTAGATTAAAGGAAGCAAATTCAAACGTAGCACATGCAAACCTTTCCTGTGGATGTAAAAAAACTATCCACAAAACAAACTGCTGAAGAAACTCAGTGGGTCAGGCAGCATCCATGAAGGGAAATAGATGGATGCTGTTTTGGGTTGGGAACAGGGGAAACAGAAAGAGTTAACATTTCAGGTGGATGCCCTTTCACAGCAATGATTGTCCGCTCCACTGATGAATTTTCACTGATGAGTAGTTGCTCTACTCAACAGATTTTTGGCTGTTGAGTAGAGCAACTACTTGTGGATAAAAACTGGCTGTGGCAGATTTGACAATCCGGAGTCGCTTTCCAGAGGGAAGTGATTCAAAGAGTTTGTGGCCAGGGTGAGAGGGGTCAGAGATGATCTTGCCCACTCGCTTCCAAGCCCTTGCAGTGTACAGTTCATCAATGGAGGGAAGGTTGCAGCCAATAATCTTCTCTGCTGATCGGACGATTCGCTGCAGCCTCCAGGTGTCGTGCTTGGTGGCTGAGCCAAACCAGACCCGATGGAGAAGGTGAGAACAGACTCTACAATGGCCATGTAGAATTGGACCATCATTGCCTGCGGCAGATTGTGCTTCCTCAGCTGCTGCAGGAAGTTCATCCTCTGTTGTGCCTTTTTGACTGTGGAATCGATGGTAGCCCCCCACTTAAGGTCCTTGGAGATGATGGTTCCCAGGAACTTAAAAGACTCCACAGATGTGACTATGGTGTTGTTGATGGTGAGTGGGGTGTGGGGAAGGGGAGCTCTCCTAAAGTCTACAATCAATTCCAGTGTCTTAAGAGCATTGAGCTCTAGGTTGTTGCTACAGCACCAGATCGCCAGCTGGGACACTTCCTGTCTGTAGGCAGATTCCTCCCCATCCTGGATCAGTCCAATCAGGGTTGTGTCGTCCGCAAACTTGAGAAGCTTGACAGAGGTGTCTGTGGAGGTCCAGTCGTTGGTGTAGAGAGAGTAGAGGAGAGGAGAGAGTGCGCAGCCTTGCGGTGCTCCTATGCTGAGTGTTTGCGGGTCCAAGACGTGCCTTCCCCGCCTCACATGCTGCTTCCTGTCTGTCAGGAAGATGGTGATCCGCTGACAGAGGGGTTCAGGCACAGTCAACTCGGAAAGTTAGGAGTGTAGTAGCTCTGGCACGACAGTGTTGAATGCAGAGCTAAAATCACCAAACAGGATCCTCGCTTAGGTCCCCTGGCTGTCTAGGTGCTGTGGGATGAAGTGCAGGCCCAGGTTGGCAGCATCATCCACAGATCTATTGGCCCGATATGCAAACTGCAGAGGGTCCAGCAGAGAGTTTGTGATATATTTCAGCTAGGCCAGCACAAGCCTTTCGAGTGTCTTCATGACTACAGAGGTCAGTGCGACAGGCCTGTAGTCATTAAGACTAGTAATCCTTGCCTTTTTGGGTACAGGGACAATAGTGGAGACTTTAAAGCAGGCAGGGACAGTACATGTTTGCAGGGACTGGTTAAAAATGTCTGTAGACCGGTGCCAGCTGTTTGGCACAGAGCTTAAGAGTAGAGGGGGAAACATTGTCAGGTCCTGGAGTTTCCGGCTCTTTTGTCCTCTGAAAAGCCTCCCCACCTCCTCTATTTTTATTGTTGATATTGGATAAGTTATGTTGTGCAGCACAGAGGGTGTGGGTGATTGGGTGTGAAGTGGTGATTGGAGGGGGGTGGGTGTAGAAAGGTCCAGTCTTTGCAGACTGAGGTCAGGCTGTGAGTGTGTGTGAAGTGTTGGTTGGGGTGGGAAATGGTACAGTTTTTTCTTAAGTCTTTCCTTAAGTAGGTGTGTAGTAGCGAATGGGAAGGAGAGTGTTAGCAAGGTGTTAGCATACAAATAAACAACAAATAAACAACAAATAAATAATTAAACCTGGGAAGAAGCTATTCTTGAACTTGATGGTCATGGTTTTCAGGCTTCTACACCTTCTTCCCGACGATAGAAGGAAAGCTTGGCCAGGGCAGTGTGGATCTTTGATGATACTGGCTACCTTTTTGAGGCAGAGCTTCCTTTAGATCCCTTCAATGACACAGAGGTCACTATCTGTGAGGGGCCAGGCAGAATCTACCACTCTCTATAATCTCCTTTAGTCCTGGGTGTTCAAGTTGCTGAAGTAGGATGTGATGCACCCAATCTCTTCATCACCAATAAAGACAGGTTCCTCGGCTTTCCTCTTCTAAATTCAACAATCAGCTCCTTGGTCTTACTGATGCTGAGAGCAACACTGTTGTTCTGGCACCATGCAATCAGTCAATTGATCACCCTCCGATATTCATCATTACCCGTAATAAGTTTAGTAACTATGGCATCATTGGCGAATTTAAAGAAGGTGTTGGAACTGTCTGGCTATGTCCTGGGTATAGAGCGAGTAGAAGAAAAAGACTGAACACACACTGAGATGCTGAGCCATTCCCCCTCTCCCCATTCCCCCACTCGCAAACAGGGCAGAGTCCCCCTGGTCCTCACCTTTCACCCCACCAGCCGGCAAATACAACAGATAGTCCTCCGCCAGTTTCGCCACCTCCAACGTGACCCCTCCACCCGCCACATCTTCCCATCTCCCCCCCTGTCTGCCTTCCGCAAAGACCGCTCCCTCCGCGACTCCTTGTCAATTCTTCCCTCCCCTCCCGCTCTACTCCTTCCCCGGGCACTTTTCCCTTGCAACCGCAAGAAATGCAACACTTGTCCCTTCACCTCCCCCTCCACTCCTTTCAGGGACCCAAGCAGTCCTTCCAGGTCCGACAGAGGTTCACCTGCACCTCCTCCAACCTCATCTACTGCATCCGCTGCTCCAGATGCCAGATGATCTATATCGGTGAGACCAAGCGGAGGCTTGGCGATCGTTTCGCCGAACACCTCCGCTCGGTCCGCAAAAACCAACCCGACCTTCCGGTCGCTCAGCACTTCAACTCCCCCTCCCATTCCATATCCGACCTCTCGGTCCTGGGCCTCCTCCATGGCCAGAGTGAGCAACACCGCAAGTTGGAGGAACAGCACCTCATATTTCCGCTTGGGGAGTTTGCATCCTTTGGGCTTGAACATTGAATTTTCTCAATTCTGTTAACCCCTGCTGTCTCCTCCCCCCTCCCACCTCTCCCTCAGCCCTCGGGCCCTGGCATTCCCTCTATCTCTATCTCCCTCCCCCCACCCTAGTCGCACTAGCTTCTCATTTTCACACCACAAACAGCTTACAATGGCCCTTCTTCCTTTGTTCCCTTTATCATTGATACTTTTTTGCATATCTTTCATTCATTGTTCTTTATCTCTCACATCACCGTCTATATCTCTCGTTTCCCTGATCCCTGACCAGTCTGAAGAAGGGTCTCGACCCGAAACGTCGCCTATCTCCTTCGCTCCTTAGATGCTGCTGCACCCGCTGAGTTTCTCCAGCATTTTGTGTAACACACTGAGATGTTCCTGTGCTGACGGTTAGAGGAGGAAGTGTTGTAGCCAATTTGTATGGACTGTGGTCTGTCGAGGGTTCTATTGCATAAGGATGAGCAGAGATCCAGTTCCTCGAGTCTGACACCATTTAGTGGAGATGATGCTGTTGAATGCCAAGCTGGGGGTCAATGAATCATAGCAAGACCGTACGTGTTCTTACTGACCAAGTGGTCCAGTGCAGAGTGGAAAGCCAGCAAAATCACATACTCTGAACTATTGTGACAGACACCAGACTGATTCCTGGGATGGCAGGACTTCCATATGAAGAAAGATGGATAGTCTCGGCTTGTACTCGTTGGAATTTAGAAGATTGAGGGGGGGATCTTATAGAGACTTAAGGGGTTGGACAGTCTAGATGCAGGAAGATTGTTCCCGATGTTGGGGAAGTCCAGAACAAAGGGTCACAGTTTAAGGATAAGGGGGAAGTCTTTTAGGACCGAGATGAGAAAATCATTTTTCACACAGAGAGTGGTGAATCTGTGGAATTCTCTGCCACAGAAGGTAGTTGCGGCCAGTTCATTGGCTATATTTAATAGAGAGTTAGATGTGGCCCTTGTGGCTAAAGGGATCAGGGGGTATGGAGAGAAGACAGGTATGGGATACTGAGTTGGATGATCAGCCATGATCATATTGAATGGCGGTACAGGCTCGAAGGGCCGAATGGCCTACTCCTGCACCCATTTTCTATGTTTCTATGATAGGCAAATGTTAGTGGGTTCAGGCCCTTGCTAAGGTAGGAGTTGATATGCGTCATAAACAGCCTCTCAAAGTACTTAATCACCGTGGATATTAGTGCCACGGGTCGTTAATCATTGAGGTGCATCTTGGGCATCAGTATTATTGATGCCCTTTTAAAGCAAGTGGGAATCTTGGACCTTAGTAATGGAAGATTGAAGATGTCTGAGGTCTGGGCAGATTTTAAGAACGCAGCCAGGTACACCATCAGGCCAGATGCTTTCTGAGGGTTTACCCTCTTTAAGGATCTTCTTATGTTGGCCTCAGTAACTGAGATTACAATACTATCGGGGTAATACTATGGGGGCTTGATCAGGCCATCAGTGTTCTCCCTTTCGAAGTGAGCTTGGAACACATGAGCTCGTCCGCGAGTGATACCTTGCTGCGTTTGAGCTGCCTGTTGGTTTTGCCCTGGAGGAAGTGATGGCACGCAAGCCTGCAACACTGTTATTTCTAAGATTTCGAACATTATTCCACATTATAGTTCCCCATTTTTCTGCATCACTCCAATTTTCACTAAATTTAATGCCACCGAAGTGTATTGTTATTGCACACACAAAGCAAAGACAATCGACGATCAAAACAATTACAAGAGTTGCAAGACTGAAAACTTTTAAAGTCAAGACAAAATGCAAACCATCGTACAAAATTATAGCATTCGAACTATAAGTAAACATATTCTGATTTTTGATCATCAATGGTCCGTGATTGAATGAAACTGAAGATACAACTTCATCCCCCAAGTGGAAGAAGAATCCACCCACCCACCCACTTTGCTGAGCTGTATTAACCCGTGTTTTAGTTTATGGCAAGGATAGCAGGAAAGCGCGAGGGGTGCAGGAAGATGTGGGTGCAGGAGTGGGAAGGGGGGTTGTGGGAGGGAGGGGGTACGGAGAAAATGGAGGGGATTTAGATGAAGGGATTCAAAGTAACATTATCAAATTTGCAGATGACACAAAGCTGGGTGGCAGTGTCAACAGTGAGGAGGATGCTATGAGAATGCAGGGTGTCTTGGACAGGTTGGGTGAATGGGCAGATGCATGGCAGATGCAGTTTAATGTGGATAAATGTGAGGTTATCCACTTTGGTAGCAAAAACAGAAAGGCAGATTATTATCTAAATGGTTTCAAGTTGGGAAAAGGGGAAGTACAATGGGATCTGGGACTGTCATATGCTGAGAGAATGGAGTGGCTGGGCTTGTATGCTCTGGAGTTTAGATGGATGAGAGGATATCTTATTGAAACATATAAAGATTATTAAGGGTTTGGGCACGCTAGAGGAAGGAAACATGTTCCAGATGTTGGGGGAGTCCAGAACCAGGGACCGCTGTTTATGAATAAGGGGTAAGCTATTTAGAACAGAGATGAGGAAACACTTTTTCACACAGAGAGTTGTGAGTCTGTGGAATTCTCTGCCTCAGAGGGTGGTGGAGGCCGGTTCTCTGGATACTTTCGAGAGAGCTAGATAGGGCTCTTAAAGATAGCGGAGTCAGGGGATATGGGGAGAAGGCAGGAACAGGGTACTCATTGGGGTTGATCAGCCATGATCACATTGAATGGCGGTGCTGGCTCGAAGGGCCGAATGGCCTACTCCTGCACCTAATGCATATTGAAGCAGGGGGGTGGGAGAATGGGAGAAGGGTGCAGGAGGGGATGTGGGCATGGGAAGGAGGGTGTGGGTGCGGGAGGGGGAAGGTGGATGGGTGCAGGTGCGGGATGGGGCATTAGTGTTGGGAGGGGGGGGGGAGTGGAAGGGGATGGAGAGTGTGGGTGCAGAAGGTGGATGCAGGAGGAAGGGTGGGGTTGCGGGATGGGGGTGGGGGAAGTGGGTGCGGGGGAGAGACAGTAGGTGGGGGTGGGAAGATGATGGGGCTGCAGGAGGAGGGAGGGGGGGGCGGGGAGCCACGTGAGGCGGCTCGCGCGGGTTCCATGCCCGGGGTCTGTGTCCGCTCCTCACTGGAACGTTGCCCGGGCCGCGTTGCCGTGGTTACCTGCAGCAAGGCCCGTCCCCGGGTCAGCGAGCGCAACATCCCGGCGACTGCGAGCAGCGGCGCTGGGCACAAGGGACGGGACGGGGCTCGCTCGGGCTGAAAGTGCAACAAACTATTGATTCCGGAAAGCAACGTCGAACCAGTGACTGGGGTTCCGGCAGCAGACAGCTTCCCTTCCCCCTGTCTTTACAAATTCAAACTCTCCACCTGCCGATTGCCGAACCACACAGAAGTTGACAACAAAGTGCTGGAGCAGCATAGCGGGTCAGGCCGCATCTCTGGAGAACATGGATAGGTGACCCACACATGTTCTCTTCTCCAGAGCTGCTGCCTGACCCGCTGAGCTACTCCAGCACTTTGTTGTGTCCCTTCGTGTCGACCAACATCTGCACTTCCTTGTTTCTACTCCCAAAGGGGAATGGATTGTACTGGAGTTTCCAGGCTGGGATAATTAATCTCCTGCATACTAATTTAAACCACTAAAGCTAAAATGTATGGTTGTATTAACATATTTGTTGCGCAGCTATAGGTGAAATGTGATACGATTATGATTCAACATTAGTTAATCACAATTGAAAATGCCTCATTTGTGGAGTTAACTTTTTGAGTTGAATGAAAGTGGTTGACTGGATTAATTTAGGAAACAATTAGAAGTTATAATACAACAGTGGTGTAAATGTTCGCCTATTTCCATCGCTCCATAGATGCTGCCTCACCCGCTGAGTATCTCCAGCATTTTTGTCTACCAGTGGTGTAAATTGACTGGTCTTGATTTTTTCTGATTGATGTTCAGTTAACCAAATGGCGTTATTTGTCTGTGAAGGGCTCATCTGCACCCAGGAAGGTCTATGTCAGACTATTGCATATCCTAACAGGGCTCTCACTTAACTTTTTTTCCTTGTTGCCAGCTGGGCAACCTAGGCAGCTTTTTAGGTTGCCAAATGACAGTTTAGGTGTTCATTTAAGATGGCTTGCATGTGCTCGGATGAAGTGCGTAGTTACCAGTCGGAATTATGCTCAATGAAGCATTCACATATTATTTCGGCTTCAAAAAAGTCACAAATTAAACATATTCACCAATCAAGACATGATGCCACAATGTCATGCAGCAAAGTTATAATACAGTATCTCAACTCTTTTTACATGTTGCAATTAATGCAATTTCTATTAGTTCTTTCCACTTCCAAACAAAAATGTGGTTGGATTATTCAGCGTATGATCAACCAATGTCAATAAATCCTGGACCATGGTAACATATATGCTTAACCATGCACACTACAGATTGATGTAAGCATGTTTTCTGTGAAGGACTGAAAATTATCATGACATGGCCATAGCATGGGTCGTTATTGCTATTTGTACAGAAACACTCTTGCTTCGCACATAATTTATCCACAACAAAATATACAGGTTGCAAGGAAATGTCTAAAGGCATTTTATGATAATAGCTGTTAAAACTGACTATACCCATCTGACAGGTTAAACATTACACTAACTGACAAGAGATGGCCAAAGGACATTACTGCAGCAAATGCTCTTTTGGTAATATGTTTCAAAGTGTCAAAGTGCCACATTACCGGACATTCAGATTAGATGTATGTGTTGTGAACAGCAATGAAGATACCCAGTTTGTACGCATCAGATTAAAAAAAATTATTGATAAATGCTGCTTCCATCATTCCCACTTCAGAATTAACGTTAACATTTCAACTGAAATATCTCCTGACCAAATTTGTGATGTATATGACCGACTGTAGAAGTAAAAACTGGATAAATCCAATGAATAGTTGTGAATGTTGCTCATTAAATAACTACAGTGCTGATACTCCATATTAAGAGCATTGATTTGCTGTTAAAATGAATTCTGTAATAACGTGTCAACGTTAGCAGCGACAATCAAACAATGCGGTTTTAATGTTTCACGTGTTCACAATTTAATTAATCCATCTTTGTGGATCATAACAAATAATAACATTGGGAATTAAAACACATTTAATTGCATTCCGTTATCAAACATAGTAAATGTTCGCTCTGAAGACATTTCCAGCACAGTAGGGTTGGGGGGCGGTGTGCGTGAATCAGTGTGGGATTGATAGATGGCGGCGGGGGGGGGGGGGGGGGGGGGGGGGGGCGTGTGTTTTGAGAAGGCAATTGGTGCAGAATGGATGGATTGAGGCAGGGGAATTAGTGTGTGTTGGTTGGAGCAGGTAAAATTGTGAGGGGAGAGCGTGGGGGGATATCAGTGGAGTTGAATGGGGATCAGTACGGGATGGACGGGGGGGATCTGTGCAGGATGGATGGGGGGATCAGTACAGGATGGATGGGGGGGGTTAGTACAGGATGAATGGGAGGATCAGTACAGGATGAATGGGGTAGACAAAAATGCTGGAGAAACTCAGTGGGTGAGACAGCATCTATGGAACGAAGGAAATAGGCAACTTTTCGGGTCGAGAACCTTCCTCAGACTGATCCCCCCCATTCTTCTTGAATGGGGTGATCAGTACAAGATGGATGGGGGGCGAATTAACGCAGGATGAATGGGAGGTTCAGTACAGGATGAATGGAGGGGGGTCTGTACAATGTGGATCGGAGGGTCTGTGCAGGATGAATGGGGGGGGATCATTGCCGGATGAATGGGAGGATCAGTTCAGGATGAATGAGGGGTTCAGTACAGGATGAATGAGGGGATCAGTAAAAGATGAATGGGAGTATCAGTAAAAGATGAATGGGGAGATCACTACAGGATGGATGGGGGGGATCGGTGCAGGATAAATGGAAGGAGGATCAGTACGGGATGAATCGAGGGATCAGTGCCGCTGTCACTGCCGCTGCTGCTACTGCTGTGCAGGGCCCGTCATTCGCTCCGACCCTCCGTCACCCCACACCTAGTATCTTTGCCCAGCACTACAGCCGCCTACAACGTCATGTTCCTTTTCTCCAGGTTTGTTGCCTTACCCGTTGAGTTATTCCTGTTTTTTGTATCTTTCTTCGGTATAAACGAGTATCTGCAGTGCCAAGCCGGGCATCTGCACTTGGGCAGCGGCACTTTAGGTGGTCATTGGCAACCGGGCAACTGCTAATTTCAAGGCCTGCCTAAAATAGAAAACGCGTTACAAGACAAATGGAAAATGCTGCCTCGACAAGGCCTGATTTGAGTAACAGCTATCAGGTGAAGCAATAAGTATAGAATAAACAGCCCTTTGCAAAGCCTGGGTTGGGCAAGAACATGTTGAACAACAGATAAATATGTAAAGAAGATCAAAATTACATATTCAGAACACCTAGGATTTGGTTTAGTGTAAGCAAGTAAGTAACAAAAAGCAAGTAAATAACAATAGCTCTCCTGAGCTAGATGTTACTCATTGGAAGATAATAGTAATCACTAGCCTGTTCCTGAGTCAAATAATCTCTGCAGAAATGCCAGGAGTGGTACCAGATCTGATAAATGCTACCTCGTGGAATGTGGCTCAGAATATGGGTCTGCTCTGCATAATGGTCTCTGGTGAGAAATGAACAATAATGTAACCCGAGGTAAACCAATAATGACAGGCAGGGGTTTCCAAGACACATGATGATTATGGAGAGAATGTGATGCCAGAAGTGACATAATTCATTTTCTTGCTTCTGATTAGTTATGAGGTGGCAAATAAACTGTACATTGGGTGGTGGTGTTCTGCTCCATTTCCCAAAATGTGTATAAGAATGCCAATCCCCCTCATCTGCCTGTGAGAAGAGTGGATCTTCTCTTCCCTGTAGCATGTTAATACTTCTCAATTTGCCCGTGGTAATGGCTTGTCTGAGTGACCCTTCTGCTTCACCACATTTGGCATAGTCAATCAAATTGTCCGACAGAGCGGACAGGTCACAGATCCAGAACAGTTAGTCTGACTTCGATGGTTGGTCAGATTTTTTTTTTTTTTTTTTTTTTTTTTTTTTTTTTTTTTTCCTTCTTTTTTTTTCTTAAAATCTCATATTTTTTGGTGCAATAATAAAAGAACAGTGAGAGAAAAGAGAAATAAAGAGTGTCGGAATAGATAGACAAGCAAGTAGAAACAGAAAGTAAAAAAAAAATAAAGGACAGAGGTGAGAAGTTAAAAGATTGAAAGAAAAGGAAAAAGTAATAAGAAATGAAAGATTAGGAGAGATCTACCTATCTCATATTTTTGCCCATTCGTCACCCAGTTCTGAAACCATTTAATTTCTAAGGTTATGTTATGTTGCACCATATGCTTGTATAAAGTTGATAAACGGAGGACCAAATCTTTAAGAATTGGTCTACTTTGCCTAGTAAGAGGAATCTCATTTCTTCAAGATGTAGCGTTTCAGACATATTTGAGATCCACATTTTGAGTGTTGGCGTAGGTGCGTTTTTTCCAAAATTTAAGTATAAGTTTTTTCGCTGTTATTAGACCATAATTAAGAAAGGCTTCTTGGAATATAGTTAGTTTACTTCCCTCTTCCATTGATCCAAAGATAATCAATTCAGTATTGGGGTTCAATTTTGTGTTAAATAGTTTTGTAAAAATTCCAAAAAATTTCATTCCAAAATGTATACAGTTTTGTACAAGAGACAAAGGAATGTGCTATAGTGGCATTTTGAGTTAGACATTTGTCGCAGGATGGGGGAAACATTTGAAAATATTTTATTCAGTCTTGTTTTCGAATAATATTAATCTATGTAAAATTTTAAATTGAATTAGGTTATGTCTTACATTCATTGAACATTTGTTTACATATAATAGATTTTTATCCCATCTATCGTTTGGAATTTTTATCAATAACTCTTGTTCCCCAGTCTCTTCTAATTGCTTCTGTCGTTGGTGTTTCTATATTTAGAATTATATTATATAAGTAAGATTATTAAATTGCTTGATTCTGCCTTTCTATTCATTTCCTTCCTCCAGTAGATCTGGGGTTAAAGTTTTGATATCCTTGTATATACTTTTTCAAATAATCTTGAATTTGAAGGTATTGAAAATATTGATTACTTTTTCAAATTATATTTTAGTTGTAATTGTTGGAATGATAAAAGTTTTCCCATTTCATACATATCTCTCCATCATTTTAATTCCTATTCTTTCCCAATGGGGTAAACGTTTTATCAATAATGGATGGTTTGAATGAGGGATTATTAGCTATTGGAGAAAGAAGCGATAATTTTCTTAATTTTAAAGTTAATTTTATTTGTTTCCAAATTCGTATTATACTATGAATAATGGGATTCTTCTTGTATATTACATTGTTCAGTTTTATCGGGGAAAGAAGGATCGCTCCTATATTATAAGGGGAACAATCCTCTTTCTCCATTCTTATCCAATCTACCTGTTGGGCAGAACTGTCCAACCAGTAGATTATATTTTTAATATTCACTGCCCAATAATAATACAATAAGTTAGGGAGTGTCAGTCCCCCTGATTCTTTAGATTTACACAAGTGTTTTTTTTTTTATTCTGTGTGATTTATAATCCCATAATAAAGTTTATAATATCAGAATCTAATTTTTTGAAGAATTTTTTAGGTATGTATATTGGTATTGATTGAAATAGGTACAAATATTTGTGGTAAGAAGATCATTTTTATCGCGTTTATTCCTGCCTATTAATGACATCGGCAGTTTGGTCTTCCAAATTTAATCAGCCCATTTAATTTAGTTAATAAAGGCATATAGTTTGCGTTGAGTAATGATTTATAGTTCCTAGTAATTTGGATGCCCAAATATTTAAATTTTTCTGTTGTAATTCTAAAAGGGAATTTCAACAGATGTGTCGACTCTTGAGGTTTTATCGTCATAATTTCGCTTTTGTTCCAATTTATTCTATATCCTGAAAAAGAACCAAATTCCTCTATTATAATTTAGTATATTTGGTATGCTAATTTGCGAATTTGTAATATATAATAATATAGTCATCTGCATATAATGATATTTTATTATTTGAGTGTTTGGTAATTATACCCATGAATGTTCGGATGGCTTCTTTATACTTTCAGCTAAAGGCTCTATCACTAGTGCAAAAAGCAGGGGCGATAACGCGCACCCCTGCCTATTGCCCCTTGCTAAGTGGAATTTCAGGGATAAATATTTATTAGTCAGTATTCTAGCCGTCGGCTTATCATATAATAGTTTTACCCATGAAATAAAATTATCTCCCATATTAAATTTTTCCAATACTTTGAATAAATATTGCCATTCTACTTGATCAAAAGCTTTTTCTGCATCCAATGAAATAATTGCTAGTTCTTCTTCAGTATTATGTGAGTACATTATATTAGACAACCGTCTCAAATTGTTAAATGAGGTATCTCTTTGGTATGAACCCTGGTTTGGTAACCGGATTTATTAGTTTACTAACATATTTACTCAATCTCTCTCGCTAGGGTCTTTCGTTAATATATTTTTTGGTCTGTATTTAGGAGTGCAATAGCTCTATATGAGCCTGGGTCTTCTAGATCTTTATCCTTTTTTGGTATATAGTGTAATAGTTGATTCAGTTAGTGTTTCTGGTAGTTTATTTTCTTTAAAAATGTATATATATCAAAATCTTGCAAACCGTGGAGAAAATTATTTCGTAGAATCTTTTATAGAATTCATTACTGAAGCCATCTGGTCCTGGGGTTTTGCCGTTCTTCAACGAACTAATTGTTTCTTCTATTTCCTGTAGTGTAATCTGAGCTCCTAATGCCTCTTGTTCACCATATTTAATTTGGAAGATTACAAATTATCTAAGAAATTTTGCAATTTGAGTATTTATTGCAGAGGTTTTCGATGTATATAAGTTTTGATAAAATTGAGCAAATCTTTTATTAATATCTTTAGGTAGTGTTAGTAATTCCCTTTGTCTGATTTAATTTTAGTAATTGTATTTTCTGTGTCCCTTTTTTTCTGTTGGCGTGCTAAGAGTTTATGAGGTTTATCACCAAATTCAAAATTTTCTTGTTTTGTAATTTGAAATAATCTCATTATTCTGGCCGATAAAAATTTTATTTAGTTTATTATTTTAGTTATTATTATCTTATTATGTTTATCTATAGTTGGTTCTTTGGCCATTTTCTGAATCTAATTGTCTAATTTCTTGTTCTAACTGCAATTGTTCAGTATGATTCTTTTTATTTTGGAAAGCTTGATATGAGATTATAATTCCTCTAATAAATGCCTTAAAAGTTTCCCATAATAAAGAGGGTGAAATAATCTGGTGTAGCATTTGTCTCAAAGAAGAATTCTCATCTGCTCTTTTAAATATGTGCAACCTTGTGAGTTTATTTAAAATTTGGGGGTTAAACCTCCAAAACGAATTTTTATCGGGCATTCCTTCTAATTTTAAGAAAAAGTTAACGGGGAATGATCAGAAATGATACTATTATGATATTTAGAATGATATGTATATGGAATTAGTTTTGTGTCCACTAAGAAATAATCAATACGTGAATATGTTTTATGTACTGTTGAATAAAATGAATATTCCTACTTACTGGGTTAGCGATCCTCCATACATCTGTTATATTAGAATTTTTTCATGTATGTATTTAGGAGTTCACTCGTTTTAGATTTTATGTTAGTCCTTTTTTGTTTTGCTGATTTATCCAAATATGGATCTAAAACACAATTCAAATCTCCCCTATTATCACATTTTGATGATTAAGTTCTGAAATTATATCCAAAATTTTACTAAAAATTGGGGGTTGTCAAAATTAGGAGCATAAATATTTATCAAAGTAAGTGGAGTAGAATAAATTTCTCCCGTAACTATGACGTACCTCCCCCTCTTTATCTGCTATAGTATTCTTTAATTTAAATGGTATACCTTTACGAGATGATAATAGCCGTGCCTCTAGATTTAGAAGTAAATGAAGAGTAGTATGTTTGCCCAATCCAATTTGCCTTCAATCTTATCTGTGTTTGATATTTCAGATGCGTCTCTTGTAAGAAAATAATGTCACTTTTTTAAAGGCTTTTAATTGGGGCAAAGATCTTACCCCTTTTAATTGGTTCATTAGCGCCCCTTATATTCCAACTACAAAACGTGATTCCTCCAGTTTTATTTTGTTTATTCGTCTTGCATTATGGATCATGTTAATACCTTTACTTCATATGGTGCAACCAAGAAACCTTATAACTCCAGATGAAGGATGATCATCCCCAGCTGTTAAGTTTTGTTGGCATCTCTCCTTCAGAATAAACCTTGAAAAAGACCAGAAAGGTGTAGAGTCGTGAAAAGATAATTAACAAACAAAAGTGATATTATAATATCCAAAATAAAGATATTATAATTAAAAAACAAGCCACCAACAGGTGGTAGAAAAATTGTTATTGACTTCCGTAGATGTTTTTATATGTTTCGCTCTGCCCCCTTGACCAATTATTATTAATTGGAAGAGAGAGCGATACAAAGTTCAAATTATATATATATATATATATAATAAAACATACTCCAATAGCTAGATTAGAAATTTATCTTCCAGGAGGAAAAACAAAATAAAAAGTAGTTTCCAAATTAATTATATATTTAAATATAACAGTAATTATGTTAATTATATATCCATATCTATCAATATGCCTAGATTTATTACAATTAAGTCTCAAACTTTTGTATCAGACAACAGCAGGTCCCAAGGGGTTAACCAAATTCAGACCCTTGGATAATTTCCAAGTATCTGAATCTCCTCCCCCTTTACGCACGATCTTAGATTAAGTCTACTGTATCCATAAAATGTGTTAGTATGTTATTAATACTACCCAATTTTATTAATTATATTTTATGTTAGTATGTAATTATATGTTTCTTAAATCGTTATTCTATATTACACTATATTCTCAATTTATTTTCCCGCCACAGTTTCTCTTCTTTGTCAGTCCTTTGTTGAAATGAAAACTTAAAATCCGACCTTGAATTAACATTCCAAAGATAAAGTCTAGGACAGTGCCTCGAGGAAGATTCGCCATTTTAACAAGAGCAGTCTTTTTTGTATGTTAAAAAAAAAAGAGACACAGTCCTTTCTTTGTCGCTTCTCCTCGATGTTATTGTAGGAGACCAACTCCTAACGATCAGTAGACCTCCTTTGTGATACTTTGTGCATATTTAAATGCCTCTTCTGGATCCGTGAATGCACGTTCAAACATGGTTATAAGAAATTCTCAATTTAGCGGGATATTACTATCCCATATCTTTACTCCCGAGACCTCTTTCAGTAGTCTTCTCGTGTTTGTAAACTTATTCCTCTTTTCCATGACTTCAGCTGGAAAATCACGGAAGAATCTTAGTTTGTCTTCTCCAAACAATCAAATTCCCTCCATATGGAATCTTTTTTCCATAATTCCTTCCAAGGTTGAAATGTCATAGAATTTCAGAATAATCTGTCTTGGGGGGGCAGTTAAGCTTGCTTGAGCCTTACGTCGGACTCCGGTGAGCCATATCTATTCTCGGGGCTTCAGGCAGCTTAAGTACTTGTTTGAGTAAATTGGCAGCAAACTCCTGAAAGTTTTGTCCAATCTCTTTACTTCTTTTTAATCCAAATTATCCTCAAATTTTGTCTCCTTGATCTTGCCTCCAAGTCCGTGCATTTATACTTCATTTTAGCAAGCTCCCTCCCAATGATTTCTTGTTCCTGTTTTAGTCTCTTTATCTCCTTAGCCATCTCAGTTATCGTATTGTCCATTCCTTCCATAGCCACCTCAGTAGATTTTAGCATTGTATCCAGTTTTTTATTACAATCCTTATCAACCTGCTTAATTTTTTTATTTTAAATCCTCCTCACTTCGACCACACGTTTGGTTTAAGTCATCAATTTTCCCCATCAGCGTATCATTACCTTGTTTAATTTTTCAGAGAGGCTTTTGTCAGCACGAGGTTCTCCTCTCGTATCAGTTTGAAATAACTTCAGTGACTGAAGCTAATACTGACTTTTCCAAGGTGTTCCATTTGTTCCTCCATTTAAGTCAATTCTGTAGAAGGGATTTCGGGAATCAACTTCTTCTTCTGAACTTCCAGTGATGTTTGAGGGAGATTGAGGAGGGGTCTTTTCAGGTTTTTTCAAGTAGGCTCTTGTAGCAGTGTCTTGAAGTGGCTTTTGCAGACTTCTGGCGAGGTTTCTGTTTTTTTCATTTAAAACTGCAATTATTCTCTGTTATCAGCAGGATTCTGATACACACAATTAAATAGCAGCTAATCCGGTAGTTATTTTCAGAACTCCCCGTCTTCCAACTCATATTTTAGCACATTAAAACATTCTTCGGGTAGCAGAGCGAAACAGCGACGTCTCTCACCCCCACCATTGACGCCACCGGAAGTCCGGTTGGTCAGATTTTAACGTCCATTTTAAAGGATGAGGTTACGGAGTACTTAGAAGTTCACGATAAAATAGGCTGACAAATAGGTGGGCAAATGTGCTGGAAGTCTTTGAAGAAGTAAATAGCAGGACAGACAAAGGAGAGTCAGTAGATGTTGTTCACTTAGATTTACAGAAAGCCTTTGATAAGGTGTCACATGTGAGGCTGTTAAGGATGATGAGAGCCCACAGTATCAAAGAGCAGATACTAGCATGGATAGCAGGTTGGCTGGATGGCAGAAGACAAAGAGTGGCAATAAATAGGCCTTTTTCTGGTTGGCTGCCAGTGACTAGCGGAGTTCCGCAGGGGTCGGTGCTGGGGCCGCAACTCTTCACTTTGTATATTAATGATTTTGATGAGGGGATTGAAGTTTGCGGATGATACGAAAATAGGCGGATCGAAGGATTGAAGACTTTGAGACCGTTTGCGGATGATACGAAAATAGGTGGAAGGGCAGGTAGTGTAGAGAAAGTAGGAACTCTGCAGAAGGACTTGGACAGGTTGGGAGAGTGGGCAGTGAAGTGGCAGATGGAATATAGTGCTGCAAAGTGTGGCGTTATGCATTTTGGTAGTAGGAATAAAGGTGTATACTATTTCATGCAGTTATATCAGGCAGTGAAGAAAGCTAATGACATGTTGCACTTCATTGCAAGAGGATTTGAGTTTAGGAGCAAGGAGGTCCTACTGCAGTTGTACAGGGCCCTGGTGAGACCACACTGGGAGTATTGTGTGCAGTTTTGGTCTTCTAATTTGAGGAAGGACATTCTTGCTATTGAGGGAGTGCAGAGTAGGTTCACCAGGTTAATTCCCGGGATGATTTGTATTCACTGGAATTTAGAAGGATGAGAGGTGTTCTTATAGAAACATATAACATTTTTAAGGGATTGGACAAGCTAGATGCAGGAAAAATGTTCCCCATGTCATGAGTCCAGAACCAGGGGGTCACAGTTTAAGAATAAGGTTTGGGCCATTTAGGACTGAGATGAGGGAGAACATTTTCACCCAGGAAGTTGTGAATCTGTGGAATAATCTGTCAAAGAAGGCAGTGGAGGCTAATTCACTGGACGTTTTCAAGAGAGAGTTAGATTTAACTCTTAAGGCTAACAAAATCAAGGAATATGGAGAAAAAGCAGGAACTGATTTTGGATGCAGGCACAAAGGGCGAATGGCCTACTCCTACACCTATTTTGTATGTTTCTATGTCTATTTTCTAAATGCGAAGAGAACCCAGAAATCGGAGGTGCAAAGGGACTTGGGAGTGCTTGTGCTGGATTCCCAAAAAGTTAATCTACAAGTTGAATTGGTAGTAACGAAAGCAAACTCAATGCTAGTATTTATTTCAAGAGGGCTTGTATACAAAAACAGGTATGTAATGCTGAGGCTCTATAAGACGGTATTTGGAATGTTGTGAGAAATATTAGGCACCATAACTGAGGAAGGATTTGCTGGCTCTGGAGAGGGTCCGGAAGAGGTTAACAAGAATAATCCTAGGTTAAAAACAGCCAGACATAAAAAAAAAAGTTTTTATCCACGAGTAGTTGCTCTACTCAACAGCCAAAAATCTCTATCCTCCTTTTGATCTGGTACTTGATCTGGTATTTTGTTGGTTCACATGCTTGACCAATGGTGTTTTATCATAAATGTTTTATTATAATTAATGTTTAGTGTTTTCTGAGTCATTCGTAACTGTCACTGTATGTCATGTTGTTACTTGTGGGCAGAGCACCAAGGCAAATTCCTTGTATGTGAATACTTGGCCAATAAACTTACTTACTTACTTAGGGTATTTTTACCCTTACAATTCCTCAGTTCTATCCATACTGACTCCACATCTCCTTATTCTATGTCACCCCTCGAACGGGACTGAATTTCATTCCTCACCAACACGAAAAATTCAGTTCCCAGCCTGGCCCTCTTGCAGCCATGTGTCTGTAATTCCCACAACATCATACTTGCCAGTTTCTAACTGAGCCTCAAGCTCATCCACTTTATTTCTTATACTTCGCGCAATCATATACAACACTTTAACTTTGGTATTCACCTCCCCTCTCACACCACTCACTATTGGCCCTGACCTTACTCTCTTCTCCCTTCTCGAACTTTCCTTCCCATTAATTTGGGAGTTTTTTGAAACTTTTCCTGTACTCACTTCCCCTTTAACTCCATCTTTATACTCCCAATTTGTCAATCCCTCCCCCCCCACCATTTAGTTTAAACCCATACGTGTAGCATTAGGAAACCCGCCTGCCAGAACGTTGGTCCCCCTCCAGTTAAGGTGTGGGTCCTTGTTGTCTAAATGTTCCAGAGAGGAATGTAGGGCGAGGGGGAGGATGTCTGGTGTGGTCCATCATGTGACACTGCTATCCGCACTGCAGTGGATCAAGGCTGGATGAGAGACTGGAGTTAATGTGCCCCATCACCAGCTTCTCAAAGCACTTCATGATGATCATAGCCGCTGGATGGTAGTCATTAAGGCACGCTACCTTACTTTTCTTTGGCACTGGGATGATAGTGGTTTTTTGAAGCAGGTGAGGACCCCAGAATGGAGTAGTGAGAGGTTAAAGATGTCTGTGAATACCTCTGCCGGCTAATTCTGCCAGCTAAGTCCTGAGAACACGCCAGGGACTCCATCCGGACCAGTTGCCTTCTGCGGTACTCTAGGGAAATCCGATCTTACACTTACCACAGTAACCATTGGTACAGGCACACCCGAGACTGGTGGTGTGGCGTTCCTCCACTGACCTTCTTCAAAACGGACGTAGAATTCATTGAGTTCATCGGGGAGGGACCCATTGTTGCCAGTGATACTGCCCACCTTTGCTTTGTAGCCTATTATAGCAAACCTTCCCTAGGGGGATCCATATCATTACATCAAGACTCCAGCTTGGTTCAGGATTCCTCATCATCCTTAATAGCTCTGCGAAGGTCGGGGATACATTTCTTGTACCGCTTCAGATTGTTTGACTTGAATGCTGCCGAATACGACTTCACTTGGGAATAGACCCCCCCGATTCACACATGGTTTCTGGTTGGGACCACACATATTGTCTTCTTTGGTACACAGTTGTCTACACACTTGCGGATCAAGTCTGTGACAGCAGTGACATATTTGTTGAGGTTAGCCGCAGATTCCTTGAATACAGACCAGTCCGTCGACTCATATGTAGGGGGAAGTCCAGAACCAGGGGCCACAGTTTAAGAATAAGGGGTAGTCCAAGAGAGAGTTAGATAGAACTCTCAAGAGAGAGTTAGATAGAGCTCTTAAAGATAGTGGAGTCAAGGGATATGGGGAGAAGGCAGGAACGGAGTACTGATTGTGGATGAAGGGCTGAATGGCCTACTCCTGCACCTATCGTCAAAGCAGTCTTGAAGGGTATCATTTGTTTCCTTGAATCAACATGACATGACCTTCTCCATCAGTTCTTCCCAGTTCAGATTTACCAAAGTGAGGCCTAGGAATGAATGGAATGCATTTTTGATGGCTGCATAGCAGTGGTCGAGAGTTTTTGGGCCTTCGGTTGGACAGACGTACCAATAGTATTTTGGCAGTATGTTGGCCTGATTGCCGTCCCAGCTATTCTAACCAAGGCCTCGGGCCATGACATGGTCGACATTTCATTGCGCGTTATTCCACCTCCGGGGATCAGGAAGTCGCCAGAACTGCCACATCTGAACACCACGCGGAGTTAATTAAAAAGCAGACACCTCAATCCTTAACCTTGGCTGATCCAGCCGGTTTAGTGAGAAACCCTTGGGTTGAATGGCACAATCAGTAAATTTGATGTAAATCAAATTACCTAATGGGCGATCCGTATATGTACACTTGGAAAGTAAAACAGATCTGTACGGACAAGAGCTGGGGCTCCACAATGATGACCTGAGGGATCATTGACTAGAGTGTCGAATGATAATCACCAAAGGTCAATAGGAACAAATTGTTGAGTGCTATCTGAGCAATGATTCCGAAGACCAGAAAAACTGTCGGGTCAAGAAATGCGGGAAAAAAAGAGAGAAGGCAGGAATTATGTTATTATATTAGTATTACAGCTCCTGATGGGGCACGGTTTGTGGATGTCAGGAACAGCTGCCAGTGTGCGCACTTGCATTTGTGTCATACAGGTGGGATAAGTGATAGAAATGTTTCATGTCAGGTTGCCAGGTTCAGTGGAGAGTGATATACAGTTCATGTGAAATTACATGTGAATGTTTTTTATTCCTTGCACGAGAGTCTATGTTTTGAAGGTGTCCACAATGTCAATCACTCTTATGCTGGGAGCTGGAAGCTGTCAGTTCTTTGTAATTCTGCAAAATATCAGCATTGTTCATTTATCCATGTGTATATTTATCTTTGAGATCATTGTTTTGTTCTAGTTTTGATTGTATTAAAATGTACGATGTTCCTCAAAGTTGGCAAACCTTTGAACTTTTAATGTTATGGGTTTGTATTTTTAAATGGTATGAAGAGGTGTGGTTTGCTCTTTAATTTTCTGCACTGAGTCTTGGAAGGAATTTTGAACTGTAGACTAAAGGTTAAAGTCTCAATTTTTAGACGTGGGTATATTTTCTTTTATCTGAAGAAATTCTGCCTGCTGCAGTGAATGAGAGATGAAGTGTGCCACTGCAGTTAAAATTCATTTATGGAGACACAAGGAACTGCAGAGGCTAGAATCTTGAGCAAAACACAGTACTCACTCACTAGGAACTCACTAGGTTAGGCAGTATCTGCGGTATCAGGTACAAAGTCGATTAAGGTTATTAAAATGTTTTCATTCATTTATAGCCATGATCACATTGAATGGCGGTGCTGGCTCGAAGGGCCGAATGGCCTACCCCTGCACCTATTGTCTATTGTCTATTATCTTTGTTTCATCCACTTTAAATCAAATTAGTGATAAGGTTTAGTTTCAGTTTGAGCATCATTTAAGTCCAGCTTAATTCAGTGACTTTCATTATGAGAGCTAGTATTTGGTATTGACCTCTCCCTTTATTGCACGAGTTAGAATAAAAAATGTGATTGATTAAAGCTGTAAGCTATAGTCTTAACTGTTACATTCAATTCTGGATTCTCAAGCATTGTTAAATAATTTACTGTACTGTCAAACTCCATTGCTTGAAATGCTGAATACATGGATGGAGATTTGGCCTTTACATTGACAGTTCTTTGTTCTGCATACCAGAGAATGGTGCTTTAATTGGGGAAACAGAGACACTGGGATGCTGCAATAAGAGTGCAGGTGTGATTGGTTGTGAAGGAGAAAACAAGTTGTGGAACATGCTGAAGTAGAACTGAGCAAAGATATTGGGTACACACAGCTGCTGCCCAACAGCATTTCATAGAATGACTAGACTAAGTGGGACCCATTGGGTCCCAGTCACAAGGGAGGTCCCCCAAACCAACCCATTCTCCAACACAATATTCCACCATTCACCTGTTCCCCCAACTCAACCCGTTCCCCCAAAGCCATATTCCACCACTCACCCATAGCCCCTAACTGTGGAGGTGGGGGAGGGAGAGAAGAGGGTGGGTGGAGGTGGGGGAGGGGGGGTGTGGCGGGGGGAGGGGGTGTATGTGTTGCGTCTCTTGTAGCGTTCTTCAGGTAGTGGCTGTCGGGGGCTGGTGGGGGAGGGGGGAGCATCCTGCGTCTGGGGGGGAGGGGAAACGGCTTCAGACGGAGCCTGTCGGTGGCTGGTGGGGAGGGGGCGAGAGAGAGAGAGGGAGAGGGAGAGGGAGAGGGAGAGGAAGAGGGAGAGAAAGTGTCATCAGCGAAAGATAGTAGTTTTTATATTCAAAGTTTTGTCAGATTTTTTTAACATTTTCATTAATAACTCGAGAAATAAAGCATGACATTTTCAGATAGGGTGAATTTGGACTCCAGGGGATAAATCTCTACCAGAATATGTAAACATTTTACCATTCGCGAAGATGTGATTACACACAAACACACAAATAATACACATCCAAGATCAGAGTTTTATAAGTATAGAGTAGAGATATAGATAGTGCGAGCGAAAGGGTGATAACTTTGATTCATCATAATCCCATGTAGACATTGATTTTGAAGCTTGTCACCGTGGTGCAGCTGGTAGAGCTGCTGCCTTACAGTGCCAGAAACCCGGGTTCAATCCTAACCTCAGGTGCTGTCTGTGTGGAGTTTTCACATTCTTTCTGTGAATGCATTGGTTTCCTTTGTGTGCTCCGGTTTCCCCCCACATCCCAAAGACGTGCAGGTTTGTAGATTTATTGACCTCTGTAAAATTGACACTAATGGGTAGGGAGTGGATGAGAAAATGTAGAACTAGGGTGAACGGGTGTGGAAGGGTGAGCCAAAGGGCCTGTTTCAATGCAATAATCTACTGAAACTAAACTAAATTGTAAGGATACAACAATAAACTAAATTGTAAGGATACCTACCTGATCAATTATAGTTATCAATGAGACTGCCTGAAAAATATATTTACAGAGGGAGGGAGGCGATGTAGCGCCCCTGAAAGACATGATTTGGAAAGGTATTTGAAATCCCAAGCAATATTGCCCCATGTATGAAAGAAGAAAATGGTAAGACATGGGTGATTGAGATTTGTGCTCCGAGCGGAAGGACTGCACAAGAGGACACTAGAAAATAGCAGCCCTTTACCTGTCCATGATCATTGCTGATCTACCCCAGACCTCAACTCCTCCCCTGTGTCAGACTCCTTAATTCCCCAACCTTCCATATGATTATCTACCTCAACTTTGACTACTTTTGACGATCTAATCTCCACAGCTCTCTGGGCAAAGAATTTCAGAGAATCGCCAGTCTCTGTGAAAAGCAATTTCTGCCTGTCAGTTTTAAATGATCAGCCTGTTATCTTGAAACGGTGTCCTCTCATTCAGGACTGTCCTTCGAGTGAAAACATCTTGACATCTACTCAATCACTCAGTCTGTATCTATATCCCATTGTCAAGTCACCACATCTCCAGTGCAAAAAGTCTTTCCATCAATTTTTAAAAGAGGCCAGTGAAACCAAGTGTGTGTGAATAATAAGGGATAAGTGATATGGACATATTGGTCATAGATCCAATCTACTAATGTACATTGAGGGGGACCAAAGGGCTCCCATAATCTTTAATAATCATGAGAAGATTTTTGGAAAGGAGCTTTGAATTCTTCCTGACAGCAGCTTGGAGGATTGCCAAGACTTCATTTACTACTTCAGGAAAAGAACTGGCTGATTCAATGTGAAGGGATAACCTGGCAGGAGACATTTACAAGGTTGTAAATTTGAACAATTCATCAGGATTTTATCCACAATAATGCTTTGACTCCTGTAATACACATGTAACAACCTTTGGAGGAGTTATGAGAAGGGTGATAATGTATCAGTATTGAATAATTAATAATTACTGGACTCTCCTGAGATAAATGACCCCGTGGGAATACAAAATGAGACAAATATTCCTGAGACAACTAGTCTCTGCAGAAGTTGAACACAGGTGGTTGCCAGAGAAATGTAGTTTTGAAATAACAAACTGTTTTGTCACAAGTGGCCTCTGGTGGGATGTAAACAGAATGAAAGCTGAGCTACTCAATAGTGACCAGAGGCAGGGGTCTTCACAGCATAAGATAATTAAGCAGGGAGTGGGAGAAATAGCTGACCATCCACCAAAAGGCTTTGGGAATGGCTCTGCCAAAGTATAAGAAAGTCAATCAGAGAATCTGTAGATTATGCCTTTGAGATGAATGGACCTCCTCTCCAGAGGTAAAATAAATTATTCTCTGCTCTGTGTGACTTTTATTCTGCAACAGTCTTTACCAAACGTGATAATACTCCATCAGATTACACCATAATCCATTTTTGATGTTTCCAAACAAATCACAAAACATTTCCTCGCCCGACATACATGGTCATGTTGTCGAAGTGGTATGTTGGAGAGTGGAGCACCGGCAAGATTGCTTCCATGACAATCTCTTGTGCACATTGAAGTGGGTTGAGATCCTTATGAAGGCATAAGTTGATGTGCATCATAACAAACCTCTTAAAGCACTTAATTACAATGGACCCAAGTGCCACTGGTCAATACTCATTGTGGCATGTTACCTTGCTCTTCTTGGGCACTTGTATTATTGATGTCCATTTAAAGCAGGTGGGGACTTTGGACATGGTTGAAAATGTCCATGAAAACATGGGTCTTAGATTTTAAGAAAGCAGTCGAGTACACCATTTGGGCCAGGTGCTTTCATAAGTTTCACCCACACAAAGGATCTTCTGAAATCAGCCTCAGAGACCAAGATCACAGTGCTATCGAGGATCTGGGGGGGGGTCGTACATCATTGTTCTCCCTTTCACAGTGAGTAGAGTCAGCATGGAGCACAACCAGCAGTAAAACCACTGTAATGGATGTTTCTGCAGTGTTATACTACCTCAGGACCGCAGATAGGACAATCCTATGGAAAATTGAAAACATTGACTTAATTTTCAAATGAACTGACATCTGATTTGTATTTGAACATAACTTTAGCTTGCCTACTGAATAATGAGCCCTAGGAGCCAGATGATGGGTGGGATCCAGTGCTCTGTGTGCTCAGACTGATAGTTAGAAGGATGTGGTGGCACGTGTAATATCCACATATCTTCTCTCATATCAATGGAAAAGTTGTAACTCTTGCCAAGACTGCACTAATTAAAAGGATAAAATGATTAAATAGTAACCTAAATTGCAACAGCAGATTGAACTGAAGGAAGTAACATATCCCAATTAGCACACTACTTCAAATCCATAGATGCGATAACTGAAGTTTTTAGAAACTAAAATAATTGAACACAACTTAAACCAATGGAAAATAAAGAACGAGTACTGGAAAAACATTGAGGCAATGGACACGTAGAATTGCAGGTTGGGACCCTTCATCAGAAGCGGTGTAACTTTTGACAAAATATATATCCGCTAGTGCACTGTGGTGTCATATGTACAGTGCATTCAGAAAGTATTCAGACCATCACTTTTTCCACATTTTGTTACGTTACAGCCTAATTTTTAAATTGATTAAACTCTTTTTTTTATCATCGATCTGCACACAATACCCCAGAATGAAGAAGCGAAAACAGGTGTTTAGAATTTTTTGATAAGTAATTAGAAAGAAATAACTGAAATATCACATTTACATAAGTATTTAGACCCTTTGCTATGACACTCAAAATTGAGCTTGAGCACCCTGTTTCCATTGATTATCCTTGAGATGTTTCTACAACTTGATTGGAGTCCACCAGTGGTAAATTAAATTGATTGGACATGATTTGCAAAGGCACACACCTGTCTATATGAGGTCCCACAGTTGACAGTGTATGTCAGACCAAAAACCAAGACATGAAGACAAAGGAATTGCCCGGAGACCTCAGAGACAGGATTGTGTCGAGACACAGATCTGGGGAAAGGTATAAAACTATTTCTGCAGGTCCCAAAGAGCACATTGGCCTCCGTCATTCTTAAATGAGAGAACATTGGAACCACCAGGACTCTTCATAGAGCAGGCCACCCGGCCAAACTGAGCAATCGGGGGGAGAAGGCCCTTGGTCAGGGACGTGACCAAGAACCTGATGGTCACCCTGACAGAGCTCCAGAGTTCCTCTCTGGAGATGGGAGAACCTTCCAGAAGGACAACTATATCTGCAGCACTCCACCAATCAGGCCTTTATGGTAGAGTGGCCAGATGGAAGCCACGCCTCAATAAAAGGAACATGACAGTCCGCTTGGAGTTTGCCAAAAGGCATGAGAAACAAGATTCTCTGGTCTGATGAATCCAAGATTGAACTCTTTGGCCTGAAGTGAGGAAACCAGGCACCGCTCATCACCTGGCCAATACCATACCTACGGTGAAGCATGGTGGTGGCAACATCATGCTGTGGGGAAGTTTTACAGCGGCAGGAACTGGGAGACTAGTCAGGATCGAGGGAAAGATGTACAGAGCAAAGTACAGAGAGATCCTTGATGAAAACCTGCTCCAGAGCGTTCTGGACCGGAGACTGGGGCAGACGTTCACCTTCCAACAGGACGACGACCCTAAGCACACAGCCAAGACAACGCAGGAGTGGCTTTGTGACAAGTCTGTGAATGTCCTTGAGTGGCCCAGCCAGAGCCCGGCCTTGAACCCGATCGAACATCTCTGGAGGGACCTGAAAATAGGTGTCCATCGACACGCCCCATCTAACCTGACGGAGCTTGAGACGATATGCAGAGAAGAATGGGAGAAATTACCCAAATACAGGTGTGCCAAGCTTGTAGCATCATACCTAAGAAGACTTGAGGCTGTAATTCTGCCAAAGGTGCCTCAAAAAAGTACTAAGTAAAGGGTCTGAATATTTACGTAAATGTGATATTTCAGTTATTTCTTTTTAATTACTTTGCAAAACTTCCTAAACACCTGTTTTCGCTTTTTTTTAAATTATGGGGCATTGTGTGGAGATTGATGATAAAAAAAAATGAATGTAATCTATTTTATAATAAGGCTGTAACATAACAAAATATGGAAAAAGTGAAGGGGTCTGAATACTTTCTGAATGTACTGTATCCTGCTCTGAACTAAATCGCACTTTTCCTAGTTTGATGTCTGGGTTGCAGGCAGGTAAATGCAGTTTGATCCTTGTGTGTTAAGGACAGAGGCTTAGCCGATTAGACAGTTAGCAATGTCAATCTTCATGCAGTATTTACATGCCTCAATTCAACAAACATAACGCATTAATCTTTGCTGTAGGAGGAACTCACCTCACCTACCCAAATCCACCAATTGCACTAATTAAAATAGATCTGTAATAACTTGTTAATTTGCTAAATAGAAATTTAGTAGGGTCAAGAGATCTATTCTTTGTAGAAAGTAAGGCACGTCTAAAATAGAGATGCAGTGAGGCCCTTTCTGTGGAAGGATTGGAATCTATTCTGGCAATTTTGCTAGGCTTTGCAGATTTCACATGTATTACAGAAAAGGCAAAAGGATGGAAGAAAATTGAACCAGGGGATTTATCCACCATGAATATTCAGAGAATGTGAGGATTTTTAAGCATTAGCTATTTTAAATGGATAATGTGTCAGATCACATGTATTGTAAGTAAATGAAGGCATGTCTAATTCTAACCAAATTTTCTCCCATCATCCTACAATAATATTAGTTCCTTAATGGAGCTTGGTTCCATTGATCTAATAAATTAATGGCACCAGGCATGCCTTTAGTTTAAATACATTGGCTGCTTTTCAGTCCATTGTACTGAATTGAACCAAAATATTGAGGGGAGCATTGTGAGCTTTTGATACTTCAGCAATAAGTGTTCAGTGTTTGATACTTCAGCAATAAGCATGTAGTAAAAAAAAATAGTATCCTTCATTTCACCACCAATACAATTTGTAGCCAGATCACAACTTGCCTACAAAGTTGTCTACAGAGTCAGAGGGGGAAAACAGAGGAGAGGCAAAGCACAGGCAGACTTAACTCAGAGCTCCTGTGGATTTTGAAGTAACAGCAACAAAGAGAAGCAGGAGAAAACACTGATTGGGTCTAGCCCAAGTGGGAGGACAGTTAGAAGTGAGTCAGAGGGGGAAACTGAGGAATTTTTGTAAATTGGTAAATTAGGCAATTTATCAGTCAATATAAGCAAGACGGCTCTTAGGGAGCGGCAGTGAGGGAAGTGCCTTGTAAGTAAAGTGTGAGTCTTTGGCTCGGGTGTCTTCGGCGAGGAGGCTACACATAAAGTGCAAGAGGACGGAACGCAGGGAACACATGTCGGGGCAGATGAGAGTGTGAGGCTTGCAGAATGTGGGAGCCCAGGGACACAGATGGAGCCTCTGGCTGCTACAACTGTGGCAAGTGTGTCCAGCCTCAGCTCCTAAAGGACCGAGTTGGGACACTGGAGAAGCAGCTGGATGACCTCGGGGCCATCCAGGAAAAAAAGTTTCCTGGACAGGACCTACAGTGAGGTAGTCACGCCGAGGTTACGGGAAGAACCAAGGTGTGTGACGGAGAGAAAGGGTGGAAATCGTGGAGTGCAGAAGACTCGGGTGGCTGTGCCTAATGAAAACAGGTACGCCCTCTTGGGAACTGTCCGGGGAGACGATGTTTCCAGTCCGAGCGACGGACACATCGGTGGCTCCAATCCTGGAGATGGGACTCGATCGGCGAGACCGACGTCGGGCAGAGCCCTAGTGAGGGGTGACTCCATTGTCCGAGGAGCGGACAGGAGATTCTGTGGCGGCAGACGAGATGCGAGGATGGTCTGTTGCCTCCCTGGTGCCAGGGTTCAGGATGTCATGAGCCAAATTCTGAACATCCTTGAGAGAGAGGTGAACAGCCGGCAGTAGTTGTGCACGTAGGCGCAAACGACATCGGGAAGAAGAGGAAGGAGGTTCTCCAACATGAGTTCAGCGAGTTGGGAAGAAGACTGAAATGCCGGACTTCTAGGGTGGTTATCTCTGGATTCCTTCCAGTACCACGTGCTAGTGAGGACAGGAACAGGGAGATAGGGGATCTGAATGTGTGGCTGAGGGGCTGGTGCTGGGAACAAGGATTTAGATTTATAGACCACTGGGATCTCTTCTGGGGTAGGGGTGACCTGTACAAAAGGGAAGGGTTACACCTTAACTGGAGGGGGACCGACATTCTGGCAGGCAGGTTTGCTAGGTCTACATATGCGGGTTTAAACTAAATAGTTGGGGGGAGGGATTGACAAATTGGGAGTATAAAGATGGAGTTGAAGGGGAAGTGGCTACAGGAAAAATTACAAAAGATTCTCGAATTAATGGGAAGGAAAGCTTCTTCTTCTTTTGTGTGGCATGCACAGCCTCAAGTTGTTGGACAACTTGTTCTATTTGATCTTCCATTTGTGCACGTCGAGTTGATTGCATTAGTCGAAACAGGGCGGACCACGTGAAGGTTGCAATCTTCCACCCCGGAAG
Organism: Okamejei kenojei; assembly: GCA_035221665.1. NCBI lineage: Eukaryota > Metazoa > Chordata > Chondrichthyes > Rajiformes > Rajidae > Okamejei > Okamejei kenojei. The sequence continues at coordinate 139,376,906 of CM069131.1, read as the reverse complement.
GAAAGCTTGAGAATGGACAACAGAGTAAGGTCAGGGCCAATTGCGAGGGGGGAAGTGAATATGGAGGTCAAAGTACTGTATATAAATGCTCGAAGTTTAAGGATTAAAGTGGATGAGCTTGAAGCTAAGTTAGAAACTGGCAAGTATGATGTTGTGGGAATTACTGAGACATGGCTGCAAGAGGGCCAGGGCTGGGAACAGAATATTCAAGGGTATACCTCCTATCGAAAAGACAGACAGGTGGGCAGAGGGAGTGGGTTTGCCCGGTTGGTGAGGAATGAAATTCAATCCCTTGCAAGGGGTGACATTGAAACAGGACATGCGGAGTCAGTACGGATAGAACTAAGGAATTGTAAGGGTAAAAAGACCCTAATGGGACTAATCTACAGGCCCCCAAACAGTAGCCTGGACATAGGGTGCAAGTTGAATCGGGAGTTAAAATTGGCATGTAGTAAAAGTAATGCTGTGGTTGTCATGGGAGATTTCAACATGCAGGTAGACTGGGAAAATCAGGTTGGTACTGGACCCCAAGAAAGGGACTTTGTAGTGCCTTCGTGATGGATTCTTTGAACAGCTTGTATTGGAGCCTACCAGGGAGAAGGCAATTTGATACAGGACCTTGCGGTTAATGACCCATTAGGAGGCAGTGACCATAGCATGGTCAGGTTTAATCTACAATTGGAAAGGGAGAAGAGTAGATCGGAGGTGTCAGTGTTGTAGTTGAATAAAGGGTCTATGGGGCCATGAGGGAGGAGCTGGCCAAAGTTGACTGGAAAGATACACTAGCAGGGATGACTGTGGAACAAAAATGGCAGGTGTTTCTAAGAATAATACAGGTGCAGGATCAGTTCATTCCTAGGAGGAAGAAAGATTCCAAGAGGAGAAAGGGACGACTATGGCTGACAAGGGACGTCAGGGACAGTAAAAATTAAAGCGAAAAAGTACAACGTAGCAAAGATGTGCGGGAAGCAAGAGGATTGGGTAATGTTTAAAGAACAGAAGATAACCAAAAAGACAATACGGGGAGAAAAGATGAGGTATGAAGGTAAGCTAGCCAAGACTATAAAGCAGGATAGTAAAAGCTTCTTTAGGTATGTAAAGAGGAAAAAATTAGTTAAGACCAAAGTTGGACCCTTGAAGACCAAAAAAGGTGAATTTATTATGGGGAACAAGGAAATGGCAGATGAGTTGAACAGGTACTTTGGATCTGTCTTCACTAAGGAGGACACAAACAATCTTCCTGATATAGTAGTGGCCAGAGGATCTGGGGGTGACAGAGGAACTGAAGGAAATCCACATTAGGCAGGAAATGGTGTTGGATAGACTGATGGGACTGAAGGCTGATAAATCCCCAGGGCTGATGGTCTGCATCCCAGGCTACTTAAGGAAGTGACTCTAGAAATCGTGGATGCATGGGTGATAATTTTCCAATGTTCTATAGACTCAGGATCAGTTCCTGTGGATTGGAGGGTAGCTAATGTTATCCCACTTTTTAAGAAAGGCAGGAGAGAGAAAACAGGGATTTATAGACCAGTTAGCCTGACATTGGTGGTGGGGAAGATGCTAGAGTCAATTATAAAAGATGTGATAGCCACACATTTGGATAGCAGTAACAGGATCGATCAGTCCCTCCTACGTGGGACCTTATCAAATGCTTTCTGTAAGTCCAGGTACATTATATCCACTGGCTCTCCCTTGTTCATTTTCCTAGTTACATCTTCAAACAATTTCAGAAGATTAGTTAAGCATGATTTCCCCTTCGTATTGGGGGTAGAGTGCTGACATGGATAGAGAAGTGCTTGGCAGACAGGAAACAAAGAGTAGGGATTAACGGGTCCCTTTTCAGAATGGCAGGCAGTGACTAGTGGGGTACCGAAAGGCTCGGTGCTGGGACCGCAGCTATTTACAATATACATCAATGATTTGGATGAAGGGATTCAAAGTAACATTAGCAAATTTGCAGATGACACAAAGCTGGGTGGCAGTGTGAACTGTGAGGAGGATGCTATGAGAATGCAGGGCGACTTGGACAGGTTGGGGGAGTGGGCAGATGCATGGCAGATGAAGTTTAATGCGGATAAATGTGAGGTTATCCACTTTGGTAGTAAAACACAGGAAGGCAGATTACTATCTATGGCGTCAAGTTGGAAAAGGGGCAGTAGAACGGGATCTGGGGGTTCTTGCACATCAGTCTATGAAAGTAGACATTCAGGTACATCAGGCAGTGAAGAAAACGAATGGCATGTTGGCCTTTATAACAAGAGGAATCGAATATAGGACTAATGAGGTTCTTCTGCAGTTGTACAGAGCCCTAGTGAGACCATACCTGGAGTATCGTGTGCAGTTTTGGTCCCCTAATTTAAGGACATTCTTGCTATTGAGGGAATGCAGTGTAGGTTTACAAGGTTAATTCAAGGGATGGCGGGACTGTCATATGCTGAGAAAATGGAGTAGCTGGGCTTGTACACTCTGATGTTTAGAAGGATGAGAGGGTATCTCATTGAAACATATAAGATTGTTAAGGGCTTGGACATGCTAGAGGCAGGAAACATATTCCCGATGTTGGGGGAGTCCAGAACCAGGGGCCACAGTTCAAGAATAAGGAGTAAGCCATTTAGAACAGTGACGAGGAAACACTTTTTTTTCAGAGAGTGGCGAGTCTGTGGAATTCTCTGCCTCAGAGGGCAGTGGAGGCAGGTTCTCTGGATGCTTTCAATAGAGAGCTAGATACTCCGGCACCTATTATCTATTGTCTAAATAGCATCAAATTTGCATACATTTCAAGTTGGAATCCTTGGAGTTGGAATCCTTGGATTTTAACAATCTACAGAAACCCAGTTGTTGACATCATTTAACAGACTGGATACCAAATCTCTTGTTGTCTAGCACAATAGCATTACAGTTGGCTTGTGGGGAAAATGTCATAGAATCGATAGAGACTCAATAGCAACATTTTATTTGGCATGCATTTTAAAAGAACATTCAAAACCAATATTTTTACAGCAGTTTATTCCATCAAAAATACAATCTACTTCACTTAGCTTTTTGTTTCTACAACTGTTTCAACAATATGATTAGTAGGTTTAGGAGTTTGGACAACAATGATAATATTAAGAACAAAAACAAATGTATTTTTCTGAAGCGTACCTCTGAATATACCACACAGTGCATAATGCAAAATAAAACTAACATTAGGAAATATTTTAATTAACTCTTTAATCTACAGTTTGCCCATACAAAATGTTTAATTTACTCGAGAATGAAGGGTCATCTGGACATCTATTAGTCCAAGGAATTCCCCCTTCTCAAACACTTTGGCAAAAATAGTTTATTATTATTAATAACAGTTACCAAAATATCACAGTGCATTTGTACACAAATTGTGTGTACCAATATTTGGGCATGGATTTATGGTTGAAGCATCAAGGGGAAAGCAGCAGCTACATTTTTCTCAGTTGATTGGGTTATTAATAAAAAAAAGTCAAGCAAATCAATATTCACTCCATTGTCTCAAGGATTTGCTAGTTGTTGGTGGAAAATTAATAGTTGCAGACGTCATGGAAGATAATTCCCACCTCTTCTCCCAAACAGACAATACATATATTGCCAATGCCAAATGTTAAGACTTGGACATAATTGGAAAATTAGAGAGTTACAGTGCTAAAAAGAAAAAAGGTTGAGACTTGCAATTCAACCATGTTTTCTCACCTCCTTGTTAGTATAATTTCAAAATGTAGGGGAAGACAAGAACCCATTAAAATCAGTTTTTGCAGCAAACTGAATTTTTGGGTAAGATATTTAAATCTATTAAAAATAAAATTAAGTTATTGGAGAAATGAATCGGTTTTCCCCAAGAGCAAATCTGGAAGCAGCAGCAGCAATATTCACATTTCTATAAATTAGATATTGCAAAGATTTTTGCATAAGCTCTATAAATTAAAGAGTTAAATCAACCATTTACTATTTATTCTCAAACTGAAAATGTCTCTTTTGTGGTCCTGATTAGTTTAAAAATCAAGAAACCCACAATTACAATAATTATTAATACAGGCAATCAAAGATATTTAAGATAAATAGATCAATGTTTCAAAGTAAAATGGAATTTTGATACTTAGGTTAAGGAATTAAATTTCCATGTACTTAGAGCAAAAATGTATATTAAATATTTCAGGCCTACATTAAAGCAAGTTTCCTGTGCTGTTAAATCAAAATGTACAGAATGTCACAATTGGAAACTGCACTTTAAACAAATCCTTAATATTTATGACAAAGCATGCATCTTAACACTGAACTGAAAGGTTTTCTCCATAGTTAGAACCAGTCGCTAGATAAATAATCACTGAACTTCAATACAGATAGTCTTCAAATTAATGTGCTAAACTCGTGGTGAATATTTTGGATTTCTTGGCATTTCTGTAAATGACTTTAACTCATAAGGAATTCCAGCATCCACTTCACTTGATTTTCGGGAAAACAGCAGCCTAATATCACTGTGCAAGTAGATTTTTCCAGACTTTGAACTTTGAAACCTACGCATTTAGATAAAATGTAGAATTAGGTGAATATCTGCATAATTTTTTTAAAGTATCATTTATTTTTCAATAATGCAGTCATGTCCGAGTAAATTTCAAATGCAGTCTATTCTAATCATTTTGTAATTGAATATGATTCATCACATCAGCCAAATGATCAAATTTACCTCCCCTTCCACTCCATTTGCTAAGACAAAATTCCACTGATATTTTCCGCACCTAATACATATGAACATTTATAATGTTTAACCTAAGACAACGAAGATCAGAGTCATTTCTCATCAGGCAGCCATCATAGTTGGCTCCAATCTTCACATATAATACATTTATATATTCTGATAGAAGGATATAACATTATAGGCAATAGATATGGTTGAGAGTCAGATCTTTTTTTCTGGGGTGGTAGTGTTAAAGACTGGAGGGTATAGCTTTAAGGTGAGAGGGGCAAAGTTTAAAGGAGATGTGTCGGGGCCTGTAATGCGCTGCCAGGAGCAGTGGCCTAGAATAATTTTGGATAGGCATATGGATATGCAGGAAGTGGAGGGATATGGATCACGTGCAGGAGATTAGTTTAACATGGCATCACATTCAGCGCGGACATTGTGGGCTGAACGGTCTGTTCCTGTGCTGTACCGGTCAAAATAGTTATTAGAAGTCGGACAATAATATTTCTTCCTTCCCATGGGGATGCTCAAAACCAACTATTTGCTCTGATGGTGAGACTAACTCAGTCAAGCATTTGAATTTAGGATCCTGTTGAAATTAAATTATCAAAACATACCAATAAAAAAAGATTGAGAAGGAAACAGTCTCGCTGCACCACTAAAAAGCTATGTCAAATAATAAGACGTTTGCTGAGGGATAACATATACATCCATTTGGAAAAGCAGGGGTTGATTAGGGATATGATTGGAAATTGTGTCTCACAAATCTTTGTGCTTTTTTGAAGAAGTAACCAGGAAGTTTGATGAGGCAGGGCCATACACGTAGTCTACATGGAAATCAGCAAGGCCTTTGATGAGGTTCTGCATGGTATGCTGCTCTGGGAGGTTAAATTGCATCAAATCCAGAGAGCTAGCTAACTGGATACATAATTGGATTCTCAGTAAGCAGTGGAAGGTTTGTTTTTGGACAAGAGCCCTGTGACTAGTGCTGTGCCTCCAGGATCGGTGCTGTGTCCATGGCTGTTTGTCATCTATATATAAACAATTTGGTTCAGAATGTACAAGGCATGATTAGTGGGTTTGCAGATTACATTAAAATAAGTGGTATCGTAGATTGTGACGATGGTTATCAAGAATTACAGTGGGATGAAAAATCGGAGGAGCTTCAACTGGAGCATAAGTACCAACATGGTCTACTGTAATTTTTTGCGCTCAGTATTCTTTGTATTCTACGTACTCATATGAAATTTTGTTCTTTCACCCTCTATTAAGGACCATCATTTACTCCATTGATTTCAGATTTATAATATTTTACTTTTGGGTGTGCACCTTTTATATCACTTTTTAAACAGTAAAATACTTCTCAACCCATGGATCTTTAAATTGAAATGTAAAACAGAGATCAGGGATAGTAAACAGGTCAGGTAGCATTTGTGGAGAGAAAAGACTTGTTTGATCAATGATCCTTCGTGATAACATCAGTCTGTGACATTAACGTCTTTTCGCTCCACAGTTGCTGCCTCATCTGCTGATAATTTATGATGCATTCTGATTTCATTTTGGTTCTTAAATGCTGAATACCCAGAAAACTAATGAGAAGGGTGATTAGAAAATACATTGAGCTGCATTAATAAGCCAACTTAGAAGTGATGGGGTAAATAACATGTTGTAACATGCTATAAAAAGTCTGTTTTTTTCGTTTAAATTATTCCTGGTGTTGGGATTGCTCTTCCATGGAAGTGGTGGAAGGAAAGATTGATCGCTCAACTTCTAAACTAAAAATTACCATCTCTCTGGCCGGATAGTAGTGCACATGTGAATTTATAATCTAAGCATAGGATCAGATTACTTTGTAATTTATTTCCATCCACTTTATCATTACATTTATAAGCAAAACTCACGCTAACCAAAATTAAACAGAATTTTAATGAAAAGCATATGGAGTCATGGAATCATAGAGTGGAACCAGGACCTTCATCCCAACTTGCCCACACTAGCCAACACATCCCAGCTGCACTTGGCCCACCTGCCTACATTTGGTCAATATCCCTCAAAATCTGTCCTATCCATGTACCTGCCTAAGCTTGTTCCATACACCCACCACCCTTTGTGTGAAAAGATTACACCTCAGATTCCCATTAAATAGATAATAGGTGCAGGAGTAGGCCATTTGACCCTTCGAGCCAGCACCGCCATTCAATGTGATCATGGCAAATCTTTTCCCCTTCACCTTAAACCGATCTGCCCTGGTCCTCGATTCATCTACTCTGGGGCAAGAGACTCTGTGCATCAATCTGATCTATTCCTCTCGTATTGTATATACCCCTATAAAATAACCTCTCATCCTCCTGTGCTTCAAGGAATAATCCCAGCCTACTCAACCTCTTCCTGTAGCTCAGACCCTCCCAGTCCTGGCAACATCCTCGTAAATCTTCTCTGTATTCCTTCCAGTTTGAGATCTTTCCTATCACACCGTGCCCAGAACTGAATACAATACTCTATATGCGGCCTCGGCAACGTCTTACATAACTGTAACATGACCTTTGATAGTCTTTTGCAATCCTTATTACATTTGTCCAAAATTCATATGTCATTATTTTCAGATTATACATACCGTAAATGAATCAGATAACATAGTACTTTTCTTTTTACTTCTGAATTTTCCATATTTTCGCATGTTCCTGCATTTTCTTCCACTGGCACAAGAAAAATCCTGTGGCGCAGAAGCGTAATGTGGTTTGGTGGCATGTCGCTGAAGTCATATGTCACAAGAAACATTTTCACCACAGTTTTGTTTGGGTTGAATAAGGTCTGTAAGCACACAATAGTCATGGTATTAATTTAAGTGTAACAACTCAAACAAAATATTTGCATATGTTAGAATGGATGGAAAGAGAACTAGGAGCACTTCACATAATCTATTATTGAAAGATTAAAAACAATTACAATAGCTTTCACCAGAAGTCATAGAAATTATTAATTCTCAAATGGTACAAAATATGTTAAAAAATCTATTCTTGTAACCAATTAGTGGCAGTCATGGGGGCGCAGCAGTAGAGTTGCTGCCTTGCAGCAAAATGCAGTGCCGGAGACCTGGGTTCGATCCCAACTACGGGCGCTGTCTGTACAGAGTTTGTACGTTCTCCCCATGACCTGTGTGGGTTTTCGCCAAGATCTTCGGTTTCCTCCCACATTCCAAAGACGTACAGGTTGGCCGATTAGGAAAAGGGGAGATGCAGCGAGACCTGGGTGTCATGGTACACCAGTCATTGAAAGTAGGCATGCAGGTGCAGCAGGCAGTGAAAAAAGCAAATGGTATGTTAGCTTTCATAGCAAAAGGATTTGAGTACAGGAGCAGGGAGGTTCTACTTCAGTTGTACAGGGTCTTGGTGAGACCACACCTGGAGTATTGCGTACAGTTTTGGTCTCCAAATCTGAGGAAGGACATTATTGCCATAGAGGGAGTGCAGAGAAGGTTCACCAGACTGATTCCTGGGATGTCAGGACTGTCTTATGAAGAAAGACTGGATAGACTCGGTTTATACTCTCTGGAATTTAGGAGATTGAGAGGGGATCTTATAGAAACTTACAAAATTCTTAAGGGGTTGGACAGGCTAGATGCAGGAAGATTGTTCCCGATGTTGGGGAAGTCCAGGACAAGGGGTCACAGCTTAAGGATAAGGGGGAAATCCTTTAAGACCGAGATGAGAAAGACTTTTTTCACACAGAGAGTGGTGAGTCTCTGGAACTCTCTGCCACAGAGGGTAGTTGAGGCCAGTTCATTGGCTATATTTAAGAGTGAGTTGGATGTGGCCCTTGTGGCTAAGGGGATCAGAGGGTATGGAGAGAAGGCAGGTACGGGATACTGAGTTGGATGATCAGCCATGATCATATTGAATGGCGGTGCAGGCTCGAAGGGCTGAATGGCCTACTCCTGCACCTAATTTCTATGTTTCTATGTTTGTAGGTTAATTGGCTTGATAAATGTAAAAATTGTCCAGTATAAAATTGCCCATGTACCTGTCTAATTGTTTCTTAAATGATGGGATAATACCAGCCTCAACTATCTCCTCTGCCACCTTTTCCTGCTTAATTCTTTTTTCTGTTTTTATCCATTCCACTCCATCAGCTTAGTATAATCTGTGTCGGAAGGAACTGCAGATGCTGGTTTAAACCGAAAATACAGACACAAACATCTGGAGTAACTCAGTGGGACAGGCAGCATCTCTGGAGAGAAGGAATGGGTGACGTTTCGGGTCGAGACCCTTCTTCAGAATCCAACTGATGGATGGCAATGCATCTGCCATCCTCATCCATCAGTAGATTTCATTCCGACATGAATTAGGAGAAAAAGGCACATTTTCTTTTTGCATATTTCACTTTGTAGTAAATATATTTACGAATTGTAATTTTACTTTAATTTTTTTGAAATGTAACAATTTTTAATTATTTAAAGAAAAGTTAATAGCCAAATGTGCCTGAATATTATATACATTTATAAACTTGACAAGCTGGTTAGCTCACAACCATTTGCAGATGGTGGGGTGATGAAAGAGGTGAGGCAAACTGCAGCAGCAGATTAAACACAACTTTGCAACAAAAAGTTTGGCAAGGCAATTGATGATGCACTGGGAAAATGGATCAAAAACATTTTTAGAAAGAGGTACTAAACCCAATGAAGCTGATCACACCTTTTAAAATATTCACATTTAACGTACATGTATAGAAGGGTGTCTAGAGTTAAAAATAAGTGGTTTTGTGCAATGTGCCAGTTTTTGCAATAGTGCAATTTTTTTGCAATTTTGCAAAAGCCTATGAGCATCTATGGAAATTAAGGAGACTAAAACTGGCCAGTCAAGTAAAATAGTATTAAAAATTCTAGTTGCATGAAAGATTAATAAAGCCACAGATTTTAATGCTTTTTAAACTAGGATGTTCAGGGTTTAACTTTAATCCTCCAAACTGCTCTAGATTTAGGAATTGACCTCCATCTTAAAACTGAGGAGAAATTAGAGCAAATAATTTAAAATTTGCAGTGGTGGGGGAATATATATTCTTAAGATTAGAGCTGAAAAGTACGAAAAAAAACCTCAGGATTATTTCTCAACATCTCTCCATATTTGTTCTTGATTTAGATAGTGATTCCTATTAAATGTAACGCAAATACTCAGAAACTAACAGAATGCTAGCCTTTACATCAAGACAAATAGAAATAAAAAGGAGGTAATTTTGCCAAGCTGCGTAAAGCCCTGGTGAGACAATTTACGAGGTACCGTGTAAGCTTCTAGGCACCGTGTCTTGGAAGAAGCTGAGCATTGTTACTATTATGTTGTAGCGGCGCCTGCTGGTGCGCGTCAGCATCGAACCCTGCGGTCTGAGGCCCGCGCACGTTACTCTGGGAGGGGTGGGGTTTTCGTGCTGTTTCCGGGCTCTGCCCGCCAGTCGTTCGTGGACCACCGTTGTGGTCAGTTGTGTTGTATGACTCGTAGTATCTGAGAATTGTGATTGTGAATAAATCCTTTTCAAAACCGATTGCCGTTATGCATCTGCTAAATTGGTGACCCCGACGAGTCTAACCGTTAGTCTCAAGAGCATGCAGGAAGAGTACTTTCCCGCCGGCATAGATGGCGCTCAGCAGGACTCTATCAGCCTTCGGCTGCCTCCCTTTTGGCCTGATCTGCCACAGGTTTGGTTTGCGCACGTGGAGGCGCAGTTCCACCTGCACCACATCGTCACTGACGAGACAAGATATTTCCACGCTGTGGGGGTCCTGCCGCAGGAGTCAGCCTCGCGGTTGCTTCCTTACCTGAGGGATCCACCGCTGGCAGCCAAGTATGAGGGCCTCAAGGCCCTGCTGCGACGTACCTTCGGGCTCAGCCATCGAGATCCATCAGCGAAGATCCTTCATATGGACGGGATATGCGATCGGAAACCTTCCACCATCATGGCCAGGATGTTGGCCCTGACGGACGGACATCAGCCGTGCTTATTGTTTGAGCAGGCTTTCTTAGAGCAGATGCCTAATGACAACCGTTTGATGCTCTCCGGAGCTGATTTCAGCGATCCCCAACAGCTCGCCGAGAGGGCCGATGAACTCTGGACCACGGGGCGGCGGGAGGTTAGCGCCTTCACCCGCCCAAGCTAGAGTGCAGCCGGTGAAGCATCGCGAGGAAGGCCCGTCCTCGGCCACCTCGGAGGATCCGCCGCAGCATCCTGAGCCTTATGGTAGACACCATTGGTGTTATTACCATTTCCGTTTTAGTGCAGAAGCTCGACGCTGCGAAACCCTTCTGCGTTTCAGGGAAATGCCTCGGCCGATCACCCGTAGAGGCGACCGCAATCAACCCGAATGAACGCCTCTACGTTCGTGACCTTCACTCTGGCCGCCGTTTCCTCGTGGACTCCGGGGTCATCGTCAGCATCCTTCCCCCGACTGCCCGTGATACCCGCGTAGGTAAGGTAGGACCCGTCCTCTCGGCTGTTAACGGGAATGACATTCGCACGTACGGTACACGGACCCTTAACCTGGCCTTCGACTCCCACCTGTATAGGTGGAAGTTTATCGTTGCTAACGTCGCCCAGCTGATCTTGGGGGCGGATTTCTTGCGCGCGTTCTCCCTTCTCGTCGACATGCATGGCAGTCGTATTGTCCCGTTGTCAGACCTCCGCCCGGCCGAGCGACTCGCCTCCGCCCAACAGCAACCTGACGACATCGCAGAGGTCCAGGAGCCTTTCGCTGCTCTGCTATCTGGGTTCCCTGAGCTACTCACACCTTGTTTCGACTGGGCTGCACCACGTCATGGCGGTACGGTCCTGACCATATCCCCACCGAGGGTCCACCGATGCACGCTCGCGAGCGCCGCCTCCCCAGCCGGACAAGCTGCGCATTGCCCGCAATGAATTCCAGTTGATGGAAGACATGGGAATTGTGCGGCAGTCTGATAGCCCTTTGGCTTCCCCGCTCTATATGGTTCCTAATGCGTCTGGGAGTTGGAGGCCTTGCGGTGATTACAGGCGGTAACCACGGCAGACCGATACCCGGTGCCCCATATTCAGGATTTTTCAGCACACCTTGAGGACCTGTCCACCCCGACAACGTCCCCAAGACAGCCACCATTACCCCGTTCGGCCTGTTCGAATGTCTACGAATGCCGTTCGGCCTAAAGAACGCCGCTCAGGCGTTCCAGTGGCTCATGGATCAGGTTGGGCGGGGTTTGCCTCGAGTCTTCATTTATTTGGATGACATTCTGGTGGCCAGAAGTTCGCAGACGGAGCACGTTAGTCACCTTCGCCTTTTGTTTCAACGGTTACGCGAACACTGCCTGGTGATTAACCCTGTGAAGTGCCAGTTCGGCTTTTGCTCCATCTCCTTCTTAGGACACTGGTTTACCCCTCAAGGCGCCGAGCCGCTGCCTGAGAAGGTCGACGCTCTTTGCCAATTCCCTTGGCCGCTCACTGTCTACGGTTTTCAGGAGTTTATCGGGATGGTGAATTTTTACTATCGATTCATGCCGTCGGCTGCAGCGGTCGTGCGCCCACAGTGCCTCGCTTAGCCCACCCATCCACGCCACATCTGCCCTGGTAGCGTCTAAGTTTGTTTGGCACTGGTTTTGGAAGCAGGTGGCCTCATGGGCCCACGTTTGCATCCCGTGTCAGATCTCCAAGGTTCAGCGACATGTGCGGCTGCCCGTGCAGAATTCACTGTGCCTGATGGCAGGTTCCTACACATTCATGTAGATCTTGTCGGACCCTTACCATGTTGGCGCGGTGCCACACACCTGCTTACTATAGTGGACAGGTTCACTAGGTGGCTGGAGGCAATCCCGTTGTCGGATACCTCCACGGAGGCTTGCGCTCGGGCTATCGTGTACAACTGGATAGCTCATTTCGGGGTGACGTCTGACATCACCACAGACCATGGGGCACAGTTTACCTCGATTCGTGGTCCGCCTACACCAGACGACCGCTTATTACCCGGAGGCGAATGGGTTTGTCGAGCTGTTCCATAGACGCCTTAAGTCGGCGTTGAAGGCCCGGCTCACCGGCCCCGATTGGGTTGACCAGTTGCCCTGGGTCCTCCTGGGCATCAGAACTACGCAGATGGAGGTCCTCGGCCGAGCTCGTCTATGGCTCGGCTTTACGGGTACCGGGGGATTTCCTGCCCGCCACCCGTGGTCAGGAGATTTCGGCTTTGGTGGTGCTAGCCGACCTTCGTGAGCGGGTGTGAGTGTTGGTCCCTGTCCCCACCTCCAGGCACGGGTCGGCCTCGGTGCATGTGCCAGTGTCATTACAGAATTGTGCTCATGCTTTCCTTCGTAGGGACGCTCACCGCTCGCCCTGCTGCAGCGGGTTTATGAGGGGCCGTAGAGGGTGCTGAAGACTGGAGTCGCCATGTTCACGTTGGACGTGGGCGGCTGGGAGGTTAGTCTCCGTCGGCCGCCTCAAGCCCGCGCACGTGGCCGAGGACAGCCCTGTGGTTGTGGCCACACCACGGCGTAGAGATAGTCTGCCAGCCGTTCGGTTATCTCCTGCCTGTTGTTCCCGGCCGCATTTCGACGGTCCCTGTTGTTACGCCCGTCCCGCGTTTGAGGACTTCGCGTTCAGGCCGTACTGTTCGGCTCCCGGTGCGTTTCCGTACCTCGGTTTCTGGCAGGGGCCATGTAGCGGCGGCATTGAACCCTGCGGTCAGAGCCGCGCGCGGGTGACTCTGGGAGGGGTCGGGTTTTCGCGCGGTTTCTGGGCTCTGCCCGGCAGTCGTTCGAAGACCACCGTTGTGGTCAGTTGTGTTGTACGACTCGTAGTATCGGAGAATTGTGATTGTGAATAAATCCTTTTCAAAACCACCGATTGTCATTTTGCATCCACTAAAATGTAATCAGAGCTTAAGGTTAGATGAGGTGAGATTTAAACGAGGCTTGTTTTCCTTGAAATACAGAAGGTTCAATGGCAATTCAACTGAAAGATAAATAAATGTTTTGCCGCCAGTGGTAGGAAGGCCTAAAAAGGGGAACATAGTCTCAAAATCAGAGTCAGGCCATTCAGGAGGGAAACAAAGAAACAGCTCTTCTTTGAGTGGTAGAAATAAAGATACAAACAATCTTAAATTAGATGAATAGATGTTAGCCACAGGCAGTAAGGAATCTGAAGCTAAAAGAGTCAATGGACAAACGATTCACATCAGTCTTGATCGCTACGAGTGATGGGAGTGCATCATTTTTCTGAGGTTATTAATCAAACCAGAAGCATTTCATACAAAAATAGTAGATGTCATGTAATGACGCCAATATTATAAACATCTCAGTAATTCGTATACAGCTATGACAATTTTGCCGTTAATTAAAACAAAGTGGAGACGCAATGAACTGCAGAGGCTGTCATCTTGAGCAGACACAAAGTGCTGGAATAACTCAGGCAGGCAGCATCTGGGCAGCGAATGGATAGGCAATGCTTCTCATTGGGACCCTTCTTCAGACTGATTGTAGAAACCCGGAATGGGACAGGTTAGTCAGATACAGGTGACAAGGGCTTGATTGGCAGATGGGTGGACAAAGGCCAGAGATGAAAACGAGACAAAAGGGCGTCAGACGAAGTGAGGAGTGAAATGTGCAGTCTGATGGAGGGCTTTAGGTGTAAGGGGATTGTGAGGGAAGGAAATATGGGGAAAGAGGGGGAGAGATAGTGAAAAAATTGCATGCACACCAGTTGTGGGGTTCACAGGAAAGAGAGCGTGAGATGGAGTGATATGTGACTTGTAATTGGAGAATTCGATGTTCAAACCATTGGGTTGTAAGCTACCCAAGTGGAATACGAGGTACAGTTCCATCAGTTTGTGTATGGTTTCACTGGCAATGGAGGAGGCCCAGGACAAGGCCAGTATGGCAATGGGATGGAGTGTTAAAATGATTAGCAGCCGGGAGATCCAGAAGGGGCCTTAAAGTCATGAGATAGGAGAAGAGTTAGGCCATTTCGTCTATCAAGTCTACTCCACCATTCTATCATGGCTGATCTATCTCTCCTTCCTAACCCCATTCTCCTGCCTTCTCAAAATCCCCGACACCTGTAAAAGACCGAGCACAAGTAAGTGTTCGTCGAAGAAACATAACCAAGGAGCAACATGTACAGATGTTGGACAGCTTTCAAGAAACTGTCCGCCAATAAAACAAAACGTACCAGCGCTTAATTTTGTACATACTTGCTTATATGTTTTTTGGCGGGAGACTTCGGCAGTTTGGAGAAGTTTCAGAAGGTTGTTTCCTGGGACAATAGAGATTATCAGAAGAAAAGATGGAGGAGATTGGACTTTAATATAATGAGAGATGCAATTGATACATAAGATTCTCAAGGGAATTGATAGATAGATGTCGAAAGGGCATTTCCCGTTGCCGGAATTCTAGTACAAATGAGTTTGAAAGTTAGTTGCCCATTTAAGATGGGGATTTTTTTTTCGCAGAAGTTTTAATAATCTATGGAACTCTCTAACCAAAGAGCTGTGAAAGCTGAAATATTAAATATAGTCAAAGCTGAGACTGATACATTTTTGAACAACAACGCAGCCAAGGGAACAAGCAAGAAGGACAACTATGATGTCTTTGAATGGAGGAACACATTTGAGGGACTGAATGGTTTATTCCAGGACTGAGCTCCTCTGTATTGTTAAGGGGAATCTTCTAAACCTCCTCTCGTGGACTTCTTTCCAAGAGTAAAAATGTGAAATTCAAATGCATGGATTTTCAAACCATTTTACAAAGCTTAAATGGCTATCAGCCTTTCTACCTAGTTTCAGAAGTACTTTATTGACATGTGAATTTTTCATTTAAATGGAGTAGTTAACTGAACAGCGACCCCTAAGCTGCAGCATGTTGCGAGTTCAACTTAATTTATTTGTCATGCAAGCAAGATCTTTAAGTTTATTTCCCAATGCTACAACTATCAGTACAAAGAATGGAACAGTTTCACTTGCAGCATTTTAAGAACAAAAACCTAATCCAGAGTTGAAGTTGATTCAACATAATAAACAATTCTTAAATTGCTGAAAGATTATTTCCAGTGCTTGATGAACAATGGAAGAAACAGAGCCACAAATGTATGCAGAGTCAACACCTACATACAACACTTAGATAATTGTCTTTGCTCCTTTTTGGTTGAGGGATGAACAATTGGCCACATCAGCTGATGCTAACTATCCTGGATGAGTACTGCTCTAGGCCAGAACAGCAAGGCACAAATGGATCTAAACTTGAATGTTTCAAAATAACATACACTCAAACAGAACCCAACAGATGGTCAGGCCCAATCAGACTTGGTTGGGCTGCAAGACTTTGCAGAACTCCATTAGCAATGTAGAAACAAGGAACTACAGATGCTGGTTTACAAAAAAAGGCACAAAGTGCTAGAGTAACTCAGCGGTCTGGCAGCATTCCTGGAAAACATGGATAATTAGTCCAACATTTTGTGTCGTTTCCCCCCCCCCCCCCCCCCCCCCCCCCCCCACCCCATTAGCACTACACTGGAATACCAACTAAAATATATTTGTACGAGAGATTTTGGAATGGGCCTTGAAAATGTCACCAGAAACGAGACTGCAGCCAATGTGTCCAACTGCATGCAGACTTTAACAAGGTGGACATTATTACTCAAGATAAAATGCAAGTTCATGTGTTGTCAACCAATTAAATTATAACTAAAATATTGATAGTACTGTAAAATGTCAAAGAGAAGCTCGAACATTTGCTTAAAATTATTTTGAATACTTAATACAAGAACAAGAAGTGGTCATTCTTGACGAGGACCATGGATTTTGTTTTTTTCAGACAATGTTCACATGGAAAATCAAACTGGATTTGTTTATCTAGAAAATGCACACTATCACGGCAGAGGCCCGCACTCCTATCCAATTGTAGAGAGCAGATGACACTGGCCAAGCTTGAAACACGACTTTAAAGGCAATGACCGGTTATTACTTTGACCCGACAATAACACAGAAAACGTAGAATTGCAAGGGATTGTAAGGTAATGGAGAAAACTTGGGGCATATTGGGGGGAAAAAAAAAAAATCAATCGTTTGGACTTACTCAAAGAACTCTGGATTAACAGAGAGAGAACAGTTGGATGTGGCAAAAAGAGCACAAGGTGGAATAGTGCAAGGAGAAACATTAATTGAAATAAAACATTTCAAAAATAAGGTGAAAGCATGGTTGTGAACCATCAGCAAAAAATACAAATAAGTGATAGCTCAAAGTTCAAAATGTTGTGTTAAACTGAAACATAGCCTAAGTTTCATCCATTCTCCCTGAAAGCATAAAATGCAGCAGCGATATTTTTTAAACAAATATGGGACGTCTTCCCGAACCCTGTTGTAAGCTGCTACCTGTTTGTGTAGGAGACTGAATAGTATCTGTTAATAACTGGTTTAATACTGGGAGTTTAAAAATAAATTTCACAATTGAATATCCATAACTCATCAGAAATTATTTGAAAGTAAATGCAATTAGAAATCCCGGATCCTTACTTACATCCTGGTAAACAATTGTAAAACCCACAAATGCATCGGTGACTTAACTTTCTAATGATTTGCAAGGATAAAAAAAGAAAGAAACTGGCATAGAAACTGAAAGGTGATTTTAATTGGTGTAATATCCTTTAAGAAAGTAAAGTGCTGACAAACTTACCACTTGGATGGTTCCTGCCTTGGGGACATTGTAACCCTTCTTTCCCAAAGATTCCAGATTTATCACACCCTAAAGGATAGGAAAACAATTGTGAAAATGTTATATTCCTTTTGCACCAGTAAAGAATCCCCTTTGAATTTATTTTTCATCTTAAAATGTTACAACAAATCAAGCAGTTAATCAAAGACTATTTTTAGACAAGAACGAGTTACGCAGGCAGTAATCTATGCACTGGTCAAATACGTTATCAATTTTTCCATGTTCTTTCGAAACATGGAAATTGAGTAGGCCATTCGGCCCTTTGAGCCAGCACTGCCATTCAATATGATCATGGCTGATCATCCAAAATAGACAATAGATGCAGGAGTAGGCCATTTGGCCCTTCGAGCCAGCACCGCCATTCAATACACAATAGACAATAGGTGCTGGAGTAGGCCATTCGGCCCTTCGAGCCAGCACCGCCATTCAATGTGATCATGGCTGATCATCCCCAATCAGTACCCCATTCCTGCCTTCTCCCCTGACTCCGCTACCTTTAAGAGCCCTATCCAGAGATACTTTCAGAGGCAGAAAATTCCAGACTCATAACTCTGTGAGTTACGTCATAACTCATCTCCGTTCTAAATAGCTTACCCCTTATTCTTGAACAGTGGCCCCTAGTTCTGGACTCCCCCAACATCGGGAACACGTTTCATGCCTCTGACGTATCCAAACCCTCAAAAATCTTACGTTTCAATAAGATCCCCTCTCATCCTTCGTAACTACAGAGTATACAAGCCCAGCGCTCCATTTTCTCAGCATACGACAGTCCCACCACCCCGGGAATTAACCTTGTAAACTTATGTGCACTCCCTCAATAGCATGAATGTCCTTCCTCAAATGAGGGGACCAAAACTGCACACAATACTCCAGGTGTGGTCTCACTAGGGCCCTAGACAACTGCTGAAGGACTTCTTTGCTCCTATACTCAACTCCTCTTGTTACAAAGGCCAACATGCAATTCGCTTTCTTCACTGCCTGCTGTACCTGCATGCTTACTTTCATTGACTGATGAACAAGAACCCCCAGATCCCGTTGTACTACCCCTTTTCCCAACTTGACACCATTTAGATAGTATTCTGCCTTCCTGTTTTTGCTACCGAAGTGGATAACCTCACATTTATCCACATTAAACTGCATCTGCCATGCATCTGCCCACTCACCCAACCTGTCCAAGTCATCCTGCATTCTCATAGCATCTTCCTCACAGTTTGCACTGCCACCCAGCTTTGTCTCATCTGCAAATTTACTAATGTTGCTTTGAATCCCTTCATCTAAATCATTGATATATATTGTAAATAGCTGCGGTCCCAGCACAGAGCCTTGCGGTGCTCCAAGTCACTGCCTGCCATTCTGAAAGGGACCCGTTAATCCCTACTCTGTTTCCTGTCTGCCAACCAATTTTCTATCCATGTCAACACTCTACCCCCAATATCATGTGCCCGTAACTTTGCCCACTAATCTCCTATGTGGGACCTTATCAAATGCTTTCTGAAAGTCCAGGTACACTACATCCACTGGCTCTCCCTTGTCCATTTTCCTAGTTACATCCTCAAAAAATTCCAGACGATTAGTCAAGCATGATTTCCCCTTCGTAAATCCATGCTGACTCGGACCGATCCTATTACTGCTATCCAAATATGCCGCTATTTCATCTTTTATGATTGACTCCAGCATCTTCCCCACCACCGATGTCAGTCTAACTGGTCAATAAGTCCCTGTTTTCTCTTTCCCGCCTCTTAAAAAGTGGGATAACATTAGCTACCCTCCAATCCACAGGAACTGATCCTGAATCTATAGAACATTGGAAAATCATCATCAATGCATCCAGGCTTTCTAGAGCCACTTCCTTAAGTACCCTGGGATGCAGACCGTCAGGCCCTGGGGATTTATCAGCTTTCAGTCCCATCAGTCTATCCAACACCATTTCCTGCCTAATGTGGATTTCCTTCAATTCCTCCGTCACCCCAGATCAGTACCCCATTTCTGTTTTCTCCCCATGTCCCTAGATTCCTTTAGCCCTCAGAGCTGTATCTAACTCACTTGAAAAACATCCAGTGAAATGGACTCCACAGATTCACAATTCCCTGGGTGAAAAGGTTTTTCCTCATCTCAATCCCAAATAGCCTACTCCTTATTCTTAAACTGACATTTTTCCCGCATCTAGCCTGTCCAATTATATATAGAAACATAGAAAATATGTGCAGGAGGCGGCCATTCGGCCCTTCGAGCCAACACCACATTCATTGTGATCATGGCTGATCGTCCCGAATCAATAATCCGTGCCTGCCTTCTCCCCATGTCCCTTGACTCCACTAGCCCCTAGAGCTCTAACTCTCTCTTAAATCCATCCAGTGATTTGGCCTCCACTGCCCTCTGTGGCAGGGAACTCCACAAACTCACAACTCTCTGGGTGAAACAGTTTTTTCTCACCTCGATAAATGCCTCCCCTTTATTTTAAGACAGTGCCCCCTGGTTCTGGACTCGCCCAACATTGGGAACATTTTTCCTGCATCTAGCTTGTCTAGTCCTTTTATAATTGTATATGTTTCTATAAGATACCCCCACATCCTTCTAAACTCTAGTGAATACAAGCCTAGTCTTTTCAATCTTTCCTCATATGACAGTCCCGCCATCCCAGGGATCAAACTCGTGAACCTACGCTGCACTGCCTCAATCACAAGGATGTCCTTCCTCAAATTAGGAGACCAAAACTGTACACAATATTCCAGATGTGGTCTCACCAGATCCCTATACAACTGCAGAATAACTTCTTTACTCCTATACTGAAATCCCCTTGTTATGAAGGTCAACATTCCAGCTTTCTTCACTGCTTGCTGTACCTGCACGCCAACGTTCAGTGACTGATGTACAAGGACACCCAAGTCTCGCTGCACCTCCCCCTTACCTAACATAACCCCATTGAGATAATAATCTGCCCCCTTGTTTTTGCCGCCAAAGTGGATAACCTCACATCTATCTATGATAGGTGGATAGGGATGACAGTGGAACACCAATGGCAGGTGTTTCTGTGAATAATTCAGAAGATGCAGGATAATTTCATTGCAAAGAGGAAGAAAGATTCTTAGGGGTGTAAAAGGCGAACATGGTTGACAAGGGAAGTCTAGGACAGAATAAAGATAAAAGAGAAGTAATAACATAGCAAAGATGAGCAGGAAGCCTGAGGATTGGGAAACTTTTAAAGATCAACAAAAGGTAATACGGGGAGAAAAGATGAAGCACAAAGGTAAGGTAGCCATGAATATAAAGTAGCATAGGAAAAGCTTCATTAGGTATGTGAAGAGGAAACAAATAGTTAAGACAAATGTGGGTCCCTTGAAGACAGAAACAGGTGAATTTATTATGGGGTACAAGGAAATGGCAGACAGGTTGAACAGGTACTTTGGTTCTGTCTTCATTAAGGAAGACACAAACAATCTCCTAGATGTACAAGGGGACAGAGGACCTAGGGTGACTGAAGAACAGAAGGGAATTCACATTAGTCAGGAAATTTTGTTGGGCAGACTCATGGGACTGAAGGCAGATAAATCCCCAGGGCTTGATGGTCTGCGTCCCAGTGTTTTCAAGGAGGTAGCTCCAGAATTCGTGGTCGCATTGGTGATCATTTTCCAAAGTTCTACAGACTCTGGATCAGTTCCTGTGGACTGGATGGTAGCTAATGTAACCCCACTTTTTAAGAAAGAAGGGAGAGAGTAAGCAGGGAATTATAGACTAGTTACCCCGACATCAGTGGTGGGGAAGATGCTGGAGTCAATTATGAAAGATGTAATAGCGGCGCATTTGGATAGCATGGATTTACGAAAGAGAAATCATACTTGACAAATCTTCTGGAATTTTTTGACGATGTAACAAGAAAAATGGACAAGGGACCTTTGAAAAGGTCCCACACAGGAGATTAGTGGGCAAAATTAGAGCACATGTTATTGGGGATAGGGTATTGACATGGATAGAAAATTGGTTGGCAGACAGGAAACAAAGAGTAGGGATTAATGGGTCCCTTTCAGAATGGAAGGCAGTGACAAGTGGGGTGCCGCAAGACTCGGTGCTGGGACCGCAGCTATTAACAATATACATTATTGATTTAGATGAAATAATTAAAAGTAACATTAGCAAATTTGCAGATGACACAAAGCTGGGTGGCTGTGTGAACTGTGAATAGGATGCTATGAGGATGCAGGGTGACTTAGACCGGTTGGGTGAGTGGGCAGATGTAGTATAATGTGAGGTTACCCACTTTGGTGGCAAGAACGGGAATGCAGATTATTATCTGAATGGTGTCAGGTTAGGAAAAGGGGAAGTACAACGAGACCTCTGTGTCCTTGTACATCAGTCACTGAAAGTAAGCATACCGGTACCACAGGCAATGAAGAAAACTAATGGCATCTCGGCCTTCTTAACAAGAGGATTTGAGGATAGGAGCAAAGAGGTCTTTCTACAGTTGTACAGGGTCCTGGTGAGGCCACACCTGGCGTATTGCATGCAGTTTTGGTCTTCTAATTTGAGGAAGGACATTCTTGCTATTGAGGGAGTACAGCGTAGGTTCACAAAGTTAATTTTAGGGATGGCAGGACAGTCATATGATGAAAGAATGGAGCGACTGGGCTTGTATTCACTGGAATTCAGGAGAATGAGAGGGAATCTTATAGAAACATATAAAATTATTAAGGGATTGGACACGCTAGATGTAGGAAACATGTTCCCGATGTTGGGGAGTCCAGAACCAGGGGCCACAGTTTAAGAATAAGCAGTAGGCCATTTAGAACTGAAATGAGGAACAATGTTTTCACACAGAGTGTTGTGAATTTGGGGAATTCTGTCTCAGAAGGCCGATTCACTGGATGCATTCAAAAGAGTTAGATAATGCTCTTAAGGTTAGCTGAATCAAGGGGTATGGGGAGATGGCAAGAACGGGGTGCTGATTGTGGATGATCAGCCATGATCATTGAATGGTAGTGCTGACTCAAAAGGCGGAATGTCCTACTCCTGCACCTATTGTCTATGTATTTGTGTATAATATCCCCTCGGCTCTCATCCTTCTAAATTCCAGTGAATAAGCCCAGTCGATCCATTCTTTCCGAGTCGATCTGTTCTTATCGACTTATCATATTGGTAACTGGTTCAGAAATTGATATTGTGCATTTTATAAATATATATTAAAAAATATACAAAGTTCAAAGAGTCTGACGGAGAACAGGTAATCGGGGAAAACACACAGGATTTGAGCTCTTCCTGTCCGCACTTCAGGTGAATGTTTTGACAAGCTTACTGCAGTTGTCCCTCAAAGAATTGTTTGTTGTGCCATTTATATAGTTTGATTTTCCTGAATGATGCTAGATTTGACTGCCTTAATGCAACTGAACATTGAATTTTGCATCTCAAACGCAAAACACAAATAAGATTCCAGCCCCAGACATTTCTTCTTCTCATACAAATATGGAATGCTCACCATTTCAAGCTCATTTTAATAATGTACTTCCGCCTGCCTTATTGGACACAAATTACTTAAAGAGCTGGCATAGCATCATGAATATCTCAGGTCAGTATATTTCTTGCAGAAACATAACACGGTGATTTGTAACCAGCCAATACAAAACTATTATGTTGGATAATTGTATTAAGGCCTCACAATTAATGAACATTTTCCAATTAGCAAAAGGTAAAATAAGAAATTCAGAAGAGTCAGGGAGCACTGATTGATTGTGTTAAAGTGATATTAAAATACGTCTGCCAGTGAAGAGAGTCCATGTTCTTTAATAAGAAACACATGTTGTCCTTTGCATTGGTTGATTGCATAAACTATCAATTCATATCAAATAGCATGAAAAGAATTTAAAATGTTCAATTCTGGATCATCAACTGACAGCAGAAAGACTAATTTATAGCGTCATTCCCAATCTCAGTTTTATGACCGAATTCCTTCAAATGTTTTAAAGACAGAAAATGCTGGAAACACAAACCCAGTCAGGCAAGAAGCTGCCATACCCGCTGAATGTTTTCAGCATATTCTATTTTCATTTTGTTTCCAACAACTACATTTTTTATTTTCAATTAATTTAAATGTAGTCACTACCATTATTTGCAAAACATCATTGCAAAAAAAAGTTTCTCAACCTACAAGCTAAGTCTCTCAAGCAACAAGCTAATCAACAGCCATGATCACATTGAATCGAAGGGCCGAATGGCCTACTCCTGGACATATTGTCTATTGATGATTTTAAAATCAGATTTAGTGATACTAATTGGGGTAATGTTGCCCACTTTAACCGAAGGAGGACCCGAGTGTGCAAATGATAAGATTCTTTACGCTCCCTTTGAATGTCTGAGAAGGCCTTGATTTAACATTGCACCTAAAAAACGCTCTTTTGACATAAATGCTTTGCACTGGAATATCAGCTGAGAGCTTTTTGCTCGTCTCTAGAATGGGATTACACAATATTGGAATGGAGACCAACCGAGTCAAAGCCAACTCTCAACAGTAATCTTGATAAACAATGTTCATAAGCTATTTCCTTACTTACCAGGAATGGTGATGGGGCACTATGTTCAGAAATATTGTAATAAGATACATCCACAGGTAGTGTTACATGCTGTGGGCAATATGATCCACTTGCCCCAAGTTCAGCTGTAAAACCTTCAATTCTTCCTGACGGTGCAAATCTGCCATTTAACAAGGATTCCTGAAATGAAATAAAAAGGCAAACCAGCTTAACTTTCGGGCTCTTCTGTTCCTGCTGTTGGAAACTTGAGAGATCATTACAGGAGCCCTGGTTGACATTTATGAGTTTAGCTTAGTTTTAGTTTAGAGATACAGCACTGAAACAGGCTCTTCGACCCATCGAGTTTGCGCCAACCAGCGATCCCTGCGTTTTGACACTATCCCACATAATAGGGGCAATTTTCACATTTACCAAACCAACTAATCTATATACCTGTATGTCTTTGGAGTGTGAGAGGAAACCGAAGATCTCGGAGAAAACCCACGTGGTCATGGGGAAGAACGTCCAAACTCTGTACATTACAGTACCCGTAGTCCGTATTGAATCCGGGTCTCCGGCACTGCTAGCGCTGTAAGGAAGCAACTCTATCACTGCACCACCCTTGTCATTAAATACAGGAACGTATTCGACAAAGTTCCACATGGTAAGCTGCTCTGGAGGGTTAGATCGCATCGGATCCAAGGAGAGACAGCTGAATGGATAGAAAATTGGCTTCATGGAGGCAGTGGGTGATGGTGGAATGTTGCTTCTCAGACTGGAGGCCTGTGACTAGTGGTGTGCCTCAGGGTTCGGTGCTGAGCCCATTCCTGCTTGTTACCTACATCAATGATTTGGATGAGAACATATATGGCAAGTTCAGCAAGTTTGCAGATGATACAAAAGTGGGTGGTGTTGCAGATAGTTGTGAAAAATTGTAGCACGATCTTGATCAGTTGGCTAGATGAGCTGAGGAATGGTTGATGAGATTTAATAGTGAAATGTGAGGTGTAGCATTTTGGGACGTCTAATATGGGCAGGATCTACACAGTAAGTGATAGGGCTCGGGGGGGGGGGGGGGGGGGGGGGGGGGGGGGGGGGGGGGGGGGGGGGGGGGGGGGGAGTGTTATAGATTAGAGGGATCTAGGAGTACAGGTAATTAGTTCCTTGAAAGTGGAGTCGCATATAGATAGGGTAGTCAAAATAGATTTTGGCACATTGGCCATTATCAGTCAGAGTATTGAGTATAGAAGTTGGGAGGTCATGTTGCAGTTATACAAGACGTTGGTGAGGCTGCATTTAGAGTCTTGTGTTCAGTTCATAGGAGAGATGTTGTCAAGCTGGAAAGGGTACACAGAAGATTTACAAGGATGTTGCTAGGATTTGAGGGTCTGAGCTATAGGGAGAGGACTGGAGGGTGGGACTCTATTCCTTGGAGCACAGGAGGATGAGGGGTGATCTTTTAGAGGTGTATAAAATAATGAGAGAACGAGACCGGGTAGATGCACAGTCTCTTGCCCAGAGCAGGGGAATCAAGGACCAAAGGACATAGTCTTAAGGTGAACTGGGAAATATTTAATAGGAATCCGAGAGGTATCTTTTTCACACAAAGGGTGGTGGGTGTATGAAACACACTGTCAAGGAGGTGGTCGAGGCAGGGACTAGCGCAACATTTAAGAAACAGTTAGACAGATACATGGATAGGACAGGTTTGGAGGGCTAAATGCAGGTAGGTGGTACTAGTGTAGCTGGGACATGTTGGCCGGTGTGGGCAATTTTGGCCAAAGGGCCTGTTTCCACGCTGTATGCCTATGTCTATGACTGTCCCTTAAATATTCTAGTATGCATCTAAAGTTTTAGCACTGAAATAAAATAGTTTATCTGATCACCTGCACTTAACTTAGTCTTCCCATATTAGCTTCCAGAACACCCATTTATTTCTCAAAATGCGAAACATTACAGATGCTGCAAATCAGAAATAAAAGAAAATGCTGCTCCCAGTGACTCTGGCAGCAGCTGTGGATAGAGAAACAGTTCAGATCAGTGATCTTGTGTCAAAATGAGGAAAGGGTAAAAACAACATATTTTAAGTGGCAAAGAGAGAGAGAGTGGGGCTGAGATACAGAGAACAAAGAGAAAGTCTTGAATAAGGAACAAAGGAATGTCTGTGACAGTGTGAAGTTCATGATAGTGTGAATATGTAGGTTGAGAGAGCATGAAGGGTCTACAGTTCCCTGAAAATGGAAACCAGAGAAAATGTAAAGAGGAGAAGATGAATTAAGTCTCAAAAACCACAAGGGAGGAAGAGAAAATATAGTGGTAACCAAAATAGGTTGCTGAATATATCCCTTTAAATTAGTAATCTTCTCTCATTGTACCTCAAAATTTCCTAGCAAGGAACGACTAATAGAAGGACTTGTGCTGCTTCTTGATGAAAACTTGTTGGATTCTCCTGCAAATGCACTCCGTAGACGTCTCCTGAAGGGCAAATATAAAAGAATATGTTGGTATTCTATGATTAATTTCAGTCAGATAGTCTCATTTAAAATGTTTATATGTTCAATGTCTTAAATTCATATTCATTTACATTAATGTAAAATGGAATTAACATGATAAAACATTTATTTTCATTTCTTCACTATTGAAGTTTCTGGTTATAATCACTCTGGGTTGTGTCACTGGGTCTAGCAGACTTTAAACTGTGAATATGATAAATTGGAAAGCATTTGGAAACAAAGCTGAAGGGGAACCCTTTCAGAAGATGGAAAATTCAGAAGGCTGCTTGTGAATTTAACTGTGTGACCTGCTAATAAGTGAAGAAAAAAAAATCATTACCTTTCTGTTTTACAAGCAAAAAAAGTTGCACTGAATGATATAAGCAAATGCCTTTGTCACCTACTATGTATGTTCCTTTTGGTCATTCATATGAAGTGCCCAGCTGATTACTTTCTGGCCATCTCTCAGGGAGTTTTTTTTTGTTGTTGTCACATTTGAAGTAAGATTACAGTTGTTAAGTCAGATGCAAGGACAGAATTAAAGGACAGAGAGACACTATCATTTCCTATTATGAGGATCCCAGATCAAATAAAAACTTGAAGATTAGAGACAAATATGTCCAACATGGGTAATTATGGAACTATTTCAGAAGTTTGAAGCTTTCTTCTGTGCACCAATTAATGGTGATCAATGTTAATATTAAATATGATATTGATTTAATTTTACCAAAAGGCAGAGGGGAAAAGACAGCTACATTTTTTTTAATGGAGTGACAGGCAAGAGAATTTAAAAAAAGACTTAAAAACAAAGCTCATGTTCCAATTCTGTCAGTGATCAGCAAAACCATAAACTAATAATTTAGTTTACATATTAAACTGATACATTATGTTTTGTTTTAATTCATAGATTACAAGAAGCTAAATAATGAAAGTAATGAATGATGCACTTTAGAACTTATTCTTTTGACGAAAATATCAAAAACACATAGCTGCACAGCACAGATCTGGTCCCACAGCATAATATGGTCCCTCAGCCTATCTTGTCTATGCTAGCTAAATTGGTGTACTAGGCTCGTCCCACATGCCAGCATTTGACCCAATTCCATCTAAACCCTTCCTATTCATACATCTATCCAAATGTCTTTTAAAAGTCATAATGTTATCTTATTTTACAGCTTCCTCTGGCAGCTCATTCCAGATATGAAATCCGAGTGAAAATGTTGCCCAGAGGTACCTCTTAAATCTCTCCTCTTTAAGCCTGTGCTCCATAAAATAATATATTCTGGAGGAAATTACTATGAGCATTCACTTTATAATTACTCCTGATGAACTTGTACACCTCAAAAGGGTCACCTCCTCAGCCTCCTACACCCCAAAGAAGAATGCTCCAGCCTCTCCAACATCTTCCTCCAACTCAAGCCCAGGTAACATCCTGGCAAATCATTTCTGTATCCTCTCCAATTTAGGGACATCCTTCCTATAGCTGGGTGACCAGAACTGCAAACAATACTCCAAGTGTGGTTTTATCCACAACTTGTACAACTGCATCATGATATTCCAACTGCTACACTCAATGCCCTCCCCAATGAAAGCAAGCATGCCAAACGCCTTCTTGATCATCTTATCCATCTGAAGCACCACATTCAGGGAACCATTCACCTGTCATTCCAGAACCCTCTGGTCTATAACACTCTCCAAGGCTCTACCATTTACTATGCAGGTCCTGCCCTGATTTGTCAGATTAAAGTGCAATATCTCACACTTGTCAGAATTAAATTCCATTTGCTACTCCTTGGTCCACCTTCCCAACTGATCTGGATCCTGTTGTAAACTTACATAGGCTTCCTCACTGTCTACTATACTGCCAACGTTAGCAACATGGTCATCCAAATTGTTAAGGACACAACAAACAGCAGTGGACCCAACACCGCCCACTGTGGCACTCACTCCTCTGGTCACAGGCCTCCAAACAAAAACAAAAAAACAAAAAAACAAAACCTCCACAACTCCCTTGACTCATTCTTCAAAAATCTGACCCTTGAGAATATGTGATCTAACCTTCCAGATAGCCTACCATGTTGGACTTTTAAGACTTTGTTAGAATTCACATAGACAACATCCACTGCTCCTCCCTCATCCTCTTGGTTTCCTCTTCCAAAAAAAAACCAATCAAATTGATCAACAAAATGATGAGACAAGTAACAGGGAACTAAATTAAAGATGATTCATTCATTAATTCAAATTAAACAATCAAACAAAAGCAACAACATAATGCTAACATGACACAAAGGTCACTTCAGTTTCTGGTAAAAAAAAACTGTTTAGTTTAGTAACTAAATAATGTTAATAGGATATTTTGTAAACCTATGTTTCATGGAACTGGATACAGAAACAGGAAGGCTCTGACTTACGAAACAATCTTCATTCTTATAACTATGCAGAATTTAAATGACAGAAATGTTGGCTACTCACGATTTTAAGCGCAATCCATTCTTTAATCTTCTGGTACCACTGAGGCAATCAGAGGAATTCTAGTGAAAAGGCAAATGCAACCATTACATCTTAAACACTTTTTGCCCTCGATTACAGAAGGATAATGAAGGCATCGTTTCAGGGAAAGGGCACGGTCATCAGCAATAGAAATACGCAAGAGGTGTTTTAAAGTAGCTGGTGAAAGCATTTGCCATATCAATTAATGTTAAAGGTAAATGGGAATTTAATTCAAAATTTGTGCTGGAGAGTAGCATATTAATTGCAATTGATGTGGAGCTGTCTCTTAGAATCATGCATTTTATTTTCCTTCATGTTTAAAACTTCAGCAATAAGGACTCTCAGGAACTTCAATGTGAACATTTTTGCAAAGAATGGTATGCTAGATATTTAAGTTAATAAGAAATAGAACTGGTTGATCATAAATGGTTTGGTTAACACATTAAATTAATGACACACATGCAAAGAGAAAAATGTCAAGACCGTGAAGCAAAGTGGCAACTTGGACAAGAAGCAGAATGTTAATGGAACAGTGAATTTAATGGTGCACAGTGAAAATGAGGTCAAATGTAAAACTAACAGTAACAAGCTAAAATTAAAATAACTTTATCTGAATGCAGACCAAAAGAGGGAGGACATGAACATGCCAGCTGACATGAAGACAGTGGTGACGTTGATCTTGACACAACCAACCAGATGGACAGATAAGATATAGTAAATGATGGAAAATAAATGTTGTGGTAGTAAATTATCAGCCCCTAGGTAATAGCCATAAAATAAATAAGCTTGGATACTGAAATTTGTCAGCTTTTAAGAGGCATTTCCGCACATTCTTTAAAGTTTTATGGTGAACATGCGCAGATTTTCTTTTTAGAAGATTACTGGGTCAAAAGCCTTTGTTTTTCCCCTCGTTATGCATGCCCTTGGAAATAAAAGGAATTTATAACAAAAGATTACAGAATAACTATGCTATGGAGTGCAACATGGATGAGGGAGGGATTCAAGTTTCATACAAATTGAAAAAAATCCAATTAGCGCACACAGTTCAAGATCTTATTGAAAGCATTCACAGCAGGTATTCCGAGCAATCTGTCAAGGAATAACATCAAATCTTATCTTGATAGGATTAATTAACAATATCATTATGATCACTTTTATCTAGCAGATCCTCTAATGGAATCGGCCCTTGGTTTGCGACTATTTATAATCGATATGAACAACCTGGAGAGGAACAGAAAGTAATGTTTGCAAATTTTCAGACAGTATTAAGCCGAGTAGGAATGCATGCTTTCTAGAAAGCAAAAGCAACAGAGGAAGGCTGACAGATTAAATCTGGGCAAATGACTGGAGCATAAATGTAAATTTACAAGTAAAACATTATTCATTTTGCCAGACTACATTAAAAAAAGACACTTTTATATTACAAAACCGGAGATTAGTATTCCTAATCTATTTAATGTTATAACTAAGTTTAGTACATTTTCTGGGTATAGAATTAATTGGAATAAAAGTGAAATTATGCCTATAACTGGAATAAAATTAAATATATTAGAACAATTCCCACTTAAAATAGTTACGGACAAACTCAAATATTTAGGAATTAATGTATCTAAATCGTATAACTGTCTATTTAAATATAATTACCCTCAATTATTAAATCAACTAAAGAAATATATTTTATATTGGAAAACATTACCTATATCAATGATCGGTAGAATAAATGCTATAAAAATGTTATATTTGTTAATTATTACAATTGTTATATTTATTTCAAGCAATCCCCTTATATCTCCCTAAAATGTTTTTTAAAAATATAGATACTTTGGTTAATAGTTTTATTTGGGACTATAAAAACCATCGAATAAGTAAAAAACATCTATGTAAATCTAAAATAAATGGTGGACTAGCACTACCAAATTTCCTATATTATTTCTGGGCAGTTCAGATTAAGAATATGAATTTTTGGTTGGTAAATTTAGATCATGAACCAAGCTGGCTAAAGATGGAAAAGGAAGACTGTTTGCCTTTTGATGTAGGTTCGATTCTTTTTGCACCAAGGGAAGTACAAAAAAAAATGTATGGTAACAACCCTATAATTCATAGCAATAGACGTATTTGGAAACAAATAGTTAAGACCCTACATATGGATAATTTGTCACTTTGTTTGCCAATTATGAATAATCCTTTGTTTAAGCCCTCTGTATTGGACAAGGGGTTTAAACATTGGAATGATTTAGGAATTAAAAGAATAGAACACCTTTATAAGGAAGGAAGATTTCTCTCATTTCAAGAGTTACAGGATATCTATGGATTGCAGTCAAATAACATATTTAGGTATTTACAAATTAGAAATTATATTGTCAAATATGCAAGACTATAAAAATAGAAAACCAGGATTATTAGATGAATTGTTTAATAAACACCCAAATACAGAAAAATTAATAGCGTATATATATATAATACTATTTTGGATAAGGAAATCCCAACTTCGGAAATATATCGACAAACATGGGAAAATGAAATGGGTTTATCTATAACGAAGGAAATTTGGGAAGAAAGTCTACAATGTATACATCGTTGCTCATTAAATGCTAGACATATATTGATAAAATTTAAGGTATTACACAGATTACATTACTCAAAAAACGAAATTAAATGGAATTTATTCTAACATTTCTCCTATTGTGATAAATGTCAGAACTTGGAAGCTAATTTAACGCATAGTTTTGTAACATGTATAAAACTTAATTATTATTGGATAGAAATCTTTAGAGTTATTTCTGAAGTTCTTAAAATTAGACCCAGATCCAAAATTAATAATATTAGGAGTTCCGGATTCAAATCTAACATTAACAGTAAACCAAAGAAATTTCTTGGATTACTGTTTGATAATAGGGAAAAAATTAATATTGAAATTTTGGAAGGGAACATTATCCCCCACAATTAAAATGTGGACAGTGGAAATGTTGGAGACGTTGCATTTGGAAAGAATCAGATTTGTCCTAATGGACAAATACGAACTCTTTGAACAGATATGGTCTCCATATACAGAATATTTGAAGGGGTAGCTGTTCTTGGCATCACAACTCAATGGGTACCCGGCAGGATTAGATGAAAATAACTCTGTTTCTCTTTTTGATTTGTATACATGTCTCCATTAATGTTGTATTTGAAATTGTTATTCACTATTAAGATGTATAGTATAATCTCTCTCTTTTTCTATATAATACTTTATTTTAATTAAATATAAATAACAAGAATATATACATATACATATATATTTTTTCTCCTCTTTTTTCTTTTCCTTTTTTTTATAACCAAAATTATTATTTAATCACCACTTTTATTGATTAAAATCTATTCTTTTCTTTTTCTACTTTAAAAAAAAATAGAAGTTTATAAGTACTATTCGTAACATTCGTATACTTATTGAAATAAGTTGGTTGTGTATTGGAAAAGTTGTAATACCGTTGTTATGATGGATTCCTTTTAATAAAAATATTATTACAAAAAAAAAAAAGGAATATAAACTTTGGTGCAGTCATACTTGTTTAGTTATCATCATCAGATAAGATATCCTTCGTCATTCATCTGGAGTTTCTCCAGCTTTTTGTTAGATTCTTCCAGTTTTCCTATAATACGAGTCCGCAGCCATGACAAATGAAATTTTCTATCAAGGACTAACTAGGTGGATTTCATTTTTATACTTCTACATCGCTACGCACAATAATTTACTGATGGTGTATCCCCTGTGTAAATTAGTTATCAATTAGTGTTTTGCAAATCCAGACAGCCGATACCCAAATCAAGTAAAGGTATTAACCAGAGAGAATCAAATGTGAAGTCTTCAATTGGAAATAATAATATAGCCAAAATAGAAAAATTCCTAACCAGATGCAAGATTAGGGGTGGGCACGAGAGGGGAGCTGAAGAACCATTTGGATTTTATTTTGTGGCCAATATTTAATAATATCTTATAGGCTGAGCATTAATGAGTGCTTTTGAACAAAAAGTACAGTTAGAAAATGTAATATCATTGCTTAATTAAAATATTAGTCATTACAAACCTTCAATGCATCCCTTGATGGAAGTAAGTGATTCCAGAAAGGTGCTGCTTTGGCATCAGTACTTCTGCATGAAACTGGGATGGAATTAGTTAACTGAATCCTACATTTCTTTGCAACTGAAGGGATTTCATCCCCCGAGCACATATCTTTCCCTATTGCATTTGTTGGTGATAGCAGCTTCCGTTTTGCTGTACATCTGACAGAGATTGTACTTGAGTGTCCTAAAGAAGAAGGCGTTTTCTCAGATGATAACAGTCCAGCGCTGTTAATAGGTTGAACGTCTTTCTCAGAGGATGGTGTTGTTGGCACCACTTTATTTCTATGCGAGCCAGTCTCGCCATCTTCTGCCAGAACGCTGTCCTGGGAGTCTTTATGTTCAATAACATGCAAACCACTGTGGGAAAAGTGTTGTGCGGAACCATGCACAATTGGTTCTTCATTATGGAAACTAACACCTTGTTGATCTGGATAGTCACTTGTCTTTTCTATGCTTTTTTCAGAAAGATTACCATTATCAGTTCCACAATGAGATGCATTTCGACTTGGCAACGTGGCAGAATTCCTGCAGTGCACGTGGATTCTTTCCTCATTGAGTTCAAGTTCAAGATCTGGATGAAGTTCAGTTACACTTCTTTTAAAACCACATTTGCCATTTCTCTGTTCCAAACTACTTGAAGAATTAGAAAGGTGAGAAAATATTGAAAGTTGATACACTTTTTGAATTCTAACCTCATTCTCGCTATACCCTGCCAAAATTCCTCTTTCAGGGATGACGTCACTTGACTCCAAGCGATAGTCGCTCATTGGCGCATCTTGAAAACTCCCATCTGCCTGGCTTGTAGGCTGCCGAGATAAGTTGTTAGACTGCTCTTTCTGAGAAGCCTCCAGATGCATGTGCCTCATGGACTGTTGTATCTTACACCACAGAAATTTTGAAATCCAAGGGCAGAAAAAAGTGTGTATTTTGCAACGATGCGAGTTATTCCTCATGAAGATGAACCAATCGTGCCTTTCTCGATTCCCCTCTGACATAGCATCTGAAAAAGATGAAGAATAAATTTATAGCAATTTATTAGCAGATGTGCTCATAATTATCACACAATATAGTTAGTATTATCACAAGCAAAGGTAAACAAAGCTCCCAGATTTCTAAATCTGGGAGGCATGGTGGCATAGCGGTAGAGTTGCTGCCTTACAGCGCCAGAGACCCGGGTTCAATCCTGATTACTGGTGCTGTCAATATTGAGTTTGTACGTTCTCCCCATGACTTGTGTGGGTTTTCTCCAAGATCTTCGCTTTCCTCCCACACACCAAAGATGTACAGCATATGTAGATTAATTGGCTTGGTATTAATGCAAAGGGCTGAATGGCCTACTCCTGCACCTATTGTCTATTGTCCCTAGTGTGTGTAAGATAGTGTTAGTGTGCAGGCGCGTTGGTCGGTGCGGACTCGGTGGGCCGAAAGGCCTGTTTACACTAAACTAAAAACTGAAGAAATATATTTAAGGTGGTTTATGCTCTCGGATCCTACAAGTTAGAACAGGGGAGGTTGAAGAATATGCAAGAGGTTAAAAACAAAGAATCAGTGTACATGGAGTGCAGAATACAAAAACAGGGACGTAATGCTGAGGATCTATAAGGCGCCGGTCAGGCCGCATTAGGAGTATTGTGAGCAATTTTGGGGCACCATCTCGGAGGATATGCTCAGATCCAGAGGAGAGGGTCCAGAGGTGATTTACAAAATTGATCCCAAGAATGAGTGGGTTAACATATGATGAGCATTTGACAGCCCTGGGCCGACACTCACTGGAATTTAGAAAGAGAGGGGACCTTATTGAAACTTACCGAATAGTGAAAGGCTTGGACAGAGTGGATGTGGAGAGGATATTTCCACCAGTGGGAGAGTCTAGGACCATAGGTCATAGCCTCAGAATTAAAGGATGTTCCTTTAGAAAAGAGATGGAGGAATTTCTTTCATCAGCGGGTGGTGAATCTGTGGTGAAACTGAATCTGTGGAATTCTTTGCCACAAAAGGCCGTGACGGTCGTCAATGGATATTTTCTAAGGCAGAGATAAATAGATTCTTGATTAGTACGGATGTCAGGGGTTATGGGGAGAAGACGGGAGATGGGTTGAGAGTGAGAGGTAGATAAGCCATAGATAAGTCTGAAGAAGGGTCTCGACCCAAAATGTCACCCATGATTGAATGGCAGAGTAGGCGATGGGCCGAATGGCCTAATTCTGATTCTATCACTTATGACCATCATCTCAGCCTTGTGGCAATGACAAAATCCTTTTAACAATAAGAGAAAACAGCCAGCAACAACCAATTCATGCAGAACAACAACTATTTTGTTGACTCTCAGGAAATAAGCAAATGAGGGAAAGATAGATTGACATTCAAGTCGGAAACTTTTCAAAATTAGTTCCCAATATTCCAGGATACAGAAAACCGTAGATCACTCATTTCCCTACTATTCAACTTATTGGATGTATTAAGATTTTTAAAAAAGGAATATGTTGGCGCATCATAAATATCCATTTAATTTGTTCTGAAATTTATGTTCCCAAATGTAATAAATTTATTTCGCTAATGCTGGCAGCAATTTACAAGACAATAAAAATGGTTGAACAAACAGAAAAAGCTTAAGATTACAGAAAAGTAAAATAACCACACTCTGACTTGAGCATTATAACATGTAAAGAGAGATGAGAGATTAGAGGCCCAAAATAGCAACAGAATGTCAAAAATGCTTCGCATCATACAACCCGAATTTAGGAAGAGCACCAGTTTGGACATTAGTAATTCAGCAACGCTGCTAGACTCTGCTATGATACTGTCGAGACCCTTTTCCAAAATAGTTATTAACTGGAAACAGAACATAAAAACAGTCATTCTGATCTGTACCCAAAAAGTACAGGAAATCTCACTTGCTCAAAAGTGGGGAAAATGCCCTCATTTGTATTAGTAATCTTTAAAGCATTAAATCTTTCAGAATTTTGTGATGGTCTTCTACATAAATGAAATAATAGAACAGAATCCCTTGATTACAAAATTATTCAGTCAACAAAAAGGGAAGCATCTCTAAAAACAGAATATTGACAGTATATTCTCCTTTTATGAGCAGCCCTACCCAGCAATTTGTAATTTGAGAACAAGGCAAGTGGAAAACAAGTTTAGTTTTTGGCCTCTCACCAATTCTGTGAATGCTTGGCCTGCTTTCATTTTCTTCATATGGAACTGATAATACAAAAGGGTTCAGGATTAAAAGATAATGGCAGGATTTTACACAATTTGACAGTGTCCAGTTCATCAACGGTGCCACATTTAGATTTAAATTAGAAATGGAATTTGTTTCCAGCTGACTAAAAAATTCTATTTGTGGAGCTTCATGGCAAAGGCTATGATTAAGTGCCTTTTAAGGGTCGTTGTCTACATTGGAGACAACAGACAGGCAAAAGGAAGTTAAATAAAATATAAATGTCTCACCACCAAAAAAATAAATACGTCACATCTTAATCAATTACTTGACATCCTTGAAACGTTTAAGGTAAATTAGTTTACAATAACATTCAGATAAAGTTTCCTACCATCTCCTACTCTACTAACAGTTCTAAAAATACAGTTCAATAGCTTGCACTCATATCACACTTTCAATTTTGCAAATATCACAAGGTATTTCACTTTAGGAGAAATACTAGGATTTGAACATACCGAACATTTGGTAAAGAATTCAGAAACACGAAATGACAAAAAGACGAATTTCCAAAAAGTGTAGAGTTTAATACTTTGCCATAAGTGTAAATCATATTGGTGGTGTTAATGATGATGATGGGGGGGGGGGGGGGGGGGGGGGGGGGGGGGGGGGGGGGGGGGGGGAAGGTGGGGATTGTATGCAGGACCGAGGCTGGAAATCAGTATGGAGAGTGATGGGAAAAAAGGTTCAATGGCCAGAATAGGCAGGAGCATGGCAGGGAGCAAGGAAGGACTGTTGGTTTGAATGACACTTATTTGAATGCAAGAGGCCTGACAGGCAAGGCAGATTAACTCAGGGAGTGGATAGGTACGTGCGACTGGAACGTTGAATCCATTACAAAACCTGGTTAAGACAGCGATGAGACTAACAGCTTAATGTTCCAGGTCACAGATGCGACAGGAGAGATAGGGTGCGGGTTACAGAGGAGGGGGTGTTGCTTTATTGATTAAGGAGAATGTCACTGCAGTAGTCCGAGATGACATTATTGATGGTTTGTTCCGTGAGACTATATGGGTGGAGCTGAAAAATTAAAAAAGCATGATCACCTTGTCGGAAGTGCACTACTGCCCCCCAAAATAGTCAACGGAAATTAGAAGAGCAAATAAAAGAGCAGGAGATTGCAAGCAGCTACAGGACTAATAAGGTTGTCATAATAGGAGATTAACTTTTCCGATATAAACTGGGACTGTCTTACAGCAAAAGGTTCATACGGGCCAAAATTTGTCAAATGTGTTCAGGTAAGTTAAAATTCTAAATTGGGGCACGGCCAACTTCCATGGTGTGAAACAGAAACTCGCTCAAGTTGGTGGCAGAGGAATGTCAGGAAAGTGGGATGTTTTTAAAAAGTGTAATGGATGGAGTTCAGGGCATGCATGTTTCTGTTAAGAGTGCCGACCAAGCAGGTGGGCTTAGGAAGCTTGGATGATGACAAGATCAATTGAAGCTCAGGTCAAGGAAAAGGAGGCATGGGACAGATGTAGGCAGCTGGAATCAAATGCATCCCTGGAGTTTTGGCAACTGAACACGCTAAAGAAGGAAATCAGGAGGGCAAAAACAGGGCAGGTGATAGTTCTGGCAGAGAATATTAAGGATAATCCAAAGAGATTTTATGTACATTAAGCATAGCCAGAGAGAGAATGGGATCCCTCAAAAATCAAAGTGGTTATCTCTGTGTGGAGCAACAGGAGATGTGCAAGGCCTTCAATGAGTATTTCTCCTCTAGTTTTACCGTGGAGAAGGACATGAAGACCGAGGCAGTCAATGGAAGTGCCTTGAGGGCAGTCAGTATTAGGTGCTAATTTGGAAGTGTACAAAGGTAGACAAATTTGCCAGGCCTGACCAGAGGACACTGTGGGCAGCTCTAGAGAAAATTGCAGGTGCCCTGGCAGAAATTAATGAATCATCATTAAATACAGGTGAGGTGCTGGAAGACTGGAGGGTGGCAAATGTTGTGTCTCAATTTAATAAGGGGTACAAGGTGAAACCTGGGATCTATAAGCCAGAGACTGTAACATCTGTGGTTGCAATGTTACTAGAGAATATTCTGAGGAATTATATATATGCATTTAGATGCACAAGGGCTGATTAGAGATAGGCAGCATAGTTTTGTATGTGGAATCATGTCTCATGAATCCGATTTAGTTTTTTGTAGAAGTGACCAACATGGTTGATGAGGGCAGAGCTGCAGACATTGAATATATGAATTTCAGCAAGGCATTTGACAAGGTCCCACATGGTAGGCTGCTCTGGAAGGTTAGATCGGATGAGATTCCGGGAGAGCTAGCATTCGGATAGAAAACTGGCTTGATGGAAGGAATCAGGGGGTGATGGTGGAAGGTTGTTTTTCAGACTGGAAGCCTATGATTCATGGTGTACCTTAAGGATTACTGCTGGGCTCATTGTTGTTTGTTGTTTATATCAACGATTTGGATGAGAACGTGCGGTGCTTCTGGCTGCGGCGGGAAATTTAAATCTACGACCGCCGGCCTGCGGCCTACACCAGCCTGAAGCCTCGGTCTCCGGTGGGGAGTCACCGATTCAGGACTTACCTGGACTTTTTACCTTGTCTGCAATTCTGGATGCCCACAGCTGCGGAGGGTTGAGGTCCCGTCCACGGGGGAAAATGGAGGACTGGCCAAATTTTGTGCCTTCCACCACGGTGATGAATGCTGTGGTGGATGTTTGTGTTAAATTTTTATTATGTATTGTGTGTTCTTTATCATTGTACCGCTGCTGGCAAATTCATTTAACTTGCACTTTATGTGCAATGTGACGAATAAAACCGTATTGTATTGTTTTGTACAAGACATGATTAGTAAATTTGCAGATTACACAAAAGTGGGTGGTATTTTAAATAGCGAAGGTGGTTACAAAGGTTACAGCAGGATCTTGATCAGTTGGGCAAGTGGGTAGAAGAATAATGTAATGGAGTTTAATGCAGATAAACTCAAGGCATTGCATTTTGGAAAGTCTAAATGGCAGGACTTTCATAGTAAATGGCAGAGCTCTGTGGAGTGTTCGAGAGCTGAAGGATCTAGGAGTGCAGGTACATAATTCCTTGAAAGCTTCGTCATATGTAGACAAGGTTGTCAAGAAGGCTTTCAGCACCTTGCCCTTCATCAATCAGGGTATGGAGTCATGTTACAGCTGTACAAGGTGCTGGTGGAGGCCACAGATGGAGTATTGTGTTCTGTTTTTGGTCACCCTGCTATAAGAAAGATGTTGTTAAGATGGAAAGAGCACAGAGAACATTTACGAGGGTGTTACCAGGACTTGAGAGGCTGTGCTGCAGGGAGTGTTTGGGCAGAATAGGATTGCATTCCTTGGAGCGTAGGAAAATGAGAGGTGATCTTATAAAGGCGTGTAAGATCATGAGGGGAATATATAGGGTAGATGCCCAGAGTCTTTTACCAAAAGTAGGGGAAACAAGAACCAGAGGACAGGTTTAAGGTGAGATGGGAAAGATTAATGCCAATCCAAGGGGCAACTTTAATCACAGAGTGGTGGGTACATGGAGGGTACACGAGCTGCCAGAGGAGGTAGTTGAGGCAGAAATAATAACAACATTTAAAACAAATTTGGACAGATACTTGGATGGGAAAGGTTTAGAGTGATATGGGTCAAACACGGCCAGGTAGGATGAGTGTAGATGGGGCACCTTGGATGGCATTCGCAGCTGGGCCAAAGGGCTGAATGACTCTGACTCCAAGTACCAAAGCTAGGAGTCAAGGATAAGAAATGAATGGGTTGATTCTTGGACAAAAGTAGGTTGCAGAACAATTTTTTTTTTTTTTTTTTTTTAAATTGTACAAAACTGATATTTAGGTAATAGATGTTTGCTCCATTGAGCACAGCATATGTTTGACAAGGTAACACAACTCGCAAACGGGCACTTTCTACCCCACCATGGGAACGTTTTAAGTTTTGGGGAAACTTAACAAGAACTCGGGTTCAGTGCTATGTAAGATAGAAAGCTACAATGGTTAGAAGAAATAGTGGGCATCCATCTTGGATCATAAAATGCTGTGTGTTGTGGACCATCAGCTGACAAAGTGAGCAGTGGGGAAAAATAGTATATGGACTATAAAGGCATAATAGGATTGTGGAGTAGTGAAAGTAGTTTCTCTGTAAAATAACATATAGAATTTGAACCTCAGCCCAGAAGCCACAATTTATTACAACAAAAGCTATATATTCTGCAAATATATACATGTAAAAAATATACAAAAAACAATATATTATGCAAATTGACAATTCAATCTCACATTCATCATTCTCATAAGCAGATTAATTCCTACCAAAATAAACTTGTTTCAAAGCTACAAGTTTTAATTAGATACTTCCATGCTCCACAGAATTTATGGCA
This sequence comes from Okamejei kenojei, assembly GCA_035221665.1. Lineage (NCBI taxonomy): Eukaryota > Metazoa > Chordata > Chondrichthyes > Rajiformes > Rajidae > Okamejei > Okamejei kenojei. The sequence continues at coordinate 139,336,334 of CM069131.1, read as the reverse complement.
TGTAAGGCAGCTTTTCATCGATTCTAGTTTTTAAGATGGAATTATTTAATGGTCCCCAACTGCACAGTTGTTTTTGTCCAATGAGTTTGAACGGGATCAGGGTGGTCAAGAGGTTAATAGATAATAGGTGCAGGAGTAGGCCCTTCTGCCCTTTGAGCCAGCACCACCATTCAATGTGATCATGGCTGATCATCCCCAATCAGTACCCTGTCCTGCCTTCTCCCCATGTCCCCTGACTCCGGTATATTTAAGAGCCCTATCCAGCTCTCTCTTGAAAGGAGAACCTGCCTCCACCGCTCTCTGAGGCAGAGAATTCCATGCACTCACAACTCTCTATGAGAAAAAATGTTTCCTCGTCTCCATTCTAAATGGCTTTGCCCTTTTTCTTAAACTGTGGCCCCTGGTTCTGGACTCTCCCAACATCTCCCCTGACTCCGCTATCTTTAAGAGCCTTATCTAGCTCTCTTGAAAGTATCCAGAGAACCGGCCTCCACAGAATTCCACAGACCTACAACTCCCCGTGAGAGAAAGTGTTTCCTCATCGCCGTTCTAAATGGCTTACCCCTTATTCTTAAACTGTGGCCCCTGATTCTGGACTCCCCCAACATCGGGAACATGTTTCCTGTCTCCAGCGTGTCCAAACCCTTAACAATCTTATATGTATCAATAAGATCCCCTCTCATCCTTCTAAACGCCAGAGTGTACAAGCCCAGCTGCATCATTCTCTCAGCATATGACAGTCCCACCATCCCAGGAAAAAACCTTGTAAACCTACGCTGCACTCCCTCAATAGCAAGAATGTCGTTCCTCAAATTAGGGGACTAAAAGTGCACACAATACTCCAGGTGTGGTCTCACTAAGGCTCTGTACAACTGCAGAAGGACCTCTTTGCTCCTATACTCGACTCCTCTTGTAATAAAGGCCAACATGCCATTTCGCTTTCTTCACTGCCTGCTGTACCTGCATGCTTACTTTCATAGACTGATGAACAAGGCCCCCAGATCCCGCTGTACGTCCCCTTTTCCGAACTTGACGCCGTTTAGATAGTAATCTGCCTTCCTGTTTTTGCTACCAAAGTGGATAACCTCACATTTCTCCACATTAAACATCTGCCATGCATCTGCCCGCTCCCCCAACCTGTCCAAGTCACCCTGCATTCTCATAGCATCCTCCTCACAGTTCACACTGCCACCCAGCTTTGTGTCATCTGCAAATTTGCTAATGTTACTTTGAATCCCTTCATCCAAATCATTGATTGATATTGTAAATAGCTGCGGTCCCATCACCGAGCCTTGTGGTACCCCACTAGTCACTGCCTGCCATTCTGAAAGGGACCCGTTAATCCCCACTCTTGTTTCCTGTCTGCCAACCAATTTTCTTTATACCCATGCTCATCTTGCACTCCTTTTAAACCCAATACCATGTGTCCTAATTTTGCCCACTAATCTCCTATGTGGGACCTTCTCAAATGCTTTCTGAAAGTCCAGGTACACTACATCCACTGGCTCTCCCTTGTCCATTTTCCTAGTTATATTTTCAAAAAATTCCATAAGATTAGTCAAGCATGATTTCCCCTTCGTACATCCATGCCGACTCAGACCGATCCAAATGTGCGGCAATTTCATCTTTTATAATTGACTCTGACTTGAATAATTTTTCCTGTATACACTTCCCCTTCAACTCCATCTTTATACTCCCAATTTGTCAATCCCTCCGTCCCAGTATTTAGTTTAAAACCACACGTGTAGCCCTAGGAAACCTGCCTGCCAGAATGTCAGTCCCCCTCCAGTTAAGGTGTAATCCGTCTCTTTTGTACAGGCCACCCTACCCCAGAAGAGATCCCAGTGGTCTATAAATTGAAATCCTTGCTCCCTGCTCCAGCCCCTCAGCCACACATTCAGATGCCCCATCTCGCTGTTCCTGTCCTCACTAGCACGAGGTACTGGAAGCAATCCAGAGATAACCACCCTAGAAGTCCGGCATTTCAGTCTTCTTCCCAACTCTCTGAATTCATGTTGGAGAACCTCCTTCCTCTTCTTCCCGATGTGGTTTGTGCCTACATGCACAACTACTGCCGGCTGTTCACCTTCTCACTCGAGGTTGTTCTGAATTCGGCTCGTGACATCCTGAATCCTGGCACCAGGGAGGCAACAGACTATCCTCGCGTCTCGTCTGCTACCACAGAATCTCCTGTCTGCTCCTCGGACAATGGTGTCACCCACCACTATGGCTCTGCCCGATGTCGGTCTCGCCGGTCGAGTCCCATCTCTAGGTTTGGAGCCACCGATGTGTCCGCCGCTCGGACTGGAAACATCGTCTCCCCCGACAGTTCCCAAGAGGGCGTACCTGTTTTCAATAGGCACAGCCACCTGTGTCTCTTGCACTCCACGATTACCACCCTTTCTCTCAGTCATACACCTTCCTTCTTCCCATATCCTCGGCATGACAACCTCACTATAGATTCTGTCCAGGAAACTCTCGTTTTCCCGGATGGCCCTGAGATCATCCAGCTGCTTCTCCAGTGCGCTCAACACGGTCCTTCAGGAGCTGAAGCTGGACGCACTTGCCACAGTTGCAGCAGCCAGAGGCTCCATCCGTGTCCCTGGGCTCCCACATTCTGCAAGCCTCACACCGTCTCATCTGTCCCGTCATGTGTTCACCGCGTTCTGTCCTCTCCAGCTTTTTGCGTAGTGTCCTCTCCTTAGCCCCCTCGCCGAAGACTCTCGAGCCAAAGACTCGCACTTTACTCACAAGGCACTTTATTCACAGGCACGTTACTCAGGCACTTTACTCACTGCCGCTCGCTTAGTGCAGTCTTGTTAATATTGACTGATAATATTGCCTAATTTACAAACCAAATTCCCCAGTTTTAAACTGTTTTCCACCTCTGACTCGCATACCCCCACGGGCTTCAGCCAATCAGCGCTTGTCCCTGCTTTTCTTTGTTTCTGCTTGTCCAAGATCCAGGTAAGCTCTGGGCTTAAGGGCATTAAGGTACTGAAATTTGCGCGAAAGATGTCATTTTCAATATCATAAAACAGGAACTGGTGACATTGACTTGGAACCTCTAATGCATCTAAATCTGCATCCAGCAAGAGGCATTGAGCGAATTTAAGGCCAATGTATTCATGTAAGGGTGAAAGTTTTGGAAGGCAAGTCGAAGGAAAATTTGATAAACAATGCAAAAAGAAGCATATGAAAGCATAAAATACAGAAAACAGAGAGCACTTCAGCAGCGTAGAATTCCTGTTGGGGAAAATTAGAAGGGAAAAGAAGGGCTATAAAATATCACTGGCAGATAATAGCAAAAAACATTCCAAGGCATTTTCAGACTATTTTATGAGGAAGAGGGCAACCTGCAAAAGTGCCAGACCTACTCGGGACCAAAGGGGCAACTCATAAGTAAACCCTGCTGATTTGGGTGACAAATCCATTGCTCCTTAAAGATGGCAGCATAGTTAGATAAAGCTCAATTAGATAACTTGATCAACATGGACGAGTTGTACCAAAGGGCCTGCCTCTGTGCTTTATCATTCAATGACTTGATGACTCCAAGTGATGAAGGCGGCATACAATAGACAATAGGTGCAGGAGTAGACCATTCGGCCCTTCAAACCAGCACCGCCATTCAATGTGATCATGGCTGATCATCCCCAATCAGTACCCTGTTCCTGCCTTCTCCCCATATCCCCTGACTCCGCTATCTTTAAGAGCCTTATCTAGCTCTCTTGAAAGTATCCAGAGAACCGGCCTCCACAGAATTCAGAGATGCCAACCCTAAATTTAGTTCACAGTAACATTTAACCCATTTGTCCGTAACAAATGGGGTTAAATGCATTTCTCTCCGTAACATACTCACCTGGGGTTGTTGCCGGCGGCTATGCGCCTGCGCACTGGTGCAGATCAGCGGGCTGCCGGCGGGCGGGTGCGGCACATGCGCACTTGGCAAGCTTGCCGGCGGGTCTGCGCCTGCGCACTGGGTGGGAGGCCCGGTGATGGGGCTGCCGCGAGCGGCCGGCTGGCGGCAAGAAAGTGCCGCTGATCGCGCGGGCCGGCGCCGCCCGGGCTCTGGGCCGGGCGTGGCTCGGCTCGAAATCGCGCCAGGCCCCGCAACCCTCCCCCACTGCGCACGCCGGCCACTGGGCCGGCAACCCTCCCCCACTGCGCACGCGCGGCCCACTGGGGCCCCGGCAACCCTCCCCCACTGCGCACGCGCGGCCACTGGGGCCCGGCAACCCTCCCCCACTGCGCACGCGCGGCCACTGGGGCCCGGGCAACCCTCCCCCACTGCGCACGCGCGGCCACTGAGGCCCGGCAACCCTCCCCCACTGCGCAGGCGCGGTCACTAGGGCCCGGCAACCCTCCCCCACTGCGCACGCGCGGTCACTAGGGCCCGGCAAAATGCCGCTGATCGCGCGGGCCGGCAAACCGGGGACACATGGCGCCGGCGTTCTCGCGGGAGGAACACCGGCGCGGCGGTGTTCCGTAACAGCATGTTTGGCTGCCGGAACACCGTAAAAAAGTTATTTCGCCGGGACTAAATACGGCGAATCCGGGACACTTGGCATCTCTGCAGAATTCCACAGACCTACAACTCCCCGTGAGACCCCTTATTCTTAAACTGTGGCCCCTGATTCTGGACTCCCCCAACATCGGGAACATGTTTCCTGCGTCTAGCATGTCCAAACCCTTAATAATCTTATATGTTTCAATAAGATCCCCTCACATCCTTCTAAATTCCAGAGTATACAATCCCAGCCGTTCCATTCTCTCAGAATATGACAGTCCCGCCATCCCGGGAATTAACCTTGTAAACCTACGCTGTACTCCCTCAATAGCAAGAATGTCCTTCCTCAAATTAGGGGACCAAAACTGCACACAATACTCCAGGTGTGGTCTCACTAGGGCCCTGTACAACTGCAGAAGGACCTCTTTGCTCCTATACTCGACTCTTCTTGTTATAAAGGCCAGGATGTTAGCTTTCATTAGTCAGACCATAGTTGGTATATTGTGTGCATTTCTGGTTGTTACACTATTAGATGAGATTTACCAGGGTATTGCCTGGGATGGAAAGTTTTGGTTAGAGACTGGATCGGCTGGGTTTGTTTTCCTCGCAGCAGAGGAGGCTGAAGGGGACCCAGCAATGGGTATACAAAGTTATGAGAAGCATATGTAGGGTGCATAATGCAAAACTTCTGCATATCACAGATGTCCAAATCCAGAGCGCACTGAATTCAGGTGATAAGGTGATTAGAGGGGATCCTCTAAAAATCTCCCAGAGGGAACTTGCAATCTGGAATGCACTGCCTGAGGTGGTGGTAGAGGTAGGTTTTCTGACAAAATTTTAAAGGTATCGGTACGAAAACTTGATTTGCAAAGGCAAAGAAAGTTGCAGACCAAGTGCTGGGAAATGAGATTCTTATAGATGGGTACTTGGTGGTCAGCATGAATGTGGTGCTCAAAGGGACCCGTTTCAGTGTTATATCTGTGACATGATAGAGATTAAAATAAAGTGAACATTACAGTTCAATGATGTTTCCTCAGAAATGGGAAAAGCGAGAGTCAAAAAGGTTTAAGATTTGGAAAAAGACCCAGGTAGCAAGTAACAAAAGCTTTTCACTGTACCTCAGTACACGGTGACAATAAACGGAACTGAAACTGAAGATGTGTGGGTGGTGGGACGAGGAAGAGAACTATAGAAATCTTGGGGGGGGGGGGGGGATATCCACTACATTAACGGGTGGAAGAGAAGTAAATAAAAAATAAAACAGTGCAGATGTTGGATATCTGAAATAAAACAGAAATGTTTTAACTACTTAGTATCCTTGCAGAGTTAACGATTTAGGTTAATATCCTAAGACTGTTAATGTTTTAGGCTAATGACCTTTCACCAAAAATGGAAAGATAACCACCCTGCATTTGTTCTTTCTGATATCTACCCTTTTTCTGAACCTAAAAAATCCTTTCCTCAGTTCTGATGAAAATTCACCGAGCCAACACATGAATTATTCCTTCCTCTACTGATGCTGCCCGAGCGCTGGAGAGCTCAGCGGGTCGGGCAGTATCCGTGGAGGCAATGGACATTATGCTTTGGGTCAGGATCTTTCTACAAACTTTTTACTGCTGCTTGATCTTGGTATTTTCAGCTTTATTAGTATCACATTTAAATAATTTCATGCCAACATTGTCCTTCTGGCAGACTTGGTACAAACATTGCGGTAATTCAAACAAATTGCGCTCTCTCTTTGCACCACTTGAACATCAAACTTACCTTTCCACTATTCTGATGATTGCCTTGTTTGGGGATAAACTGTGTCACACAACTTTCTCGGTACAATAAATTCCAAATAGTTTTCCTGTTGGTGTCAGCTACTTTGGCAAATCCATCTTCACTACCGCAGATACCAACTGGTTGCAGAGTAACTTCCACCATCACTGGAGCATGCAATTTGATATTTAGGTGTTACTTGATCCCCACTCAAGTCTTAGGACCCTGGAATACTAAAGAAATAAATTAATTATATTTCAGTTTTGTATGCAAGGTTTATGGAATTAAAGAATGTGAGAATTTAGGTAGCTCTGCTATAACATAATAATTGCGTTTCTAAGAAAATTCTTATTAAAAAAAGTTATGGAAGCAACTGTGCAAATGTGGAAAAGGGGGCTGAAGGGTTGAGCATTTCAGACTCACAATAACATGTTATTTATTCTTGCAGGATTTTCAAAAATAAAAAGGTATTTTTAATAGCCATAAGTTTATTTTTGTTACTGCAAGCTAAAAATAACAAAGGCTATATGTTACATTGCATAGTGATTGCATAGTGTCATTAGAAGCCACTGCTGCTCAATTTCAATGTCCACCTTGGTAAAACTGATAGATTATATCCTTAGAGGTTATGGGGAAAATTATGTTTCCTCCAGACAGTGCTGTTCCCCAGTTTGTTCATTTTCAAACTGTTATCTAGGTCCCGATCACAATTGCGTTAACCAATTCGACATCACAAATAGTGTTCTCTTATTCACCTTATGGAATTCGCATTATGGAAATATGTAATATAGCAGAATTACCTGCATCTCAGAAGAAGTAAAAATAATTATAATGTGTCCCAGACCTTTTGAAACACTCCAATTAAACCATCTATGCTCAATTTCAAAGCCTCAAATTACAATACAAGGTACGAGTTTTCTGCAGGAAACCAATAATTTGCGGTGAATTCAAACAATACTAGAACATGTTCAATCAACTTGAGAATACCACGTTACACCAATATTTCTGGTAATTATTTTTCCTAAAAGATCGACTTCACAAGGTGAATTAATTAAAACATGATTTCACCCTTGTACAGCATCATGCCATTCAAACGAAATGTAAAACTTCTCACCATGGCAGAAACAACAAACTGCAAATGTTCATTAATATTCAAAAGGACAGTGCTGGAGTAATTCAGCAGGTCAGGCAACATCCTAAGAGAACATGGATAGATGTTTTTGTGATCAAGACCCTTCTTCAGACTGCTTACCTCTCCCATTTTCCAGTTTCTTCATGCTCCCCACACCCACAATCAATCTGAAGAATGGTCTCGACCAGAAAACATCTTATCTATGCTCTCCAGAGATGCTGCCTGACCCGAGAAGTTTGTGTCCTCATCGTGGCTTGTAGTTTAGTTGAATGATAGAGCCTGGAAACAGGTCCTTCGGCCTAATGAGTCAACGCTGACCACCTGTTCACATTAGTTCCATATTATACCACTTTCTCATCAATTCCCTACAATCTAGAGGTAACTTACAAAGGCCACGTAACCTACAAACCGCACGTCTTTGGGTTATGGGAGGAAACCAGAGCACCTGGAAGAAACTTGCGTGGTCACAGAGACCCTGCAAACATCACACAGACAGCGCCAGAGGTCAGGTTTGAACCTGAGACTCTGGCACTGCGATGCAGCAGTTCTGACAGTTGCGCCAGTCCATCAGAATTTGATGGGGTGATCTCATGTGGCTTATAACTTGCACATGTACTCAGGAATACACAGGATCAAGTATAATTTGATACTACATGGTCAGTCACCCTTTTGATCATCCAGGAATGAGTGGGTTAGCATTTGACAACACTGGCCCTGTACTTGTTGGAGTTTAGAAGGTTTAGGGAAACTTACAAAATAATGAAAGGCATAGAGTGGATGTGGAAAGGATGTTTCCACTGGTGGGAGCGTCTAGGACCAGAGGTCATAGCCTCAGAATTAACGGGTGCTCATTTAGAAAGGGGGCGAGGAGGAATCTCTTTAGTCAGAGGGTAGTTAATCTGTGGAACTCACTGCCACAGAGGTCTGTGGTGGCCAAGTCAGTGGATATTTTGAAGGCAGATATATACAAATTCTTGATTAGAACGGTGTCAAGGGTTATGGGGAGAAATCAGGAAAATGAGATTGGGAGGCAGAGATCAGCCATGATTGAATGGCGGAGTAGACTTGATGTGCCTAATGGTCTAATTCTACTGTAACTTGTGAACTTGGGTGCCAAAAGAATGATCTGTAATTTAAAAATAGTAAATTTATAATGACTGAAATCTTGCTTTGAATGCTATTCACATATACATTTATCATAAATATTTGATCACCTTACAGTTTGTTAACAATAGAGAGCACATCATTTTGTTCATGGAATAAACATTACATATATCTGCAACAAAATAATGTGTTTTAGTTGGGTAGAGAGAAGAGAATTCCGAGTTGATCATAATGTGTGAAGCATCTCGACTATTCACCAAAACAGAGCTCTGGTGGATTATCTAAAGTATAGCATGTTACAATACAGCAGTTGCCTACAACAGTGCAGAGAGCTCACTGGATTATACATTCATTAAAAATACATTTCACTTTGGAATGCTTATTACTGTCCCCAATGTAATAAGTTAAAAACTGAGAAAATGCAAAAGTGATAACATTTAATTTTTGTCCAAAGCTCACACATTTAAAGGAGTCATTTTTCTTGGCTGCATTATTATATTAATATATCTTCGAATATCAAAAGAACTACAGACTTAATGCTAAATTTATCAGGTTAGGTTTGCTCCACTACACTCCTCACCTCTAAACACAACTGCCTCCTCCCCCCCACCCTTATTCACGCCTCAAATATCACCAAAGTATTTTGGTTGTTTGATCAGTACCCGAAATGTTAAATCATTTTATTTAGTTAAACTTGGTGTTTTTCCATTATTTTCTGTTTAGTCTAATTTCCAGTACAGCTGTTTTTACTTTTGGTGTTATTGGAATTTTATTTCTTGCACATTCTCTTCCTGTAGCCAAGTTTAATTTGATACATTCTAGTTTCATTTAATACACTTTGGTTTACCAAGTGTACAATAACAAACATAATTAAGGCAAATTTAAAAATCCTTGAACTTCACATGTACTTTAAAATGTAAATCCTGCATTTATTTTTAAGCTGGCTCTTAGAACTACATTTTAGATTTGCCTTGCTTTATTTTGGCCCTCACAATACACGTGCTAAAGTGACCCAGAAGAGGTACAGAATAATGACGAGCCTGACAAATCGACTTTAAAATCTTCAAGGCCTTGCTCATAAATCTTATAGAGACAGTAATACTGTACGGAAACAAGCTCTTCAGCCCAATCTGACCAATTCTTGAACCAACCTGCACAACCATATCAACAAAGCTCTGTGGAGCATCTCTTCCACTACTATGGACTTGTTATCACACAATCACAATACTTTATTAGCCAAGTATGTTTTGCAACACACGAGGAATTTTATTTGCCAAGTCAGTCGTACAAATAAAAATCAACGGAATATACAAAATACATTTTAACATAAACTTCCACCAGTGACTCCTCCACATTCCTCACTGTGATGGAAGCTGAAAACACGGAATTCACAGAAGTATGTAATTCTGACAAAGGATCTTCAGCCCAAAATATTATAACTCTGTTTCTCTTTCCACAAATGCTGCCTCACCTGCTGTGCTTCTGATCTAGTCTTTTAAACGTGTAATTGAGCCAGCTTCTACCACTTACAGCAGTTCATTTCAACAACATCTTCAACCTCTTACTTCTTTTGTCCGAGGTTCCCATTTGCTTCTAAAATATATTTATCAAAACAATCTCCAAGAAGAGCACCTGCCGCAATGACTGCCATCCGGTTGCACTTAGATCCACTGTAATGAAGTGCTATGTGAAGTTGGCTATGGCGCAAATTAACTCCCGTTTCAGAAATTACCGAGATCAGCTTTGATTTGCCATCAAAATAAAAGCTATCTCAATGGCTCTTCATTGTACTCTGGACTATTTGGATAACAGGGACACGCAAGGTTGATATTGAACAGAAACCTTAACCTGAGCAGGATTAATGCACAAAAGGCTGCTGGCTCTGACGATATCCCCGGGTGCGTCCTCGGGGCCTGTGCTGCGCAGCTGACAGATGTCTGGACTGACATCTTCAACCTGTCACTTGCCAAGCAGCTGTCCCCACGTGCCTTAAAACCACCTCCATCGTGCCAGTGCCAAAATACTCCACTGCGGCGAGCCTCAACGACTTCCGCCCAGTTGCACTTACTCCCATCATCACTAAGCGCTTCGAGAGGCTGGTCCTGGCACACCTCAAAGGCTGCCTACCTCCCACACTGGACACCCATCAGTTCGCCTACCGCAAGAACAGGAGTACGGAGGATGCCATCTCAACGGCACTTCACTCCGCCCACCTCGACAACCGAGACACCTACGTGAGAATGCTGTTCATCGACTTAAGCTCAGCATTTAAAACCATTATCCCCTCCAAACTGATCGACCTGGGCATCGACCCCTCCCTCTGCAACTGGATATTGGACTTTCTAACCAACAGACCCCAGTCTGTTAGGTTAGACAACCACAACTCTTCAACTCTCACCCCGAACACCGGCGTTCCACAGGGCTGTGCGCTGAGCCCTCTCCTCTACTCCCTCTTCACACCTATACATGGTACTAACACCATCATCAAGTATGCAGATGATACAACGGTGATTAGCCTCATCAGCGACAACGATGAGTCGGCCTATAGGGAGGAGGTCCAGCTCCTAGCAGCATGGAGCGCTGACAACAACCTGGCCCTTAACATTAAGACCAAGGAGCTCATTATGGACTACAGAAGGTCTAGTGGTGGCACGCACACCCCCATCCATATTAACGGGACGGAGGTGGAGCGTGTTTCCAGCTTCAGGTTTCTGGGGGTCAACATCTCTGATGACCTCTCTTGGACCCACAATACCTCAAAACTGATCAAGAAGGCTCACCAGCGTCTCTTCTTCCTGAGGAGACTAAAGAAGGTCCATCTGTCTCCTCAGGAACTGGTGAACTTCTACCGCTGCGCCATCGAGAGCATCCTTACTAACTGTATCACAGTATGGTATGGCAACTGCTCTGTCTCTGACCGGAAAGCACTGCAGAGGGCGATGGAAACTGCCCAACGCCTCACCGGTTCCTTACTCCCCTCCATTGAGGCTGTCCAGAGCAAGCGATGTCTGCAAAGGGCGCGCAGCATCATCTAGTACTGCTCTCACCCCAACCACAGATTGTTAACCCTCCTCCCATCTGGGAGGCGCTACAGGTCTCTCCGTTCCCGGACCAGCAGGTTCAGGAACAGCTTCTTCCCTGCGGTTGTTACGCCTTGGTGATTGCCAGTCATCCGCCCCCCCACTTCGGACACTCCTTCCCCCAGTGACTGATCTCCCCAACCGAAAATTGCATTATTGCTACTGTATTTACATATATATATATTTTACTGTTCCATTAGTCTGTGTTCGCACTTCTGGGTGAGATGCTACCTGCATTTTGTTGTCTCTGTCCTTGTACACTGCACAAGTACAGAGACAACGGGAAACGGCGCGGGATAAAGAAAGGAAGAGGCAGAGACAGAGACAGTAGGCTGTGGAAAAACTGGGAAGGGGAGGTTAAGGAGGCTTCAATAAAATCAATGATCAAAGGATTTCTGGATATTAATTATGGAATTAAGAGATATTGGGATAGCTCAGTATCATTGCCGACCTGCACTGCCGCAGATAATTGCAGAGTCTATTTGTGCGACTCGTGGACTTATTTCAATTTTGTCATTACATCTTTTTCCCTGCTCCAATTCTAGCTGGAAGTATTGTTATATGTGGACATGCTTTTCCTTCCAGACAGACACAGTTGTCAATATACATTTGACTACTTTTTATTTGCCTTGTCTTTACTCTCCAACTTCCCAAATGTCCTCTTATCAGAACCTGCCCCCTCTCACCATCCCCCATAATTTAATTCAAAGCTTTATCTGCAGCCTTGGTTATTCCATTTACCAAGTCACTGATTTCAGCCTGATTCTAGTGAAGTCCCAATAGGACAGTAGTGGTGAGTGTGCCCTGTGACTCAAGCCACATTTCCCCCCGCACATTCCTTCGGATCTTTTGACTATACTAATTTATATATGGCTCAAGTAGTAATCTAGAGATTACCGTAACAGAGGTTTTGCATTTTAAATTTAGCCCCCATCTGCTCATTTCCCTTGCTGAGATCCAACTTGTTTGTCCCATCTCTGAAAGTGGTTCTCACAAGTTCTGCAAAAACTGGATCTTTCCCTTCAAACCCCAAGCTCCTCTCCAGGCATCGGGGAAATAGTCTTAACCCTCGTTTTAAATGGGTAGTGGCCTTCTCAACTCTGACTGGTGGCTGTAGCGAGTAGCAACACACTACTATGCAGTCATAATTGCCAAAAACTCCATGACTTGTAGTTGTAAACTTGGTGCAATAGATCTCAGACTGGACAGTGGTTTGAGGAACACAAGTATTATGAAACTGCATCTGAAATTGGTGGTTCGTAATCAGCCGGAAGCCACAACATGTGGTCAGGTGTTTACTCTTTTCAACTATATTTCCTCCATCATAACTGATCGTAAAACTATAATCTATCACAACATAATTGATCACCTACCCAAATATATGCTTTACTGATTGCTCAGGATGCTTTGCTCAAAAGTAGGTGCTATGTAAATGCAAGTTGTTTTATCAGATGACATTTTGTGGATAAAGCATCTTCAGAAGACTTTGCATTTGCACATAAAAAATATAAGTGTTGCAGTACGAAAGACAACAGACCAAATCTTATTACCCCAGGACTACCAGAATTCACTTCCAAACCTGCATGTGAAAAGGGTCTATCTCACTGGCTTTTTAAATTCCAGAGACAATTAATCGTTTTTAATGTTTGAATTCAGAAACATTTGAAAACTATTAAAGTGATTAATTAAAATTTGAAAAAAACTCATTAATAATTAGAAAAAAAATGAAACAAACTGATGATACATCACAAAAGATGCTTTCATTTTATCTCTTAATCCTTTGTCCTATTCCACGGTTGGGTCACAGATCTTGAGCCAGCTCCAATTTGATCTTCTGAACTCATTGGAGTCTCAGACTTCCCTGTTTGACAGTTCATAAGTTTGGAACTTTACAGTTTCAAAGGTTGAATGCTGGCATTTCACAACAGCACTGGAACAAAAATTGAAACAGCAAAATTTGACTCAATGGGGTCACCAGAGAAAAATGACAGAGACAGAGATGTGGATTAAACATTAGAGATAATTTCAACCAATTCTGCTAGAATTCTGTATTTTATTTCTAAAGGTAATGGAGACTTTGTAAGAATAGTTGCCAAATGCTTACACATGATAGACAAGAGAAAGATTTCCCATTGGACTTCCATAAATGCTTTCACTACCCTTCCTGATCATATTGTAAACATTTTTCATCGCACCTCTATTGCTCATCACTTTGAAGATCCGGCAGGGCTTGTCAGATCGAGTGCAGGTTTACGGGAAAATAATCACCTTGTCTACATTTTGTCTTGCCGACATAAAGGCAAGCACATCAAGAGAACCAAATTCATTAGATAAGGTCCGAGGAAGTGGTAGGGACCACTTACCTCACTCGGAAGGACTGCTGGTGAACCTGGATGGATGCGAGGGAGATGTTGGGACAAATGTTGCAACTGGCCTGCTGGATCTCCCGTTAACCATTTTAACTCCCCTTCCTATAATGAAATTTCTGTTCTGACTACTGCCAAAGTGAAGTCATGTGCAAACTGGAGGGACAGCACCTCATATTGCACTTGGGTAGTTTACATAACCCACCTACAACAATATTTTCCTCTTCACCATTCCCCTTCCACTGTATCCACCTATCACTTCCCAAGCTTTATCCCACCCCCACCTCCCCTTCAGCCTTCTTCCCTGACTAGAGTTAGTCGGAAGAACAATCCCAACCTAGAATGTCGTCTGTCTCTACAGCCAAAAGGGGAGGTTGGATTGTTTGTCTGGTGCATCAGTGGGCAAAGGAACCAACATGCATGCATATCTTGTTAACAAGGGAGGTAGTGGAAGCAGATATGATTGGAATGTCTAAGAAACATTTAATCTTATGAAAACAGGGAATGGAGTAATACAGACCATGTGCCGGCAGATTTTATTTTGTAGGTAGATTTTTTTTTCTTCTGTGTACTATTTTTAGAGTTTTAAATTGTGTTGAATAGACGTTGGCAACATTTCAAACATCTTTTTGAGTTTTCACTTACCCATCAATTGCAATACCCTAATTGTCCTTTTCCATTACTAAGAAAACAAATCAAGTTTTTGAGATAATTTCTAAAATTGTCACTGCTGTTATTTGACTAAATGGATGTCATTACGGAGGTTTCCCGGTCTTATTTTAAAACTAAATGATGTACGTGCAAGGCCAATGAATCTTAAAGCAAGTAAAATAGAAGGCATGGTTTAAAAAACCCACAGCAGGAATACTGTAGACAATTCTGGGTATTTCCATTAGATGAAGAATGTTACAGCAACTGGAAGGGTTAAAAAAAATCTGCATTGCAAGATTATACTTAAAGGTTCACGGTACTTCATCATTATCATTAAAAATATTTAAGATGGAGAATTTATTCCATGGAATTAGAGTTTAAAGAGCAATCGATTGGTGGCACTTAGAACTGAAATAATTAACAAGATACATGAGGAAGGACTTTTCAATTGTTAATTGGAACAATGTTCATCAATTGTAAAATTCTATATTGGAAAATAACATTAAGGATTATGAGAAAACAAAATATGACTGAAGATTAAAACACTTACCAAAATATTTATAAGGATTGTGAAATAATGTGGAAAATAAAGTTGAAGCAAAAGTGATCAGAATATAAAAGTGTAAACGGCTCAACTTCAAGCAAAAAAAGTGGAGGAAACTGATGGAACTCTGCTGTCAAACAGCATTCATGAAAGGGAGTGGACAGACAATGCTGTGGGTTACAGAACATTTAGTGCAAAATGGAATTCTGATTGCAAATAGTGAAACAAAGCTTCAGATGCATCTCAGCAAATATAAAACATCACTGCAAGAGAATTACTTGTTGTAATAAATAATTTAAATAACTAGCAAACTCATTACTTCACCTCAAATGTCTTCTCCACACTATTATATTCAAGCATTTACAAGTCAATCTTAGTTTCTCAACCTGGCAGTTTCCTTTACTTCCACAAAATTATTTTTTAAAAAGTCAAGAATTTTGAATGCACAGATACACTCCAGCTTCATCACTTCAGAATATTTTGTTTGCACATCTGCTCAACACTAAAAATAGATTGGCTCCTACAGTCAAGCATAGTTTTAGATATTAGATGACATCATAATGAGGCTATGAAATCACATAGGACATAGATAGCATGGAGCTAGGAGACTTGTTAATGGGACACCTAGGAGAGAGGATTTTTATTATATTACATTCCTTTCTGGTCTATATCCTAAATGATATAAGTGAATGGGATAATAGATTGTATGCCAGAGGATGCCATGCAAACTATGATCCTAACCAGAGACAGAACCAATCCTAGGGAAGGCTGGTGCGAAGCAGAGCTGCATCATTTTTATTCCAATACGTACCTCAAAGCTTTCTTGCGGCAGTGTTGCATCTAACATCCAATAAACTATCAACGGGATACCAGGCAAATTAGGAACCCATCAAACTTCTGACAACTATATGTTCTAGAACCAAAATCACTTAAATTCACAGTTGTCAAATGGCAGAATTCACATAATGTTTGGTTTTAAGCAAGCTCAGACAGTGAGCTTCAAGCCAGCATCGACTCAGGCCAATATCAATTCATTCACAGAATTCAGCGAAGGAATAACTTTCGTATTCAACATTCTCAAGACAAAATGTCCTCCAGCTCTCTGCTCCTGCTGTACAACACTGCCCTTCAACGTAAAAATCATAAGATCAAAGGAAAGATAGACCAGGTCTCAAATCCCAGGAGCCACCTTTCAGGGAAGGAAGATATCCATATTGAACCCCACCACTATATTCAATGCACCTGCACAACCTTTGGTCCACGAGGTAGTTGAGGCAGGCACTATCACAGCGTTCAAAAATAAAATTGGAAGGAGTGCATGGATAGGATAGGATAGGTTTAGAGGGATATTGGTCAAATGCAGACCATTTGGATCGAATGCCGTTGGGGCATGTGGTTGGTTTGGACAAGTTGGGCCGAAGGGCCTGTTTTCACACTGTATGACTGACTCTATTACTAAACTCTATGACAACTGTTACTAAAATCACAACCTGGGAAGCAGCAAACGAGCCCACCCTTCCGAAATGCTTTTAAGATCTCGCAAGACCTGCAGGAGACATCTCATGGGCTGCTGTAGAAAGATCCCACAAATGCAATCTCTGCAAATTCCTCCAATTTCATTGGAATAAGTCAACCCTCAACACCAAAATCATGAGCATCGAGACCCCAATTACATATCATCAGCTCCGTTGGCCAGGCAATGTTGTTTGTATGCCAAATGTTACAAGCTCAAAACTCTGACATGGGAAGAAATAACCAGATGGAGGAAGTGCTCAAAGTTTCTTTGAACAAATGCAATGTCCACAATGACTTCCGAGATTCCCAGCTGATGCTTGGTCAAAATAGAGAACAAGCCTTCAGTTTGGCACAGACCACTTCAAGTCCAAGTCATGTGTAAGTCCAAGTCCAGTAGTGCATTGCCGTATTAACTACAGACTTGCTTCACTGATCAAATACCTCCCACCCCATGTATGGAAGAGTTTGTGGGTGCCACACTGACCTCACCAGTCAGAGTCAGTCATACAGTGTGAAAACAGGCCCTTCGGCCCAACTTGTCCAAACCAACCACATGCCCCAACGGCATTCGATCCAAATGGTCTGCATTTGACCAATATCCCTCTAAACCTATCCTATCCTATCCATGCACTCCTTCCAATTTTATTTTTGAACGCTGTGATAGTGCCTGCCTCAACTACCTCCTCTGGCAGATCATTCCATATACCTATCACCTTTTGAGTAAAAAAAAGTTATCATGTTCCCATGATATCCCCCCCCCCCCCCTCACCTTAAACCCATGTCCTCTTTTTTTTTTAAATTTCTCCTACTCTGGATAAAATACACCATGCATTTACCCCATATACTCCTCACAAGTTCTTATACACCTCTAGGATCACCACTCATCCTGCTTGGGTGCAGGAGGTTGCCCTGATGCAGTCATCAATATAGCGTAGATAGATATGCATGCCAATTTCTATCCTACACTCAAATTCACTTGAATCATAGATGGACATAAAACGCTGGCGTAACTCAGCGGGACATGCAGCATCTCTGGAGAGAAAGAATGGATGATGTTTCGGGTCGAGACGTTTCTTCAGACTGGTTAGGGATAAGGGAAACGAGAGATATAGTCAGTGATATGGAGAGATAACAATGAATAAAAGATATGCAAAAAAGTAACGATGATAAAGGAAACAGGCCATTGTTAGCTGTTTGTAGGGTGAAAACGAGAAGCTAGTGTGACTTGGGTGGGAGAGGGAGAGAGCGAGAGCGAGAGCGAATGCCGGGTCTACCTGAAATGAGAGAAATCAATATTCATACCACTGGGCTGTAAGTTGCCCAAGCGAAATAAGAGTTGCTGTACCTCCCATTTGCATTTACAATGGAGGAGACCTCGGGTAGAAGGGTCTGTGTAGGAATGGGAAGGAGAATTAAAGTGTCCGGCAACTGGGAAATCAGGTAGGTTAGGCAGGCTGAGTGAAGGTGTTCCTCGAAACAATTGCCCAGTCTGCATTTGGTCTCGCCGATGTATAAAAGTCCACATCTTGAACTACAGTAGATGAGGTTGGAGGAGGTGCAAGTAAACTTATGCCTAATCTGAAAGGATTGTCAGTGTCCCTGGACAGAGTTGAGGGAGGAGGTATAGGGACAGGTGTTGCATCTTCTGCAGTTGCAGGGGCAGGTACCTGGGGAGGGGGTGGTTTGCGTGGGAAGGGATGAGTTAATCAGGGAGTTGCAGAGGGAACAGTCACTGTGGGAGGCGGAATAGGGTGATGGGAAAATGTGGCAAGTGGTGGGATCCCATTGGAGGTGGTGGACATTTCAGAGGATTATGTATAGTATGCGACGGCAAGGACTAATGGGACTAGGGCGAGGGGGAGCAAGGGTGGAGCTGCGGATTACTGAGGAGACACGAGTGAGGGCCTTATCTATGACCACTTGGACCATCTCTGATATCTTTCTACAGTTTCTTGATCTCACCGTATCCATCACAGGAGATAGACTCCAATCTCCAACGGGATCCTACCTCTAGCCAAATCTTCACTCCTTTCCGCAGAGACCATTTCCTCCGCAACTTCCTGGTTAACTTCGTCCATTCCCACCCAAACCTCCCCATTCCTTCCCCTGCCACCAGAGGAGATGCAACACCTGTCCCTATACCTCCCCCCTCGACTCCGTCCAAGGACCCTGACAGTATTTTCAGGCGAGGCAAAAGTTCACTTGCACCTCTTCCAACCCCATCTGCTATATCCACGGTTCCAGGTATGGACTCCTATATATCGGTGAGACCAAGCACAGGCTCGGCGATCATTTAATTGAACAGCTCCGCTCAGTCCGCCTAAACCCACCTGATCTCCCGGTTTTTAAACACTTAGACTCCCCCTCCCATTCCCACACTGATCTTTCTGTCCTTTGGAGGAACAGCACCTCATATTTTGCCTGGGCAGCTTACACTCCAGCAGTATAAATATTGACTTCTCCAACCCTTCCAGTAACCCTTGCTTTCCCTCTCTCTCTCCATCCCTCCCCTTTCCAGTTCTCTGACCAGTCCGACTGTCCCCGATTAAATTTTATCTGTTTGCTTTGTTACCTTCTCTTAGCTAACAATGATCTATTCTACATTTTCTTTGATCTCCACCCCCCTTTGATGTCTCTTTCTCACACTTCCTTATCTCTGGATCTCCTCCTCCCCCGACTCTCAGTCTGAAGAAGGATCTCAACCCAAAATGTCACCCATTCCTTCTCTCCAGAGATGCTGCCGGTCCCGCTGAGTTACTCCACAATTTGAATCTCTTTTCCAACTCACCTACTCAATACTCTAATGAAGACTAATGTGCCGAAAGCCTTCTCGACTACCCTACCTAGCGGTGACACCCTTTCAAGGAACAATGTACCTGGACTCCTAGAGCCCTCTGCTCTACAACACTCGCTAACAGAATAAAGGGATATGGGGAGAAATCAGGAACTCTGTACTGATTTTAGATGATCTGCCATGATCATACTGAATGGCGGTGCTGGCTCGAAGGGCCGAATGGCCTACTCCTGCACCTAATTTCTATGTTTCTACCCCCCGGAGCCCTTCCATTCACTGTGTGGGTCCTGCCCTGGTTTAACTTCCCAAAATGCAACTCCTTGCACTTCTCTGCATTAAACGCTGCCAACCATTTTCCAGCCCCCTGCCCAACCAATCAAGATCCTGCTGAAATTTTTGACAACCATCCTCGCTATCTACAATACCACCCACTTCAGTGTCATATGCAAACTTATTAATCATGTCTTATACGTTTTCATGTAAATTATTGATACAGATGACAAACAGCGATGGGCCCAGCACCACTAGTCACAGGCATCCATTGCAAAAAACAACACTCTACCATCACACTCAGCTTCCTTTCGGGGTGGGAGACTGCAACCTTCACGTGGTCCACTCTGTTTCGACGAATGCAATCAACCTGGCGTACACAATCAAATAAGATCAAATAGAACAAGTTGTCCTACAACTTTAGGCTGTACACGCCATATGCAAGAAGTTTCCTTTCATTTAAACCAATTTTCTATCCAGTTGGAATCTCTCCTTGATCCCTCGCTACCTAACCTTTCAGAGCAGCCTAACATGCAGAACTTTGTTAAATCCATATACTGTATGTATGTGGCTCTGCCCCTATCAACCTTTTTGATTACATCTTCAAAACAAAATGTAGATTTGTGAGACATGATCTCCCATGTACAAAATAGTGCTGACTGTCCCTAATCCCTAAAAGGGCATAAAACAGTTGCACAAGCCTCTTGATTTTTTTTTTGATGCACAAAATGTAGTTAAATCTGTCAATGGAACATCTATTGTCCATTCCTGGCTGTCAATAAAAATTATCAACTTACTGCCAAAGTGAATCACATACACAGAGGAACAATTTAGAACGACAGTCTTTCTTTATTCCTTTATTTCCGCGGTCTCCAGGGAGGAAGCGGCCGTTCCAGATGCTCCGATGCCACTGAAGAGTGTTCTCCCGATGCCGGAACTCCATCATCCGGCAAGCGGGCCTATAACATCAGGCTGCCGTTGTGGCGGCTGCGGAGGCTTCAAATAGGCCCCGACCTCGGGTGAACTAAGAGGAAGAGGACTGGACTTTTTAATGCCTTCCCTCACAGTGGAAAATGTTGATTCTGCTGTGGGGGGGATGTTCATGTTAAATTCTATAGTGCGTTGTGTCTTTTTTTCATTTTTTATTTTATACGGATGTATGGTAATCTGATTCCTTCTCTGTAAAGCAATTGGTTTCAACGTGATTTGATTTAAAAGTGCTATATAAATAAAAATTACTTACTTACAAGAAATCCCCCCTGCTCAATGTGATTCTGTAAGCAATCAGATTTTACCTACCCCTTTCACTTCATTTCAAGCAAGATATCCTAACCAAGATTAGCATTTTGGTGTTTTTGATCTGAATGATTCAGTACCAGAAAGTTAATCAATTATTCGAACCAAATACAAATTAAGTGCAGTTTGAAATTTAAATGGACTACTAAACAATATGAAAAAAAAATGCTTCAAATTGAACTTTGATGGCATAATAAATTCTAAGCTACTTTGCTGAAACTAAAAGTCCATTCTTTACCTTTTCAAAGTAATCTTGTTGCTGGATTATCAGACTTGATGGTTTCCATTACCACTCTCTTTAGGACAGCTCAGCTTTATGTTGTGTCCCAAGAACAGATGATATTTTACAACATTTATGATCCTTGACCAAGGCTATTATAGGCGGCCAGTTGGTAGAAATGTGCTGTTTTAAAGGCACAGTTCTCAAAGGTATAAGCATACTGTAATGAGCTCAGGCAGCTTGATTGAAGGACAAAAACACAGCCTGCTCATCCATTATTTGCTAATGCAGTCAGTCCATCGCCAGGTTGTAGTCACTGTGACATCAGAAGTCAGAAATTGTCACTCAGTGGGACTCCTATCCTTTAAATGAAACTGCTGTTTTTCCAATGACTCTGCAGGCAACAGTGAAAGCTGTTTTAATGTCATCTCCAACATTTTGCTCAAAACATGTTCCTAATTAACAGAACAATTACATAGTCCAAATTAACTTTTCAGAAAGCATTGATAATGTTGAAAAGGAATATCAGTCATAAATTTTCAATTAGACAATTTGGCATGTTTACTAATCAGATAGTAGTTGAGTCTTAATCAAGCGTACTCCAAGCAAAATAATTGTCCGCCAGATTACTTGGAACACGAGATTCGATTTTATCATCCAAGATCTGCATAAACTAACAGCGCAAATCTAATTAAACTATTTACAACCCATTTAAAATTATAATGCACCATTTACATGAAACTTACATTCAACTCCCCCTCCCATTCCAAATCTGACCTTTCTGTCCTGGGCCTCCTCCATTGCCAGAGTGAGGCCCAGCCCAAATTGGAGGAACAGCACCTCATATTTCGCTTAGGTAGTTTACACCCCAGCGGTATGAACATTGACTTCTCTAATATCAGATAGAGATATCTAATATCCTTGCTTTCTCTCTCCTTCCCCTCCCCAGCCTACTGTGCCTCTTCCTCCTTCCTTTTTCCCGCCCCCCCCCCCCCCCCCCCCCCCCCCCCCCCCCGACATCAGTCTGAAGGGTCTTGACCCAAAGCGTCACCTATTCCTTCTCTCCATAGATGCTGCCTCACCTGCTGAGTTCCTCTAGCATGGTTGTCTACCTACATGAAACTGTAAGATAGGTTTGCAAATCATTTTAAATTGCATCTTAGAAACAGGTTTAAATTTTCACTCTTTAATTTTTAAGACACATTGAGGCAAGTTTTGAAAAATACAAACCACCAAAGCTGGTGAGAAGTAGGGTTATAGTAGAAAAAAATGCTAAAATTTCTGGGTTGACCTCAAATATGAAATTAAGCAATGATCTTACACAAATCTCGGTCTCATCTAGTTTAGTTTAGAGATACAGCATGGAAACAGACTCTTCAGTCCACTGAGTCCATGATGACCAACACACTAGTTCTATGTTATCCTGGTTTTGCATCCTACACACTGGGGGCAATTTAGCCAATTAGCCTACACATCTTTGGAATATGGGTGGAAACTGGAGCACTCGGAGAAAACCTACGTGAGCACAGGGAGATCATACAAACTCTGAACAGACAGCAGGATCAAACTTGCGTCCCTGTCGCTGAAAGGCAGCAACTCTACTGCTGCAGCGCTGGAAAGATAACTTTTGTACTTGCCAAAGTACAAGCATTATCAAAGATGAAAACAGAACAAACAAAAATCCAGCAAGTTAGGTAGCATCTAGGGATTGAAAAACAGTGTTCATGTTTCAGGTCAAAAGACCCTTTGACAGATCTAGGAAATAGAAAACAAACAAAATTTGTTTTAAGCTGGTGGTTCAGGGGAGGGAAATGGGAGAGTAGTGATGGATAGGACAAAATAATATCTGTGACTGATCGAGGTCTGAAGAAGGGTCTCGACCCGAAACGTTGCCTATCTCCTTCGCTCCTTAGATGCTGCTGCACCCGCTGAGTTTCTCCAGCTTTTTGTGTACCCTCGAGTCAGAGATAAAATGGGGATACGTTTTAAATGTCATCCAGTCAAAATTAGGAGCAGTTAGATGATGATATTACTGACACAAGTATAAAGTGTCGTAAACAGCAGAGCTGCAGGACGTGCCTAGTAGTCAGGATGATACTAATGGGAAAAAAGAGAGGCAATATCACACACTGATGATTTACAGAAGTGACCAAGTTTGACATCGGTTAGAGAACACAACTTACTGGAAAGTTGGGCAATTCAACATAATCCACAAAAGCTGCATTATGCCCAGATGCAAGATGAGGTACTGTTCCTCAAACTTGCGGCTACCTCATTATAAGAGCGAACATTGCAATGGAGAATAAAAATGGCAGGCAACAAAAAGTTCAGGGTCGCAGATGCTCTGCAAAGTGGTCACCCAATGTGTGATCTATGTAGTTCCCATTGTGAACACAAAATGTGCAACCATGCATCACAAGTTTAAATGACCCGCAGAACTGTCTGGAAAATTGGCAAAATGGATTGCGTTTCTGGATTTTTTTGGGGGGGGGGGGGGCGGACGCACAGGGAGGTGCAGAAGATGCAATACCGTCTACCCTTACCCCTACAACATATTTTTCCCCTCTTTATCCACAGATCTGAAATGTTAACTTTCTTTCCAGACACTACCTGACCTGCTGAATATCTCTCCATTTTTTATGTTTATGTGAAATAGATTATTCAATTTCCCAAAAATGAGAAATTTCACAGAATAGTTGACATCATCCTCCATTAGTTCCTCTGAAATTACTCAATATATACAGCTTAGACTCACCTTTAATCCAGCAAGATATCCTTAATATTATAACATTTCAATTAGCGCAATTAGTAAATATCTATATTAGAATGGGAAGAATTGTACAGAGAAGCAGCAAAAATATTTTCATCCAAGTGGTGGCAGGTTTACGAAATGGTGTTGGAAGCAGAAACCTTCATCACATTTAAAGAACGTTTAGAGATGTACTGAAAGAACTGACTTACAGTTGGTTAGTCAAGCTTTTTCCTGGTGCCAGGGAGTGGAGTTGAAGAGTTATTTTTTGAACAAAAAAAAGATGAGTGGTTTGAATATGTTGGAAACTTTCCATGACTCACAAGGCTGATCAACATGTCTGCCTTACTGATAGAACTAAAGAAGAATCCTTAACCAGAAGTGGGCACAATTTAACATTTGAAGGAAAATAATGTACACATCTCGGCTCTCCTATTTTTTTGTAATAAAATTAAATCTGCAGCAGAAGAAAATAATAGGTAATTTTCATGACCAAGATAAAAACAAGAGAAAATGAACATTGTCCAGAATTTTGAGATTTCACTTTGCCTCCGGTCTCATTTTCACAATTATCTAGTCAGAGGACGGTGACTAATTCTTTAGTCAGAGGGTGGTGAATCTGTGGAATTATTGGCCACAGGCTGTGGAGGCTGTCAATGGACATTTTTAATGGCAAAGATAGATAGATTCTTGATTAGCACAGGTGTCAAGGGTTATGGGGAGAAGGCAGGAGAATGGGGTTTGGAGGGAGATAGATGATTGAATGGCGGAGTAGTGGACTGAATGGTCTAATTGTGCTCCTATCACGTATGACTTAATTATCTATTTTTGATCCCCTCTTCTGCACCTCTATCATAAAAAATTCTTGAAGCAACTTAAAAAGTTGAAGTAGGAAGTGAAATAAGCACTTGTTAAACATTGCTCCAAGGCATTTCTGACTTCAAAAATTAACAACATGTGCAAAGGTCCATTTTCTAAATTTGCCCGCACCAATTCCTTCTTCTTCTTTAGTCATTTGGTTAAAATGTCCCCCAGTATTTTCAGAAATACAATTAGTTTTGAATCATTGTTTACTGTATCCAATCTGTTTTCCAGAAAACTTCAATGTACTGGAAAACTTCACGTAATGGCGCCGAGTGCTCAATATATTATTTCCTTGTGCCGAGAAAATTCATTAAAAAAAAAACTGAAAAATGCTCTTTTCTTTTCTTCATTCAAGTACCGAGAAGGAAGACACCATATACAAAAGTAAATATGATAATATATTTTGTTCAAGAAGGAACTGCAGATGCTGGAAAATCGAAGATAGACAAAAATGCTGGAGAAACTGGTGAAGCAGCATCTATGGAATGAAGGGAATAGGCAACGTTTCGGGTCATAGAATCATAGAAAATAGGTGCAGGAATAGGCCATTCGGCCCTTCGAGCCTGCACCGCCATTCAATATGATCATGGCTGATCATCCAACTCGGTATCCTGTACCTGCCTTCTCTCCATACCCCCGATCCCTTTAGCCACAAGGGCCACATCTAACTCCCTCTTAAATATAGCTAATGACTGGCCTCAACTACCTTCTGTGGCAGAGAATTCCACAGACTCACCACTCTGTGTGAAAAATGATCTTCTCACCCTAAAAGACTTCCCCCTTATCCTTAAACTGTGACCCCTTGTTCTGGAGTTCCCCAACATCGGGAACAATCTTCCTGCATCTAGCCTCTCCAACCCCTTAAGAATTTTGTAAGTCTCTATAAGATCCCCCCTCAATCTCCTAAATTCCAGCGAGTACAAGCCGAGTCTATCCAGTCTTTCTTCATATGGAAGTCCTGCCATCCCAGGAATCAGTCTGGTGAACCTTCTCTGTACTCCCTCTATAGCAAGAATGTCTTTCCTCAGATTAGGAGACCAAAACAAAGAGATCGAAACCCTTCTTCAGATAATATATTTTATCAGGATCTAATCCATGTATACAGTATATAGTAAATAACGCTTAGGATTATTTTCATGTACAGAAATCCCAATGACTCCAAAGGAGGATATAGTCTATACAGGCCTCCACTTGGATATACTACGATGTAATACAAAGTTCTGAAAGCTTTCTGCTTTAAGAATATTACACGGACAGCAATTCAGGAATAACTCTAATTGCTTATTCAGGGAAATACGACATTAACAGGATATTGTATTCAAACACACCCATCGCTCATACTCAATGCCCTTGATGATTGGAGTTTGTCTTCAACCACTGGCTCTATCTTTATACAATTAAATGGCATTCTAGGCTACTTTGGAGAACAGTTAAGAGGTAATCATGGTAGGCCATAATGGTAATAATAAGTTTCCTTGCCAAAAGACAATCAGGGTTTTTCTTGAGATCAATATATTACGTTTGCCTTTTAAAGTTCTTTTTGGAGTTTCATCAGCCAAATTCAAATTCTTAGACTGACACAGTAGAATCTCTCAAATTCTGTGCATTTTTAGTTCTAGCTTGATTACCAATACTGCACTACCACATCTACTAGCAAAGCTATTAATTCTAACATTCTAACTCGATTTTCAGCTGTACTCACAAATCATGAAATGGCAACACAACAGAAGAGGAGCATCAAGTTAGAACAAAGCAGCAAGGTCCACTTCACACTTTCTTGTAGTCTTGCAATATTATTTTTTAGCCACATTTGAAAATCACAATCTAATCTGTCACCCAATATACTGAGACATTAATCATTCACTTCTTAGAAAGTTATTGCCTTGCAGCACTTTCCTAATTACCTTAAATCGAGCCCCGCTCCCCCCAGGTTCTCCATTGCTCCACCAATGGGAACATCAATCAAACCCCAATAGCTTTCTGTTTAAGAAGAAACTGCAGATGCTGGAAAATCAAAGGTAGACAAAAATGCTGGATAAACTCAGCGGGTGAGGCAGCATCTATGGAGCGAAGGAAATAGGCGACGTTTCCGGTCAAGAGCTTTCTTATTATTTTGAGCTTCTTTACGACAACTTAACTCCAACATGAACAATTCAAATCTCTTCAGCCTTCCTTCCTATGCAAATCATTAATTCCAGAAACCACTCAGCAAGTTTAACTTGCACCTGCCCCAAGGCCTTTACCTAGTTCCTGAAGCTTATATTTCAGGCTTCTTTACAATCTCTTTTCAAAGTCAATTAAAAATCTGTAGGGTTCAATCATATGTATTACTCACAACAAAATATTTTAATAAACCAAAGCATTGACAAATACATTAAAGTATTTTGCTTTGGAAAAGGAAGAAAAATATAAAAACTAACCAGAACAGGAGAGTGAAAAAGGAAGGAAAGCACGTCAAAGAATATAAAACAATATTGATCAACGTTGAACAAACTGTGGATCAAAACTGGAAGTATTCAGTTAATTCAGAAAGTATTCAGACCCCTTCACTTTTTCCACATTTTGTTACGTTACAGCCTTATTCTAAAATGAATGAAACTTTTTTTTTAATCATGTATCTACACACAATACCCCAGAATGAAGAAGCGAAAACAGGTGTTTAGAAATGTTTGCTAAGTAATTAAAAAAAAAAACTGAAAAATCACGTTTACATAAGTATTCAGACCTTTTGCTATGACACTCAAAATTGAGCTTGGGTTCATCCTGTTTCCATTGATTATTCTCGAGATGTTTCTACAATTTGAATGGAGTCCACCAGTGGTAAATTAAATTGATTGGTCACGATTTGGAAAGGCGCACACCTGTCTGTATAAGGTCCCACTGTTGACAGTGTATGTCAGAGCAAAAACCAAGCCATGAAGACGAAGGAATTGGCCGTAGACCTCAGAGACAGGATTGTGTCGAGAGACAGATCTGGGGAAGGGTATAAAACAATTTCTGCAGCATTGCAGGTTCTGAAGAGCACAGTGGCCTCAGTCATTCTTAAATGGAAGAACTTTGGAACCACCAGGACTCTTCATAGAGCTGGCCGCCTGGTCAATCTGAGCAATCGGGGGAGAAGGGCCTTGGTCAGGGAGGTGACCAAGAACCCGATGGTCACTCTGACAGAGCTCCAGAGTTTCTATCTGGAGATGGGAGAACCTTCCAGAAGGACAACTATATCTGTAGCACTCCATCAATCAGGCCCTTATGGTAGAGGGGCCAGACGGAAGCCACTCCTCAGTAAAAGGAACATGACAGCCTGCTTGGAGTTTGCCAAAAGGCATGGGAAACAAGCTTCTTTAGTCTAGGGGAACCAAGATTGAACTCTTTGGCCTGAATGGAGGAAACCAGGCACCACTCATCACCTGGCCAATACCATACCCACAGTGAAGCATGGTGGTGGCAGCATCATGCTGTGGGGATGTTTTTCTGCGGCAAGACCTTGGAGACTAGTCAGGATCAAGGGAAAGATGAATGGAGTACAGAGAGATCATTAATGAATACCTGCTCCAGAGTGTTCTGGACCTCCGACTGGGGCAGAGGTTCACCTTCCAACAGGACAACGACCCTAAGCACACAGCCAAGACAATGCAGGAGTGGCTTCGTGACAAGTTTGTGAATGTCCTCGAGTGGCCCAGCCAGAGCCCGGACTTGAACCCAATCAGACGTCTCTGGGGGGACCTGAAAATAGCTGTGCATCGACGCTCCCCATCCAACCTGACAGAGCTTGAGATGATCTGCAAAGAAGAGGAGAAATTACCCAAATACAGGTGTTCCAAGCTTGTATCGTCATACCCAAGAAGACTCGAGGCTGTAATGGCTGCCAAATTTCCTCAACAAAGTACTGAGTAAAGGGTCTGAATACTTATGTAATGTGATATTTCAGTGATTTCCTTTTAATTACTTTGCAAAAATTTCAAAACACCCATTTTCACTTTTTTTATTATGGGGTATTGTTTGTAGATTGATGATTGAAAAAATGGATTTAATCCATTTTAGAATAAGGCTGTAACACAACAAATGTGGAAAAAGTGAAGGGGTCTGAATATTTTCTGAATGCACTGTAACAAAAGAATTGGTTGCATTATTTAAAATCATAAACATTACTTCTAGGGAGGTTTATAAAAAAAGTCATTGAACTAACCTGGCATTGGAAATCATTTGTTTATCATTTTCAAATTACCAAATGTTAGACAAATTCCATAAATCTGTACAACTTCCAAGCTTACACAATAGTTCGCCAGATCAGAGATTTTGAAAGAAAATTGTCTTCCTGATATTACCAGAACCTGTTGACAAAGAAAGCCATTCCTAATCAAATACTGATGTGCTGGTTTTAGCACATGAACAAGGCAAGAATATTAACATTTCTCTTTGCAAATGGCATCAACCCATATAAGATTAAGACATTCAATTTTGCAGCATTCTTAATATTATGGCTTTTCCAGATGAGGAGCAAGAAGAGTAAATATACCAATAACTGTGGAATTTGGGAACTTGCGTTTGTCACTCCAAAAGGCACTGCCCAAGAAAATTAGTAAGGGTGTAACTGTTGCTGCTCAAAGACACATTGGCCCCAATAGGCCCAAACTCATGCCCTATTGGGGCCCAATGTGTCTAAACTACAATGTGAGCAGCAGCGTTTTCATCTGTGGCCAAATATATGCTACTAAACCTTCCTCAGATGAGAGTTATGGGCTCATGTTCTTCTCCAGAATTTGAGTAATTCATTGGAATTCAATGCAGAATGAAAGGAATGTCATATTGATCAACCAGGACACTGTATTCTACATGTATTTATTCTAGTTAATTCTAGAATACAAACTAGTTTATTCTAGTCCAATTGACATTGAAAAGAGATAGCAAAAAAAGCTTCAAATTGGGCTTAAGGAACTAGGTGAATGTATTCTACAACTGCTTTAACAAGATGGACGGTGGACCAACTACTTTGATGTGACAGCTAATAGGGCACCAACACATCTATTTCTGGGGAGGCCAAGGAAATTCAACATATCTCCAAAAACTTGCATACATTTCTACAGAAGCATCATAGAAACAATATGGTAGGGTTGCATCATATTTTGGTTTAGGAACAGCTCTGCCCAAGAAATTGCAGAGAGTTGTCAATGTAGCCCAGTCCATCACAAACTAGCCTAAGCACCATTGATTCCATCTGCACTTTACACTGCCTCAGAACAGCAACCAACATAATCAAAGACTCGTCCCACCCTGGTCATTCCTTATTTCCTCCCCTCCTCCCAATCTTCCCCACACCGTGTAACAGAAGGTACAGAAGCATGCACCACCAGACTCGGGAGCAGCTTCTTCCTGTTATCGAGCTTCCGAATAGTTCTTCGATAAGTTTGGATAGAGTATCACTTCTACCCATTGTGGATATTGTACTTTATCCGTGTGAATATTGGATTTGCGTAGGAAGGAACTTCAGGTCATGGTTTACACTGAAGATAGACACAAAATGTTGGAGTAACTCAATGAACGGATATTTCTGGTCGAACCCCTTCTTCAGACAAACTAGAGGCATGAAAAGGTTAAGCAACAGCTTTAAAACCTATAGATCAATAACCAATAGTTTAACCAGAAATGAATCGATCTAAAACATGACTGTTACTCTCCATTTGCAGAGTTCCTGCTTGATAGAATTCTTTTTTCATGATATGCGGATTTTGTTGGCCATTTCAGAGGACAGATTGGTCATTTCAGAGGATAACGGACATTGAGGGATAATGCCGGGTCTGGAGTCGCTAATAGGTAAATAAATCAGCTAAAGAACACAGAAGTGATGTTTCATATTGATGAGACAGAACTACTGTAGTGCAAGTTTTAAGGGCTAATGAAAACTAATTTCTAATTAGACTATGTTAACTGCACATTGGTTTCTCCAAGTTAACTGGCAAATCAGATTTTTTTTTATTACAGTTCCATCAATTTTATAATACTCTTGTCAACTCATTGCTTTGCAGAATTAGGCCATTTGGCCCATTGAGTCGCTCCTTCATTTGATCATTGTCGATCTATTTTTCCCTCTCAACTCCATTGCCTTGGCTCTTTCCCTTAAACAGTGACACCCCGACTAATCAAGAACCTATCAATCTCTATTTCAGAAATACCCAATGTCTCCACAGCCGACTGTCTCAATGAATGCCATATATTCACCACCCTCTGGCTAAATAAATTTCTCTCGAATTCCATTCTAAAGGTACGGGTCCTTTTATTCTGAGGCTGTGCCCTTTGGTCCTAGACTGCCCACGAGTGGAAACATCTTCTCTTTATCCACTCCATCTACACCTTTCATTATTTGGTGGGTTTAAATGGGATCTCATTTAAACCCACCAAATAATGAAAGGTGTAGATGGAGCGAAGGAGATAGGCGACGTTTCGGGTCGAGACCCTTCGAAGGGTCTCGACCCGAAACGTCGCCTATCTCCTTCGCTCCTTAGATGCTGCTGCACCCGCTGAGTTTCTCCAGCTTTTTGTGTACCCTCGATTCTCCAGCATCTGCAGTTCCTTCTTTTAAAAAAAAGTAACATAGAAACATAGAAAACATAGAAATTAGGTGCAGGAGTAGGCCATTCAGCCCTTCGAGCCTGCACCGCCATTCAATATGATCATGGCTGATCATCCAACTCAGTATCCCGTACCTGCCTTCTCTCCATACCCTCTGATCCCCCTAGCCACAAGGGCCACATCCAACTCACTCTTAAATATAGCCAATGAACTGGCCTCAACTACCCTCTGTGGCAGAGAGTTCCAGAGACTCACCACTCTCTGTGTGAAAAAAGTCTTTCTCATCTCGGTCTTAAAGGATTTCCCCCTTATCCTTAAGCTGTGACCCCTTGTCCTGGACTTCCCCAACATCGGGAACAATCTTCCTGCATCTAGCCTGTCCAACCCCTTAAGAATTTTGTAAGTTTCTATAAGATCCCCTCTCAATCTCCTAAATTCCAGAGAGTATAAACCGAGTCTATCCAGTCTTTCTTCATAAGACAGTCCTGACATCCCAGGAATCAGTCTGGTGAACCTTCTCTGCACTCCCTCTATGGCAATAATGTCCTTCCTCAATAATGTCCTTCCTCAGTAACAACTTTAGGCTGTGCATGCTATACACAAGAAGAAGACTCAGTGATAAGGGAACAGTTGTACACAGTCTAGTTAGGGTCATATGCAACTTAGTGTGAAGGGATCTAATCTTCCGAGCAGCTATGTACTTCTTAGTCATAAGGTCATAAGCGATGAGCAGAATTAGCCCACTCAGCCCATCAAGTCTACTCCGCCATTCAATCATGGCTGATCTATCTCTCCCTCCTAACCCCTCATTCTCCTGCCTTCTCCCCATAACCCCCGACACCTGTACTAATCAAGAATCTATCTCTGCCTTAGTCATGGACCTGCTCTTCCAAAAATAATAATAATAATTGTCATTCGAACATATGAGTATACATTTGAATGAAATGTCGTTCCTCACGGGGCTGAGGTGCAAGGTGCATAGTGGTTGATATTGATGCGAGTTGCCAGTGCAGCGCATGTGTGTTTTAGGCGAGGTGTATGTGTGCGTTGGGGGGCATCGGGGTGTTTGTCATTCAAACAGCCAGGGGGAGGAAGCTGTTGCACATCATGGCATTGCTGGCCATGATGCTCCAGTACCTCGTGCCGGACTGCAGAGGGGCAAAGAGCCTAAGGGAAGGGTAGGAGGAGTCCTTTATAATGTTGGAGGCTTTTCGGAGACATATTTTGTTGAAAATGTCCAGAATGGATGGGAGAGGCTCCCTGATAAAGTTTACCGCTGTCCTGACTAATTGCTGCAGGGTTTTCCTGCCTGACGCTGTGCAGTTCCCGTGCCAGACGGTGATGCAGCATGTCACGACACCCTCTATGGCAACTCTGTTGAACATAGAGAGGATGGGTGGGGGAAGTCTCACTCAATTCAGCCGCCTGAGGAAGTACAGCCTCTGCTGAGCCCTCCCAGCCAGGTGCATGGTGTTGAGACACCAGGAGAGGTCATCAGCAAGGTGTACCCCAAGGAATTTGATGATGCTCACCCTCTCCATGATGGAGTCATTGATGAGCGGGGGGAGTGGACAGCCTGTGTTCTCCGGAAGTCTATGATCAGCCCGTTTCCACACAGTATCACTCTATGACCAGGACTAAATATTAAAAAAAAAAAAATAGGTGTAGGAGGAAGCCATGCGGCCCTTCAATATGATCGTGACAGATCGCCCAAAATCAGTATCCCATTCCTCCTTTTTCCCCCATATCCCTTGATTCCATGAGCCCCAAGAGCTATATCTAACGCTGTCTTGAAAATATCCAATGAATTGGCCTACACTGCCTTCTGTGGCAGAGAATTCCAGAGATTCACATCTCTCTGGGTGAAAAGGTGGTTCTAGACTGCAACATCGGGAACATTTTTCCTGCATCTAGCCAGTCCAATCCCTTAAGAATTTTATACTTCTAAAGGATTCCCTCTCATCCTTCTAAATTCCAGTGAATATAAGCCCAATCGATCCATTCTTTCACCATATATCCGTCCTGCCATCCCGGGAATTAACCTGGTGAACTCCCTCAATAGCAAGAATGTCCTTCCTCAAATTAGGAGACCAAAACTGCACACAATACTCCAGGTACGGTCTCACCAGGGCCCTGTACAACAAATGGACCTCCTTGCTGTATACACAAATCCTCTCACTATGAAGGCCATAATGCCATTTGCTTTCCTCACTGCCTGCTGTACCTGCATGCTTACTTTCAGTGACTGATGTACAAGGACACCCAAGACTCGTTGCACCTTTCCTTTTCCTAATCTGACACCATTCGGATAATAATCTGCCTTCTTGTTCTTGCCACCGAAGTGGATAACCTCACATTCATCCACATTATACTGCAACTGCCCACTCACCCAACCTATCCAAGTCACCATGTAGCCTTAGAGCATCCTCCTCGCAGCTCACCCTGCCACCTAGCTTTGTGTCATTCGCAACCTTGGAGATGTTACATTTAATTCCCTTGTCTAAATCGTTAATATATATATATTGTAAGTAACTGGTGTCCCAGCACTGAGCCTTGCTGCACCCCACTAGTCATTACCTGCCATTCTGAAAAGGACCCTTTAATTCCAAGTCTTCGCTTCCTGTCTGCCAACCAGCTCTCTATACATTTCAATACCATGTGCTCCAATTTTGCACACTAATCTCTTGTGTGGGACCTTGTCAAAGGCTTTTTGAAAGTCCAGTTACACCACATCCACTGGCTCTCCCTTATCCATTCTACTGGTTACATCCTCAAAAAATTCCAGAAGATTAGTAAAGCATGATTTACTAAATAATCTAAATGATTTATGCCCCTTCATAAATCCATGCTGACGTTGACCGATTTCGCTATTGCTTTCCAAATGTGCTGCTATTACATCTTTACTAATTGACTCAAGCGTTTTCCCCACTGCTGTCAGGCTCTGGTCTATAATTCCCTGTTTTCTCTCTCCCTCCTTTCTTAAAAAGTGGGGTTACATTAGCTACCCGCCAGTCCTCAGGAACTGATCCTGAATCTATAGAACATTGGAAAATGATCACCAACGTGTCCACGATTTCTAGGGCTACCTCCTAGAGTACTCTGGGATGCAGACCATCAGGCCCTGGGGATTTATCTACCTTCACTCCCAACAGTTTACCAAAACACCATTTCCTGACAAACGCAGATTTCTTTCAGTACCTCCCTCCCACTAGATGCTCGGTCCCCTGATATTTTTGGGAGATTGTGTCTTCCTCAGTGACGACAGAATCAAAGTACTTGTTTAAGTGGGTTACACAAAATGCTGGAGAAACTCAGCGGGTGCAGCAGCATCTAAGGAGCGAAGGAGATAGGCGACGTTTCGGGTCGAGACCCTTCTTCAGACTGGTCAGGGATCAGGGAAACGAGAGATATAGACGGTGATGTGAGAGATAAAGAACAATGAATGAAAGATATGCAAAAAAGTATCGATGATAAAGGGAACAAGCCATTGTAAGCTGTTTGTGGTGTGAAAATGAGAAGCTAGTGCGACTAGGGTGGGGGAGGGAGATAGAGATAGAGGGAATGCCAGGGCCCGAGGGCTGAGGGAGAGGTGGGAGGGGGAGGAGACAGCAGGGGTTAACAGAATTGAGAAAATTCAATGTTCAAGCCCAAAGGATGCAAACTCCCCAAGCGGAATATGAGGTGCTGTTCCTCCAACTTGCGGTGTTGCTCACTCTGGCCATGGAGGAGGCCCAGGACCGAGAGGTCGGATACGGAATGGGAGGGGGAGTTGAAGTGCTGAGCGACCGGGAGGTCGGGTTGGTTTTTGCGGACCGAGCGGAGGTGTTCGGCGAAACGATCGCCAAGCCTCCGCTTGGTCTCACCGATATAGATCATCTGGCATCTGGAGCAGCGGATGCAGTAGATGAGGCTGGAGGAGGTGCAGGTGAACCTCTGTCGGACCTGGAAGGACTGCTTGGGTCCCTGAAAGGAGTGGAGGGGGAGGTGAAGGGACAAGTGTTGCATTTCTTGCGGTTGCAAGGGAAAGTGCCCGGGGAAGGAGTAGAGCGGGAGGGGAGGGAAGAATTGACAAGGGAGTCGCGGAGGGAGCGGTCTTTGCGGAAGGCAGACAGGGGGGGAGATGGGAAGATGCGGCGGGTGGAGGGGTCACGTTGGAGGTGGCGAAACTGGCGGAGGACTATCTGTTGTATTTGCCGGCTGGTGGGGTGAAAGGTGAGGACCAGGGGGACTCTGCCCTGTTTGCGAGTGGGGGAATGGGGAGAGAGGGCAGTGTTGCGGGGTATGGAGGAGACCCTGGTGCGAGCCTCATCAATAGTGGGGGAGGGGAATCCCCGTTCTCTGAAGAATGAGGCCATTTGTGATGACCTGGTGTGAAACGCCTCATCCTGGGAGCAGATGCGGCGTAGACGAAGGAATTGGGAATAGGGGATGGAGTCCTTACAGGAAGCAGGGTGGGAGGAAGAGTAGTCCAGGTAGCTGTGGGAGTCAGTGGGTTTGTAGTGGATGTCGGTCAGGAGTGTATCACCTGCAATAGAGTTTGTGAGGTCAAGGAATGGTAGGGAAATGTCGGAAATGGTCCAAGTGTATTTGAGTGCCGGATGGAAGTTGGTGGTGAAATGAATGAAGTCAGTCAGTTGTGTGTGGGTGCAGGAGGTGACACCAAAGCAGTCATCGATGTAACGGAGGTAGAGGTCGGGGATGGGGCCCTGGTACGCCGAGAACAAGGATTGTTCGACGTACCCAACAAAGAGGCAAGCGTAGCTGGGGCCCATGCGTGTGCCCATAGCTACGCCTTGTGTTTGGAGGAAATGGGAGGAATCGAAAGAGAAGTTATTGAGGGTAAGGACCAACTCCGCTAGGCGGAGGAGGGTGTCAGTGTAAGTGGTCTTGTTTAAGTGGTCTGCCATTTCCTTGTTTCCCCATTATAAATTCACCTGTTTCTGATTGCAAGGGACCTACATTTGTTTTCTTCACAAACAAGTGTTGAATTCCTATACTCACACAGTACCTCAGGATCATTAACAATTTGCTTCTCGTTCAGTTTTGAGGGTTCTGAGATGGCTGCTGAGGCTTCCACAGTCCATTTGATGGATGTTAGCTGGGCACATAGTTTTAGATGCTATCGAGCATCTTGGTGCAGAGCCTCAATACTATCTGGAAGGCCTCTTGTCCATTTTGTACAATTGGGGTTGTGCAATTCGAGGAGGTTTGGACTTTTTCTTTTCTTCAGTCACTTGGCAACTTCTTTCCATAAGAGTGCTCAGAATATAGTCTGATATCAGGCAAAGAAACAATGTGGCCTGCTCGACAAAGCTGACAGAATAATTAGAGGCTGGGGAAATAGTTCTGGGAGAAGACAGACAGTGGTGTGCTCATGTTTCAAGTGAATTTGTGGCATTTCACAGAGATAGTGTTGGAAATATTGCTCCTGTGCCTAGACACACCTGCTTTATGTAGTCCAGGCCTCAAATAGCATGGGCGGGATGATTTCTGTGCTAGGTCAGCACTCTTCATTTTCAACAATTTCCTTCTCATTTACATCAAAGGTCGCACATGAAGAAGGTGGTGAATTTCAATGTTTCCTTTCACTGAATTGTGACTTTTGAGATTTGCTGGTGATCCAAGTTTTCCAGGACCTCACCACAAATCTTTATTGTCGGAGAATGGTGATGGTTTGGAACTCTGCCTTGGAGTGTGGACGGGCTCGAGCACGGCTCATAATGCAGCTTGCCGATTGAGTTTCTGGAGTATGGTTGTTGCGATGTTAAGTGTTATAATTATTGCTTTGACCAAAAACATTAAAACGTTCAAGGGATATTTACTTAGCTTTCATAACTTAGTGGCTTTCCTAACTAGGTTTCACCATCTGAAAGCAGCTTTTCAAAAGGCATGTGCCTGTGGATGTTTTGTAGTCAATTCATTGTGGTATAGCAGTTACGTGCTTTGGAAACTGACCAGCAGTTGACACAAAAAACCTGACAATTAAACCTTTGTTAAAGCGGGTCTTTTATGATCAAATCTGTTTGTATGAGGTTATGCTGGAATATTACCTTGTATAAATGCTGGTGCTAATTCCGGGGGGGGGGAAGAAAAAGGGTGGTTAAAAGGCACCTTTTACTGGTAGAAGCATGTACAAATCAAATAGCATACACAGAGGATTTTACTTAACTGTTCTCCACTCACTGGCTGTAGCCAAGCTAAAAATGGCAACTTTGCAAAGCAAATTTATATAAAGCTCCTGTGAAAATAATATTCCAATCCCAAATGAAGATCATTCTTTGATGCATTGGGTACACCCACACATCATTCTTTGATGCTTTGGCTAAGCCCACAGGAACCTAAGGTGAATATGAGATGCTATTCCTTCAATTTGCATATGGCTTCACTCTGACAGTGGCAGAGTCCTAACATAACCTAAAATGAACAGTGCAAGGGTTATTGGTGACTAAGTGTTGTTTGTTAGCTCTTTCAACATCTGTTGTCACCATGGGAACAATTAAGAGTAGAATGGCAGACCAGCTACTGGTCCATTAAATATGCCCAGCTATTTGATAATGGGATACATGTTGATATTATTCAACTTTGTTGAGTGAATGCCCTCATTGTAGTTTGGCTGGAGCAGAGGTAAATGCTGGTACAAAAATCTTTCACACAACAACCAGAATGTGGCGATTGTTGGAGACCAATATCTCAGCTCCAGACAACACAACATGAGTTTCGGAGTACAGTGAATCAAACCAGCTCCCTCATCACAGCTTAAGGTGGGATGTTCTCTGATGATTTAACTGTTTTTGTTCAAATCCCATCTCCTTGGATAAAGGCAATCCTGCCAATACATGGTGAGATTCAGAGACATTCAGGCTTGGGTTGCTGAGAACAAGTAAAATCGCATCACACAAGTGCAAGAAAATAGCCGTCTACATCAAGAGCGTCCAATTAACTCTTCCTGCTCAATGACATAACAAGCTTCCTCGCAGACCTGAAACATGGTCCACAAATTGAACACAAAATGCTGCAAGTGCTTAACAGATGAGGCAGCATCTGTGGAAAGAAAAACAGAGTTACTGTTTCAGGCCAATGACCTTCCAGAAAAACATCATGGTAATAACAGTTCAACAGCAATAGATTTTGCAGGAACTGACTTGTCTCTGGACTCCCACAAATCTTACTGCTGTCTCAGTACAAATCTGGGGTACTGAAGGAGAGTCTCCAGATGCCTCACTAAGCACCACAAAACCACTCAAAGCAGTTCAACACAAGCCATGAAAAAATAGCCAGTTTCATAGGCACTTTAAACATTCATCATTATCACACTGATACACAATACCCGCCTGCTAAAGATATACAGTAATTGTTTGCCAAGCCCTCTTTGACAGCATCGCCCAAACCTGCAAGCTGTAGCGACCACAAAGGAAAGCAGATGAGAACCCCATGGCTTCCAGGTCACAGACATTCTCATTCAAAACACAGGAGCTGGAGTAAGGCATTTGGCCTCTAAAGCCTGATTCATCAATCAATCCTCTATCTAATACCATATTCCTGCTCTCCCCACTTCTACATTTATTGCCATTTGTTCACTGTTGGTCAATCTAAATACTAGAGTACCTTTGTGGCAAGAATGTCACAGCAACTTAGTAACTGCTTAAAAGCAGTGAACAATTTAACAGAGGAAAAAATAATAATAATCTTACCCATGACTATATACTGTGACATGAAATCACCCTTCATGGATCTCACAGGTAAGCATTTTAAAAAATACAATCAAATACATCTACTATTGTGTTAAGTGTGGATACAAGGAACTGCAGATGCTGGTTTACAAAATAGAC
This sequence comes from Okamejei kenojei, assembly GCA_035221665.1. NCBI lineage: Eukaryota > Metazoa > Chordata > Chondrichthyes > Rajiformes > Rajidae > Okamejei > Okamejei kenojei. The sequence goes on along the minus strand of CM069131.1, from coordinate 139,297,085 downwards.
AAAGTGCTGGAGTAACTGAGCGGGTCAGGCAACATCTCTGGGAAAACATGGATAGGTGACGTTTCAGGTTGGGATCCTTCAGGCTATTGTGTTCTAATTTATATGATCAATAATTATTTTTTAAAATGCATCAAAATAATTGGTTAAAAAAACAAATAGAAGTATGGATTTTTCCCCAAAAAATATTCAAACTGTTAATAAAGAGACAGGGACTGTAAATTTGGGTAATAACATTAGTAATAGGTCATTAAAACATACGCACTGCCATTCCAAAACATATTCTTGCAGAATTTCCTCTCAAGATTCATGAACAATTGTGCAATTACAAAGCATTTCCTCTAATCTTTGAAGGAAAAGCTAATGCATCATTGTTTCTGTTGGTCACCATGATTAATCAAAATGAGAGCACAAAAAGCTTTTAACACAGGCACACAGACAGTTTGTGACAAGGGTCAATCTACCCAGTATCACGGGTCTCTGCTGAATAGGTTACTTGGTCCTGAATAAATGCTTTATTTTTTAATATGTGATTTGCGTTCAAACCTAGATAAGCCACAGTGACAAGTGCTAAGTAGAATTCTTAAAATATTACCAGGTCCCATTTAATAATAAAGACAGCACTTTCAACCCCAAGCACACCAATTCAAAGAGCTAATTTGGATAAAGATAACAATCGAGCCAAGATTAGCACGCAAACCATATAGAAGCAAGATATTGTAAATAAAGCAGATTAATTTATCAGTAACTACTTTAAAGTCAACATTAAAATTCTTCTCATTAAGTACAGGGCAAAGTACCCAGTGCTGCACCGACAAAGAACATTTTCTGGTTATCTTAACCCAACAGTAATTACCCAGTTAACTTTTCTACAGAATTTTCGACTCCAGTGCTAATAGAACTACATAGCGTCTGCCAGAAAAATAACCCCAAAGCTTTGTATTATTACTTAGAAATATGGCAGTTTGTAACAGACCTCGAGTTGTATGATCTGCTTTTGTGACCCTTTTGATTGTACCCTTGCCGAGGCACAATGAAAAAATGCTCACATTCACAGCCTTGTTCTTGCCGGCTCCAGCCTTCACTTCATTTCCTATCAGCTGACTAAACAAGCTCATTCCGTCAGCTCTGTCTTTTCAGCATAGCGCACTGCTGATTGGAAGATTCCTGCCTGTTACGATTGGCAATTAACTTAGAAGAACTCCTCCTTGTTGCCTAGCACGATGACGGTAGGTTATTCTGACTGAACAGAAAGCTGAATACCAGTCTGGTTGAAAAGGGGAGGATAATACATCAAATGCAATTTAAAACATTTATTACAAAGGTGGACTGGAAACAACTGGGGGGTGGGAGAGAGGAACTGCACTTCGCTGTATTGGGAAACCGTTTGAATTAAGTAGCATTTTTAGTTTGCCTTTGCTCTCCTCCGACAAACAAGATTGCTTAACCAAATAAGGCAATCTGAAATTATTGCAGAATATTCAAGTAAATATTTCAATTATGTAGAGAATAAGGTTTACATTAGAATACAGCCAGTTACGCACTATTTATAGCTCCAATTAAGTTTTTAAACTTTTGTATCCCTTTCCAGTTTTTTATGTCTGCATGCTTTACCAGTTTTTCCCCAAAATTGTATTCTTAAATCCAATTATTTAATATGGTTAGGCCAGTTTTAAAACGGCTCTCGTTCATTCTGCATGAAAATAGTGCTATTGTCATATCATTACCTTTTCAAAGCCCTGACAGATGGGTTTAACTAAGCACTGACAAATCTAATTTATTGTTCCCCACTACACATACCTTGTGCATTGCCATCCCTTAGTTAATCATCAAACAACAATAAATAGGAGGGGGTTAAAAGCTGCTGGCGATAAATAGGGACACAAAAGGTACTGGAATCTGATAAGTAAGGAAGATGACAAGTGAGGGAGAGATGAAGGATAGAAAGATACACCTGCAGGAGGGGAAATGATGGAAGACATGTGGGGGTAGTAGGTAAATTAAACCAGGAAGGGTGAGGGACATGAAAATAGGTGATGGGGAGCTGAAAGTGGTGTATGGGGGTTGTGAACAAAACAAAGAAATGGGAGGACTGGAAGGAGCCACAAGGGAAGCACACGAAGTAAGAGTTACCAAAAATTAGAAAATTAATATGTTCTTATCATTCGGTTGTAGACGACTCATGCGCAATATGAGATATGTCCTTCTAGTTTGAGTTTGGCCTCACCTTGGCAGTGGAAATGGCCAAAGGCAGACAGGCCGGTCGGTGTGAGAATGGAAAGGGGAATTGAAATGAGATGCAAACAAAAGCCCAGGAGAGCCATTGCAGACTGAGAGCAGGTGGTCTGTAAACCTGTCACCTAGTCTGCACTTGATCTCACCAGAGTAGCAAACATTGGAATACACTTCATTTCTGCTAGAAATAAGAGTTAGCTCCAAGTCGAAAGAATGGTTCCGATTCAAAATGTTTCTTACTCCCTTTCTCCAGTGATGCAGTCTGACCCACTGACTTACTCCAGCATTTTGTGTCTATTGTAGGAGGATTTAGACTTGCAACTTCATTATATATCTTATTGCTGGGCTGAAGAAGGGTCATGACCCGAAACGTCACCCATTCCCTCTATCCAGAGACGTTGCTTATCCCGCTGAGTTATTCCAGCATTTTCTGTCCATCTTTGGTTTAAACCAGCATCTACAGTTCCTTCCTGCAGCATTCTGGTAAACCTCCTCTGCACCCTCTCCAAATCTTCCTCATCTTTCCTGTAATGGAGCAACCAGATCTGCACACAGTACTCCACGTGCAGACTAACCAAAGTCCTACAGTGCTGCATCAAGATTTCCTGACTCTTATATTCAATGCTCCTAGCGGTGAAGGCAAGCATTCCATAAGCCTTCTTTACCACCCTGTCTACTTGTGATACACTTAATGATTCAGCATCCAAACACACTGGAATAGAGAATTACCAATTCACGATCCTCAGAAAATAATCCAAGATATCTATCTTAGATGATTGTACCAGGATGAGGGATCATGTCGACAATGTTCATTCGACAAGCTTACGCATGGTAGGTTGCTCTATAAGGTTAGATCGCATGGGATCCAAGGATAGATAGCTGAATGGATAGCAAATTGGCTTCATGGAAGGAAGCAGGGGTGATGGTGGTTGCTTTTCGGACTGGAGCCCTGTGACTAATGGTGTGACACAAGGTTCAGTGCTGGGCCCATTACTGTTTGTCATCCACATCAATGATTTAGATGAGAACATACACGGCAAGATTAGTAAATTTGCAGATGATACAAAAGTGGGTGGTTTTGCAGATAGTGAAGATTGGTGTGAAAATTGGCCGATTGGCTAGGTGGGTTGAGGAATGGTTGATGGAATTTAATATAGTGAAATGTGAAGTGTTGCATTTTGGGAAGTCTTACATGGGCAGGACTGACTCAGTGAATGGTAGGGCTATGTGGAGTGTTGTGGAGCAGAGGGATCTAGGAGTGCAGGTGCATAGTTCCTTGAAGGTGTAGTCGCAGGTTGATAGAGCGATCAAAAAGGCGTTTGGCCTTCATCAGGCAGAGTATTAAGTGCCTTCATCAGGCAGAGTATTAAGTATAGAAGTTGGGAGGTCATGTTGCAATTGTATAAGACGTTGGTGAGGCTGCATTTAGAGTATTGTGTTCAGTTCTGGGCACCATGTTATAGAGAAGATGTTGACAAGCTGCAATGGGTACAGAGAGGATTTATGAGGATGTTGCCAGTGCTAGAGAGTCTGAGCTATTGGGAGAAGTTGAATGGGCTGGGACTATTCCTTGCAGTGCAGGAGGATGATCTTATTGAGATGTATAATATCATGAGAGGAATAGATCAGGTAGATGCATAGAGTCTCTTGCCAGCGGTGGTTGAATCGAGGACCTGAGGACATAGGTTTGTGAAGATGAAAAGATTTAATAGGAATCTGAGGGTAACAAAGGTGTGTGGAACAAGCTGCCAGAGGAGGTAGTTGAGGCTGGGACTATCCCACCATTTAAGAAACCGATGGACATGTACATGGAAAGGGACAGGTTTGGAGGGATATGGACCAAAGACAGGCAGGTGGGTCTAGTATAACTGGGACATGTTGGCCGGTGTGGGCAGGTTGGGCCGAAGGGCCTGTTCCCACACTGTGTCACTCATTATGGTAAAATCCAGCGAATTTGGGGCAAATTCACTCCATTTATCCTCATAAAACAAGCGATTCATCTAAGCCTCCTTCTAACTGCTTTCAAGGTAAATACATCCTATCTTAAATAAGGAAACTAAAACTACATAGTACTATGAAGGGAAGCTTATCAAGCATTGTACAATAGCAACATGACTTCACTACTGTATTCTCTTGGCAACTTTCCATTTGTTTACTAATTACTTGCCACATCTGTATTCTAGCACTGTTATTTATGCAATGAATCACAGATTTCTCTGGATACAATATGTTAATCTCATATCATTTAAGTGCTTTCATCTCTTGCTAATGAAGTGGGTAATCTCACAATGTCATCCATATGGCATCTCTTTACATCACTCATTTAACCTAACCCTTGCATCTTTCTGCATCTTCCCAAGTTATTTTCTAAAAATCTTTGAGTCATAGATTCAAAGACACATGCAACATGGAAACAGGTATTTTGGTCCACCTTGTTCATGCCGGCCAAGTTGGCACATGGGGTAGTTCCATTTGCTTGCATTTGGTCCATAGGCCTCCAAATCATTCCTTTCCATATATCTGTCCAAATGTCCTTTACAAATCTTCTTTAGCTTTGCCTGGCGGCTCATTCTGGATACAGCCTACCCTCCGAGCGGCGAAGGTGCCCTCAATGCCAAATCTCTCCCCTCTCACCCATGACCATTCACTTTAGCCGTGCTCCTCAGTCATGACCTTGTACACCTGCGCTCCAAAGAAAAAAAGTCCCCTGTTAAAAAAGTCCCTGTCACAGAACGTCTCACTGTAACTGGTCTTGTGCAAATTAAAATTATCAGAAAAAAAAGGCTGCAAACACCAAATTGCCTCGTATTTGCTTAAAGAAAATTGTTTGAAAATGATATCTGTGATCTTGATTTCCATTGAAAATAGCCATTATATGATTTCTTCAGCACATTATCCAAGTCTTACAAACCCACAAAAATGCATACTAACAGTGGGATCACTATAAAAATCAAATTCCATAGTATTTTATTGTTAAGTGTATCATATTTCCCCTCACCCCCCCAAAAAATGACATTGAATTGAAATGTGAGAAAGTGCTGGTGGATGCGGTAAAAGTCATGGTATGACTTAAAAGCAGAACAAAAAGGTTGCGGCAAGTGGTAGAGTACAGCTTCAAGAAATAACTAAATTACATAGACTCTGTGTTGCCAGTTACTGTAAATATCATCAGGAAACGATTCAGAAAATAAATCATACAACAAACCATTTTGTTAGCCAGCAAAATAATCACAATCATGAATGACGAAAATCCAGATCACCATTGCCTGGATAAAATGGAAGCAAGAAAGCTGAATGGAAACTTAGCCTATACCTGGCGTAATGTATGACAGGAATGTGCTGTTCAAAGTTGGACAATCTTTTCTCTATGCAGCTTGTAACTTAATTTGAAAGAGGCACCATCATAAATCATCATGCCAACAACCAACGTTTGATCAAAAGTGTACGATAGATCACTTTTTTGCTTCCCACAACCAAGATTGAAAAGGTGATATTTTAAAGAGTGAAATGTTTTGAAATAACTCTGAATGCATGGAAATGGACCACAAGTAGTAAGGAATGTGCTTAAAAACAAATACTCAGTAGCCCCACTTCTGGAATTGCAAAACAGGCCATTTTTTCCCCTAATCATGGAATGTTCATATCCACGGATCTTAGTAATGTGAATGAGAGAGAAATAGGTACAAAGACTATTATCACCAAGGCTCAATTTTTCAGCAATAGTTTCTGTAAAAGATTATTAATTTGCACTGCTTAACAAGATCGACTGAAGACTGCCAGCATTTTCTGTGTTTAGCTTGGAATGTCTCAATTTTTCACCAATCTGCTGATTTTATTTTAATATCCGAATGAATACGTACTGATAACAACAGAAATATCTCCATATGGGAGCAACATTGCCCTAGCAGCTTCAAATCACATTTCGGTGGTATTGAGATGGAAAAAAAATGGTAGATATGTAAAAGGGAAAAGGTTAGTGAAGACAAATGTAGGACCCTTACAGGGCTCTCACTTACCCTTTTTTCCCTGTTGCTAGTCGGGCAACCTTGACAGCTTTTTAGGTTGCGAAATGACAGTTTAGGTGGTCATTTAAGACGGTTTGCATGACGCGTGCGATAATGTGCTCGGACGAAGTGCGTAGTTACCAGTCGGAATTATGCTCAATGAAGCGTTCACATATTAATCGAAAGGTAGACAAAAATGCTGGAGAAACTCAGTGGGTGCAGTAGCATTAATGGAGCGAAGGAAATAGGCAACGTTTCAGGCCGAAACCCATCAGTCTGAAGAAGGGTTTCGGCCCGAAACGTTGCCTATTTCCTTCACTCCATAAATGCTGCCGCATCCGCTGAGTTTCTCCAGCACTTTTGTCTACATTCACATATTATTTCTGCTTCAAATAACTCACAAACTAAACATGTTCACCAATCAAGACATGATATATACCACAATGACATGCAGCAACATTGTAATATAATATCTCAACTCTTTTTACACATTGCAATTAATGCAATTTCTATTAGTTCTTTCCACTTCCAAACAAAAATGTGGTTGGATTATTCAGCATATGATCAACCTGTGTTAATAAATCCTGGACCATGGTAACATATATGCTTAACCATGCACACTACAGATTGATGCAAGCATGTTCTCTGTGAAGGACCGAAAATTATCATGACATGGCCTTAGCATGGGTTGTTATTGCTATTGGTAGAGAACACTCTCACTTCCCACATAATTTATCCTTAACAAAATATACAGGTTGCAAGGAAATTTCTAAAGGCATTATATGATAATAGCTGTTAAAACCGACTATACCCATCAGACAGGTTAAACAATACACTAACTGACAAGAGATGGCCAAAGGACATAACTGCAGCAAATGTTCTTTTGGTAATATGTTTAAAGGTGTCACAACAAATAATAACATTGGGAATTAAAACACATTTGATTGCATTCCTTTATCAAACGTAGTCAATGTTCGCTCTGAAGACCATGAAGCACAATAGGGTCGGAGGGGGGGGGGGGGGGGGGGGGGGGGGTTGAGAAGGCAATTGGTGCGAATGGATGGATTGAGGCAGGTGAATTAGTACGTGTTGGTTGGAGTATGTAATATTGTGAGGGGAGAGCTGGGGGGGATGTCAGTGGTGTTGAATGGGGGGTTAAGTATGGGATGAATGGTGGGGGTCAGTACAGGTTGAATGGGGGGTCAGTAACGGATGAATGGGGGTAGACAAAAATGCTGGAGAAACTCAGTGGGTGAGACGATTTTGTTCACTCCATCTATGGAGTGAACAAAATAGGCAACGTTTCAGGTCGAGACCCTTTTTCAGACTGTTCCCCCATTCTTCTTGAATGGGGGGTTCAGTACAGGATGAATGGAGGGAGGATCAGTACAGGATGAATTGGGGGGGGGGATCAGTACGGGATGAATGGGGGGGGGATAAGTACGGGATGCATGAGGGGATCAGTACGGGATGCATGAGGGGATCAGTACAGGATGCATGAGGGGGATCAGTACAGGATGAATTGGGGGACCAGTGTAGGATGGAGGGGGGGGGGGGGGGGGGGGGGCCAGGAGAATCAATGCGAGGTGGGTAGGGGATGAATAGATTGGGGGGGGGTAAGATGAGGGAGAGCACAGGGGATGCAGTGAGGACTGAATAGAGGTGGGAATGGGGATCATGCGGGATGGAGAGGAGGGGTCCCAGGATAAGAGGGGTGGAGGGGGGCGTACAAGAGAGAGAGAGAGAGAGGGGAGGGGGGGGGAAGGGTCAGAGGAGGTGGGGAGGAAGGAAGATCAGCGCTCCTCGGACAACATCGCCCGCTGCCTTGGCCGTCCCTGTCCAATGCCAAAGGGATTGGGGACACCGCTTCCCCATCTCCGCTTGCGGGGCCAAGCGGCGCAGCTCAAAGATCCTATAGCTATAGGATCTTTGGTGCAGCTGCTTCAGATGGCGGAAAGAGGCCTCTGCCTCCCTCTCCCTCCTCACAGCCTCGGTGTGAGAGAGGGGTTGTTTTGAAAGCACCATTGGCGGATTGGCAAGCAGCGGCCATTATCAGAGCGATAGCGGCCCTGCTTGCAAATCCGCCAACGGTGCTTTCAAAACAACCCTTTTCGCACGCCGAGGCCTGGAGGAGGGAGGGAGAGGGAGGCCTCCTTCCGCCAGGGTGCGGGAGGAGGCGGCGGAGCCGCTGTCCGCGGCCGCCGCTGTTCGCGGCCCGTCATTCGCTCCGACCCTTCGTCAACACGCTTCTAGTATCTTTGCCCCGCAATAAAGTCACCACCGACATGAAACGTCATGTTCCTATTCGCCAGAGATGCTGCCTGACCCGCTGAGTTACTCCAGTTTTTGTGTCTAACGGTATGAACCAGTATTTGCGTGCCAAGCCGGGCAAAATGACTCGCTGTTTAGGTTGCCCGACGGCACTTTGAGTGGTCAATGGCACCTGGGCAACCGCTAATTTCGAGCCCTGCCTTATAGTCAGAGACAGGTGACTTTATAATGGCAAACCAGGAAATGGCAGACCAGTTAAATGAGTACTTTGGTTCCGTCTTTACTAAGGAAGGCACAAACAATCTCCCAGAAATACAAGGAGACCGAGAATCTAATGTGAAGGAGGAACTGAAGGAAATCCACAGTAGTCAGGAAATGGTGTAAGGTAAACTGTTGGGACTGAAGGCAGATAATCCCCAGGGTCTGCATCCCAGAGTACTCAAGGAGTGGCCCTGGAAATCGTGGATGCTTTGGTGATCATTTTCCAATGTTCTCTTGACTCTGGATCAGTTCCTGTGGACTGGAGGGTAACTAATGTAACTACATTTTAAGAAAGGAGGGAGAGAGAAAATGGGGAATTATAGGCCAGTTAGCCTGACATCAGCAGTGGGAAAGATGCTCGAGTCAATTATTAAAGATGTAATAGCAGCGCATTTGGAAAGCAGTGACAGGATCAGTCAAAGTCTGGATGGATTTATGAAGGGGAAATCATGCTTGACCAATCTTCTGGAATATTTTGAGCTTGTGACAAGTAGAATGGATAAGGGAGAGCCAGTGGATGTGGTGCATCTGGATTTTCAAAAAAGCCTTTGACAAAGTCCCACACAAGAGATTAGTGTGCAAAATTAGAGCACATGGTATTGGGGGTAGGATATTGACATGGGTAGAGAACTGGTTGGCAGACAGGAAACAAAGAGTAGGAATTAGCAGGTCTTTTCCAGAATGGCAGGCAGTGACTTGTAGGGTGCCTCAAGGCTCAGTGCTGGGACTCGTTATTTACAATATTAACGATTTAGACAAGGGAATTAAATGTAACCTCTACAAGTTTGCTAATGACATAAAGCTGGGTGGCAGTGTGAGCTGAGAGGAGGATGCTCTGAGGCTGCAGGGTGACTTGGATGGGTGAGTGGGCAGATGAATGGCAGATGCAGTATAATGCGGATAAATGTGAGGTTATCCACTTTGGTGGCAAGAACAGGCAGATTATTATCTGAATTATGTCAGATTAGGAAAAGGAGAAGAGCAACGAGACTTGGGTGTGCTTGTACATCAGTCACTGAAAGAAAGCATGCATGTACAGCAGGCAGTGAAGAAAGCTAATGCCATGTTAGCCTTGATTGCGAGAGGATTTGAGTTTAGGAGCAAGGAGGTCCTACTGCAGTTGTACAGAGCCCTGGTGAGACTGCACATGGAGTATTGTGTGCAGTTTTGGTCTCCTAATTTGAGGAAGGACATTATTGTTATTGAGGGAGTGCAGCGTAGGTTCACAAGGTTAATTCCCGGGATGGCGGGACTGACATATGATGAAATAATGGGTCCACTGGGCTTGTATTCACTGGAATTTAGAAGGATGGGAGGGGATCTATAGGGCCTGTCCCACTGACACGACTTTACAATGACTGTCTTCGACCTTCAAGCTCGAGGGCACTCACCTGGAAAACCTTGAGCTGGATCGACCGTCAGCGATGAAACCGCGAGCCGGATCGAATGTCTGCGCACACACACACAAACACATCGCAAAGGCGGGGGCCAGGGAAAGCAGGGGAGCGCTGTCTGAAATTCACACCCACGATGAACAGGAAGGTAAAAGACGGCTGCCACAGTTCGGTAAGTCCTTTAGAGAGCGCGGGGGGGGGAGTGAGGGGGAGAGAGGGGAAGAGGAGGGGGGAGAAGGAGAGGAGACACTTTTAAGAAGCCAGACAACGTTTAATAAAGCGGGCATTCTTACCTTCTTTTTCTCAACGAGCTTTACCTTCGACTAACTTCAATTGACTTTGACTACCTAAACATAGCATTATGACCTACTACGACCTACCTCGACTAAACCCACTAGTAAAAAAAAAAAAAAACGTTTTTTTTCCACCGCGACGTAGCTGAAGCCTCGAATTTGCGTGGACTACTCTCGAGCATGAAGGAGAGTTACACAGACCTCCTAGGACCTCGTGTCGACCATGCTGCGAGTACGAGTCGAGGGCAAACTCATCTGAACTCGCAAATTAGGTCGCCACAGTGGGACAGCCTCTTTATAGAAACAAAAACATTCTTAAATGATTGGACAGGTTAGATGCCGGGAAAATGGTCCTAATGTTGGTGGAGTCCAGAACCAGGGGCCGCAGTTTAAAAATAAGGGGTAGGCCATTTAGATGAGGAAAAACATTTTCAACCAGAGAGTTGTGAATCTGTGCAATTCTCTGCCACAGAAGGCATTGGAGGCCAATTCATTTGATGTTTTCAATTGAGAGTTAGATTTAGCTCTTATGAATTAAGGGAAATGGGGTAAAAGCAGGACAGGGGTACTGATTTTAGATGATCAGCCATGATCATATTGAATGGCGGTGCTGGCTCAAAGGTCCGAATGGCCTACTCCTGCACTTATTTTCTATGTTTAAATACTCAAAAAAGATCAGAACAGCTACAAGAGAGTAAAAGAAAGTGAAAAAAAAATAGAAAGGTCACGTATTTTAAGCAAGCATTGTGGCAGGCTGGCAAAGGAAAAGGCAAGCTCTGTGATAGCAGGAATGGAAGATAGGTGGAATCAAATCATAAAATATTTGGGGTGCACATGTCAATGTAATCCCCTCTTTTGCCTTGCACATGCTTCCCACAACTCATTTGTCAAGATGGGAAGACATATATCGAACACCCTCACCCTGAACACAGGATCCCCCCAGGGTTGCGTCCTCAGCCCCCTACTGTACTCCCTGTACACACATGACTGTGTGGCCAGGTTCAGCTCCAACTCCATTATCAAGTTTGCTGATGACACTGTGGTGGTGGGCCTGATCTCCAATATAATATGTGGTGGTGGGCCTGATCTCCAATATAATATATTATCTCCAATATAATCCAATGGAGATAAATGGGGCTACTGGGTATAGGGTGAGCTGCTTTAAATACCTGGGAGTCCACATCACAGAGGATCTGACATGGACAACACACGCTGCCGCACTGGTGAGTAAGGCAAGGCAGCGCCTTTCCCACCTCAGGTAGCTGAGGAAATTCAGAGTCTCTCTGAGGATCCTTCAGTGCTTCTACTCTGGGGCTGTAGAAAGCATCTTGTCTGGCAACATCACAATCTGGTTTGGGAACTGCTCTGCCCAGGACAGGAAGGCTCTGCGGACAGTAGTGCATTCGGCCGAACGCACTATGGGAACTACACTCGTCCCCCTGCAGGACCTATACATCAGAAGGTGCAGATCCAGAGCCAGCAACTTTATGGGGGACCCCTACTACCCCAGCAATGGACTGTTCCAGCTGCTACGGTCAGGCAAACGTCTCCGCTGTCATGCTGTCAAAACAGAGAGGATGAGAAGGAATTTCTTCCCACAGGCCATCAGGACTGTAAACTCTTCTCACCAGGGACTAATTTACTGTACTAATTTACTGGTGTGTTGTGTCTTTTTAAAATTGTTGTTTTATTTCTAATATGTAAATACTGATTCTGTTCTGTTGTGTAGTTTTTTTGCACAATCCGCAGGCATTGCCACTTTCACTTCACTGCACATCTTGTATGTGTATGTGACAAATAAAGTGGACTTGACTTTAATCTCTCAATTCAATAAACATCTACTTTATTCTTCTCTTTGCACTTCCTCTGGATTTTAAAATTCTTTCATTACTAATGTTCACAATTTTCATGAATGATCATTGCCCTGAAATGCTATCTCTACTTCCGTCTCAATAGATGCTGCCTGACCCTGCTGACAATTTCCAGCAATTGACCTGCTGTGATTATTTCCAGCAATTTTCTTCAGATTTCCAATATTCACAATATTTTTCATTTGCTTATTTATTTCAGTTGAGTTTCCAATATAGTATGTAGGTTTTAAAGAAGGAACTGCAGATGCTGGAGAAATCGAGGGTACACAAAAAGCTGGAGAAATCAGCGGGTGCAGCAGCATCTAAGGAGCGAAGGAGATAGGCGACGTTTCGGGTCGAGACCCTTCTTCAGACTGGTCAGGGATCAGGAAACGAGAGACATAGATGGTGATGTGGAGAGATAAGGAACAATGAGTGAAAGATATGCAAAAAAGTATCGGTGATAAAGGGAACAAGCCATTGTAAGCTGTTTGTGGTGTGAAAATGAGAAGCTGGTGCGACTTGGGTGGGGGAGGGAGATAGAGATAGAGGGAATGCCAGGGCCCGAGGGCTGAGGGAGAGGTGGGAAGGGGAGGAGACAGCAAGGGTTAACAGAATTGAGAAAATTCAATATTCAAGCCCAAAGGATGCAGACTCCCCAAGCGGAATATGAGGTGCTGTTCCTCCAGCTTGCGGTGTTGCTCACTCTGGCCGTGGAGGAGGCCCAGGACCGAGAGGTCGGATGTGGAATGGGAGGGGGAGTTGAAGTGCTGAGCCACCGGGAGGTCGGGTTGGTTATTGCGGAACCGAGCGGAGGTGTTCGGCGAAGCGATCGCCAAGCCTCCGCTTGGGTCTCACCGATATAGATCATCTGGCATCTGGAGCAACGGATGCAGTAGATGAGGTTGGAGGAGGTTGCAGGTGAACCTCTGTCGGACCTGGAAGGACTGCTTGGGTCCCTGAAAGGAGTGGAGGGGGAGGTGAAGGGACAAGTGTTGCATTTCTTGCGGTTGCAAGGGAAAGTGCCCGGGAAGGGGGTAGAGTGGGAGGGGAGGGAAGAATGGACAAGGGAGTTGCGGAGGGAGCGGTCTTTGCGGAAGGCAGACAGGGGGGAGATGGGAAGATGTGGCGGGTGGAGGGGTCACGTTGGAGGTGGCGAAATTGGCGGAGGACTATATGTTGTATTTGCCGGCTGGTGGGGTGAAAGGTGAGGACCAGGGGGACTCTGCCCTGTTTGCGAGTGGGGGAATGGGGAGCGAGGGCAGTGTTGCGGGGTATGGAGGAGACCCTGGTGCGAGCCTCATCAATAGTGGGGGAGGGGAATCCCGTTCTCTGAAGAATGAGGCCATTTGTGATGACCTGGTGTGGAACACCTCATCCTGGGAGCAGATGCGGCGTAGACGGAGGAATTGGGAATAGGGGATGGAGTCCTTACAGGAAGCAGGGTGGGAGGAGGAGTAGTCCAGGTAGCTGTGGGAGTCAGTAGGTTTGTAGTGGATGGTCGGTCAGGAGTTTATCACCTGCAATAGAGATGGTGAGGTCAAGGAATGGTAGGGAAGTGTCGGAAATGGTCCAAGTGTATTTGAGTGCCGGATGGAAGTTGGTGGTGAAATGAATGAAGTCAGTCAGTTGTGTGTGGGTGCAGGAGGTGACACCAAAGCGTCGTCGATGTAACGGAGGTAGAGGTCGGGGATGGGGCCTGGTATGCCGAGAACAAGGATTGTTCGACATACCCAACAAAGAGGCAAGCGTAGCTGGGGCCCATGCGTGTGCCCATAGCTAGCCTTGTGTTTGGAGGAAATGGGAGGAATCAAAAGAGAAGTTATTGAGGGTATGTAGGTTTGTTGTGGTCATGAATACTAACAATATAAAAGATGGAACACAGAAATTTTAAAGTTGAATTTATGCTATCAATTGTTATTATAATAATCTTTATTGTTTTGGTTGTCTTTTGCGGTTTCACAGCAAATTTAGAAAAAAACTATGCCGTGTGACAAAAGATTTAAAACTAGCCACAGTTTAAAATCATGGGTTTTTAAGTAAATTGTAAACTCAAATGCCAATTAATTATTTGAAACAAGTCTCTCATTGCAGAACACAGCAATCTTAATTCTGCTCCATAACAAATCTCGACTGCTAACCCTCAAGACAAAAAAGACTATTAAATCAGACTAGCAAGAGAAATATAATTTTATGCTTCTACCCCTACCCCCCATGAACAAATAAAGCTGGCAATTCTGTGGAGCATCATTATCAGAAATCACACATTTTAAAGTCACATATGTTCCTGAGGTTATTAATGTAGACAACAATGTTTGTCCTAAAGTTCATGCTGATTTTTTAATTATTCTTTTTCATATCTCCCAAATCTTATCTTTTCCACTTGAGTCCTCTGATCAATGCCTCTTGAAAGCAAAATTGACCATTTCATGTAGTTTTCGGTTCTATTGATTAACGTGGAAAACATATTCTTATTTTTCTGCCAAATGATCTGGTTAGCTGTATTCTATATATTATTATATTACATTGAATTTAAAACACATGCTGGTGCTGGTAAATGTCAGTAAAGGATGCTTCACAAACCCATCGCAATAGAAACTGCCAAAGATTTAATGTGTAGCCATTAAAAAGTCATCTGGAATGAGATAGCAGACAGACTGGATTGTAAATGACTGTATTGAAATAAGTCTTGGGGAAAAAATGCACAAATCAATGAATAAAGTTTGAGGCCAAAGGGAAATTTTATCACGTTCAATTAAATTCATACCAAATGGGTGGGATTGTACTGGTTAACCAATTTGATAATTAGATCAGAGAGCTCTGAATTGACTTGGAAGACCATAATCTCAGAGTTGTTAAATGCACATTCAAGCAAATCTACACAATGGGAGTGGAAAAACTATTTAGGAATGACAATCACAAGGCCAGTAAATATAGCAGCCAGAAAAATTAAATTCGGCATAAATCAGAAAATTCACTGATACAGTATTTATCAAAACCTGTTGGTTAGTACAACATTTTCTTTCTAAATGAGAGAGATCAATTTCTTCACAGCTTTCCATTAGTATTCAGGTCATTTGCGACATGAATCTAAAGCCTAGATTATTAAAATGTCACTTCATGCGTTGCAAATGCAATTAAACTGGGTTCAAGAGTAGAATAATTTCTCCTAAACACATCATCTAATGTACTTGGGGAAATAATAGTACAGTATACACTTTTTAAACATTAACCCTTGAAAGAAGTTCAAATGTTCCAGAAATAATAGCCATATATTTGTCTGACTTACAAAAATATTCTATAGTATAAAGAAATTCAAGTCATCTTCATATATTTTCTCAGAAAAAAAGCGACACTTTTTAAACGTGGGAAAGGTATTTCTGCCACTTCAATTAATGCTGTAACCACAATTGTTTCCAACATCTAGTACAGATTCCCACTTTTGATGGGATCAGAGCATCTTGCGCAATTACACCAGTTACGCCTTAACTGGAGGGGACCTACATTCTGGCAGGCATTCACGTGTGGGTTTAAACTAAATAGTGGGGGGGGGGGGGGGGGGGGGGGGGGGGAGGGATTGGCAAATTAGGAGTATAAAGATGGAGTTAAAGGGGAAGCGAGTACATGAAAAGTTACAAATGACTTCCGAATTAATGGGAAGGAATGTTCGAGAAGGGATAAGAGAGTAAGACCAGGGCCAATTATGAGTGGTGTGAGAGGGGAGGTGAGTACCAAAGTCAAAGTGTTATATATGAATACGTGAAGTATAAGAAATAAAGTGAATGGCATGTTGGCCTTCATAACAAGAGGAGGAAAGAGGTCCTTCTGCAGTTGTACAGGGCCCTAGTGAGACCACACCTGCAGTATTGTGTGCAGTTTTGGTCCCCTAATTTGAGGAAGGACATTCTTGCTATTGAGGTAGTGCAGCGTAGGTTCACAAGGTTAATTCCCGGGGTAGCGAGACTGTCATATGCTGAGAGAATGGAGCGGCTGGGCTTGTATACTCTGGAATTTAAGATGAGAGGGGATCTTATTGAAACATAAGATTTGGACACGCTAGAGGCAGGAAACATGTTCCCAATGATGGGGGAGTCCAGAACCAGAGGCCACAGTTTAAGAATGAAGGGCAAGGCATTTAGAACAGAGATGAGGAAACACCTTTTCACACAGAGAGTTGTGAGTCTGTGGAATTCTCTGCCTCCGAGGATGGTGGAGGCCGGTTCTCTGGATACTTTCAAGAGAGAGCTTGATAGGGCTCTTAAAGATAGCGGAGTCAGTGGATATGGGGAGAAGGCAGGAACGGGGTACTGATTGTGGATGATCAGCCATGATCACATTGAATGGCGGTGCTGGCTCAAAGGGCCGAATGGCCTCCTCCTGCACCTATTGTCTATAATTAGTACACAAAATTCACAAAAGATGCATTCCTAAGTATAATTATCTTAATCATAATTTCCTTCACACAAAATACCTTAAGCTTTTTCCCAGTATATTATTTTGCATAATAACATACTATGTTGGAAATATCCATGATAGACACAAAATGCTGGAGTAATCAAGCGGCTCAGGTAGCATTTCTGAAGAAAATGGATGGGTAACGTTTTGGGTTGGGACCCTTCTTATCTTTGGTATAAACCAGCATCTGCAGTTCATTTTTATCACATGCTGGAAATACCTAGCAGTTTCTATGGAGAGAGAGAGAGAACAGTTAATGTTTCAGGTCAGTGACCAATGTTTCTCTCTCTAGGCATGGTTCCTGACCTGCTGAGTATTTCCAAGATTTTCCATTTAAATTCAGATTTCCAACATTAGCAGTCTTTAGATTTTAGAGATACAACGCGTAAACGGACCCTCCGGCCCACCGTGTCCATGCCGACCAGCGATCACCCCATACACTAACACTATCCTACACACGAGGGACAATTTTATAACATACCAAAGCCAATTAACCTACAAACTTGTACATCATTGTAGTGTGTGAGGAAACCGGAGCACCCGAACAAAACCCATGCAGTCACAGGGAGAACACATAAACTCTGTACAGACAACATCCTTAATCAGGGTCAAACCCAGGTCTCTGGTGCTGGAACTCTACCGCTGCACCACCCCTCAACAGTCTTTTACCTCAAGTATGTTTAGAATATACAATTATGGCTGGGTTATATAACTTTTTATTTTTGCAAATAGAAATGGCAAGTGGGCTAGAAATTGAGGAATGAAACAGACCATGATACCAATAGGTCATAAGTGATAGGAGTAGAATTAGGCCATTCGGCCCATCAAGCCTATCAGTCATTCAATCATGGCCAATCTATCTCTCCCTCCCAACCCCATTCTCCTGCCTTCTCCCTATAACCTCTGACGCCTGTACTAATCAAAAATCTATCTCTGCCTTAAAAATATCTAATGGCCTCTGCAACCTTCTGTGGCAAAGAATTCCATAGATTCACCACCCTCCGACTAAATACATTTATCCTCATCTCCTTCCTAAAAGAATGTCCTTTAATTCTGTGGAGATGACCTCTAGTCCTGGACTCTTCCACCAGTGGAAATATCCTATCCACACCCGCTCCACCCAAGTCTTTCACTATTCTGTATGTTTCAATGAGGTCCCCCCCTCATTCTTCTAACCTCTAACGAGTACAGGCCCAGTGCCGACAAACACTCATCATAGGTTAACCTACTCATTTCTGGGATCATTCTTGTAAACCTCCTCTGGACCCTCTCCAGAACCAAAATTGCTCACAATATTCCAAATGTGGCCTTACCAGCACCTCAGAGCCTCAGCATTACATCCCTGTTTTTGCATACAAGCCCTCTTGAGATAAATGCTAGCATTGAGTTTGTTTTCTTTACTGCCGATTTGACTTGCAGTTTAACTTTTTGGCGATAGAAACAAGTAACTGCAGGAAAGACAGGAGGACAGATAACAAAGCAATACTAAAAGATGTTCCACTGTACAATGACCCGATCAACCAGTGGAGGAAAGAGAAGAAAACCATTAAGATAGATTACAATTTCACATTGAAGGTCATATTCATTGTCTGAACAACGTGGCATCAATCAAATTACTAAAGCTAGCTGATCTAGGTTATACGGCAATGTCTGGAGATACCAAACTAATGGCTATGTACTGAAGGATGTTATGTGCCCAAAAAGAAAATGTAATTGAACTTTACTGGTATCTTGCAAATCATATATAACAAGAAATCTGATTGTATATAAAGAGAAAATTATGGTATTATTACCTAAAGTTAAACATCAGTTATCTAAAGTTAAACACCGGTTCTCGTTCTGTTTGACAATCTTGTCAAGAGTCAAGTGCTTGGTTTCATATGTACCAACAACTGAACAATGAAAATCTTACTAGTACAAAACAAAGTGCTGGAGTAACTCAGCAGGTCAGACAGCATCTGTGGAGGGAATGGTTAGGCAATGTCTCCGGTCAGGAATGTACTGAGGGTGGGTGGGGGGGGGGGGGGGAGAGAAAGGAGAAGAATAAGCTGGAAGAGAGAGGTGGGGGGGGGGGAGGGGTGCAAAGCCTGGCAAACAAGTGGATACAGGCGAGAAGTGGCTTTGATTGGAAGATGGATGGAGTAAGGATCAAGGCTAGAGATGAAAAGGAGACAAAAAGGTGTCAGATGAGGAGTGAAATGAAAAGCCAGTTTGCATGTGGCCTCACTCTGGCAGCGGAAGAGGCAAAAGACAGAAAGGTCAGTTTGAGAAAGGGAGGGGCAATTAAAATTAAAATGGTTACCAACCAGATAGCCGGCAGGCCTTGTCAGACAGAGAGCAAGTGTTCGATGAATTGGAATCCTTACTTGCTGCAGCTTTACAGTCCCCCTCAATAACACAAAGATAATAAATAATAAAAAATATAATAATACAAGGCAACCATGGACACAGACCATAGAATATCATAGCTGCTGAGATTCATGTTATGTACTGCTCAAGAGCCTGATGGTTGCTGTTCTTGAACCCGGTGGTCACAGTTTTTAGGCTCCTGTACCTTCTTCCCAGTGGTAGTTGCGAAATGACTGCATGGTCTGTGTGGGTGCATGTTGATATTGGCTGCTTTTTTGAGGCATCTCCTCCTATAGATCCCTTCAATGGCAGGGAGGTCTGTAGCTGTGATGGACCACTCTCTGTAGCCTCCTTCATTCCTGGGCCTTTGAGTTGCCAAACTAGGCATTTCTCACATTCTGCTTGGGCAGCTTACAATCCCAATGGTATGAACATTTAATTCCCTAATTTTTGGTAAAGAACCAACAGCAGCCTTTCTCCCTCCCCCCGTTACCTATCCCTTCCTCTAGCTTCACTTTTTCACCTCTTCTCTCCTTATCTCACAGCCTTCTGTCTTCTTCAAATCTCTAGCCTTTGTCCACCAATCAAAACCCCCTCACCTATGTCCACCTGTCACTTGCCGGGCTTTGCCCAGCCCACCTCTTTTCCACTTTCTCCCCACGTCTACAATGTTTGACAAAGAGTCTCGACTTAAATCATCACCTATCCAAGTCCACTTGAGATGCTGCCCAAGCCGCTGCGTTACTTCAGCACTTAGTCTCTTTCTTTGTAAACCAGCATCTGCAGTTCCTTGTGTCTACAGGCCATAACATTTTGGATATGTAGAACAGTACAATGCAGGAATAACGCCTTTGCACTATATACTCAATGCTTTCAAGTGATGCTTAATATGGAGAACACAGTACGTGATATTTTTGATAAGTAGACAGTACAGTGCAGGAATAAGGCCGACGGCTTACCTTTGCACTATTCCCTTAATGCTTTCAAGTGATGCTTAATATGGAGAACACAGTACATGATATTTTTGATATGTAGACAGTACAGAACAGGAACAGTCCGGCACCACATTCACACTCCTATGATGCCAATCTAACTAATCCGATCTGCCTGCACACGATCTGAATACTTCTATTTCTGGCCTGATCTTATATATATTGCAAATGTATCATCTGCCCTGCAGTGCATTTAAGGCACCGTCTACTCGCTGAATTAAAAAAAGCTTGTCTTGACCACCCCCTTTAAAAAAAAAATCCGATTAACACCATATATGTACCACACACACAATTCAAGTTTTACCAACCTCTCCTTGTAGTTCATAATTATCTGTGACAACATTACATCATTGTAGCATGACTTCCACATTTTTATACCCAATACCGATAACGTAAATCATGTTAGATGCCTCTTTTAACACCCCATCCGCACTTTTCCACTTTCAGACAGATAGGGATGTGCACCCCAAGATTCCTCCTATAGGTAGATACAAAATGCAGGAGTAACTCAGCGGGACAGGCAGCATCTCTGGATAGAAGGAATGGGTGACATTTCGGGTCGAGACCCTTCTTCTGAAACCTCACCTATTCCTTCTCTCCAGAGATGCTCCCTGTCCAGCTGAGTTACTCCAACATTTTGTGTCTACCTTCGATTTAAACCAGAATCTGCAGCTCTTTCCTACACATCCCTCCTATAGGTCCTGCCAACACAAGCTTAAGGAGCTGCACACCATCTTCCAAATGGGTATGTTGCAACTTTCTGGACTTAATATAGATAATCTGATATTCATCTGTGTCAATTGTCCATCTGGAATTCATCTTGTTTATTTTTCACCCTGTGAGCATGGAAGACACGCCCAAGCCTGACCTGCTGAGCATGCTCTGCATTTAGCAACTTCTACTTGCTTTTGTCTTTGTTCTCACTTTCTAACTGCTCTCATTCACTCGTTGTCCTGCTAATTGTGTTTACAGCTTTTTCCTTGGTCACCCTGATTTGACCATATCAGAGAACTCGTCCCTCATCCACTACAGATTAAAAATGCTATTTTTTCTCTTGCCATTCCAAAAAAAAGGGCCATCAACCAGAAGTTACTTCAAATTACTGCATTTATAAAGGGTCCAAGTGAGACCAGGCATGGTCTATTATATCCTCACAAATGGCTTCATTCTTCAGAGAACGGGGATTCCCCTCCCCCACTATTGATGAGGCTCGCACCAGGGTCTCCTCCATACCCCGCAACACTGCCCTCTCTCCCCATTCCCCCACTCGCAAACAGGGCAGAGTCCCCCTGGTCCTCACCTTTCACCCCATCAGCCGGCAAATACAACAGATAGTCCTCCGCCAGTTTTGCCACCTCCAACGTGACCCCTCCACCCGCCACATCTTCCCATCTCCCCCCCTGTCTGCCTTCCGCAAAGACCGCTCCCTCCGCGACTCCCTTGTCAATTCTTCCCGCTCCACTCCTTCCCCGGGCACTTTCCCTTGCAACCGCAAGAAATGCAACACTTGTCCCTTCACCTCCCCCCTCCACTCCTTTCAGGGACCCAAGCAGTCCTTCCAGGTCCGACAGAGGTTCACCTGCACCTCCTCCAACCTCATCTACTGCATTCGCTGCTCCAGATGCCAGATGATCTATATCGGTGAGACCAAGCGGAGGCTTGGCGATCGTTTCGCCGAACACCTCCGCTCGGTCCGCAAAAACCAACCCCGACCTCCCGGTTGCTCAGCACTTCAACTCCCCCCTCCCATTCCGTATCCGACCTCTCGGTCCTGGGCCTCCTCCATGGCCAGAGTGAGCAACACCGCAAGTTGGAGGAACAGCACCTCATATTCCGCTTGGGGAGTCTGCATCCTTTGGGCTTGAACATTGAATTTTCTCAATTCTGTTAACCCTTGCTGTCTCCTCCCCCTCCCACCTCTCCCTCAGCCCTCGGGCCCTGGCATTCCCTCTATCTCTATCTCCCTCCCCCACCCTAGTCGCACTAGCTTCTCATTTTCACACCACAAACAGCTTACAATGGCTTGTTCCCTTTATCATCGACACTTTTTTGCATATCTTTCATTCATTGTTCTTTATCTCTCCACATCACCGTCTATATCTCTCGTTTCCCTGATCCCTGACCAGTCTGAAGAAGGGTCTCGACCCGAAACGTCGCCTATCTCCTTCGCTCCTTAGATGCTGCTGCACCCGCTGAGTTTCTCCAGCTTTTTGTGTAACCGTCTATTATATCCAATTGTGTTGCCTGGTCTCAAAGAGGATATAGTGAATACAGACTAGTTCCAGAGGCGGTGGAAAAAAAGACCCGCAAATGTTGGTCAATACACAAACGGACACAAAATGCTGTAGTGACTCAACAGGTCAGGCACCTTCACTGGAGAACATTTCAGACTGGAGAAAGTTCTTGACCCGAAATGTCACCTAACAATGTTCTCCAGGGATGCTGCCTGACCTGCCGAGTTACTTCAGCACTTTGTGTCCCCCACGTGGATTTGCGAGTATGAGCAGAGGGTGAGTAGATTAGGCCTGTATTCACCAGAATGAGAGAAGGTCTCATTGAAACTTACAAAATTCTGACAGTGTTCATTGGGCAAATGTGGGAAGCACACTTCCCCTGGTTGAGGAAAACAGAATTTACCACGGGATTGGGTCATTTTGAAGTGAGGTGAGAAATAATTTCTGCACTGAGAGTGTGGCGCATCTCTAGAATTCTTTAAACCAGAGACCTGCAGAGGTTCCGTCACTGAGTTTATTCAAAACCATTATGCAAGTGAAGTGGTAGAGCAGCCATAACCTTGATAAATGAAGTTATGATAAGGTTCACTTCTTAATAAAAACAGACAACTCACAAAAACGTTAGGTAGATCAACTCAAGCTTTAGTGATCATCTGCCAGCGGAAGTGACGGGGATGCACCAGTCAAGTAAGCAACACAGGCACTTGACTTCCCCCGTGCCACCACTTCAATGAACAATAACCAGCTTGAAGGGCCAAATGTATTCTTACATTCTTATGTTCACATAAAGGTACAGGACATCTTCAGGGATATAATTCATCAGCACTATCATGATAGACAAAAGTGCTGGACAAACTCAGCGGGAGAAGCAGCATCTATGGAGCAAAGGAATAGGTGACGTTTTGGGTCGAGACCCTTCTTCATGGTGGTCATAAAAAATATAATTTAAAAAATGGTTACTTTTATCATTGTTTTCACTCCATGGACAGAATGATTCTGAAATGTTTCAATTGGCGAGCCAGATATACGCGAGGGTGAAACAATTGTGGTGGCAAGGATCAGATAGACTTTGTGATCCACGAACAGACAAGTATGAAAAGATACAGAAAATAATTAAAATGGTAATGTTGGTATTCGTATCTGGAAGTGCACCAGAGCACAGTAATCATTTGTAGCTGCACATTCAGCCCTGAGTACCAATCGTTTGGGTGATAAATATTGGCCTTGGATGAAATGCTCACCAGAACAATACCTGGTGTCTAAGGGTTAAATTATGCCCCAGGATTACACAAACTACAAGAAAAATGTGTAAAGTAAAACAACCAAATCGGGTTAGCTACTTTTAAAAGATAATTTTAGTGACGTTTAAGATACTCTGGGGAATTGAGAAAGTACATAGATGGGCTGATAAAAAGAAAGCGATTTCCACTGAATGAGGAAATCTAAAATAAAGAGATATTGAAATATAAAAGATATAGCATAAAAATTTAGAACTAGTTTTTCCAGAAGTAAATTTGCAAACTGATCAACATGCAGTAAGTAGCTGAAAGTTCTCACTATTTTTCAAATCATGCCAGATCAATTATTTTACTAACGTTGTTACAAAATCTACCATCAACGGCGCTACAGATTTGGGGGGGGGGGATTAAAATGCAGGTTTGTATTGGTTGTCGCAGAGGGATTTCCTCGGGCTGCTAGCTGATGAAGAAAAATCGATCGGGCTTCCGTTCCCAGGCTTAAAAAAATAAATTGCTGGACGATTGCGTCGTTGGATTTAAGTTGAACACGATTTCTAACGCCTTCAACATCGCGGATCGCAATATCAGGACAAAACAAAAGGTATGTCGTTTATTTAAAATATTATCTTGCTTTTTGGTCTGAGGAGTATGATGATGCTACTGATTATGATATGCCAATATTCCAGCTAGCAACTGATCTTCTCCATAAAGACTTGGTCTATTGCTAGAAATTGTAATTGCTTTACCTATCTGTTACGGACTTACAGCATATAATACAATAATATTAAAGTTCTGATCTTGAGAATATCACATTTTTGAATTTAAGGCAGTCTGGGTGTTTATTACTATTTCCGTCACAACGGTCAATTTTGTAATTAGCTAAAATTAGGTAATTGACTAATTATATGCTTTAATTTCAGGTCATCCAAGTAAGATGTTTCATATTTGTTTCAGAATGCTACAATCTATAATAACTGAAAATGTGATTCAGTTCTCTTATTTTTTAAGAGAGTTATGGGCTTTTGACTGTTCTCAATCACACCTTTTGTGTTACGTCAATGGAAAAGCAATAGGGAACAAGATGCTAATTTCCGAGTATGAAAATGACCATAACTTATTTAATACTGAAGATATGAAAGTGAATTAGGTATCAAATCACTTCTTTTTATGCTTTATCTGATGTAATAAATTACACACTTGATTTTTAAAATCTCAAAATGTTGTAACATTCCTACTAACTGGGTTTTTTTTTTAAATCATGT
Organism: Okamejei kenojei; assembly: GCA_035221665.1. Lineage (NCBI taxonomy): Eukaryota > Metazoa > Chordata > Chondrichthyes > Rajiformes > Rajidae > Okamejei > Okamejei kenojei. Next base: position 139,272,250 of record CM069131.1, on the reverse strand, counting down.
CTTTCAAAAGGGAGAATGGAGCACAGATAGGTATACAAGATTAATATGCAGAACCTCATTAAAAGACAGAACAAGCTCAATGACTATTCCTACACTTGTGACACTCCATAATAGAATTTATAATAAACCCAAAGGGAATGAAAATAGCAGAAATAGGAAACCACAATTATGAGGAGATATTTAAATTAGACATTGACAGCAGGTCAGCAATTTAAATCAGCAAGAGCATATTTTTTAAATTCACCTTTTTTGGGGTGGCTTAGCAAAAAAACAAACAGGTACCATGGACTCAATGACATTGTATTGTTATGGGTCAAGTGAACAACTCCAATAATGGAACAAAGGAGTTATTCCTTTAAGGGAATAATTAAAATGCTGATTTAAATGTATCACTTAATCTCAGAGTTTGCAGTGCATGCTGTCAGATCAGTTAAAGTGGTGATTTTCAATATTTCGACTTTACAATGTACAGCCTCTCCCCTGGAGTTGCAAATTAAAGAATTGCCCAGCCCTCGGAATAGAGTCAAGTGCAAAAATCAAACATTGAGATCAGAAAGCTCCATTGAACAACAGCTGCGAACACGTTAAACATTTAGTAAAGTCTCAAACATTCAAGTATTCTCTTCCATGTATAGCAATTCAAACATGCACGTCTGATGATTCTCATGAGGTTTCCTATTATGAGAATGACAGCATGATACGAGTTTACACTGAATTCCTGTTGACAAATGCAAATTCATAGAGGAGAGAAGCTTGCAACTTATGCACAGAGGAACTGTACTAGAGCCAGAGCTCATCCCGGCCTTAAACCCAATATAAATTAATTTATGTGAAATGTTGTAATTTGCTGCTGAGAGTACCGAATGAAATACAACAAAAAAGCATAGGAACAGGCCCTTTGTGCCACAATGTCCAGGTTGAACATGATTCCAAGTTAAACTAATCACCACTGCCCGCATGTGATCTAAATCCATATTCACGTGCCTATCTAAAAGCCACCTAAATGCCACTATCATATCAATGGAGAAGGAATAGGTGACTTTTTGGGTCAAGACCTTTCTTCAGACTATCCCGACCCGAAATGTCACCCATTCCTTCTTTCCAGTGATGCTGCCTGGTCCGCTGAGTTACTCCAGCATTTTGTGTCTATCTTCAGTTTAAACCAGCATCTGCAGTTCCTTCCTATCGTATCTATCCCTGCCACCACCGCTGCAGCATATTGTGTAATAAATTTGCCCTGAACATCTCCTTTAACTTTGCCCCTCTCACCTTAAAGCTATGCCCTCTAGCTCTGACATCTCCACCATGGGGAAAAAAAGGGTATGCCTCTCATAATTTTAATAATTCTATCGGCTCTCCCCTCACCCTTCAGTGCTCCAGAGAAAACAATCCAAGTTTGTCAAAACACTCCTTATTGCTAATACCCTCTAATCTAGGCAGCATTCTGGTAAACCTCTTCTGTACCTTCTCCAAAACCTTGACATCCTTCCTATAATATGGCAACCAGAACTGCCAACAATGCTGCAAATGCAGTCCAACCAAAGTCTTACAGTGTTAGCAGCAACATGATATCCTAATGCTTATATTCAATCCCCTGACCAATGAAAGTGGGCTGACCATACTCCTTCTTTACCAATATTTATTTGTATTGCCACTATGGACAAGGACCCTCAGATCGTCCGTACATCAATGCTGGATTAATTCTGGATTCGTCTGTACATCAAAGTGGATCAATGTGGATTCCATGCATTTTAATCCTCAAGATTAGCATAAAACAAGGGACTTTATCAAATGCCTTTTTAAAATCCATGCAGTCAGTATCCACTGCCATACCCTCATGGGCATTTTTTCTTCAAAACACCGAATCAATCACACCTGGAATGCACTGCCAGGGGAAATTGTGGAAGCAGATATTATAATAAGGCAGGAAATTGTAGGATGTGCGGGCAGATGTGCAGATTAAACTGACATAATTGTCAGCACAGATATTGTGAGACACAAGGAACCCGATGCTGGAATTTTGCGCAGAACATGATGTGCAGGAGTAATCATCGATTCAGGTAGCATTCCGGACGACATGGGTAGGTGATGTTTTGGTCAGTACCCTTCTTCAGACTGGTTGTAGTAGGGGGAAGGTTGGAAAGAAGTGGGTGTGGAACATAGCCTGGCAAGTGGTAGGTTCATTGGCCGATGGTTGGACAAAGTGATCCTACCACCAGTCACAGGTTCTCATCCCCATCCTTCAACACTTTGCGTAGAGTTGCACTCCCTCCGCAACTCCTTGGTTCACTCATCTCTTCCCACCCAAAACACTCAATCAATAGACAATAGGTGCAGAGAAAGCCATTCGGCCCTTCAAGCCAGCACCACCATTCAATGTGATCATGGCTGATCGTCCACAATCAGTATCCCTTTCTTGCCTTCTCCCCATATCCCCCGACTCCACTATCTTTAAGAACCCTGTATAGCTCTCTCTTGAAAGTATCCAGAGAACCGGCCTCCACCGCCCTCTGAGGCAGAGAATTCCACAGACTCACAACTGTGTGAAAAAGTGTTTCCTCATCTCCGTTCCAAATGGCTTACCTCTTATTCTTAAACTGGGGCCCCTGGTTCTGGACTCGCCCAACATCGGGAACATGTTTCCTGCCTCTAGTGTGTCCCAGCAATCCTCAGCTACTTTCCCCTGCAAACGCACCACATAGAACACCTGTCAATACACCTCCTCCCTCACAACCATCCAGAGAACCCAGCAGCCTTACCAGGTGAGACATAGGTTCACATGCACCCCTGTTGCATTCAGTGCACCTAGTGTTGCCTCCTTTGGCAAGATCAAGCATAGACCTGGCAATTGTTTCATCAAATATTTCCACTCTATGACTATAAACGTAGGGAATTGGGACTAATGTAGCTGGGACATGTTGGCCGGTGTGGGCAAGTTGGGCTAAAGGGCCTGTTTCCGCACTGTATGACTCGGTCCGCCAAGGCTAGCTAGATCTTCCAGTTGCCAACTATTTTAACTCTGCTTCCCACACAAACCTTTCTGCCCTCGGCTGCCTCCATTCCCAGAGTGAGGCCACATGCTAACAAGAGGAACAGCAGCTCATATTCCGCTTTGGTAGCTTACAACGCATTCCAACAAATTCTCCAATTTTTTCTTAATTTTCTTCCCAGTGCCCCATCCGGCTGCACACCCATTTTTCCCCACGAACCTGCTCTTCTTTCCACCCACATCCATTCCCTTCCACCTATATCTCTCCCTCTAGCTTTACATTTCACTTATTTTCACATTGGCGAGACCAAGCGCTGGCTCGGCGATCCCATTCCCAATCTGACCTTTCTGTCCTGGGCCTCCTCCGTTGTCAGAGTGAGGCCCAGCGCAAATTGGAGGGACAGCATCTCATATTTCGCTTGGGTAGTTTATACCCCAGCGATATGAACATTGACTTTGCTAACTTCAGATAGACTTTGCTTTCTCTCCCAATCTCCTCCCCCTTCCCAGTTCTCCCACCAGTCTTACTGTCTCTGATTACATTCTACCTTTGTCCCGCCCCCTCCCCTGACATCAGTCTGAAGAAGGGTCTCGAACCGAAACGTCACCCATTCCTTCTCTCCAGAGATGCCGCCTGACCCGCCGAGTTGCTCCAGCATTTTGTGTCTTCCTTCACTTCTTTTCTTTCCTTGTCTGACAGTCTTGTCTCTTTTTCCATCCCTAGCCTTGGTCCACCCAATCAAATCACCTTCACCTGCATCCACCTATGATTTGGCAGGCTTTGTCCCTCCCCCCCCCCCCCCCCCAACTGTAATCAGTTTGAAGAAGCTCCTAACTCAAAAGCACCTGTCCATGTTTGCCAGAGATGCTCCCAGACATGCTGTGGATAAAAGGCATGTTCAAGTGTTAAATATTCTATGTTTATTCAAAAGTGCTATATATGAACAAAGAGTGCTGCTCAAAACACAGCTGCCAACAGAAAGATTAAAATTGGGAATACTTAAGAAGTCAGATACCTTGGGGAAGATACAGGTGGGGAAGGTCCGAACTTGACACACACGGCAATATGTGTATTTGAAAACAAGTACAAGTTTTTTTCTCTGTCAACATGGATTTGAAAACAAGTACGAGGTTTTATTGTCAACACAATCCTGATGTTTTTCTAGGAGCTTACAAAGCTCACCAGAGTGAAATGTGAATGGAAAGAGGTGATGCATCGTCATATTCTGGTATAGGAGTTAACAAAGACATGCATGAGGATCTCATCAGTTAAACAGAGTCACGTGTGAGTTCAAATAATGTTGCCAATGGTAATGTTGGTGATGGTGCAAATGTGATCAGCAGCTAATCCCAGAATTACATTTGAATCACCTGGCACCTCATACGATCATAAAAGATAAGAGCAGAATTAGGCCATTCGGCCGATCAAGTCTACTCCGCCATTCAATCATGGCTGATCTATTTCTCCCTCCTAACCCCATTCTCCAGCCTTCTCCCCATTACCTCCGACCCATACTAATCAAGAATCTATCAATGCCTTAAAAATATCCACTGACTTGGCCTCCAAATCCTTCTGTGGCAAATAATTCCACAGATTCACCACCCTCTGACCAAAGAAATATAATTTGACTAAAGAAATATAAATTGATAAATAAAGCAATGGAATCAACAGCAAGACTAAAAAAACGATGGTCCAAACCATCTTTGATCTGACCTGCAACACACATTTGGACTCTGATGTATTTGCAATGTACATTGAATGTATTAGAATGGAATTTGTGATGTATATGCAATGTGATATCTAATGTAAATGCCAGTGCCCCTTGAGGCCAAAAGCAGAAGCTGGCAAATGTACCTGCGCCTCGTGACTGAGGTCGTGACCTTCTGGAAGTTTCAATCATGGCAGATTAAACTTATCTTGCACGATGGCGGACGTGTATTCATTGTGCTAGTCACAACAGGGCCTTACAGGGAACATTACAGACTCCTTACTAATTTCATGGATATACTCCATTGCTGTAAATAAGTGTTGATGGCCTCCACTCTACAGACTTCTCAGGAAGCAGAGTGCATGTGAGTGGTGGTCGAGCAGAAGGTCTGCTTTCCTACATTGATCAAGAGTACATGGCTGCTGCCGCCAAAGACGTATGTCACATATATCGACGTCTCTCTAATTCTGAGACATTTAAACACTGTTGAAATGAATTAAAATAATGAAATTTAAAAAATCGATTAAGAAATATAGAGTGAAATAAACAAAAAGAAAAACAAAGCTTTCCATTTTCATCTTGTCAGCTTGAAATACTCCAGAGCTGCTACTAGATTCAGTGATAAGTCCAGGGACACAGCAAAGGACCTCCACTGCATCCTGTGCTTGGCACTGAGATATGCAGATAAAGAAGTTGAAAAGTTCTTAATTATCTTGGATCAGATGTCCATTAATACTGAATACTGATCACATTGAATGGCGGTCCTGGCTCGAAGGGCCAAATGGCCTACTCCTGCACATATTGTCTAAAATTTGACAATGGAAAAATATGGTCCCCATCAATTAAACAATTAGTTTTCCTTATGACCTGCTGTGCTTGCCATAGAAACTTGTACATCATGGAAATTCTTGCAGCAGCCTGTCCCAAATGTCTTTTTTTTTGTAAACCAGCATTTGCAGTTTCTCCATCCTAAACGGGTTGATGGCCTCCTTGTTAAAAAAATAATTAGTGACCTACAAAGCTGAAATGTAAAGCAGTCATGTTACTGGCTGGCTGAATGAATGAACCAAGAATTAAAAATCATGACAGAGAAAAATCATCAGCCTCCTCTGCGCCAAGGTATAATGTTCTAGCCTGCCCAACCTGTTCCTACAGCTCAATCTCTCGTGTTTTGGCAAAATCCTCATGAATCTTCTGTGCACTCCTTTCAGATTGTTGCACTCTGTTATGCAAGATTGAAATTATGTTCTGGAGATGTGCATATAAAAAGTGAGACTTGAAACCTCTATTTTTCACATTCAGCAGCAATTTATTCTACCATCCCCCCCCCACCCCCCCCCCCCCCCACCCCCCCCAAAAAAAAAAAAATCACACCTCTTCTACTTAGTAGTTTTGGTGGCAGAATTCCCTTTTAGATGAGCGACGAGGTATTGATCAAAGTGTCTGAATTGGAGGCAATTCAAGCCTAACAAAGAAAGCTTCTAACAGGATTAAGCGTACTAATGCCGGAAATAAAAAGGGTTGTGGTGGCGTTCAAAACCCTGTGCAGCACCCAATTAAGAGGAAATGAAAGAACCATAGGAAAGTCGATAATCAAAAGATTTTAAGTCCAAAGGTAAGATGTCATTAGGCCAGGAATAAAACAGGCAAATTTAACAAGCAAGAGGACTTGTCACAATTTACCTCTATGACTTTGCTAATTTTAATTTGAACTAGACTGTGGAACCCCGGGTTCCTGTCACATAGGAGACTTGGTCCCCCAACTCAATATTCCACCACTCACCCAAAGCCCCCAACTGCACAGGCGCAGCTCATTTCCCCTCATCCCTAGCACTCTCTCCCCCTCACTCTGCTTTCCCCTCCACAAATCCCTCCCTCACCTCTCTCGCCCTCTCCATTCCCCTAACCCTCAGTCACTACCCTCCATCCGTACCCCCTCCTATCTCTCTATCCCCCACCTCCTCCACTTCTCACCCCCCCCTAGCCATTCTCACCTCCCCCACTGCCCACCTCTTCCTTTATTAACCCCACCTACCCCACAAAGAAATTAGGAAGGCCCCTCTCCTCTACACTCCGAGGGATAAAATGGACCATTGGAGAACCTGGGACAGCTCCCCCACTCTCCCTCCTCTTTTCCATCTCCTCCTACCCTCCCCCAATCCCTCCCTCACCTCTCCATGTTGGAGACTTCCACCGGCCACCCTCAGCTCCAGTAAGGACGCGATGGCGCAGGAAGGGGCGGAAGTCCCGGGGAGTGACAGAAGAAGCGACCAATCCGCGTGGCAGGAGAGATCGATCTGCGCATGGACAGCTTTTACGATTTTTAAACCTCACTAACTTTCACAACATACTACTGATTGGAACGAAACCTGGTGCACTCGCAGCGCAGGAGAACGGTGAGTGAGCTGACAAAAAAATCGTAGCGCTATCGTGTACCGTTTCTGGCAAATAGAAAAAAATGGTCGGTAATGGAAGAGGGCTGTCTCCGTGCACAAAATCAGAGTTTTAATTATGTATAGATTTAATTTCAAAAGATGTCGGACTGTCTCAGAAACCCAAATAAAAATATACTGTAAAAATTGTATTATATATCACATTTCTGCAATTTAGGATTAATTTTCCTAGGTTTTACAGGCATAAATCTCAATTTTCAATCCCGGGACTGTATTTGTGTCAGAGTCATACAGCACGGAAAAAGCCCCTTTGGCCCAACTTGCCTCTGCTGACCAAACAAATGACCCGCTGACCCCTTAAATTACAGCTATTGGTTATAGAATTATCTTCTCAGATAGGTTCCCGGATTCAAGGATTAATTGTTTCTGCGAGTTCTGATTTAGTTTCAGTAACCATATTATTAAAACACAATTTGAACCTAAACTCTGATGGAAAGCAATTGGACAGGTACCTGGATCAGAAAGGAATAGAGTGATGCAGGCCCAATGGGTTATTGCAAGGAGACACAGCAATCAGCATGGATGGGGGAGGCTAAATTAGGTCGTTGCTGTGCTGTATTATTCTATGGCTCTGTATAAAATGAAATCAGTCTGACAGCCCAGGAGCAAAAATGAGTATGCATTCAAAAACCCAGAATGGGTCAGCGACAAATTGATCTGGATTTTCAAATGTCTCATTCACTCAATGTTGCTTAATCAATGTTGCTGCCAATTTTGGGTTATAGCGTCATAAAGTACGGAAACAGGCACGTTGGCCCAACTCGTTCATGCTGACCTTGATGCTCCATCTAAGTTAGTCCCATTGGCCTACATTTGGCACTTCCCTCTAAACCTTTCCCCTCAATGTACCATCCAAATGTATTTTAGATGCTGTTATAGTTCCTGGCTCAACTGCCTCCACTGCCAACTGGTCCCATATACCCACCACCCTTGATGAAAAAATTATCCCTCGGGTTCATATTAAATCCTGTCCCTCTCTTCTTAAACCTATGTCCTCTAGATTTTGACCATAGATGTTAAGCATATTAGTCTATAGTTCCCAGGCTTCTCTATGCAGCTCTTCTTAAAAAAGACACAACATTAGCCATTCCCCAGTCATGCAAAACCTCACCAGTAGCTAACAATCAATATAATTAAAAGTCTCATCTTGACCACTTCCTGTTTGCGCTGGTGTTTGATTTTAGAAAGAACGCTACCATATATGCCTGTGATTCTTTGGCCACCTTACTCAGAGTCCTCCTCTGATGATCTCGCCCCGAGGATTTTTCCCATCGATGAAAAATAAAAGAGTTATTACTGTGTAAAAAAATCTTGAGATTCACTCTCCTGTCAATCACCAAGTTGAAGGACACGCCCCTTCAGGGGGGGGGGGGGGGGGTGGGACTATAACACCCAGAAGTCTGGATATGGCTCAGTCACTGCAAGATGGTGAGGGAGAGGCCACGACTCTTAGTCTGAGCTGGCAATCTACACAACACTGAGGGTCTACTGAACTGTGCGTGCCCTTTATGTGGTTTTCATGTGGTCTGGAAACCAGTCCCTTCGGTCCACAACACCAATACTTGAGCTCCAGAAAGCCCCCCCCCCCCCCCCCCCCCCTTCCCCCAAACTGGCCAGCAATATTAGAATTGGTGGAGAGGTGGAATATTGCGTTGGGGGACCAGCCCTCCCATGTGAAGCTGGGACCCAACGGGTCCCACTTAGTCTAGTGATTCATATATCTTAGATAGGGCTCTAGTTACCCACAGTTCTCAGATATATCTGATCAGGCCCAGGAGATTTATCCATCTTCATATCCCCATTGATGTCCTGTACCTCCTTGACCATAATACAAACTGTCCTCAAGACATCGCCATTAACTGTCCTAAGTTCTTTAGCTTTCAAGAGTCAAGTCAAAAGTGCTTTATTGTCATATGTACCGAAACAGAACAATAGAATTCTTACTTGCAGCAGCACAACACATATGTTAACATAGCATTCTGTAAACATCATAATAAACAATAAAAATATGTACACACAAACAATAATAGTGCAAAGACAAAAATAATGCCCCCCAAATCTATAGAGTTCGGACTTAGTTGGAGGTTGTGGTGTTTAATAGACTGATGGTTGTTGGGAAGCTGCTCCTGAACCAGGATGTTAGAATTTTCAGGCAGAATTCTCTGCCACAGAAGGCAAATTCACTGGATGTCAAGAGAGAATTAGATTTAGCTCTTGGGGCTAAAGGAATCAAGGGATATGGGGAAAAAGCAGGAAAGGGGTACTGATTTTAGATGATCAGCTATGGCGGTGCTGGCTAGAAGGGCCGAATGGCCTACTCTATTTTAATATGTTTTCTATGTTTCTATACCTTCTTCCTGATGGCAGGAGTGAAATGAGAGTATGGTCAGGGTAGTTGGGTCCCTAATAATGTTGGCTGCCTTTTTGAGACAGCGACTCCTGTAGATACCTTCGATGGTTGGGAGGTCATTACCGGGCAGAATTCACCGCTTTTTGCTATCTTCTTCGTTCCTTGGTGTTAGACTTGCCGAACCAGACTGTGATGCCACCAGTCAAAGTGCTCTCGAATATGCACTTGTAGAAGTTCAAGAGAGTATTCGTTGACATACTGAATGTCCTACATCTTCTAAAAAAGTAGAGGTGTTGGTACTGCCCAGAAATTTGTGGTTTTTGACTCTCTCCACTACCATCCAGTCGGTGAAGACATGTTTGTGGATCCTTGGGCTTCCTCTTCCAAAGTCAAAAATTAGTTCCTTGGTTTTACTGACATTGAGAGCAAGGTGTTGTTCTGGCACCATTCAGTCAATCGATCGATCTCCTCCCTATATTCCTACTCGTCATCATCTGTAATTCATCCAACAACGGTAGCGTAATTGGCGACTTTGAAGATGGAGTTGGAACTGTGTCCGCTACACAGTCATGGGTATAGAATGAGTAGAGCAGGGGGCTGAGCTTACAGTCTTGAGGTGCTCCTGTGCTGATGGCTATTGAACAGGAAGTGCTGCTGCCACTTCGTATTGATTGTGTTCTGTTGATGGTGGGGATGGAGGAGATGATGGTATTGAAGACCGAGCTGTAGTGTATGAACAACAGCCTGATGTATGTGTTTTTATTGACCAAGTGATCCAGTGCAAAGAGGTAAGCCCGTAAGATCACATCCTCCGTTGACCTGTTTGGTGGTAGGCAATTTATAGTGGGCCCAGGTACTTGTTGAGGTAGGAATTGATGTGCACTTTAACCATCCTCTCAGAGCATTTCATCACCAGGGATGCTTGTGCCACCAGTCGGTGGTCATTGAGGCATGTCACCCCACTCTTATTGGGCACTGGTATCATTGATGCCCTTTGATTGATGCATGTTTTACGCCACGGTAAAAACATAGGAGAAATACTAATTGAAGAAATAATGTGCTGAAGTAACTCAGTGGGTCAGGCAGCATCTTCGGAGAACATGGATAGGTGACTTTTTGGATCAAGACCCTTCTTCAGACACACCCAAAATGCGACCTATTCATGTTCTCTAGAGCTGCTACCCGACCTGCTGAGTAACTCCAGCACTTTTGGTGTTCTTCAGTAAACCAGCATCTGTAGTTCCTTGTTTTTACTTAATGAGGACCTTGCCCATCTCGTGCGGCTCCACACATTTTCCAATGCTCCTACTTCCCGGGATAAATGATAATATGTTAATGTAATTTGTATTCCCATTTACTCACTCTCTTTTTTACCTCGGTCTTGAATGCTGTTGGGTCCCATGAACATTAAATCCATTGTCTTTACCGCTTACTACTTGTAAGGCGGCAGTTGTGTAAGAATTGAATCGGTGACATTTTGGTTTGGGAGCCTTCTTCTGACTGTGTAATTAGGAGGAACAGGGGAGTGGGGATAGGGGAGGAAGTAAAAAAGCTAGAAAGAGGCGGGGGCAGTATGAAGAAGGGTTCTGACCTGAAATGTCACCTATCCATGTTCTCCAGAGATGCTGCCTGACCCGCTGAGTTACTCAGGTATTTTGTGTCTATCTCTGGGGGCAGAACAAATCCGCCATGAAATAGATGAATACAGGTGAGTGGGGTTTTTGATTGGCAGATGGGTGGAAAAAAACCCACTAGAGTCTGAAAGGAGACAAAAGGGTGGAAGAAAAGAAGTGGAATGAAATGTGAAACCAGACAAAATGATAGAGGTTGAAGGGGATGGTGGTGGGGGGTCAGGGAAAAGGGGAGTGCCAGGACAGTGGGAGAAATGGCTGTACACCTAGGTGGGGCACAGGAAAGAAAGTGGAAAAAAGTGGGGATGGGGAGTGCTTGTGTGGGGAATGTGTATTTACCTAAAATTGGAGAGTTCAAAATTACATTGTATAAATTGAACCAATATACATTGTGCATGTTTGAACTGAGGCCAAAGGTCAGTACATTCTGTACTCTGCCCCAGCCTTTATGAAGTCAATTGTGCTTTGGTATAAGACATGAGGAGAGATGAAGGGCAATTGGTTTACACACAAGTTTGTATGCAAAACTATTGAAATTTAGACTAATCTGTTGCTTGGCTTTCTCCAATTTTGGCAACAATCTCCAGCGGTAGAGAGACTTTGCAACATTGACCATACAATGTAGCTTTATTACAGTATATCCTCATTCAATGACTATGTCACAACTGCTGTTTAACTCTTATTCAACCGAGTCGTTTGCAGAAGTGCTTCAATGACCAGGTGAGAAACAACTATACTGAATTATGCTCTATTTTCAGGAACTTAACCCGCTTAGAAAACATGAGGTGCATGTATGGAGTCATGTTGAGCAGCCGAATAAAGACATCTGAAAATTCTGCTGTGAAACTGTTGTGTTTTAAAGACAGCATGACCGTGTTGTGAATACTTAATGGTGGTGGTTATTTATTTCCACTTTTTAAAAAAAGTCATATTTTGGGGATTAAACGCTACATCTTCAATATAAATACTAGCATTCTGATTTATTGTAGAAGAAAATTACAGGAATCGTTTCTTTTTCTCAAATCTGGTTTGATGACCGATTACTGTTGATACTGGGCAAATGTGTGTAGCCCTCACTATAAGAGAAGTGCCTTACACATTCCACAATTCTTCTTTCCAGTTTACAAATATTTTGTGTTGTGCATAATATTTAACTTATAAATACTCACTGTTCGTGAAAGAGTGCAGAAGCAGGAATCGCCTTTTGCCCAGACTACCATCTAGAATTGCCCCTTGTAGCACCATGAAAGCTAGAAGGGAAGAATTTGGAGTTGGGGGAAGGGGATGGTGGGTGCGATGGAAGAAAGAGAAAACAATGACATTTTCATTGAACATTTCCCAACAGGATTAGTAGGCCAATGAAATAAGTGAGCTTTCTTAAAGATCAGAAAGAATAAAGGCCTAATTGAATAATGCCGTCAATCAATTTAACTGCCCAGTCCGTATCGACTCTGACCTCCCTTCCATCGAGGGGATCTATTGCAGTCACTGCCTCAAAAAGGCTCGCAGCATCATCAAGGACCCACATGATCCTGGCCACACACTCATCTCCCTGCTACCTTCAGGTAGAAGGTACAGGAGCCTGAAGACTGCAACGTCCAGGTTCGGAAACAGCTGCTTCCCCACAGCCATCAGGCTATTGCACTCAACTCAAACAAAACTCTGAACATTAATAGCCCATTAGCAGTTTATTTGCACTTTATCTGTTTTATTTATTCGTGTGTGTATATATTTATACAATGGTATATGGACACACTGATCTGTTCTATATTCATGGCTTCTATATTCTGGTGTGCTGAAGCAAAGCAAGAATTTCATTGTCCTATCTGGGACACATGACAATAAACTCTTGAATCTTGAATTTGTATTAGCTGCTTCAACTAAAATAGCTTGAATTTGAAATAATGTGCATAAAAGGGGTACATAATTATTTTATTTTCCTTAAAAGTTCTGGTTTGATGACACATTGCATCATCAATACAAAGAATTTATGATTATACTTGGCATAACCATTCAACAATCTATTTTCTACAATTTTGCCATTGTGTTATTTGCCGACTAATTAACTTTCTGACAAGCTATAGAGCTCTTTAATGGAATTAACTATACTCTCCCAGCCACCCTCCCTCACCTTGCTGACGAAACTACTGTGGACTACCGCCACATACACTCGCAAGTAAACTCGGGGCAGAGTTGCTGTCTTACAGCGCCAGAGACCCAGGTTCGTTCCTGACTACGGGTGCTGTCTGTATGGAGTTTGTATGTTCTTCCTGCGATCCCGTGGGTTTTCTCTGGGTGCTCTGGTTTCCTCCCACACTCCAAAGGCATACAGGTTTATAGGTTAATTGGCTTTGGCAAAATTGTAAATTGTCCCTTGTCCGTAGGATAGTGAAAGGGATGATACCTTGTTGGCGCGGTCTCGGTGTGCCGAAGGGCATGTTTCTGCGCTGTATCTATAAAGTCCAAATCTCAAAGAAGGAGGCCATTTCTGCTTATTTTATCTATGCTAATTCCCAGGGAAATCCTGATTTCCACTAAGTTTCCCTGCGACTATTCTCCCCCCATTCCCATTCATTCCAACGCCCACAGATTCTACCATTCATCTACATGCAAGAGACAATTGACAATAATCAATTAACGTAGCAACTTGCACATCTTTGGAATGCGTAAAGGCATCAAATTATGTGGATGAAACTTATAGTCACAGGGAACTTGCAAACTCCGCAGGCAGCACCAGAGATCAGGTTTGAATCCAGGTCACTGGAGCTGCAAAGCATGTGCTCCATTAAATGTGCCACTGTGTTAACGTGGCAGGAAAATGCTATCATCAGATCTTGGGCATGCTCCACATTTTCAAAAGTGTACTGTGTTCCCTACCAGTTGCATTACTTTACCTTTTCCCAGTATCACCTTGATCTCTAGAACTAAAACTAGAACTGAAACTCTGGTCGAATGGAAGATATTTTGACTTTAGAAAGTAGAAACAAGGAACTTCAGATGCTGGTTTACAAAATAAAGTCAAAAGTACTGGAGTAACTCAGTACTGGAGTAACTCAGCGAGTTTGGCAGCATCTATAGAGAAAATGGATTGGTGACGTTTCGGGCCGGGAGTCTTATTCAGACTGAAGTGGGGCGGGGTAGGACAGGAGAAGAGCTGAAAGAAAGGAGGGGAGGGCACAGCGGTGCAAATTATAAACGGATACAGGTGAGGGGGGGGGGGGGGGGGGGGGGGGGGGTTGATAGGCAGATGGTTGCGGTTGATAGGCAGAAGGTTGGGCAAAGGCCAGAGATGAAAAGTCAGAAGGTACAAGACAAACGGATTGAAGAGTTGTGACTTCTGATGCTAGAGGAAGGAACGTAGGTGGAAGGGGAGAAATAGGTGTGAGTCCAGTTGGGGCACAGGGGGGAGAGGTGGGAAAAGGAAAGGAGGGGTGGGGGAAGGAGGTTGTCATTACTCAAAAATCCATCCCCTTCCATCTACAATCCTCCCTCTAGCTTCACAATTCTCAACTCTTCAATCCTTTTTTTCTCACACCATATATCTGTTCATCTCTGGCCTTTGTCCAACAATCTGCCTATCAAACCCACCCCTCCCTCCCACCTGTATCCACCTATTACTTGTCAGGCTTTGATCTGCCCCTCCACTTCCAGGCATTTCCCCCCTCCTTTTCTCCCCACAATCAGTCTGAAGAAGGGTCCCAACCCAAAACATCACCCACCCATATTCTCCAGAGACGCTGCCTGAACTACTGTGTTACTCCAGCACTTTGTGTCCTTTTTTACCTTTTGAATTTGTACTTTTTTCAATAGCTACCAGAAATCAGATGCTACCTAGAGAAAATATTGCTACTGTAGTTTGCACAGAACTTCAACAGGGTATTTAATAACCAGTGCAAATATCCTAAAGGTTGGAAAACTTACTGAAAGAAAACTAGTTGTCTCCAGCATCCAGATATAAGTTAACTTAAGGGGTGTTAGTCACTGGGGGAAATATACAGAGTTTAGTTTAGTTGAAAGAAAACTAATACCTTTCAAACACAATTTCACTGGATGATAAGGGTGGTAACTTGATGCTGGAAAAGTATGCCTGGGAAAGTAGGCCCAATAAACTGAAATCCAGAACACAATGGGTTAACTAGAGGATGCCAATACTTTTTATAAACCTTTGAAGGACTTTCCTATGGTCACCATGGGGACACAATCTCGTTGCCAATTATAATGAAAAAGCACCAAATACATACACAAGAATTCGCGTAGTTGCAATTGTCAAATGAGTTTTTTGATAAAACAAGTCGTCCAGAGTCCCTCCTTTTCCTTTTTATTGATGCACTGACTGGCAAACAAGTTGACAGATTAAACCAACACTGATACGAACCGCCTTCACGTTCGCAGATCATTCGTGTTCTGGACAAATATTTGTATGTGAAAAGGGTTATAATTATCTTCGGACATTCCGTCTCCTTTGATTATCACCAGGAAATTATAAATATAGAAAGGGGATTGATTAATCGCTAATATGTAAACTATAAAACTGCAAGTTTTATGACAGCACAAATTAGCGCAGACATAGCATAGCACATTCTTGCCCACAAATCAAAAAGCATTGCCCGTCAGTCTCTTGAATATCTTCAAGATGCAGTCAGTCGAGCTGACAGACAAAAAGCCCCGCGGTGCATACCTTCACAGAGCAGCAGAGCAGCAGCAGCAGCAGCAGCAGCAGCAGCCCAGCTCACAGCTGATCTGTTGCGGCAAGTCGGGAGTTTAACTCCTTCCTGAAACTAACTGCTAACAGCCGGCTCGAGTGACTGGAAAACAAGGCAGAGGAACGCCCGCTTCAGTCCACCCCTCCCCACCCCTCGGCGCGATCAGGAACAAAACTGACCTCGGGGCCGCCCGACTCGCTGTAACGTTCACCTGAAGCCTACGATCCCCGTCTCCCCACTCGGGTGCTGGAGCCACAGCTCAATGCGTCGCTTGGCCCGCACTGGCTTCCGTACACATGCATTCCTTCCGGCCTGTTGTCAGGCGACCGAGCTCCGCCAGTGCCCGCCCTCCTCTCCAGCTGCCGCCCGATTGGACGCTCGGCGCCTCATTTGCATCGCAACGCCTATAAATACCACGGCGGCACAGGCGGCCGTTAGAGTGGACTCCCCCTCACTCACTCTCTCACCCCCCCCTCTCCCTCTCAACCCCTCCTCACTCACCCCCCCCCCCCCTCACGAATAGATAAAGGATAGATAGAGAGATAAAAAAGGATCACTTCCCTCTCCCCTCACTCACTCTCTCACCCCCCCCACTCACCCACCCACCCCACCCTCACTCACACACTCTCACACCCCCTCACTCACTCACCCCCCTTCACTCACTCTCTCACCCCCCTCACTCACTCTCACTCCTCGCTCCCCCCCCTCACACACCCCCCCCCCTCACTCACCCCCCTCACCCCCCCCCTCACTCTCTAGAGACACCCACCCCCCCACTCTCTCACCCACTCCCCCCTCATTCACTCTCTTATCCCTCCCTTCACTCACTCTCAGAATCACCCCCCCTCCTCACTCACCCCCCTCCTCACTCACCCCCCCTCACTCACCACCCCCTCCTCACTAACTCACTCCCCCCCTCACTCACCCCCCTCCTCCACTCACAATGGTTTAACCCCTCCTCACTCACTCTCCCACTCCCCTCACTCTCCCCCCCTCACTCTCCCCCCCCTCACATCACTCCCCCCCTCACTCACCCCCCGTCACTCACCCCCCCCCCAACACCCCCCCCTCACTCTCTCATAGATAAAAAAGACACCCCCCCATCACTCCCCCTCCCTCACTCACCCCCCGCACTCACTCACCCCCCCACTCACTCTCTCACCCCCCCCTCACCACTCTCTCAAAAAGAAAGACCCCCTCACTCACTCTCTCACCCCCCCCCTCACTCTCTCCTTCACCCCCTTCACCTCACCCCCCTCTACTCCTCCCCCCCACTCACTCTCTCACCCCCCCCTCACTCACTCTCTCACTCCACTCCCCCCCCATCTCTCACTCACCCCCCTCCTCACATCATCCCCTCCCAAACCCCCCTCCGTTCGCACCTATACTCCTCTCAAGAACTCCCCCACCTCACTCCCCCTCCTCACCCCCATCTACCCCACTCACGTCCCCTCATCACCCCCCCTCACTCTCTCACCCCACCACCCTCACTCTCTCACCCCCCATCACATCCACTCACCCCCACCATCACCACCTAGAATCCATCACCCCCCTCACTCTCACCACTCCCCCTCACCCACCCCCCCCTCTCACCTTACCTCCCCTCACGCCCCCACCTCACTCTCCCCCCCTCACTCTCACCCCCCTCACTCTCCCCCCGTCACTCTCTCACACCCCCCTCACTCCCCCCCCTCCCTCACTCACAACCCCCTCCCTCACTCACTACCCTCCCCCAGCATCCCAAAAAATCCACTCACTCTCTCACCCTCACCTCATCACTCTCTCACCCCCCCTCACTCTCTCACCCCCCCCTCACTCACCACCCCCTCCCCCCCCTCAACAACTCCCTCATCACAACTCCCACTCTCCCCCCCCCTCAACTCTCCCCCCCCTCACTCTCCCCCCCCTCACTGAATACTCTCCCCCCCCCACTCACTCTCCCCCCCCCCTCCCCCCCCCCACCTCCCCCCCCCTCACTCCCCCCCCCCTCACCCACTCTCCCCCTCCCCTCACTCTCCCCCCCCCCTCACTCTCCCCCCCCCCTCACTCTCTCCTCCCCCCCCTCACTCTCCCCCCCCCTCACTCCCCCCACTCACTCACTCCTCACGCCCCCCTACACTCACTTCCCTCACTCACTCACCCCCCCTCATTCACCCCTCACTCACTCACCCCCCCTCACTCACCCCCCCCTCACTCACCCCCCCTCACTCATCCCCCCCTCACTCTGACACCGCCCCTCACTCTCTCACCGCCCCTCACTCTCTCACCCGCCCCCTCACTCTCTCACCCCCCTCAACTCTCTCACCCCCCCTTCACTCTCTCACCCCCCCTTCACTCTCTCACCCCACCCCTCACTCTCACCCCACCCCTCACTCTCACACCACCCCTCACTCTCACACCACCCTCACTCTCACACCCCCATCACTCTCACACCCCCTCACCCCCCCCCCGTCCACCCGCCCCCTCCTCACTCCCCCCCTCACTCCCCCCCTCACTCCCCCCCTCACTCCCTCACCCCCCCCCTCCCTCACCCCCCCCTCCCTCACCCCCACCTCCCTCACCCCCCCACACCCCCTCCCCACACTCACACCCCCCCCACACTCAACCCCCCCCCCACACTCACCAGCTAATGTTATCCCACTTTTTAAGAAAGGCAGGAGAGAGAAAACGGAATTGTAGACCAGTTAGCCTGACATTGGTGGTGGGGAAGCTGGAATCAATTATAAAAGATGAAATAGCGGCACAATTGGATAGCAGTAGCATGGATTTACGAAGGGGAAATCATGCTTGACTAATCTTCTGGAATTTTTTAAGGATGTAACTAGGAAAATGGATAAGGGAGACCCAGTGGATGCAGTATACCTGGACTTTCAGAAAGCATTTGATAAGGTCACATAGGAGATTCATGGGCAAAATTAGAGCACATGGTATTGGGGGTAGGGTGCTGACATGGATAGACAATTGGTTGACAGACAGGAAACAAAGAGTAGGGATTCATGGGTCCCTTTCAGAATGGCAGGCAGTGACTAGTGGGGTACCGCAAGGCTCGGTGCTGGGAACACAGCTATTTACAATAAATGTCTTTTTAAAATACTGGAGAGTTTTTGATGAACAAGATTAGTATTCACTTTTTTACACCAATACATTGTTAGCAAAAATCTACCCATCATGCAAAACCTTATAAATAGCAGATATAACTTAAATAACTTCAAGACTGAAAGTCAAAAGCTTTTTTCAAAATAGGCACATTTTCATCGTTTTCCCACCATTTTGGACACCAAAAGTGTGACATTAAAAACTCTGCCACATTTAGTCATGAATATTTAATTCATAAATACACTTCATATGGCCCCTCATACATATATGTTTTGATAATGGTCTATGGAAATATCTTCATCTACACTAGGAGAAAAATACAGTAACATAAAGGTAAACAGTACAGCAAAGATCCCGTAATGGTCGTTGTGCTTCGTGTCCATTGTCACAACGTCGGTTATCGGGGTCGGTGCTTCCGTAAGTTAAACCACGGAGGCTCCAAACCTCTAATGCTTTTCGAACACCCAACGAGGTATCCTATGGTAGTTGCGATCTTTGCGTGAGTTAATTATTTTTTCTTATTTTGCAATATCAAAAACATCGTGGTGTCAAAAACGCAACGTCCGTTTACGATATATTCCCAGACTTTTTTAAATTAAAAAAAAAATCTTTTGACACAAATTGGTCACATGTCGCTAACTTCATTCCTTTGCGTCAACTTTGGGAAGCTCTGCAACGACCGTTACGGAGACATTTTACTTACAAAAAAAGCCCAAATCAAACGATCTGATGAATCATTGGCCATCGATGTCGCTCAGATCCATAAGGTAATGTACCTTTTAGATTGCATTGGTGAAAATGCTTGGTTTTCGATGGGACGCCATAGCGAACATTTTTTATACTGTCCACCACAACATACGTTTGTGTGCATGATGTGTAACGTGCGTTGCGGTGTCCACTCGGATGGGTGCAGTATTCTACGACATGATCAGGTAAACATTGACCAACCATATACTTTCTCCGAAATTTCAATTATCCAGGGGCAATGCACAGGGTTGCGCATTATCACCCCTGCTATTTGCCCTTGCGATAGAGCCCTTAGCGGAAAGTATAAGAATACATCCGAATATTCACGGCTATAATACTAAACATTTCAATAATAAAATATCATTATATGCAGAAGATGTATTATTATACATTACAAAATCTCAAGTTAGTATACCAAATATATTAAATCTAATAGAGGAATTTGGTTCCTTTTCAGGATATAGAATAAGCTGGAATAAAAGTGAAATCATGGCGATAAAACCCCAAGAGTCGACACGCCTTTTAAAATTCCCTTTCAGAATTGCTACAGAAAAATTTAAATATCTGGCTATACAAGTAACCAGAAAATATAATTCTTTGTTCAATGCAAACTTCCTGCCCTTAACTACTAAATTAATCGCTCTTATTCAATTCCGGAAAACACTTCCGATGTCACTAATAGGCTGAATAAATGCCATAAAATTGATTTTCCTACCACAAATTCTCTATTTATTTCAATCAATACCGATATATTTACCTAAAACCTTTTTCAAAAAACTTGATTCCCGGATTACAAATTTTATTTGGGATTATAAATCCCACAGAATTCATAGAAGATATTTATGTAAACCCAAAGAAATTGGTGCACTGGCGCTCCCCAAATTCTTGTACTATTATTGGGCAGCGAATATTAAAAATGTAATTCACTGGCTGGATAATTCATGTCAACAGGTAGATTGGTTAGTAATGGAGAGAGAGGATTTTAACATAGGCGCGATCCTTCTCTCCCCAATAACGTTGAAGAATACAATATACAAGAAAAACCTGATTATTCATAACACTTTAAGAATTTGGAGACAAGTAAAATTTACTCTTAAACTAAGAAATCTATCTCTTTTCTCCAGTAGCTAATAATCCGTCGTTTAAACCATCTATTATAGATAAAATGTTCATTCATTGGGAAAGACTAGGAATTAAAAAGGTTGCAGATTTGTACGAAATGGGAAACCTTTTATCATTCCAGAAATTACAATCGAAATACAGTCTGAAAGGTAATCAATATTTTAGATATCTTCAAATTCGAGATTATTTGAAAACATATACCCACGAATACCAAACTCTGTTGCCAGATACATTAGATGGTATGAATATAAACACAGTCAAATAATTTAATATCATACTTGTAAAATATCATTCTAAATATAGAAATTCCATAGTCAGATGTAATTAGAAGAGAGTGGGAACAGGAATTAGACCTAAAAATCCCCCAAAACTTAACTGAACTCCTTTGCCTCTTGCACAAAACCATAAATTTTGGAAAGCAATCTTTGAAATCTTCACAAAATTATTAAAAACAAAACTGGACCCCCGTACAGAATTGATTATTTTTGGAATAACAATTATGGCCTGATAATGGCAAAAAAATGTCTACTTAAATTTTGGGAAAATACATCCACCCCAACTCTTAAAATGTGGATCACAAGCATGTCTGAGATGCTACATCTCGAAGATGTGAGACTCCTTAGCAGGAAAATCAGAGCAATTTTTAAAGATATGGTCTCCTTTCATCGATTCATTACAAACATAGTATGGTGCAACACAACTTCGGAATTAAACTGATTTACGGTGGGTGGGGTAAGAAACAAAGTTGGTATATCACACATTTTGGTCCTTTTTTTCTTTTTCTTTTTATTATTTTTCGTTTTTGCTTTTTATTTTTTTGTAAGTTTTTACTTAGTCACTCAGTGACTACACTCTTTGGTAGTTTAGGGGTTTACACATTCACTAGCTCACTCTCTCTCTTTCATGCACTTTTTCTCCTTTTCCATTTCATTTTTGTCAAAATTAAAATGGAAGATGTACAATAAATGTATTTTGGCATATGCCGCGGTTTATACTACTGTACACTGCTTCTAATAAAAATACTATAAAAAATAAAACATGAAACCCAAATAAAGTGCTTGTCAACTTTTTTGAAGGAATTTGAAATTTGATCCCATTTGTCACAATTTTGTGTGCAGTATTGTAAAAAGACACACACACACACACACACATATATATATATATATATATATATATATATATATATATAATTTAGATAAAGATGTAGCGGCACCTAGTGGTGGCCCTGGTAATGCCGAACCCTAGATATTGGTTGGCGCAGTCACGTGAGTCGGGGAGCGTTTTCACGGGCTTTTTGTAAAACCATTCATTCGAGCACCACGTGGTTTGAGTAAGCATCGTTTATTTTGGCTGTCAATATCGACTCGGGTAATCGTTTTATGTTTGTTTCAAAAATAAAGAACTTTGTTGCACCCGACTGTCTCAACTCGCCAAACTGGTGACCCAGTTAGTCCGATTGGTACTCGTACTCTCAACATGCAATCCGCCGCTGCCCTCCCCGACGTCCAGCTTCCCTAGCAAAATGCTGTGGGCCTGAGACTGCCCGTGTTCTCAAGTATGGTTCGCTCACATAGAGGCCCAGTTCCACCTTCAAAATGTCGTTGCCGGCGCCACCCAATATTTCTACGTGGTCGGGGCGCTCAGCCAAGAGACGGCCACGCAGTTGCTGCCCTACCTACAAGACCCACCGGCTATCGGCAAATACAAGGGCCTCAAGGCCCTACTACTCCGTGCCTTCGGGCTCAGCCGCTGAGATAGCGCTGCCCGCCTGCTCCACATGGACGGCCTACAGATCGGAAACCATCTGCCTTGATGAGCGAGATGCTCGCATTGATGGACGGCCATCGACCCTGCCTGCTTTTTGAGAAGGCATTTCTATAGCGAATGCCCAACGATATCCGCCTGCTGCTCGCCGGGTCGGACTTCACAGACCCTATGCATCTTGCCGAGAAGGCAGACGAATTGTGGCTCGCGAAACAGCAGGACAGCGGGTCCATCAACTTTTAGGGTGAGAAGATCATTTTTCACACAGAGAGTGGTGAGGATGTGGAATTCTCTGCCACAGAAGGTAGTTGAGGCCAGTCATTAGCTATATTTAAGAGGGAGTTAGATGTGGCCCTTGTGGCTAAAGGGATCAGGGGGTATGGAGAGAAGGCAGGTAGAGGATACTGAGTTGGATGATCAGCCATGATCATATTGAATGGCGGTGCAGGCTCGAAGGGCTGAATGGCCTACTCCTGCACCTATTTTCTATGTTTCTATATTTATCGTTGCAGACGTGGTGCAGCCGCTCCTGGGCGCCGACTTCCTTCGGGCCTTTTTGCTCATGGTGGACGTACGGGGCGGTCGCCTCATTCCACCAGCGGGCCCAAGCCCCACGACCCCGCGACCCGCGGAACCCTCCTCAGCTGAACCGTTCTCCCGAACACAGTGGCTGAGGTCGAGGGCTCATATGCCTCCCTGCTAGCGGAGTTCCCACAGCTACTCACCCCCCTCCCCGTTTCCGCACGGCGACCCTCAAGCACGGGGTAGTGCAGCATATCCCCACCACGGGACCGCCATTACATGATCGGGGACGTCACCGGCTCCCGCCCGACAAGCTGCGCATCGCCAAGGAAGAGTTAAAACTGATGGAGGACATGGGGATCGTACGGCGCTCGGATAGCCCGTGGGCATCCCCATTACACATGTTCCCTAAAACATCTGGGAGGTAGAGACCATGTGGGGATTATAGGCGCCTGAACGCCGTTATGACCGCAGACCGCTACCCCGTCCCACACATCCAAGACTTCTCCTCTCATCTGGAAGGCGCCACCTTTTTTTCGAAGTTGGATCTGGTCCGAGGCTATCATCAGATCCCTGTTCACCCAGACAATGTCCCAAAGACCGCCACCATCACCCCGTTTGGTCTGTTCGAGTGGGTCCGTATGCCTTTCGGCTTAAATAACGCCACGCAGGCGTTCCATAGACTGATGGACATGGTGGGTAGGGGATTGGACTTTGTTTTCATCTACTTAGATGACATGCTGGTTGCGCCATGTTGCCTCGCAGGGCGCCACCCCATTACCATCTAAGGTGCAGGCCACCCATCAACCCGGGCGACTTCTGCGCTGGTGGTGGACAAATTTGTCTGGCAAGGCCTCCGCAAGCAGGTCGTGGCTTGGGATAGAGCCTGCATCCCCTGCCGGACATCCAAAGTTCAGCGTCACGTATGGGCCCCAGTACAAGATTTTGTGGTTCCCTCAGGCCATTTCCAACACATCCATCTCCTCACGGTTGTGGATCGGTTTACGAGCTGGCCTGAGGCTATTCCGCGGTCGGACACCTCCGCCGCATTTTGGATTGCTAAGTTCGGGGTCCGGCAGACATTTCCACCGACCGGGAGGCTCAGTTTACGTCCTCATTGTGGGCTTTGCTGGCGGAATTATACGGGGCACAGTTGCACCACACCACCGCCTATCACCCCCAGGCCAACGGGTTAGTGGAACGATTCCACCGCCACCTGAAATCGGCACTAAAGGCATGGCTAACGGGTGCTGTTAGGCATCTGCACAGTCCCTAAAGCGGACTTGGATACATCGTCTCCATATTTGAAGAAGGACATTCTTGCTATTGAGCAAGTGAGGGACCTCCATATTTGAGGTCTCCATATTTGAGGAAGGACATTCTTGCTATTGAGGGAGTGCAATGTAGGTTCACAAAGTTAATTCCCGGGATGGTGGGACTGTTATATACTCTGGAATTTAGAAGGGTGAGAAGGGATCTTATTGAAACATGTAAGATTATTAAGGGTTTGGACACGCTAGAGACAGGAAACATGTTCCCAATGTTCCTGATGTTGGGAGAGTCCAGAACCAGGGGCCACAGTTTAAGAATAAGGGGTAAGCCATTTAGAACAGAGATGAGGAAATACTTTTTCACACACAGTTGTGAGTCTGTGGAATACTCTGCCTCAGAGGCCGGTTCTTGGATGATTTCAAGAGAGAGTTAAATAGAGCTCTTAAAGATAGCGGAGTCAAGGGATATGGGGAGAGGGCAGGACTGGGGTACTAATTGTGGATGATCAGCCATGATCACATTGAATGACGGTGCTGGCTCAAAGGGCCAAATGGCCTACTCCTGCACCTATTGTCTATTGTCACACTGACCTTTCTGTCCTCGGCCTCCTCCATTGTCAGAGTGAGGCCAGATGCAAATGGAGGAACAGCACCTCATAATTTGCTTGGACAGCTTACAACGGCCTGATATATATATGTACGTTATGTCAGTGTAGAGTAGAGAACCAACATGATCGCATCCGTTGATCTATTGTGGCGGTGGGCAAATTGTAGTGGGTTTCAGGTTAGAAATCACTTTTTAATATCAATATTTTCCCGTTAAATATTTTACTGAAAAATAAAAAGAGCTACTGGAGGAATATAGTGAGTCAGACAGCATGATTCTGGCCTTGATGCTGCCTCTCCCGTTTAGTTCCCTCACCTGAGTTCCCCCTATAGATTGCAGCATCTGCATTCTCTTGTGCTTCATTAAAAACTTTACTGGTAGGTATTGATCTCTGTTATAAGAGAATGGGTAGACACAATGCTGGAGTAACTCCAGGCAGCATCTCTGGAGAGAAGGAATGGGTGACGTTTCGGGTCGAGGCCAAGTCAAGTCAAGTCAAGTCAAGTTTATTCGTCACATACACATACGGGATGTGCAGTGAAATGAAAAGTGGCAGTGCCTGCGGACTTTGTGCAAAAAACAAACAACCAACAAACTACAAACAGAATCACATGTTCTTTTTCATATTAAATATTTTGGGTGGTATTGTGGTACAGTAAGTTAGTAGAGTTAGTCCCTGGTGAGATTGGAGTTTACAGTCCGAATGGCCTCTGGGAAGAAACTCCTCATCCTCTCCATTCTCACAGCATGGCAACGGAGGCGTTTGCCTTGCCGTAGCAAGCTGAACATCTGTTGCAGGGGTGGAAGGGGTCTCCATTATCTTATTTGGCTCTGGGAGTTGCACCTCCTGATGTAATATTTCCGCAGAAGGGCCAAAGAAGTTCCCATAGTGCGTTTCGGGCTACCGAACGCTCTATTCTCTGCAGAGCCTTTTGTCCTGGGCCCTTCTCAGACTAGTCAGGGAAAGGAAACGATCATGCAGATATATAGAAAACAAAATGAATGAAAATATGGCAAAAAAGTAATGATGATACAAGGAAACAGGCCTTTGTTAGTGAAACGATTACACCAGACAATGAGATTCAACAATACTTTGAAGCTGTATGACCGGTGGGTGGGAAGGATGGGAGAGAGGGAAGTTCGAGAAATCAACAATCTTCATAATACACTACGGGTTGTAATCTACCTAAGTGAAATAAGAAAATCAGAGCTGTTTCCAACAGTCTGTCTTGTTGGGCATGTCTCGAAAGCCTTATGGGCCCTGTCCCACTTAGTCACTTTTTTAGGCAGAGAACTATGCGGTCGCCAGCATGTTCGCAGGTGATTGCCAGGGAGTCGTCTTCAGGTCGTGGAGGGTTCCCGCATTCTGGGAACTGGTCGCGGCCTCATTATGGGCGCAGCAAATTTTTCAACATGTTGAAAAATTAGCATTGACAGAATAAAAGCCGCCATGAGAGTTAACGAGAATTGTCACGTGCCGAGGGTGTGCGCCTGGAGGTTTGAAGATTTCTCGTAGGTTGTAGCCGTTGCTGACCAGTGAATTTAATTGATGAAAAAAGCAGTCGTTTTCAGCAGGCACCGAAATTGCTATCAAAACATGGGGGGGACCGGGGGACACAATTTCTTGGCGGCCCGCACGCATGCGCATACTCACACATGCGAGGCTTCATCAGCCGTGGGCCCTGTGGACGGTAATTAGTGACGGGTGCCGGCAGTTGCCGATAAAACCGCGTAAGTGGGACAGTCCCTTAATTTCCAATCGAGTCTTCAGCTCCCACTAGTCGAGATGCAGTTGCTTTGTGATAAAAGCATTGAAGCTTTTTCCGAAGGTGGATTTCCTTATGAAATGTAGCAAACTGTATTGATCGTGATTGACTCCAGGTGGCTATTTTATTTCAAGAGTTAAAACTTTTTGGCAAGTATTATAAATGGCACATATAAAAGAAAGCTAACAAACCAATGAGGAAACCATCATTATTGGTATAATTTTCAGTAGACTCATCACCTGATATGTCCCTGGTTTAGTTGTGAACAGGTGTGATTGCGTGTCTTGCTAGAAACAGTATTTATAGAAACATAGAATAGTGGCAGAGTAGGCCATTCGACCCTTCCGGGCCTGCACCGCCATTCAATCATGATCATGCTGATCAATCCAACTCCAGTAAATCCCGTACCTGCCTTCTCTCCACATACCCTCTGATCCCCCTATCCACAAGGTCCACCATCTACTCCCTTCTTAAATATAGCCAATGAACTGGGCCTCAACTACCTTACAGTGGAGCATAGAATTCCACTGACACACCACTCTTCTGTGTGAAAAATGACTTCTCATCTCGGCCCAAAAGACTTCCCCTTATTATCCTTAAACATGACCCCTTGTTCAGTGATTTCCCCAGCATCGGAACAACCTTCCTGCATCTAGCACATTCCAACCCCTTATAAAAATTTTGTAAATCTCTATAAGATCCCCCCTCAATCTCCAAAATTTCAATCGCATACAAGCCAGAAACCGAGTCTATCCATCTTTCTTCATATGGACGTCTGCCATCCCCGGAATCAGTCTGGTAACCTCTCTGTACTTCCCTCTAAGGCAGAATGTCTTCGTCAGATTAGAGACACAAACTGTACGCAATACTCAGGTTGGCCCTCACCAAAACCCCTGTACAAACTGCAGTATAGTGGTTTAATTTTATTCTTTTCAGAGTCTGAGCAGCTGATCATGCATGCGCCTGCAAACTCCTGCAGCGCGCGGTCGTATGTAACAGATTGCAAACTACATGTTTTTGGGAGAGGGGGGGGGGGTGGAATTGTCGTCCCTGCCCTCACCCCACCACCCCCAATCCCCCCAGCCCCCCCCCTCTCCGCAGCAGCATACACGCCGCCCCCTCTATAACCCCCCGCCACCCACAACCCCAAACCGACCCATCACCCCCGCACCATAGCCGACCCCCCCACCCCCCCAAACCTATACCCCGCCGCCCCCCCAGCCGCCCACCCATAACCACCGACCCGCCACCCCACACTCAACCGACCCACCCCGCCCCCCCACCCCCCCCCCACCACCCACCGCCCCAACCCGCACCACCCTCCAACTCCCCCTGCTAACCACCCCTCCCATCCTCCACCCCCCTAACCGTCCTCCACACGTCATGCCACCCCCCAAGTACCTCCTCCACCCCCACACCAAACCAAGCCCACCACCCCCCACAGCCCCCACCACCACGCACCACCGCCCCCCCGCCACGCCAGGTGGGGGAAAACCCCTACCACACTCCAACGCCCGGGCCCCCCCCCCCGAACCTCGCCCCCCCAATCACACCCCCCCCCCCCCCCACCCCAACCCCACAGCGCCCCCCCACCGCCCCGCCCGCCCCAGCCCCGCCGCCTCCGCACCGCCGCCACCCCCCCCCACCAAACGTTCCCACCCCGCCCGCCCTCCTACAACGGTCCTAGACCCGCCCTCCCCCCGCCCCCCCCCCCACCCATGCCCCCACCGCACCCCCCCGCCCACCGCCCACCCCTCACTAGCGCCTGCCCAGAAATCCCGACCCACCCCCCACCCCCAAGCCCCCGTTCCCCCCCCCTCTCCGCACTCCCCTCCAGCCAACCCCCACGCCTGCCACCCCATAAAGCGCCCCATCCCCCGCACGCCCCGGCCCCTCCCCTGTCCCCCCCCCAGCCCCCGATCCCCCCAACCCCCCCCTCCCCCCCCCCCCCCCCCGAAAACATGGAGGGGGACCCTTTTTTAACCGCCTGGGATTTCCGCCCCTGGTTTTCAGAACCATTCCTAACCGACCGGTAATGTTAATGTCCGCCGAGCTTCACAGCCGTGTATCTCTGGTTACTTAAAAGTTATCTCCCCCCCCACCATTCTTCCCCTCTCCCCCCCCTCTTTTAAAGGACTTACGTGACCCATCCCGTACACTGTGCTTTCACTGTCTTAATTACAGCGCCAACCTACCTGTTCATCGCGGTGTGTGTCTGCATCACATTGGCTTTGCACCGTGTGAATTTCACTCAGACAGCGCTCCCTCCTGCATAACAGGCGATGTGTGTGTGTGTGTTCCACTGACAGTGTCCGGCAGTCATCTGAAAAATCACCTAAGTGGGACAGGCCTATTTCTATGAACTAACATATGACACAGACAAATAAGTATTATAGGCTTATACCTGCCACTAAATATGTGGAAACAGGGGACTGCAAATGCTTTGCAAAAAAACCCACAAAATGCTTAAGTAAATCAGTGGGTCAAGTAGCATCTCTGGAGTACATGGATATGTGATGTTTTAAGTCGGAGTCCTTCTTTAGATTGTCCAATCTTCAGACTTTGCAACTCTCCAATCTCCAGGTCAAATGAAGGGTTTGAAGATATGAATAATGAATAATTTGCACCAACATCACAATCACGTAGACAAACAAATAAATAGCAGGATTTAGGTTGTGCAAGTCATTTCAAGAATAGTTTTAGGAAAATAGCTGTTTCTGAACTTGGTGGTGTGGGGCTTCAGACTTCTGTACCTCCTGCTTGACAACAGCTGTGAGAAGAGAGCATAGCCCATGTGTTGAGGATCTTTGATGACAGATCTCACTTTGAGGCAGCACTCAATTTTAATGTGCTGGAATTGTCATACCAGTCAACCAGTGCAATGGTGCACTCTGCACCAGTTCTCCCTCTTCCACCCCCCCCTCCCCCGCCCATTCTGGATAATTTCTATAGTGCATCTGTAGGAATTAATTAAAGTATTCTGTGACAGTATTCTCTTTCAAATTCTAAGGAAGCAGAGGCGCTGGCATGCCGCCTTCACAATTACATCAAGGAGTGGGTCTAGAACAGGTCATCCGATATACGTTAACGCCTTGGAATTTGCCACATGGCCTCTTGGCATCCCCTTTCTGAAGTCAATGATTTGTTCTTTGATTAGTGAGAAGTTATCGTTGCTGCACATCAACGTGATGTTCTATCCTGTACGTTGACTCATCACCACTCCTGAGTTGGCCAACACCTGTAGTGTCGTCAACAAATTTATAAATTATGGCATTGGAGATGTACTTAGCTGCGTAGTCATGGATGTAAAGTGAGTAAAGCAGGAGATGAAGCACGCAGCCTTGAGCTGCACCTGTGGTCACTGAAGAAAATATGTTACTGATCTGCATATGAGGAAGTCAAGGATCCAGTTCCAATGAAAGGTACAGGTCCTGGAGCTTGGTAATGAATTTGAAAGGAATGATGGTGTTCAATTCCGAGCTGTAGTCGATGAACAGGCTGACGTGTTCCTGTTATCCAGATGTCCAGAGCCAGTGAGGTTGAATCAGCTGTTGGCCTGATGTGGTGATGGGCAAATTCATGCAGATCTAGGTCATTTCAGAGGCAGGAGTAGATTAGTGTCATAACAAAGCACTTACAGTGGAAATGTGTTACCAGACGGCAGTCATTGAGGCAGGGCACCTTGTTTTTCTTTGGCATTAGTATGATAGATGCCCCTTTGAAGCAGGTAGGAATCTCAAATGGCAGAAGCGAGAGGTTGAAGATGTTCTTGATTACTCCAGCCACATAGGTCTTTGGCATTCGGTCAGGTACGCCATCTAGAACATTAATAGCAGAGCATTTTCTTTCTCTATAGCCACTTCTTTGAAAACTGAGATATAGACATTAAGTCCTCAGCATTTATCAGTTTTAAGGTTTATCTGCATCTGTAGTTTTTTTTGCTAAACCTAATGTTTATTTTACTTCCTTGGTACCACTGGGTCATCGGTTCTCAATTACAGTATATATGGGAGGTTTTGTGTCTCTTCTGTGAAATCAAAGTATTTGTTTAATTTAGTCGGATCTGACAAATGTTAACTCTGGTAGACAAAAATGCTGGAGAAACTCAGCGGGTGAGGCAGCATCTATGGAGCGAAGGAAATAGGCAACGTTTCGGGTCTTAGTCCATTTTGAAGTTGGATTTTTTTAGTGTTTGCTTTGTGGAGCCAGTACTGTGTCGGATCAAGCAAGAACATTCACCAACATCATACCACTCCATTCAAGGCAGGCGGGCAATCCAGCAGCAGATCCTACTGGTTAGCTGAAGCCCATTCGTCCCTCTCCTATCTGCTAGCTTATTTCCCACAGAGTGAAATGGCACCCACTCTACCAATTGTATGCTCCGGCTGTTTTTATCGCAATTGTTGGGACAACGTGAAGTGTTAGACTTTTTCTTTTTCAGACTGGAGAAATGTTTTGACCCGAAACGTTGCCTATTTCCTTCGCTCCATAAATGCTGCCTCACCCGCTGAGTTTCTCCAGCATTTTTGTCTACCTTCGATTTTCCAGCATCTACAGTTCCTTCTTAAACAAATGTTAACTCTGCCTGTCTTTCCATGGATGATGCTGAATGTTTACAGCATTTTCTGATTTTACTTCGGAGTCACATGAGTGACTTCATGAAGACCCCGCCAGCAGGCATGCGCGACATATCGTCGACCGCATGCGAAGCGACAGGCAGGGAGGAGGGTCGCTCCTCCACCAGAACGGACCTGCAGATAAGGTGAACTAACCTGAGGTCGGGTTTTCTTCCAGGGACTCTGTGCGACAGAGCACTCCACCAACGGGCAGCTTCGAGACTGACTGCGGACTGCGGGACGTGGGCAGTCAGCGACGGCAGAGCGGCAGCCCCGACTCAACACCGCAGCCCGCAGGATCACTGCGGACTGACGGCAACGCTACCCGGAAGTCGGGCAAGCCCGTTGACCCAGGAGGGTCCGGGCTCGGAGACTGCCATTCGCGGGTAGCGAAGGCGGAGCAGGAGCTCCGACTCAACGCCGCAAGCCGCAGGAATAGAGGTAGCAAAGACAGAGCTGGGGCCCCGACTCAAACGTAGGCGGCACAACGCCTGGAAGTGGAGACTTGCCGTTAACGGCAGTCTATATTCCTGCATGAGAGTCTGGTCATCATGGGAGCTGGGGGGGGGGGGGGGGGGAGTGCGCTCCTCCACCGTCAGCTTCAAAAATGCCCTCAGGTAAGATACTAACCTTGAGTTGGTTAATTTCTGTAGCAGACTTATTTGCTTACAGAAACGATGGACAGGAAGACCAGAATGAAGGCATCGGAGCATGCCTCCAAGGACCGCGGGACTTCGGACAGGAGTCAGGGGCCGCAATCCCCGGAGCTGCCCGCTACACCGGCAGCACCCGCACCGCGGGCCGGGAAAAGAATGCGGAGGTCGGGGAGCCCCGTTCAGTCGGCAGGACCCGACTCTCCACCACAGCAGGCCAGGGAGCTGCACATTGGTAGGAGGCCCGCGGTAAAAAGGTGCGTAAACCTGTGCCTGTTCCATTTCCCCTCTATTACAGGTCACCAGAGGGCGCACCAGGGGACAAACCGCACCGAAGTCGAGTAGCCCCGCTGCAGCGGCCGGCACCGACTCACCACCGGCACAGTCTGCCAGATCGCGGACCGTTGAGAAATCAACACGGAAGTCGGGGAGCCCCGCAGGAGCGGCCAGCACCGACTCACCACTGGCACAGTCCGCCAGATCGCGGGGCGGTGGTAGTACATACAAGTCGTGTGGCCCCGCAGTAGCGGCTGGCAGCGACTTTGCGTCGCATCAGTCCCGTATGACCTGGACTGGCGGCAAGCCCGCGCGGACGTCGGGGAAGCCCCGCTGTGGCGGCTGGCCGACTCATCGCCGCTGCAGTCGTACCAGACAGGCGGATACACCAGCAGGAGGTTGAGTAGCCCCGCAGGAGCGGCTGGCACCAATACTCCACCGCTTCAGTCCGGAAGACCGCGGACAAGCGGGCAAATCCGTGCAGGAGTCGTGAGCCCCGCAGGAGCGGCAGGCAGCGACTACCTACCTAGGTTCCTGAGACATCACCTTGACGAGGCGCGGACCGATGGTAGAAGCCCCAGTTGTTCATCAGAACTTGGGGAAGTCGACTTGCCGTCCGCAGATAGCGGCGGCAGTCGCATGGCTCGTATGGAGCGAATGGTCGAGCAGCTGCTCGAACGGGACCTTCTCCATCAAGAGCGTGTGTCCCTAGGATCTAGGAGACACACAGCAGAACCACCTAATATCTCTCCCTCATCAATAGGGAGTGCCAGAAGTCAGCCGTTAGCTGACTTTGAAGAGGGGTTGGCGCAAGAACCGATGTTGCCAGAGATGTCTGAAGAGGAACTACTGGAAGTAGTGTCAAAATTCGCCCAATCAGCAATCAGGGCAACCTCTTCAGCCCAAACTGGCGGCCAGCATCAATTACTCAACCACACACCAGCTGCAGGAACAGGTGCTCACGGAGGCTACAAACAAGTACAAAGCTCCGGGTAATTGTGTGTCGCTCAATGTCCCGATCGTCAACACACCCATCTGGGGTAACATCAGTCCCGGGTTCAGGCCTCATTAATTAAAAATACAGAAAATCCTGAAATTGTTGACCTCAGGCATTACTGCCTTTGCCAGGTCCATAGACGGGAAGGACATGACGGAGGAGCAGCAGGATGCACTAGCGTTGCTGTGCAATACACAATATGAAATAAACTGCTTTCGCAAGAGCTCCATCCGCCCAACTCACAGCCCAAAATTTGCGGGTTTGTGCAAAGCCTCTGCTATGTCGCCACCGAGACAACTGTTCAGTGAAAACCTGCCAAAACAGATAAAAGACCTGGACGAGGAGGCAAAAGCGGTCAGGTGGATGAAACCACCATCCTCGAGCAGGCCACCGGCGTATCGCAGGCAGCATCCTTACGCTACATCTAACAGGCCTCGGGTTCAACCCGACAGGGCAATCAGAACCTATCCACCGGTCGCACCCTATCAACAAAAGCCTTTTTCAGGACAGGGCCCACAGCGACCAGTGTGGAAGATGCGCCAACCCCACATCCCAGCAACACAACGAACACAAAAGCCCAGAGCATCAAGCATGCCGGTAACCATGGTAAGGGGGTCTGGTTCTCTTGGGAGTGCCGCATGTATAACCTCACAAGTAGGAGGGAGGTTGCGTACATTCTGGGATGCATGGGGTTTTGATTGTCACTATCCCAGGGAACAAAGCAACAGGCATAATAGAGACATGTAACAGCCTTGCTTGTGCCAGGAAACCGACTATTAGCCATGCTGCTAAGGTGATTGAGAAGCTTGTAGCTACATTCCAGCTGCACAATTTGGGCCGTTACACTATCAAAAATTGCAGAGCAAAAATCTCAGCTGGACATTTTGAAAGGCCTATGTAGCTGCCAAACAAGGCAAAAATTGAGCTACAATGGTGGATTAGCAATGTTTGTGATTGTTTTAATCCCATCATTATATCAAACCCATCAGTCGTGTTACAAACCGACGCAAGCGTCCATGGCTGGGAGCTACCGACACCACTTCCAGTTGTGGCGGCAGATGGGATTTGCACGAGTCTACTCTTCTTCAATCACAAGGTATAAACTATTTGGAAATGCTGGGAGCATGTCACGGGCTGCGGGTTTACTGCACTAATCTGCATCATACGCATGTCCATCTTGAAATAGATAATACCACTGCGGTGGCGTATTTAAACCATATGGGTGGTATCAAGTCAATATCTTGTGATGAATTGGCAAATTTAATTTGGCTCTGGTGTATTGAAAGAAATATTTGGATATCAGCTACGTATCGTCCGGGTAAGCTCAATACAGTGGCGGACACCAGGTCACGAGTCTTTAATAACAACATCAAGTGGATGTTGAACCCCCAAATATTTGCTAAAGTTATAGCCAAATATGGAACACCAGATATCGACCTCTTTGCGTCCAGGGTGAACCATCAGATATCAACATATATCTCTTGGGAACCAGATCCTGGGGCAGTGGCGATGGATGCGTTCTCGCTACACTGGGGGAAATGGTTTTTCTATGCTTTTCCCCCATTCTGCCTCATCAGTCGGGTATTGCAGAAAATTCAACTAGATTCTGCATCAGGTTTACTGATAATACCCGACTGGCCCACACAACCATGGTACCCGGTGGTCCTCAACATGATAAAAGAACCAGGGGCACAGGTTACCAAATGCCCGAATTTGGTGACCAATCCCATAACAGGGTAAAATCATCTGTGCCATGGTCATCTGAACCTGTTGGCTTGCAGGTTCTGAAGGGGCCACTACTGGAATTTGGGCTGTCATCAAGAACCATGGACATCATAACAGCATCATACTCATGAGGGGTATATTCAATTCCAACCATCCCCGACCACGATATAATATTACCTGGGATCTAGGGGTGGTGTTGACCCTACTCAGGAGCTGGTCGCCGATGATGGATTTACCACTGGACATACTCACCTTTAAAGTGGTGATGTTAATGGCACTGACCACAGCACAGCGGGTCCAGACACTACAGAAACTAAAACTGGATAGAATGGTCACGACCCTCTATAAAGTGACTTTCTTTATAGATGAGTTACTTAAACAACACAGACCTGGAACTACAGGACTGAAATTGGAATTCCTAGCATACCCCGTTGATGTATAGCCACCTATCTCCGACATTATATCAATGTCACACACACCATCAGGAATATGGAGACGAGTCTGTTTATCAGCCATTAAAACCCCACATCACAGGGTGACGGTGCAGACTATCTCCAGGTGGCTCAGGGTGGTATTCGGTGCAGCAGGAATGGACACTAACATTATTAAATCTCATTCTACCAGGGCTGCATCCACATCAGCGGCGAGGACCATGGAGGTACCCATGGATCATGTCCTCGCAACAGTGGGCTGGGCCAGTGAAACTACATTTCAGCTTTTTCATAACAAACCACTCCCGCAACGTTTGCAGAGTCAGTTTTAAGTGCTGTTCCCTAAATGTTTGTCCCCGAGTTCACGGGTTTATTGTTTTTATTAACAAATACGTTATTATTTTTCAGCTTGTTCAAGTCTGAAATATGTTAACATACTTCCTCCATCAGTAATTACGGCAGTGTGTGAGCATGGACGTGGTCCAGGGCATGGAATCACAGAGCTTTGAAATCTTTACGAAGTCACTCACGTGACTCCGAAGTAAAATGGTAAGATTAAATGAAAACTTACCAGTTTGAAGTTTGATCCTTATTTTATGAGGAGTTACGATGAGGGATTTTCGTGCCCTCCGCTCCCAACCCTCTATCATAAGGTCAACTGGTGTATTAGAGTCTCTTAAATCTTACTATCTTCAGTCATTGTTGTTATCTGTGATTCCACACCGCTGCTTTGAAGAATGTCGTGCATGCGTGCTGGCGGGGTCTTCACGAAATCCCTCATCGTAACTCATCATAAAATAAGGATCAAACTTCAAACTGGTAAGTTCTAATTTAATCTTACTATTTTATTTCACATTTCAAGCATCTGATTTTCATTATTTCATTCCTCTGCCATCTCCTTATTCTCCATTATAAATTCTCCTCTGTTTGTAAAGGACCCTCACTAATCTTTTTCCATCTAGTTTTGATGGAAGGTCATTGACCTGAAAAGTTGATTTATTTTCGCTCCCAAATGTACAGATGGGTACATTTGTATAGTAAGTTACTAGCCAAATAGCGAGAGCTCTGGATCATTGATCCAACAACGTTCATTTGAATCCCACTTCGACATTCTTGAATTCAAGAAATCAAGCCACTTTGTTGGTAATGCTGGCATTTATAGTGCATTCTAATTATCCCTGAAATGAGGCAACAATTAAAACTCGACACATAGGTGGGTGTGCAGTCAAATGCAGGCTTGTCTGCCTGAGGACCTTGAAGGACACAAAGGAACCTGAAGATATTTCACAATTTTGTGGGTTGACAGCTCCTCTTTCTGAAGCTACTCTCTTAGATTCCAGATTTTATTTTAATTATGAATTTAATTTCATTTGGAATTTAAATTTCTCTACTGTCATGGTGGGGTTCATCTCACATCTCCAGATCCAAATTTCTGTCTGCTGCTCCAGTAATTTAACTATTATACCATTGTATCCACAGAATTTATATTAGTCATTTAAATATTGCCTCAGGCTCCTTAGTTCAAAGAGGAAAAGCACAGCATGTCCACTTCCTCCTTTATAGCTATAATTGTCAGCCGTAGCAAAATCTTTGTGCATCTCCTCTGTAACCTCCCCAGCGTTGTACTAGAAAATAACCATCAGATCTTTGGCTATTTATTTCTTTGCTTTTCTTAAGATTCTTGGATGCATTGTGAGCCTAGCAATTTGAAGACCCTGGCCCTTTTTAATGTCCTCATTCGCTATCATTTCCAAATTTAAATATTCTTCTTCATTTATGTCAAATTCCATCATCGCTTCCTCTGAATACTGACAAAAGATGGTAATTTGGAGCTACACACAACTTCTGCTTTGGTTTTAATCGGCCCTAATGCTTGCTTTGAAATTAATTGCTTCACCACCTGCTCCTGTTTGGTAAGTAAGAATGCTGAACCCTCATCATGTCTATTTTTCCTCTTGTCAACATTAACTGAATACTGTCAATTTGCATATGCAAAACACACAGCTGTAACTGGCCACCATGCCTCATTGCCTTTCCACTGTCTTAATCAAGCTAAATTTGTTACAAGTGTGAATGAACATAAACTTTCTCCACTGAAATATTTGCCTCTGCAAAGCTATTGTGTGTTCTTACAGCTGCATCTTATATTGCATACCCACCAACTTCATCCTTCTCCTTCACAGCTATGAGACTTAATCAGGACCTTTGCAACCTCATGACATATCTGACCTAAGATGAGTTTTTAACTTATCAATTATTTAGGCAGGTAGACACAAATTCTGGAGAAACTCAGCGGGTTAGGCAGCATCTATGGAGCGAAGGAATAGGTGATGTTGCGGGTCGAGGTGGGGGGGGCGCGGCGGGAGAGCGGGAAGAAGAGAGGAAGAGGCAGAGACAGTAGGCTGCGAGAGAGCTGGGAAGGGGAGGGGAAGGAGGGAGAAAGCAAGGACTACCTGAAATTGGAGGTCAATGTTCATACTGCTGGGGTGTAAACTACCCAAGCGAAATATGAGGTGCTGCTCCTCCAATTTGCGGTAGGACTCATTCTGGCCATGGAGGAGGCCCAGGACAGAAAGGTCAGATTTGGAATGGGAGGGGGAGTTGAAGTGCTGAGCCACCAGGAGATCAGGTTGGTTAATGCGAACTGAGCGGAGGTGTTGGGCGAAGCGATCGCCAAGCCTGTGCTCGGTCTCACCGATGTAGAGCAGTTGACATCTAGAACAGCGGATGCAATAGATGAGGTTGGAGGAGGTGCAGGTGAACCTCTGCCTCACCTGGAAAGACTGCTTTTTGGATGGAGCCGAGGGGTGAGATAAAGCGACAAGTGTAGCATTTCCTGTGGTTGCAAGGGAAAGTGCCAGGGGAGGGGGTGGTTTCGATGAGAAGGGATGAATGGACCAAGGAGTTACGGAGGGATTGTCTCTGCCAAATGCCGAAAGGGGAGGAGAAGGGAAGATGTGGCCAGTGGTGGGATCCCGTTGGAGGTGGCAAAAATGTTGGAGGATTATCTGTCTTATGTGACGGCTGGTAGGGTGGAAGGTGAGGACAAGGGGGACTCTGCCCTTGTTATGAGTGGGGGGATGGGGAGTGAGAGCGTAGTTATGGGATATAGAGGAGACCTTGGTGAGAGCCTCATCTATAGTCTAAGAGGGGAACCCCCGTTCCCTAAAAAATGAGGACATCTCCGATGCCCTGGTTTGGAACACATCATCCTGGATGCAGATGCGGCATAGACAGAGGAATTGGGAGTGGGGGATAGAGTCCTTACAGGAAGCAGGGTGCGAAGAAGTGTGGTCCAGACAGCCATGGGTGGCAGTGGGTTTGTAGTAGATGTCGGTCAGTAGTCTGTCACCTGCATTGGAGATAATGAGGTCTAGAAACGGTAGGGAGATGTCGGAAATGGTCCAGGTGTATTTGAGTGCCGGATGGAAGTTAGTGGTGAAATGGATGAAGTCTGTGAGTTGTGTGTGGGTGCAGGAGGTAGCACCAATGCAGTCGTCAATGTAGGGGAGGTAGTTTCGGGAAAGGACCGCGGTACACCTCCAACAAGGATTGTTCGACGTACCCTACAAAGAGGCAGGCATAGCTAGGGCCCATGCGTGTGCCCATAGCTACGCCTTGGATTTGGAGGAAATGGGAAGAGTCAAAGGAAAAGTTGTTGAGGGTAAGGACCAGCTCCGCTAGGTGGAGGAAAGTATCAGTAGACAGGGATTGGTTGGTTCTGCAGTCGAGGAAGAAACGGAGGGCTTTAAGACCCTCCTGGTGGGGGATGGAGGTATAGAGTGACTGGACCCATGGTGAAGATGAGGTAGTGGGGGCCTGGAAAGCAGAAGTCATGGAGGAGACAAAGAGCATGTGAGGTGTCTTGGACATAGGTAGGGAGGGGGGATAGGATGGATTTGAGGTATGTGGAAATAAGTTTGGTGGGACAAGAACAAGCAGAAACAATGGGTCTGCCAGGACAGTCAGGTTTGTGGATTTTGCGGAGAAGGTAAAATCGAAGCGTGTTTTTAGTTATGTACTATTGCCTGATTCTTCTATGCCTCAACTCACTGCTGCTAAACATTCACGCATGTCTTTGTTACATTTTAGATTTGACTATTTGAATGCGAGGTTAAAAGCCCTTTCACCTATATTATGAATATTCAGAATCTTTCTTCGAGGAAAAACAACTTAATTAGATGAATAAGTAAGTCTGTAAAAGGTTTACCCATCAGCTTACTGTTCAAATTGTAATCATTAGTGAAAATAGTATTTTACTGACCAGGTGGCGCTGTACAACGGCTGCCTCGCCAACAGCCTGTCTCGTCCCTTTCTCTCTCTGTTGGTTTTTAGTCTGCAGTTAAATGTTATTTTAGTATATCTTTAGTTTTGTATGATGTGGGGGCTGGACGGGAACTTTTAAAATCTCTTTCCTCGACGGAAATGCAACTTTGTCCTTATCATGTCTCCGTCTGCATTGTGGCCTAACATCATGGAGCTGGCAGCCTCTTTCTGGGGATCGTCCTTGGGAGCTCCAATCACAAGAGCCTGCGGATTTAACATCATGGAGCTGGCGGTCCCTTTGCCAGGGATCGACCTTGGAAGCTCTAACCGCGGGAGCCTGCGGACTTCAATATCGTGGAGCTTGCGTTCCCTGGCTAGGGATTGGCTTCGGGAGCTCCAAGCCGCAGGAGCTTCGACGGCCCCGATCATGGGAGCTTTGATCGCCCCGGCGTGGGAGCTTCTTCAATCACCGACTGCGGAAGCTTCAATCACCCCGACTGTGGATGGTTTAACTCCCCTGAAAAAGGAGGAAAGGAGATAAAAGTTTATTGCCTTCCATCACAGTGGGGAATGGGAGGAGCCGCTGTGATGGATGTTCATGTAAATTTTTTATGTGGTTGTGTGTTTTGTTTGTTTGGTATGACTGTACGACAAAGACACAAAGGATGCAATGATATATCGCAGTCAACCCTTTTTATGTTACAACCTCTAGGCTTCAGCTTGCATACTTCAGCTTGTGTGCAAGTGTACCCATGATTCTGACTGTGACCGGCCCTGACTCCCTAACAGTGACCGGCCCACACTCTAGATTCCTGCTTCACTTGCAAAGCTACCCACATTCATGAATCCCATTGTTAACTAAATTAAACCGAAAATATCAATATTTCACGACTTTCCAGCTCGACATCAAAAGCACCCCTCGCCATGTCAAGTAGGATTCACTGCACCACAGGAAAAGTCTCTGGAGATACATGCTATATTTATCGTCACCCCCCCAGAAGTACCTGGCAGAATTTGTGACAATGTAGATCTGAGGATAGCAAGTTGACAGATAACTTGGACATCGCATAATACCTAATTTGTCTAAACTTAACTTTAGCCCTAGAGCAGGTTATTTCATGCTGAAAGCCAAGGTAGTTGATTAACGTTTGTCCATGAACTTGCCTGTATTTTCTTTTTTTTTTTTTTTGTTTGTTTATTTTTGTTAGAAGTACAATAGTCTGGTACTTAAGTACCTAATGCATAAATACATATTTTCATTCTTGTACAACTTCATACTTTTGATTTAATAATAAAAGAACAGTGAGAGAAAAAATAAATAAAGTGTCGGAATAGATAGACAAGCGAGTAGAAACAGAAAGCAAAAGAAATAAAGGACAGAGATGAGAAGCTAAAAGATTGAAAGAAAAGGAGAAAGTAAAGAATAGAGAGATTAGGAGAGATCTACCTATCTCGTATTTTTGCCCATCCGTCACTCAGTTCTAAACCATTTAATTTCTAAGGTTATGTTATGTTGCACCATATGCTTGTAAAAAGTTGATAAAAGGTGACCATAGAAACATAGAAACATAGAAATTAGGTGCAGGAGCAGGCCATTCGGCCCTTCGAGCCTGCACCGCCATTCAATATGATCATGGCTGATCATCCAACTCAGTATCCTGTACCTGCCTTCTCTCCATACCCCCTGATCCCTTCAGCCACAAGGGCCACATCCAACTCCCTCTTAAATATGGCCAACGAACTGGCCTCAATTACCTCCTGTGGCAGAGAATTCCACAGATTCACCACTCTCTGTGTGAAAAACGATTTT
The DNA here is from genome assembly GCA_035221665.1 of Okamejei kenojei. Taxonomy (NCBI): domain Eukaryota; kingdom Metazoa; phylum Chordata; class Chondrichthyes; order Rajiformes; family Rajidae; genus Okamejei; species Okamejei kenojei. The sequence continues at coordinate 139,230,746 of CM069131.1, read as the reverse complement.
CTCATCTCGGTCCTAAAAGACTTCCCCCTTTTCCTTAATCTGTGACCCCCTGTCCTGGACTTCCCCAACATCGGGAACAATCTTCCTGCATCTAGCCTGTCCAACCCCTTAAGAATTTTGTAAGTCTCTATAAGATCCCCCCTCAATCCCCTAAATTCCAGCGAGTACAAGCCGAGTCTATCCATTCTTTCTTCATATGGAAGTTGTGCCATCCCAGGAATCAGTCTGGTGAACCTTCTCTGTACTCCCTCTATGGCAAGAATGTCTTTCCTCAGATTAGGAGACCAAAACTGTACGCAATACTCCAGGTGTGGCCTCACCAAGACCCTGTACAACTGCAGTAGAACCTCCCTGCTCTTGTACTCAAATCCTTTTGCTATGAATGCCAACATACCATTCGCTTTCTTCACAGCCTGCTGCACCTGCATGCCTACTTTCAATGACTGGTGTACCATGTCACCCAGGTCTCGCTGCATCTCCCCTTTTCCTAATCGGTCACCATTCAAATAATAGTCTACCTTCCTGTTTTTGCCACCAAAGTGGATAACCTCACATTTATCCACATTATACTGCATCTGCCATGCATTTGCCCACTCACCCAGTCTATCCAAGTCATCCTGCAGCCTCCTAGCATCCTCCTCACAGCTAACACTGCCCCCCAGCTTCGTGTCATCCGCAAACCTCGAGATGTGCATTTAATTCCCTCATCCAAATCATTAATGTATATTGTAAATAGCTGGGGTCCCAGCACTGAGCCTTGCCAGCACTAGACTAAATCTTTAAGAATTGGTCTACTTTGCCTAGTAGGAGGAATCTCATTTCTTCAAGATGTAGCGTTTCAGACATGCTTGAGATCCACATTTTGAATGTTGGCGTAGGTGTGTTTTTCCAAAATTTAAGTATGTTTTTTTGCTGTTATTAGACCATAATTAAGAAAAGCTCCTTGGAATATAGTTAGTTTACTTTCCCTGTTCCATTGATCCAAAGATAATCAATTCTGTATTGGGGTTCAATTTTGTGTTAAATAGTTTTGTAAAAATTCCAAAAATTTCATTCCAAAATTTATACAGTTTTGTACAAGAGACAAAGGAATGTGCTATAGTGGCATTTTGAGTTAGACATTTGTCGCAGATGGGGGAAACATTTGAAAATATTTTATTCAGTCTTGTTTTCGAATAATATAATCTATGTAAAATTTTAAATTGAATTAGGTTATGTCTTACATTCATTGAACATTTGTTTACATATAATAAATTTTTATCCCATCTATCGTTCAGAATTTTTATCAATAACTCTTGTTCCCAGTCTCTTCTAATTGCCTGCTGTTGGTGTTTCTATATTTAGAATTATATTATATAAGAAAGATATTAAATTGCTTGATTCTGCCTTTCTATTCATTCCTTCCTCCAATAAATCTGGGGTTAAAGTTTGATATCCTTGTATATACTTTTTCAAATAATCTTGAATTTGAAGGTATTTGAAATATTGATTACTTTTCAAATTATATTTTAGTTGTAGTTGTTGGAATGATAAGAATGTTCCCATTTCGTACATATCTCCCATCGTTTTAATTCCTATTATTTCCCAATGGATAAACGTTTTATCAATAATGAATGGTTTGAATGAGGGATTATTAGCTATTGGAGAAAGAAGCGATAATTTCCTTAATTTTAAAGTTAATTTTATTTTTTACCAAATTCGGATTATACTATGAATAATTGGATTCTTCTTGTATATTATATTGTTCAGTTTTATCAGGGAAAGAAGGATCGCTCCTATATTATAAGGGGAACAATCCTCTTTCTCCATTCTTATCCAATCTATTGCCTGTATTTTTTGAAATTCAAAATACTTTTCTACATTTTTTATTCTTAACTTCTGGATACGATTTCTTATTTGATGTGCAGGTTTAGGTTTATTGTCATGTGTGCTGAGGTACAGGTAAAAGTTTTGTTTTAAACCACAGGACATAGGATTAGGCCATTCGGCCTAGCGAGACTGCTCCGCCATTTGATTATGGCCGATCTATTTTTCCCTCTCAACCCGATTCTCTTGCCTTCTCGCCATAACCTTTGATGCCCTTTTGCAAGGTATCCAAACAGCTCGGGTATATTATGCATAAATATAATCAAGTCAAACTCAAGTACACAGAGCAAAGGGGAAATACAATGCTAAATATAGTTGTCACATTGTAGCACATCAGTTCCGTAGACAAAGTCCAATATCCACTGTGGGGCAGAGGTTAATCAGACTGTCCTGTAGCGTATGTAAGGACTGTTCAGAAGCCTGATAACGGAGAGAAAGAAGCTATTCCTGAATCTGGTGTCATGACAATAGACAATGGACAGGAGTAGGTCATTTGGCCATTTGGCCCTTCGAGTCAGCACCGCCATTCAATGTGATCATGGCTGATCATCCCCAATCAGTACCACGTTCCTGCCTTCTCCCCATATCCCCTGACAAGGAGGAAACATGCACTTTCAAGTTTCTGTATCTTCTGCTGGACAGAAGTGGGGATGGAGTCAATTGTGGGATGTCTGGTCTATGTGATGGTTGGGCCACATCTACAACCCTGCAATTTCATGCTGTCTTGGGCAGAGTTGTTTTTAACCAAACTGTGATGCAACTCGACAATATGCTTTCCATGTTGCATCGGTACAAGTTTGTAAGTCATTTGAGTCATGCTGAATTTCCTCAGGAAGTAGATGTCTTGGTGAGCCTTCTTTACTGTCTAATTAATGAAGTTGGTCCACTACAGATCATTGTTAATATTAACGCCAAGGAAATAGAAGCTATTGGCCACTTCCACTTTGGCACCTTTGATGCTGATTGAGCAGGTGCTCCACCATGCTTTATTCATATGTATTATATCTGAATAAGCTGCTATATATCAAACTTAAAGTATCTTCTTATAATAATATTTTCACAAATAACGTTTGGTTACCCTACTATAGAAAAGACGTCATTGAGCTGGAAAGAATACAAAGCAGATTTACGATAATGTTGCCAGGACTCAAAGGCTGTGGAGATTGGACAGGCGGCTATGCCTATGTTCCTTTGAGCATAGGAGGCTGAGGGTGATCATATGCGGGTGTATAAAATCATGAGGAGCACAGTTAAGGTGAATATAAGGTGAACAGAAGTGGAATCAAAAAGTATAAGGCATAGGTTTGAGGTGTAAGGTGAAAGATTTGCTGGCTTGAAGTCGAACGGCCTACCCCTGCACCTATTTTCTCTGTTTCTATGTTTATAATTGCCAATCCAGAGATAGATATACTGTAGCTTAAGCATAGTCAAGATATTGCTCAAGTCTTTGCTTGGGTTCATTTAATTATAAAGAGACAGAAAGTCTGAATAAATATTGTTTAACTTTGTGTACTCGTTTGTGTAATAAAACATGTAATTAAATGGTGCCTCCAACAGTAAGCGATAAGAGTGCAGATGAAGATTATTATTTAAATCAATTGATGTGGGGAAATGTAGCATATTAATTTTTGATGAAAATATAAGTTGTGTTAATTTAATGCTTCATCTGCTCATAAACATCTGCATGTAATTTATGTAAAATAAAAAATAATTTGTACAAGGCATTGTTTCTTAGTACATCTTCAAAGGATTAGAGGGGCAAAACACAGGCTGAGCCTCTATCTACACTGTGATTAAATGTTATGCAGTACAATTGCACGCTGATGTCCGAGTAACTGAAATCACTTGAGAGTGTGACGAATGATTACTTGGTGGGATGGAGGTGCTCTTAAACGGAGAAGAAAAAGGATGAAAATTAGGAAACATGCTGAAAAAAAGACACAAATTGCTGGAATAACTTAGCAGATCAGGCAACATCTATGGAGAACATGGATAGGTGATATTTTTGGGTCAGGACCTTTCCTCAGAATGATTGTAGTTGGGGAGAGAAAGTTGGAAGAGGTGTCGTGATACGCCAAAGTCTGGCAAGTACTGGATGGAAGGTAGACAAAAGTGCTGGAGAAGCGGGTGCAGCAGCATCTATGGAGCGAAGGAAATAGGCAACGTTTAGGGCCGAAACCCTTCTTCAGACTTCCTACCTTCGATTTTCCAGCATCTGCAGTTCCTTCTTAAATAAGTAATGGATGGATACAGGTGAGGGTGGTTTTGATTGCTGGATGGTTGGACAAAGGCTCGAGATGAATAGACAAATATTTGTGAGATATGGAGATAGGAGAGAAGTATGGAATGTGAAGCTGAAGGTGGAATATAGGTGGGTGGGGTGGGATTGTAAGAGAATTTCTCGCATAATTCCACCTCCACTTTCCCACGTCCCCATCATCTTTATACCTTCCTCTGGCTTGAAATTTCATGCATCTTCTCTCCTTATCTCACGACCTTTTCTCTTTTCATCTGTGGCCTTTGTCCAACTATTTGGCAATAATAACCCTGCCAATCACTTGCCAGTCTTTATCCTGCCCCCCACTTCCAGCTTTCTGTCCCCACAAAAATTAGCAGGAAGAAGGGTACCGACACAAAACAACATCTATCCATGTTCCCCAGAGTTGATGCCTGACCTGCTGAGTTACTCCAGCACATTGTCTATTTTTGTAAATCAGCATCTGCAGTTACTTGTCTCTAGGGAAAAATCTTGGCTTTGTTTGTCTAACTGGTTTCTTCAAGTCTAGGCTGTCATTTTCAGAACTTATCATCCTTCCAGGCATCTCAGTGTGTGCAATACCTGTTCTTTTAATTCCTTTCCCATCATTCACGTTCCCAAACGCTGCTTTTATTTTCAGTTAGAGTTCTATGCTTGATATGGATTATTGTACAATGAGGAGTCCAAAGACCAATTGGATTTGCAAACATGTCCGATCCTCTCCAAAGCATAACTGAACTTAATCGCATGTCATTTAAATTCTCTGCATCACTTCGGGGATCCTGGGCAATGAAACTTCAGGTAAGCTTGAACAACAGCACCGCGTTTTCTGACTATTAGTCTTTGGACTCCAATTAACATTGTTGGGTATTCAATATTACCTGTCAGCATTCACCCCACATGAATAATTTCAGACAGCTATTCTGTATTCACTCCTCCAGATTATAAGGCATGGAAACAGGCCCTTCGACCCAACTCCCCCACACCAGCCAACAATGTCCCAGCTACCCTAGTCCCACTTGCCTGCGCTTGGTCCATAACTCTCCAAACCTGTCCTATCGATGTACCTGTCCAACTGTTTCTTAAAAGATGGGATAGTCCCAGCCTCAACTACCTCCTCTGGCAGCTTGTTCCGTACACCTACCACCCTCTGTGTGGAAAAAGTTTCCCCTCAGATTCCTATTAAATCTTTTCCCCTTAGATGCTCAGAAAGGAGGTAAGAGATTAAAAAGATCAACAGAAACAAAGGGAGGGTAAATGAAGAAAAGGGCAAATCATGCAAGCAGAATGGTGGTTTTGAAAGGAATTTACAGTGTATAGATGCATGATAAGGGGATAACGTTTAGTGCAAGGTAATGCCAGTAAAGTCCGATCAAAGATAGTCCAAAGGTCACCAATGAAGTAGATAGTAGTTCAGGACTTCTCTCAACACCCAATATAACCCTAATAAACTGGGTTCCAACAAAGGTAGCAAACATGATGTAGTGATCTAAATGATGATGTAGAGAACTGATAAATTACAATTATCAGGAAGGAGCACAAAGGACAGGATCTGGTAGCAAGGTTATCAATCAGATGGGGCCTGTACATTTGACCAGTTTAGTTTAGAGATACAGCATGGAAACAGGCCCTTCGGCCCACCGAGCCCGCACTGACCAGTGATACAGACACATACTAACATTATCCATTTATACCAAGCCAATTAACCTACAAACCTGTACATCTTTAGAGCGTGGGAGGAAACCGAAGATCTCAGTGAAAATCCGCACAGGTTATGTGTAGAACGTACAAATTCCATACCGCAAGCACCCTTAGTCAGGATCGAACCCGGGTCTCTGGTGCTGTAAAGCAGTAGCTCTACCTTTACGCCACAGTGCCGCCCAAGAGTCAAGATCTGTAAACAAACTGTGGGTAGCTACTCAGAGAAGGGATAACTGGTTGTTGGTAACCACTAGAAATTCAATTTATGATATCCAACTTCTACAAGACATGCCATATAGCACCAGATGTGTATTATCTATTTAGCATACTGAATAGATAGATGGGTTCAGAGTAGCTTTTACAAATTATTCTGGGGGGTTCAGAGTAGCTTTTAAAAATTATTCTGAGGAAGTAGAAAGGGAATGTGTGATTGTGACAAATGATCTGCTTTTCGCTGAGCTGCCCAGAATGTTTTCATTCATGTAAGGTCATTTAAGAGCAGTAGAATAATGTCAGAAGCACGTGCATCAGGTCACCCTTCTTGCCTTTCCAGTTTAACCCAAAAATCTCCTCCATGGAATCATCCCTTGCATCATTATGAAGAAGCTATCAGGTAACCTCTGACCTCATAACTAAGAGTGGAGAAACTGGTGCAATACAAAATTTCTGATTCAAGTAAGAACAGGACCTTCATCCTCAAAGCACTTTTCATACATCCTGCAAATACAAAGATTGACTCATATTTTTCCAGTGCTCTGATGTAGAATGCCTTAAATTCAGCAGACGCAGAACTTGGGTTCTCATTCCCAGTTCAACTCTTGGTAAGTAACACATGAGTGCTTAACTTACAAATGTTTCACTTTTGATTCATAGATTGTCATAGATTAATACAGCGTGGAAACAGGCACTTCGGCCTAACTCGCCCACACCAGCCAACAATGTCCCAGCTACCCTAGTCCCACTTGCCAGTGCTTGGACAATAATCCTCCCAACCTGTCCTATCCATGTACCTGTCCAACTATTTCTTAAAAGATGGGATAGTCCCAGCCTCAATTACCTCCTCTGGCAGCTTGTTCCATACATCTACCATCCTCTGTGTGAAAAAGTTACCCCTCAGATTCCTATTAAATCTTTTCCTCTTCAACTTGAACCTGTGTCCTCTGGTCCTCGCTTCTCCTACTCTGGGTAAAATATTCTGTGCATCTACCCAATCTATTCCTTCATGATTTTGTATACCTCAATAAGATCTCCCCTCATCCTCCTACGCTCCATGGAATAGAGACCCAGCCTACTCAACCTCTCCCTACAGCTCACACAGTCTGGTCCTGGCAATATCCTCATAAATCTTTTCTGAACTCTTTCAAGCTTGACAATATCTTTCCTTTAACATGGTATGAAAGATATGTTATCTGTACTGAACTAAACACAATATTCTAAACGTGGTCTCACCAACGTCTTATAGAACTGCAACAAGACCTCCCAACATCTATACTCAATACAAGACTGATGAAGGCCAAAGTGCCTGCATAGTGGCAGTCATGGCCACAGCTGCACAAGGCAGTGTGTTAAGCAGTGACTAATGTGTGGCAATAAACAGTAGAGGGGGGTCCCGGTGGTAGGCTGTCAAGAACGAAGGGGAATCCAGCGGGGTGGGGTCTGATGCCGTATGTGTCAGGTCTCGCGTTTAATCTAGTTTCTGTTCCTTATTGGTTTTGAGTATCTGAGTTTGCATTCTTGTTTTATTTTGGTGCCTCACATCTCCTCTTCTTTCTGGTGCCATTTCCTGTCAGGTCGTTTACCCCCATGTGATTGTTGACCCCGCCCTGATGTGTTTCACCTGTGTCTCGTTATCCCCTGTTAAGTCTGCATTTAAGCCTTTGTGTTTTAGGTTTCTTTGCCAGTTCGTTGTGTGTGCTACCTGGTATCACCTCGTTCCAGCTCTAGAAATATTGTGACTTTGTGTACTTGACCACGGCCTGTTTTTGCCTGCTCCTAGATTACTGTTGCTTCAGTGTTTGCTTACCTGTGTACCGACTTGGACCGATTAAACTCTGAATACGGATCTGCCCTATGTCTGAGCCTGCATTTGTGTCCTCCTCCTCGTTCAGTTCTGACAGTATGCGGCGGCAGGCAGTTTGAAGAAGGGTCTTGCCCCGAAAACCTCATCTATTCCTTTTCTCCAGACATGCTATCTGACCCGCTGAGATATTCCAGCTTTTTGCGTGCATCTTTGGTTTAAACCATCGTCTGCAGTTCCTTCCTACGCAGTAGATTAGAATGTTCCGAGAACTTTTGTTACTCTGTCAGCGCCAGAAACGTGGTAATACTTGTGTACTGCCTAAGTGATGTCTGGGTCATATGCAAAACAAAGCATTTCAGTGTACCTAAGTACATGTGACAATAAAATATCATTGAATTTATTAAAATGTGTAGCTGAGATTTCACATCAATGATCTCTACCACAATAATCCTTCTCATGGTCTAAGCACCCCCCCCCCCCCCCCCCAATTATGAGGTTAAGATTAGAGGTACCTGTGGTATTATGTAAAGTGTCAGACATATTGCTATCCATAGAGTACATGGTCTTCATGGACTCATCAGGTTTGAGTGGCAGATGTTTCACAGTTGGCCAATCTATAAAAATAAACTCGACCTAACTTGGCTTGAAAATGCCTATGAATCATGAATAAAAGATTCTCCATAGGATCATGGTTGTACTATGCCTGTACAAGCATACATTATCTGCCGATATCTAATCATGATATTTAATCTTTTCCACAATGGTCTCCCAGCTGCAGCATTCATGTCCAACTCAGCAAAGCTTGGAGAACAGTGAGCTCTCTGTGAATTCTTCACTGCTACCCTGTTGCCTCGACTTGCTTCTCTTGCTCATGTGGTGTGAATCCTACCCAAGTATCTGTCTCATTAAACCCTCTTAAATCTAGGTATCTGAGATGATGGATGGTTAATGCAATTATTGTGAGAGTGCAGCCATTGACTGAATCGATTCTGAGGATTTATCACCATTAATTTTCTCTTGTTTTTGCTGGCCCAAACAGAGAGCAAAAACAAGTTAGTACAAGAATCATAATGAATCATAATGAATATAATGAATCATAATGAATCATAAAGAATCATAATGAACTGCCAGATGTCTTGGGGACCATGTGTAATGGGGATGCCCACATTCCATATGTCTTCCATTAGCTGGAACTCCTCCCTGGCGATGCGCAGCTTGTCTGCTGGGAGCCGGGCGTGCACTGGCGGTCCCACGGTGGTGATATGATGCACGACCCCATGGTTGGGGGCCGCCGTGCGGAAACAGGGGGTGAGGAGCTCCAGGTACTCTGCGAGGAGGGAGGCATAGGGGCCCTCAACCTCAGCCACCGCACTCAGCTGCGGGCTGGGGCGTGCCGAGGGTCGCGGGGCTGCGGGTCCGAGGCCCATCGGTGGAATCATGGCCCCGCCCCACACGACGACCAGGAGGGTAAAGACCTGGAAGAAATCGGCGCCCAGGAGCAGTTGCACGACGTTCGCGACGGTAAAGCTCCATTCGTACGGGTGGGAGTAAAAGGATAGGGAGAAGGTCCGCGTGCCCTAGGTGCGGATCGTACTGCGGTTGACAGCTGTGAGCACAGGGCCCCACTTACCAGCACGGGTGTCCAGCCGAGTCGGAGGAAGGATGCTCGCGATGGCCCCGGAGTCAACGAGAAAACGTAGTCCAGAGTGGTGGTCGCGCACGTAGAGGCGGTTGTTTGGGCCGATCGCGTTTCCTGAAAACGTGCAGGGTGGTCGGCATCGGCGGGCCTCAGCGCCCCAGCGGAAATGGTAAAAACACCACTGGCGCTTACCCCAGCGTGCGGCTGCGGCTCTGCAACGGTGGCGGAGGGTCTCTGCGGCCTCTGCAAGAAGGCTGCCGTGCGGGCACGGACACCTGGTTTATAGACCGCCATCCTGTTGCTTCGCGAGTCATAACTCGTCGACCCGTTCTGCGAGCTGCATGGGGTCAGTGAAGTCAGACCCGGTGAGCATCAAGCATATGTCATCTGGCATTTGTTCAAGAAATGACTGCTCAAACAGGATGGCCGTTCATCAAGGCGAGCATCTCGCTCATCAGGGTGGAAGGCTTGTGGTCGCCCGGCCTGTCCATGTGTAGGAGGCGGGCGGCGCGGTCTAAGCGGCTGAGCCCGAATGTATAGAGGAGCAGGGCCTTGAGGCCGTCGTACTTCGCGATCGGCGGTGGGTGCTGTAAGTACGGCAGTAACCCCGAGTCTCCTGGTTGAGAGCCCCGACCATGTGGAAATACTTAGTGTCGTCGACTACGATGTTCCGCAGGTGGACTGAGCCTCAATATGTGCAAACCAGACCTGTGGCTGCTCTGCCCAGAACACGGGCAGCTTGAGGCCCACAGTGTTTTGCTGGACATCGAGGTTAGCGGCGGCTTGCATGTTGAACGTCCAAAGCAGTTGGACGCATCGGGGTCACCAGTTTGGCGAGTCGAGACGGTGGGTATGCAAAATTTCTTTATTTCGGGAATGAAAATAAAGAAGTTACCCGAGTCACCAAAGACAGCCAAATACAACGATGTTGGTTCTACACGCGTGGTGCTGGAATGACCTGTTACAGCAAAAAGCCCGCGCATGAAACACCCACGCTCATGTGACTTCTCCAGCCAATCACGAAGGTTTGATTACACAGAGCCACCACCAGGTATCGCTACACTATCACACTTATTTTCTCTGCAGTTGTTAGCTGTGAGTTCTGGGAGATCGGTGGCAGGATGGGACTTGGATGGTGAAGTCAGGAGGGCTGTGGGAGGTACCCTCCACTCAATCCCTCTACTCAAACCCTCTTCTTAATTAACCCTTTTGCCCCCCTCTTAATTAGCCCCATCCCCAAAGTTCTAAATTTCTCCCAGTCCTCCGGTTTGCTGCTTCTTCTGGCCAATTTATGTGCCTCTTCCTTGGATTTAGCACTATCCTTGATTTCCCTTGTTGAGCCGCCTTTCCCGTTTTATTTTTTCGACCAGACAGGGATGAACAATTTTTGGAGTTCATCCATGTGGTCTTTAAATCTTTGCCACAGCATCTTCACCATCAACCTTTAAGTATAATTTGCCAGTCTATCCGAGCAAATTACCGTCACATACCTTCAAAGTCTCCTTTCTTCACATTCAGGACCCTAGTCTCTGAATTAACCGTGTCACTCTCCATCCTAATACAGAATTCCACCATATTATGGTCACTGTTGCCCAAGGGGCCTTGCACAACAAGATTGTTAACTAATCCTTCCCCATTACACGATAACCAGTCTAGGATGGCCTGCCCTCTAGTCAGATCTTCTACACATTGGTTTAAAAAACCATCCCGTATACATTCCAGGAAATCCTCCTCCTCAGCGCTGCTACCAATTTGGTTGGCCCAATCTATATGTAGATGAAAGTCACCGATGATAAACGCTTTACCTTTCCTACGCACATTCCTATTGTCCTGCTGGATGCTATCCCCAACCTCCCTACTGCTGTTTGGTGGTCTGCATATAACTTCATCAAGTGTTTTCTGCCCGTGGCTATTTTGCAGTTCTATCCATACCTGATTCTACAGTATCCAAGCTAATATCTCTCCTTACTATTGCATTAATCTCCTCTTTAGCCAGCAATGCCACCCCATCTCCTCTTCCTTTTTGTCTATCTTTCCTGAATATCGAATACCCTGTGGCCTTGGTCACCCTGGAGCCATGTCTCCGTAATTCCAAATATATATTATTCCTTAACAACTAATTGCACCTTCAATTCACCCACCTTATTACGAATGCTCCTTGCATTAAGGCACAAAACTTTCAGGATTGATTTTCTCAGATCTTCCTTCTCCCTTTTGCTTCTGTCCTCCATTTATTTCCCTCTCTCCTTGCATTGGTTCACATCCCCCTGCCCTGTTTAAACGTGACCTTTCCGATACTTTCTTTCCCGTTAACTGCACCCATACGGGCCTGTCCCACTTATGTGTCCTTGGCACGCAAATTACGTGACCTCGTGGTCGCGTTGAGGCGCATGGGCATCGTATGGCTGTGCGGGGCTGGTCCCACTGAGAAGCGCGGAGGGGTATGTAGTTGTGCGTAACATCACGCGGGGCTCCAAAATTTTTGTAGCAAACAAAATCTTCACGAGCCAACGGCCTGCCGCGGAACTGATGACCAAAGTGGGACAGGCCCAAGACCCTGGCGCGACGCAACGTCTCACCTCTAAAAGCAGCAGAAGCAGGCAAACGATCGCCGAGCTCGGCCTGGGGCTCACGGCCGTTGCGGTCCGGATCCGCCCCCACTTCTACTCCCAGAGCGGGGCCAAGAAATTGAAGATAGACACAAAATGCTGGAGTAACTCAACGGAACCGGCAGCATCTCTGGAGAGAAGGAATGGATGACGTTTCGGGTCAAGACCCTTCTTTCAGACTGAAGAGTCTCAACCCGAAACATCACCCATTGCTTCTCTCCAGAGATGCTGCCGGTCCTGCTGAGTTACTCCAGAATTTTGCGTCCATCTTCAAATGACATCACGCGCTCCAAACGGCTGTGCATATGCATGAAATCATGCGCGACCTTCGCGGGACCATCGCGGCTCAACGCGACCACGAGGTTGTGTAATTTGCGTGCCGAGGACACATAAGTGGGACAGGCCCTATACACTTCCACGTTGAATCCCTCCCCCCACTATTTAGTTTAAACCCACCCATGTAGTAATAGCAAACCTGCCTGCCAAAACTTTGGTCCTCCTCCAATTAAGGTGCAACCTGTCCCTTTTGTACAGGTCACCCCTGCCCCAGAATAGATTCCAGTGAAATCTAGAAATCTAAATCCCTGCCCCCTGCACCAACTCCTCAGCCACACATTCAGATCCCTTATATCCCTGTTCCTACCCTCACTAGCACGAGGTACGGGAAGCAACCCAGAGAAAACCACCCTATACATGATTACAATCAAGCCATCCACAGTGTTCAGATGCAGGATAAGGGGTACAACATTTAGTGTAAGATAAAGTCCGATTAGATAATTCAAAGGTAGACAAAAATGCTGGAGAAACTCAGCGGGTGAGGCAGCATCTATGGAGGGAAGGAAATAGGCAACGTTTCGGGTCAAGACCCTTCTTCAAAGGTCTGCAATGAGGTAGATGGGAGATCAGGACCAGGTGAGCGGACAGTGTGGTTGCCTGATAACAGCGGGGAAGAAAGTGTATAAAATGATGAAAAGCATAGAAAGGGTAGACAGAATCTTTTTCCTTGGATGGAAAAATCAAACAGTGGAGCGCATAGATTTAAGATGAGAGGGGTAAAGTTTAAAGGAGATGTGTGTGGCAACTTTTTTTACACCGAGGATGGTGAATGCCTGGAATGTGCTGCCACGGTTGGTGGTTGAGGCAGATATGACAGTGGCATTTAAGAGACTTTTGGATAGACATATGGATATGCAGGGAATGGAGGATATCCTTGGCATATGTTTGGCACAGATATTGTGGGCCGAGGGGTTGTTATGCTGTACTGTTCTATGTTCCAGTCCAAGCTCCTGCATATTTTTACTTTTGGTACAAATTGAAAAGTACAAGGTCTGTTCTGCAAATAATAGCATACATGGGGACTAGGAACACTCTAGAAATTTAAAGCACAAATTAATAAGCATGTTACATTGTGTACTTGGGGATCTCAGCATGTAAAATATCACGGCACAGTCGTCTATGATTCTGCCTCTGGAATATGCCCCAAAGTCATGTCTTTCCTCTTCTGTGGATCATGTTACTTTTTCTTAATTTGGCAAGGAAGGCTGATGTGAGGATCATTAAAATTAGCGTTCTGCACCTGCTCACAGCTTGCATTGGAAAACAGCTGGTGGGAGCTCATGATCACGTCGCCCAGTGTTGTTCATGACCGAGCAACACAGAATATGAACGCATGCAAGATGCAAAACAATCTAAAATATCACAAAGAAGTGACCTTATGGAGTCTGAAGAAGGGCCTCGACACGCGAAACGTCACCCATTCCTTCTCTCCAGAGATGCTGCCTGTCCTGCTGAGTTACTCCAGCACTTTGTGTCTATCTTTGACCTTCACAACTTCTGAATAAAAATCTATTGGTGTGAAATATGCGTAAAGAGACAGTCAGCAACCATTGTGCTCATATATATAAATTTATAAACAGAACTTTAATTTGAAAATCTGTAGTGCTTTGGGAAGGCATTCTGTGTCCAATAGAGGGAGCTGTAAAACAATAAACAGTGATAGCATTCTCACATTTCACATTTAATAACTCCAGCACACATCACCAAGTGCTATCAGCATAAACCAAAAAAATTGTATAATTTGGCGAAATTTGATATTGTTTCAAAATTAATTTATACTTTCATCTTTGCTGACGTCTTTTTGTCTGTGGAAAATTCAGGATATTTTTGGTACAATTTGATTGTTTGCTACATCTCATCTGAGTAAATAATCCAATCAAGATTTGTCCAATCTACTGCAGAGGTTGCATATTAATGTGATGGATAATTCAGTCATAAACCTCTTATGGTCCCATCCTCTTCAAACTGTTGAAGTCAATTCCTGTTCGGACTTTGATATTTTGCTTGAGATAGTGATACCATTTGTTCCGATCATTTACCAAGCTTTTGTGTGTTAGGAGCAAGTCTAAATGCCTTCATGTTTCACTAACTATTCTTATTCCCGCTAATAGATCTCTAGTAAGTTTGCCTTAGTGTATGTCATCACCTTTGAATCTGCTCTGATAGCAACCAACACAATTATTTCTGTTTGAGTAGACTGACTAACTAATATGCTCCCATAAAGCATTGAAATGTTACATCGCTCTTTATTCTCTTGATTAGAAATAAAAAATAATCCTTTGTATAAATCTCAATCTTTCCTGGTCACGAACACTGGATAACACTTGTTTACAAATTTATTGCTGCATTACTCATTCTAAATCATCAGTAATTCCATCTGGCAAATATTAACAAATAATTTCCAATCTAGACATGATTATTACTGTATTTTTCTTTTCTACCCTTATTGCATTTTGACACCACAGTGATTTTACTGTTTCGTGAAGTGTGTGTGGAGGAGGGGGTAATAAGTACAGTAATGTTGCCATCCATTGTGAAATATAAAACTGGATGAGAACATGAATGCAGGGCTTAAAGGGGTTGTCCCACTGCGGCGACCTAATCCGTGAGTTAAGAAGAGTGCCTTCGACCTTCAAGCTCGAGGGCACTCACCTGGAAAACCTCGAGCTAGATCGACCGTCCGTGAAACCGCAAGCTGGATCAACCGACCGCACACACAAACACACAAACACATCATAAAGGCGGGGGCCAGGGAAAGTGGGGGAGCGCTGTTTGAAATTCACACCCGCGATGAAGAGAAAGGTAAATGGCTTCCACAACGGTAAGTCTTTAGAGAGCACGGGGGGTGGGGGAGAAGAGAAGGGGAGAGAAGGGGAGCAAAAGGGGGGAGAAGGAGTAGTGACATTTTTAGCGGGCATTTTACCTACCGGTCGGTTTTCCCTGGTCCTGAAAACTCCAATGAGCCAATCAAAATGCCGGGTCAGCAAAGGAGATTGCCTACTGCTGCCCTCGACTGCACTACGAGTCAAAAAGACCCATGCTAACCAAATTTTACTTGCGGAAACTTCTTCAACATGCTGAAAATGTTTCCGCGACCTAGCTGAGGTCACGAGTATTCGGGAACTTCCCGCGAGCATGAAGGTCCAGTGACCTCATAGGACCTCCTAGGACCTCGTGTCAACCATGCTACAATTTTGAGTCGATGGCAAACCTGTCTAAACTCGCAGATTAAGTCGCCGCAGTGGGACAGCCCCTTAAGGAATTGCGGTGTGTTATCAGCTATTTTGTCAATCGTGAACTGAAGCATTATGTTCAAACTGCCAGTCAAACTGTCAGTTGAGATACTGATACCAGGAAAATTAAATTATTTACTTTGTGCCTTTGGCATGAGTCAACTAATGTTAAAATAAAAACTCACTGGTGCACTGAGAATTCATTTGTTGATAATTCCTTGTTGTTGTGCTAAACTTCTGTGATTGTTTTGTGAAAGCTAATTAAACATTTACAAGATTGTGTTTCCAAAATGTAGAACAGGAAAAGAAGACACAGTAGCCTGAGTACTGTTACCTCCAGGTTAAATAACAGCTTCTTCTCATCAACCAACAGGCTCCTGAACCACACTGCACAACCCTAACCACAATCTACCTCAGTAGCAAATTACTACGGACATTTTATAGTTTGCCCCACATACTTCAACTTGTACTATTATGAACTGGTCACCTTGATAATTGAACATTTATTGTCAAGTCAAGTCAAGAGAGTTTATTTTCATGTGTCCCAGATAGGACAATGAAATTCTTGCTTGCTGCAGCACGACAGAATATTTTAGGCATAAATACAGATCAGATCAGATCAGTGTGACCATATACCATAGAATATATATATATACACACACACAAAAATACACAGTTAAAGTAAAATAGGCTGTAATAGTTCATTGTTGTGTTAAAGAAGGAACTGCAGATGCTGGAGAATCGAGGGTACACAAAAGGCTGGAGAAACTCAGCGGGTGCAGCAGCATCTAAGGAGCGAAGGAGATAGGCGACGTTTTGGGTCGAGACCCTTCTTCAGACTGCTAGTTCATTGTTTGTTTGAAGTTGGGTTTAATAGTCTGATGGCTGTGGGGAAGAAGGTGTTCCTGAACATGGATGTTGCAGATTTCAGACTCCTGTACCTTCTACCTGATGGCAACGGAGAGATGAGTGTGTGGCCAGGATGGTGTGGGTCCTTGATGATGCTGGCTGCCTTTTTGAGGTAGTGCCTGCGATAGATCCCCTCGATGGTAGGGAGATCAGAGCCAATGATGGATTGGGCAGTGGTCACAACCTTTTGCAGCCTTTTCCGCTCCTGGACTCTCAGGTTGCCGTACCAAGCCACGATGCAACCGGTCAGCATGTTCTCTACTGTGCACCTGTAGAAGTTCGAGAGAGTCCTCCTTGACATACCGACTCTCCGTAATCTTCTCAGGAAGTTGAGGCACTGATGTGCTCTCTTTATGATTGCATCAGTGTTCTGGGACCAGGAGAGATCTTCGGAAACATGCATGCCCAGGAATTTGACGTTCTTGACCCTTTCCACCATCGACCCGTTGATAGAAACAGAACTGTGGGTCCCCATTCTACCACTTCCGAAGTCCACAATCAGTTCCTTGGTTTTGCTGGTGTTGAGATCCAGGTTATTGTGCTGGCACCATTTGGTCAATCGGTCGATCTCACTTCTATACTCTGACTCGTCCCCATTAGTGATACGTCCCACAACAGTGGTGTCGTCGGCGAACTTGATGATGGAGTTCGCACTATGTCTGGCTACGCAGTCATGAGTATAGAGTGAGTACAGCAGGGGGCTGAGCACGCAGTCTTGAGGTGCTCCAGTGCTGATTGTTATCAAGGATGACACATTTCCACCAATACGGACAGACTGTGGTCTGTGAATGAGGAAGTCGAGGATCCAATTGCAGAGGGATGCGCAGAGACCCAGATCTGAGAGCTTGGTAATCAGCTTGGAGGGGATGATGGTATTAAATGCCGAGCTGTTGTCAATGAATAACAGACTGACATATGAGTTTTGTTCTCCAAGTGGTCCAGAACGGAATGGAGAGCCAGTGAGATCGCATCCACCCTGATCTGTTGCTGTATTATTATTTGTTATATATTTATTTGTAGTGTTGTTGCAATTTCATTATTCTCATTGTTATCCCAGTGTGTGTGAGAGAGACAATTAATCGTTTAATTATTTAACAAATAAATATATAATGATTAATAATTCAATACATAAATAGTCTTGACTCTTGCGATGGATAATACTGATTCTCCACCCTCGAATGATTTTTCAGTTTGCCTAAGGAATTGCTGATGGATGATGCTCTACGTTGGAGAGTAAGAACTAAGTTGTGAATCTCACGTAGCAGAGGTCTTTAAGAAGTGAGCTGGGCATGTAAATGGAAGGAATGAAATAAATCATTGGAAATTGCATCTGTATGCCACCTGTTGGCCAAACAGAATGAAACACTTTCCAAATGATCCGTAAGATGGAAATTAGGGCAGCAGCCCTTTAGCACAGAGACATCAAGATTTACAGCCGGGAAACAGGTCCGTTGGGTCAGCTTGTCCATGCCGACCAAGTTAGCATATGGGGCTAGTCACATTTGCCTGCATTTGGCCGATCGTTCTCCAAACAGTTCCTATCCATACATCTGTTTAAATCTATATATATATAACTAAAACTTGTTTGTTTGTTTGTATATTTGTTTGTTTGTTTGATCCCAAAATAAAGCCAAAACAGTACACGATAGCACTACTATTTTAGGCCTACCTTACTCACCATTGTCCTGGGGTGTGCGGTAGCGAGTTTCGTTCAGATTGTTGCTATCTTTTAAAAGTTATTGACATTTTAAACTTTAATAAACCTGGTAGTCGTTCTCCCACTTGCCGGCTGCGCATGCGCACTTGGAGGAGGATCAACCCGTCAGTCGCGCCTGCGCAGTTGGGGGCTATGTGTGAGTGGTGGAATATTGCAGGGGACGGAGACCCAACGGGTCCGCGCTTGGTCTAGTAACATCTGGGTAAATCTCTTCTGCACATGTGCAACCTAAATATACCCTCCCTATAGCTGGGTGACCAGAACTGCACATAGTACTGCAACTGTATTCTCATCAACGACTTGCACAGTTGCATCATAATGTTGCATCAAATTTGTACTATATTGCAACTATTGTTTTTCGAGACAAGTGATGGCGCACAATACTTCAGCCTCGCAGACAGCCTTGATCCACTGCAGTTTGCTTACTATCACAATAGATGGCAGCACAGTGGTGTCGTAAAGTTTCTGCCTTGCAGCACGAGAGACCCAGGTTCGATTTTGACTCTGGGTGTTGTCTATACAGAGTTTGTACATTCTCCCTGTGACCGTGTGGGTTTTCTCTGGGTGCTCCAGTTTCTCCACACACTCCAAAGACGTACAGATTTGTAGGTTATTTGGCTTTGGTAGAAATTGTAAGTTGTCCCTAGTGTGTAGGATAATGCTAGTGTACGGGATGATTGCTGGTCAGCGTGGACTCAGTGGGCCGAAGGGCCTGTTTCCGCACTCTATGCGTAAAGTCTAAAGTAAAGTATGAACACGTCCGTAGCAGACACAATTTACCTGGCCATAAAATCGGCCCTGAACATCTGGACAACCAGGACTCCAATGTTAGGCTCCTGTTATCAACTATAGATCAGCTTTCAACACCATAATTCCATCCTAATTTATCTCCTCCAAACATTTGGATTTAGCAATCACCAGCAACACCGTAATCTCTTCAAAACACATCTCCTCCAAACTTCTGGACTTAGGGATCAGCACCACCATCAACCACTGGATCCTTGATTTTCTGACCCACAGAACACAATTAGTGAAAATAGGTGACAACACTTCCACATTAATTCTCAACACCTCAACAAGGATGCGTTCTTAGTTCTGTATATACTCCTGTACGCTCATGACTATGCAGTCAAATTTGGCTCTACCTCCATCTACATGTTTTCAGATGACACCACAGTGGTGGGTCAGATCATGAATGATGGTGAGACGTAGTGTAAGAAGGAGTTAGAGAACTTTGTAACCTGGTGTCAAGACAATAACCTCTCCCTCAATGTCCGCAAGACAAAAGAGCTCGCTATCGACTGCAGAAAACATGGTGTAGTACATGCCCCACATCAGCATCAATGGTGCTGTTAGTGTTTGGAATGAACGGACAGAAGCCTGATAACAGAGGAGAATCAGCTGTTCCCGAGCTTTAGTGGTGCACGCTTTCAGGCTTCTTTATCTTCTGCCAGACAGGAGCTGAGACCTATCAAAGGCCCTGCTAAAGTTCACGTAGACAAAGTCTACCGCTCTACCCTCAATAAGTCTCTTCAAAAACCTCTATCAGATTTGCGAGGCACGACTTTTCACGCGTAAGGATATGCTGGCTATCCCTGATCACCCTCTTTCTATTTAAATGCTGGTAGTTCCTACCCCTAAGAATCCCCTTCAAAGTGCTCCTCCAGTTGCACTTCAATAAGCGAGTTTGGTATTCTGAAAAACGCAAGGAATCACGGGATTTGTCAAAGGCCATTCGTGATCAAGAAAAAGCGAGCAAAACGCTGGCTGTGTAAACTCTGTATAATTTCTTATCTTTATGCATAATTTATGTGTAAAAATATATTTAATCTGAGGAACGAGGGTGCCAGGTAACGGGAGAGTGGGATGTATCAGCGAGAGAGAGGAGGCAGATGTGAATGGGAGACAGGGGGACTGACTGGACTGGCAGAGAGACATTCTCGGCAGCTGAACTACTGCGTGTGTACAGACCTACGTTTCATCCATGGTCAGGATCGAACCCGGGTCTCCAGGTCTGCAAGCGCTGTTGAATTGCTACTGGACCATCCCCGTTCCCTCCCGAGATTCCCATTCTAGTCCCGACAGGCAGCATCTTTGGAGAAAAGGAATAGGTGACGTTTCGGGTCGAGACCCTTCTCCAGGGATGTTGCCTGACTCGCTGAGTTACTGCAGCATTTTGTGTGTATTCCCGTTGATGACTGGTGCTCGGCTTTCGGCAGCACCTAGGGGGTTAAACGACAGCCACTGGATAAGGCGAGAGGTGCAGCTGACGGTCCCCGGCCCTTCAGGAAATGGGTTCCTCAGGAGTTGGAACAGAGTTGAGTTGGAGTTAGCGCCCTCTTCTCCACGTTGGCTATAAGCCTGGAGCCGCCACTGCTCCGGGTCGGTGTCCCGTCAGTCCAGGGTCACATCTCTGGCTGCCCCCGGACATGGATGGGACACTCGGGAGGGTACGGGGACGGTCCAGTAGCAATTCAACAACCCTTGCAGCACCAGAGACCCGGGTTCGATCCTGACTACGGATGAAATGCAGGTCTGTATACATGCAACAGCTTAGCTGCCGAGAATGCTTATCTCCAGTGACCTATGACCTGGGCACGCGCAGTCGGAATACCGAACTCGCATATTACTTGCCCAACCTCATTCCCAGCCAGAAGAGCTTCATCACTTGGCCTAGCAATTTTTCAGTTCTTCCATCTAATATTAAGAAACAGTTCTTTGCCATAAATATAAAAATCATGTGTCCTAGAAATTTTTTGTTGCAATTCTTCAGATTTAAAAGCTAATCTTCTCCCAAGTTCAACTGATGGACAGTCATGAATAATGCGTAATAGTATTACTCATACTCACAATTTGTGACCAGTCGTTCGCTCTGAAAGGCTATACATCTTAGAAACAATGTTTCAAGTTTTGAACAAAATACTCCCACACGCAGCAGATGGCACCATTTCCCGACTGGTGACACACTCAAACGAAGAATACAATGGTTTAATCATAGGATTACATTTTAGCTTATATTTTTGAAGTTTATTATGATACTTAAATGAACTGCTACAATGGGAATTAGTCATTTGCTATGATAATACCATAGCCAAATTTCTATTTGGTAAAAAAAACTTTTGAAGTCATTACATGTTTTGATTTCTGCTAGTAAGGAGCCAAAAACAATTTAGATGGACGCACACAGTCCATCTCAGTTTGAAGAAGGGTCCTGACCCGAGACGTCATCGGTCTATTTCCTCCACAGATTCTACTTGACCTGTTGAGTTCCTCCAGTACTTTGTGTTTTGCTCAAGATTACAGCATCTGCAGTTTCTTGTATTTTCAAGATATACAATTGTTTTTCTGTACTGGGTCCATATTCAGAGTAAAATGTCATAAACGGGATATCATCAAAGTTGCCTGCACCTAGAAATACAGGCCTCAAACATTTAAAACCACGTATATTACATTGATGTATTTCTGAAGATACAATAAAATTATCCAAATTTGTTTATTAATAGTCTGATAATTGATTTATAAAAGATTATAGGTAGATAATTCAGAATATTTGTTGGAGAATGAGAAAAATAGAGTTTAGCAAAATCATATTATTTTTCTCAGTTTGTCAGGATGACAAATATATAAAACATTCACAGTAATAATTGAGAGATTGTATTCTATTTCCATTTCATCGAATGGCAGCCAGAGACAACAAAGGTCATACTTATTCTCCCACGGGTGATAGAAGTGGGATTTTCTTAACCAAATTTTAACCTCAAACCCATTAAAACCACTGAAGGACGTTAACCTCAAACCCATTAAAACCACTGAAGGACGTTAACCACAAACCCATTAAAACCACTGTATGATTAACGCTTTACCTTCAACAAGTGCGCTGTAAATATTCCTTCATTCATTCATTTTATCCCAAATCTTGAAATTTGAAGGAAAATGGTTTCAAAACTAAAACCTAAGGAATAGAAAAATAAAATGCTGCAACTACTCAGGAGGCCAGGCATCGTCCGTATGCAGAGACAATGTTAAGTTTGTATTCCCACAGATGCTTCTGGACCTGTGGTGTTTTCCAGATTTTATTTCAGATTTCGAGTATCCGCAGTTTTAGTGCTGTTGTTCAAGGTGCATGGAATATGTGAAGCCTTGACTTTTAGGTGATAACAAGGAACTGCAGATGCAGGTTTGGAAAAACTCCTGCTGACTCCCTTGGGTCCTACTATTCTCCTCTTTGAACAGGCAACCTCTATAATAGTACCACTGGGTCCTGCAGCTCTTCTCTTTCTTCAAACCACGCTACTTGGAAGAGAAGCAGCAGGAGTTTTTACCTTCCCGAAACGACTCTTATCCATGCTCCCCAGAAATGCTGCCTCTCTGAATGTCTCCAGCATTTTGTGTTGAGCCTCAACGTTTATATGGCCATTCAACAACAGATGTCTCATGCAACTATAATGGATGTAGTCGTATGAGATCCTTTGAGAGATTGCCAATCGTCAAACAAGTAATTATACACAAAATGCTGGAGTAACTCAGTGGGACAGGCAGGGGGACAGACAAAGGGAGTTACAGAGATAAGGAAGTGTATGTGTAACGTACAAAGTGTATGTAAAGAGTCTGAAGAAGTGTCTCGACCCGAAATGTCACCCGCACCTTCTCTCCAGAAATGATGCCTGTCCCGCTGAGTTACTTCAGCATTTTGTGTCTACCTTCGATTTTAACCAGCATCTGCAGTTCTTTCTTACACATGTATGCGTAACTCCCTCTCCCCTGAAGCTCAGTCTTAGGAAGGGTCTCATCCCGAAACGTCACCCATTTCTTTTATCCAGTGATGCTGCCTGTCCAACTGAGTTACTCCGGCATTTTGTGTCTACGACGTAAACCAGCATCTGCAGTTCATTTTTACAGTAGTATTGCATTGCACGTAAGAAGCATTTCAGCATTCACACATTTTGTTTGAGTTGAATCAATTCTGTTAGTATTGCATGACTATATTGTCGCCGGGTGGCATCGTTGACTATGGCAGCTGTTTGTTCTTTCATCTTTTTTTAATTTTTAGTCTGTCAAAAAGTTTTGTTTTGGAGGCCTTTTAGTCTTTTTTATGTGGGGATGGGGGGGGGAAAGGGGGAAACTGTTTTCTTAGTCACTACCTGGTTGGGGAATGCATCTGTCCTCCAAGCCACATCTTCGCCCCCTCCTTGCGGCCTACCATCTGGATTGGTGCGTTTTTGCCTGCCGGAGACCGGCCAGAGCCTCAACTTCAGCAGTGGTGCTGCACTGAGGTACTATCGCGGAATGGGACGCTGCTTTACAGGGGTCGCTGTGTTGGAGCTCCGGAGTGCTGGGACTGCCGATTTTAACACCGTGGAGCTGTGGTCTGCAGAGCTTCCAGCCACCGGCGGCACTGACTTTAACAATGCGGGGCCCTGGAATCTCTCGCTGAGGATTGCCGTGTGGAGCTCCGCCCAGCTTGCCTGCGGATTTCGGAAGCCGCGGTCTCCGGTAAGAAGCGGCCGATTCAGAACTCCAAGCCGCTGAGAGTGTTCTTCCCACGCCGGAGTTCCATCATCGGCGAGAGGACCTGAAACATCGGGCTGCCATTGCAGCGACTGAGGAGGCCTCAATAGGCCCTGACCATGGGTGGACATAGAGGCAGATGACTGAACTTTTATTGCCTTTCCTCACAGTGGGAAACATTGATTCCGCTGTGTGGGGATGTTCATGTTAAATTCTATTGTGAATTGTGTTCTTTTTATTTGTATGGCTGTATGGCAACCCAAATCTCGCTGTACCAATTGGTACAGTGACAATAAATGTAAACTTGAACCTTGAACTTATACGATACGATAGAACTTCATTTATCCCAGGGGGGAAATTGGTCTGCCAACAGTAATAAAACACAACAAGATGCATGAAACATGAAATTAAAGTGATGAATGGAAAGGATTAGGGGGGAGGGAAGGGGGGGAGGGGGTCAGTCCACCCTACGATAGATGGGGGAGAAGTTGTATTGTTTGATAGGATCTCCTGTGGCTTTTGTTTCTCTTTTGTTTCCTTTTTTTACTCTTCTCACTTAAATCTCTTTTGACTCATGCAGTGTTTCCGCTGAAGGAAATGATGCGAAATTCGGGAAATTCTGGTTGTCTTCAGATAATTTTAGGGATATTGAATAATTTCAGGAAATTTCCGCATCTGGCCTGCGAAGGGGTGTAAAGGTAATACACACAGCACTGCCGGTTTGGCGCTCAAAGGTTTAAACAGAGCGCTGTCAGTTTAACGCATGGGAATTTAAACAAAGAACTGTCGGCTGCAGCGCTATGGGTTCTAAATGCAGTGCTATGGGCTTTAAACATAGCGTTATGGCCACAGCGCTATGGGTCACAGACAATGAGTCTTTGGAATTCTCTTTCTCAGTGGGAGTTGAGCCTTTGATTAATTTTCAGGTAGTAGTAGAATTCTGGATAAGCCTAATGGTGAAAAGTTACCAGTGGGCGGTGGGATTGCAGTTACATTGGGATTGGCCTTGATTTTACAGAACAGTGGGTGGGTTCAAGGGGCCGAGAGCGAGCAAGGGAGAGAGGGAGTGAAGAAGGGGTGGAGAGAGTGAGAGAGGGATGGGAGGGAGATGGGAGGGAAAGAGGGAGAGAGGGAGGGGCAGATGGAGAAAGGGAGGGTGGGAGGGAATGAGAGGAGGGAGGGAGAGAATAAAGGAAGGGGGAGAGAGAGGGAGGGAAGGAGAGAAAGGGAGGGAGAAAGAGAGAGGGGGTTGAGACAGGGAGGGAGGGGGAGAGACAGGGAGGGAGGGGGAGAGACAGGGAGGGACGGGGAGGGAGAGGGAGGGAGGGAAGGAGGGAGAGAGAGGGGAGGAAGAGAGAGAGGGAGGGACACAGAGAGGGAGGGAGGGACACGGAGAGTGGGAGGGAGAGAGAGCAGAGATTGAGACACATGAGAGCAGGTTGAAAAAACGAAGACAACGAAAGCTGTTGGGGGCAATTAAAGCTGCCTTGCATAACACTCTACAAGTGAGTAACAGAAGAAGGCAGTTAAGGTGTAGTTACCTAGATCTGTTTTGCCTTGTTCTTCTTTGTGTAGTTAACGTGTGCCCGCGAAAAAAATCAACAAATAGCACGCAGGAAGCATTTTTGAAAATTTCAGGAAATACCATCAAATTCCAGAAAATTTGTGATTCTATTTCAGGGGGGGGGGGGGGGGGGGGGGGGGGAATGGAGGTGTGGAAGCACTGGACTCCTGTCACTTAGAATCAATCTGAAGAAGGGTCCCTACCCGAAACATCACCCATCCATGCTCTCCAGATATGCTGCTTGACCAGCTGAGCAACTCCAGCACTTTCTGTTTCTTTCCCCAAATGTTTGTGTCTCTCCGGTATCAGTTGCCCGTTACTTTCCGCATGCTTCACTTGCTTAATGATTCAAAAGAATTGTCCGTGGCCACAATAGTAACAAATTACAGTGAATATTGCAAATCTGAAATAAACGTAAGACGGTGCCAGTTATTTTCAGGTGGCCACTGACTCTGTATGTCTGTTACTCATACATTTGTGGGTTGTTCCATAAAAGCTACCGAAATATTCATATTTATTTTGGTTTCGCAATGTGAATTCAGGATTTCTAACTTAGTTCAATTTTAGAAAGTTGCAACACGCTGACTCCTTCAAAATCGCGGAACCTGTCAAATGTATATTTCCAAATGCACTGGTATTCAATCTGCAGCTTTAAAGCTCCACGGGGAATTACTGCACAATTAAACCTTCTGACAAAAAAAACAAAGCCAGCTCAGATTCAGTTGTATTGTGCATCTACTCCACGTTGCTGCTGTCAGTAATGACTTGAATCAGGGTTGGGGGGCCTGGTGTGTGGACTGACGTTGGAGCGATCCCTTGCTTACCTGCGGCTGGGAGCATTGGCACAAGCAAGGCTCTGGCTTCTGCGCACGTCACTCACCTGACGGCATCGTCGCCCTCGGAACGCCTGCTCGGCCCCGCCCCCTCCCCACCCTCGCCCCTCTGCCATTGTCTCCTGGAGATGCCGATCACCGCAGGGCACCGCCCCATTGGCCGGGCGTGGCCCGAGGTCCCGCCCCCTCCCCGCAGACACGGGACTTCCGCCCGTGGGATGGACGGAGCCGTCAACATGGCGATGGGCTGTCAGCGGTGGCGTCGGGCGACTCACACTTCCTTGCAGATGTCAACGGCGACGCTCGGCACAAAGCGAGCGCGGCCCCAAGGCCACTGAAAGCGCACTCGCTCTTTTCAGCACCGCTGTCGGGCAGTGAAGCGGACTTTGGTGCACTATGTCTCTACTTTGTGTGAGAGGTGAGTGTCGCTGGGCTGGGGAGGGGAGGGGAGGGGAGGGGAGGGGAGGGGAGGGGAGGCCCCACTGGGGCAGAGGGTGGATGATGCCCACCCGCCCACCACTTCATTCAAAGTCGCCAGCTGCGCCGATCCCGGCTCCCGGCGACCAGGCTGACAACAAGTCCTCGCAGCCCCATTCTGGGCGAATAAGTGAGCAGACTTGTTGCTGGTTTCAAGAAGCTTTTATTTTTGAATTATTACTGTTTTGTAAATAAATGGGAGATTTCACCAGCTGCGGCAGGGAATATGTCTATTGAGATAACTTGTTGCAGTTTTCGCGTAAATCTGTCCACCCTCGCAGTCTCTTCCCCTCTGCCTCCGGCTTAATTGCGCATCGAGAATTATTATGATACCAACTCCCGTGTCATCTGTGAAACTTTTCGTTGCACGTTTGAAATCTTTAGACCGATCATTTCGTATTTAGATGTCACGATATTCCTTGGATGTGGTATGGCAACATATGTGGTAAACCCCATCCGGTTTCAATTCTAAGTGCAATGATTAATTCGGCTCCCATTGGCATAATGATCTAAGCCTCCTCTCGGAAGGCGGCAGTTGTGCCGATTCAACGCGGATTTAATGTGGATTCAACGCGGCACAAAAGTCAATGTTTGGCGATGTAGGTAGAAACGGTTATAGAGAGTTGACGAGTGAACCGACCATCGCAGTTTTTGTAATTATCTTTTGTTTAAACGGCACTAGTTGCGCAGATTCCGAAGGACTCTTTTCGCAATTTACTCTGACATTTGTGGAAAAGTTTTTAAAGTAAAACATTATAGCGTGCAATTGGAACCCACATGTTTGTAACTCGGTTCAATAGATTTGGTTCGCTTTGCTTTGGTCATTTATAAATTTGATAACTTTGCTGATAACTTTGTAGGTAGAAACTCGTGATCGATCTTATCTTCAAGACTCGAAATACTGAGTGTGATCGCACTTATTTGGCATTTTACCACCTTCCACTTTTCCATTTGTGATCATAGATTTGTTGAAAACGGCAAATTGCCTTAACTTTGGACGAGTGAATTTGATGATAAGGAGTACGTGCAACTAGGATTTGGCATAGTTCTACTGACTGCTATAGTATAATACCCACAACTCCCCAGTTCACCATTGTATTTTCTATTACATGGTTATAATTCAAATAATACTCTGTTTGATACACGTTCGCAGCAAGAATCCCATCATCTAATTTTCCCACGGTATCAAATTGTTGTTAAAGGCTACGATTTTGCAAATATTAACAGCCGTTAATTTCAGCGTATGGAATAGATTGAGCCACTGTTACAACGGCTGTTATCAGCTCCAGGAGGTGGATGATGATGATTCTAACTGTTAAGCTGTCCTTCTGATTTTGCCGTTTTTCGTAATGAGAAAGCTTAAGGTTGTCGAAGCACTTTAAAAGGAAAGCAATTCCGAAAGTGCAGGGATTATTGATATCCTCCATAACATCACAAATTTATAGTTGTATAATAAACCTTTCAGTTGGATGTTAATTATCTCGAGTTTAATTTTATGTACCCTTTTAATGGCTAATTTGACATCTCAATTACTTTTAATTGTAGGAGCAGAGAGATTGTCTTTGTCCCGTTACAATACGGATATAAAATTCACCATGTCTTTGTCAAGGGATATTCGCGTCGTATCGATCCATAAGATCGCTAAAACTACAATTGGACTCCTAATACTTCGACACTTATTTGACAAAAATAACAATAAATAAAAACTGATCTCGCATTCTATTAGCTTTTATAGTGGCTCCAATTAACCCGTTATAAATTGAGTATTTTTAAAGTTATCATGGGTGACATAAATCTACATAGAGATTGGGCCAATCAAATTGGTAGCAGCGCCGAGGAGGAGGATTTCCTGGAATGTATGCGGGATGGTTTATTTAAACAATATGTAGAAGAACGGACCAGAGGGCAGGCCATCCTAGACTGGGTATTGTGTAATGAGGAAGGATTAGTTAGCGATCTTGGTGTGCTAGGCCACTTGAGCAACTGACCATACATAATATGGTGGAATTCTGCATTAGGATGGAAAGTGACATGGTTAATTCAGAGTCAAGGGTCTTGAACTTAAAGTAAGGAGACTGAAGGTTTGAGACAGGATTTGGCTAGAATAGACTAACAAATTATACTTAAAGGGTTGACAGTGGAGATGCAATGGCAAAGATTTAAAGACTGCATGGATGAACTCCAAAGATTGTTCATCCCTGCCTGGCGAAAAAATAAAACGGGGAAGGCAGCTCAACCGTGGCTAACGAGGGAAATCAAGGATAGTGTTAAATCTGAGGAAAAACCATATAAATTGTCCAGAGGAAACAGCAAACTTCCTAGGAGAAATTTGAAACTTGACAAAGGGGTTAATTAAGAGAGGGGGAAAAGAGCATGAAAGAAAGCTTGCGGGGAATATAAAAACTGACTCTAAAAGCTTCTTTAGATAAGTAAAAAGGAAAAAAATTCAGTGAAGACAAATGTAAGTCCCTTACAATCAGAGACGGGTGAATTTATAATGGGGAAACAAGTAAATGGCAGACAGTTAAGCGAGTACTTTGTTCATGTCTTCCTTAGTGAACACAGAACCAATCTCCCAGCAATACTAGGGGACTGAGGATCTAATGGGAGGGAGGAACTGAAGGGAATCCACATTAGCCAGGAAATTGTGTTAAGAAAACTGTTGGGACTGAAGATGGATAAATTCCCAGGGTCTGATGGTCTGCATCCCAAGGACTCAAGGAGGTGGCCCTAGAAATCGTGGATGCATTGGTGATCATTTTCCAATGTTCTCTACTCTGGATCATTTCCTGTGGACTGGAGGGTAGCCAATGTAACTCCACTTTTTAAGAAAGGAGGGAGAGAGAAAACAGGGAATTATAGACTAGTTAGCCTTGCATCTGTCGTGGGGAAGATGCTTGAGTCGATTGTTAAATATGTTATAGCAGCACGTTTGGAAAGCAGTGACAGGATCGGTCAGTCAGCATGGATTTATGAAGGGGAAATCATGCTTGACTAATCTTCTGGAATTTTTTGAGAATGCAACAAGTAGAATAGAAAGCCTTTGACAAGGTCCCACACAAGAGATTAGTGTGTGAAATTAGAGCACATGGTATTGGGGGTAGGGTATTGAAATGGATAGAGATCTGGTTGGCAGACAGGAAGCAAAAAGTAGGAATTAACGAGTCCTTTTCATAATGGCAGGCAATGACTAGTGGGGTGTTGCAAGGTTCGGTGCTGGGACCCCGGTTATTTACAATATACATTAACGATTTAGATGAGGGAATTAAATGTGACATCTCCAAGTTTGCGGATGACACAAAGCTGGGTGGCTGTGTGGGCTGCGATGAGGATACTATGAGGCTGCAAGGTGACTTGGATAGGTTGGGTGAGCGGGCAGATGTGGATAAATGTGAACTTATCCACTTTGGTGGCAAGAACAGAAGGCGGATTATAGAAACATGGAAACATAGAAATTAGGTGCAGGAGTAGGCCATTCGGCCCTTCGAGCCTGCATCGCCATTCAATACGATCATGGCTGATCATCCAACTCAGTATCCCGTACCTGCCTTCTCTCCATACCCTCTGATCCCCTTAGCCACAAGGGCCACATCTAACTTCCTCTTAAATATAGCCAATGAACTGGCCTCAACTACCCTCTGTGGCAGAGAGTTCCAGAGACTCACCACTCTCTGTGTGAAAAAAAGTCTTTCTCATCTCGGTCTTAAAGGATTTCCCCCTTATCCTTAAGCTGTGACCCCTTGTCCTGGACTTCCCCAACATCGGGAACAATCTTCCTGCATCCAGCCTGTCCAACCCCTTAAGAATTTTGTAAGTTTCTATAAGATCCCCTCTCAATCTCCTAAATTCTAGAGAGTATAAACCAAGTCTATCCAGTCTTTCTTCATAAGACAGTCCTGACATCCCAGGAGTCAGTCTGGTGAACCTTCTCTGCACTCCCTCTATGGCAATAATGTCCTTCCTCAGATTTGGAGACAAAAATGAATGCAATACTCCAGGTGTGGTCTCACCAAGATCCTGTACAACTGAAGTAGAACCTCCCTGCTCCTATACTCAAATCCTTTTGTTATGAAAGCTAACATACCATTCGCTTTTTTCACTGCCTGCTGCACCTGCTTGCCTACTTTCAATGACTGGTGTACCATGACACCCAGGTCTTGCTGCATTTCCCCTTTTCCTAATCGGCCACCATTATCTGAATGGTGTCAGATTAGGAAAAGGGGAGGTGCAATGAGACCTGGGTGTGCTTGTACATCAGTCACTGAAAGTAAGCATGCGGGTACAGCAGGCAGTGAAGAAAGTTAATGGCATGTTGGATTGCGATTGGATTTGAGTTTAGAAGCAAGGAGGTCCTACTGTAATTGTACAGGGCCATGGTGAGACTGCATCTGGAGTACTGTGTGCAGTTTTGGTCTCCTAATTTGAGGAAGGATATTATTCCTATTGAGGGAGTGCAGCAAAGATTCACCAGGTTAATTTCCGGGATGGCGGGACTGACATGATGAAAGAATGGGTCGACTGGGCTTGTATTCGCTGGAATTTAGAAGAATGAGAAGGCATTCTGAGGAGTCTGAAGAAGGTTCTGACCCAAAACATCAGCAATCCTTTGTCTCCAGAGCTGCTGCCTGACCTGTTGAGTTACTCCAGCAGTTTGTGATTATAACAACATTGATAAGCCACATTTAAGAAAGAACTGCAGATGCGGGAAAAATCGAAGGTTGACAAAAATGCTGGAGAAACTCTGCGGGTGAGGCAGCATCTATGGAGCGAAGGAATAGGTGACGTTTCGTGTCGAGACCCTTCTTCAGACTGATGTAGAGGTGGGGGGGACGCGGTGGGAAGAAAGGAAGAGGTGGAGACAGTAGGCTGTGGGAGAGCTGGGAAGGAGGGAGAAAGCAAGGACTTCCTGAAATTGGAGAAATCAATGTTCATACCTCTGAGGTGTAAACTACCCAAGTGAAATATGAGGTTCTGCTCCTCCAATTTGCGGTGGGACTCACTCTGGCCACGGCCCAGGATAGAAAGGTCGGATTCGGAATGGGAGGGGGAGTTGCAGTGCTGGGCCACCGGGAGTTCAGGTTGGTTAGTGCGAACTGAGTGGAGGTGTTTGGCGAAGCGATCGCCAAGCCTACCCTTGGTCTCACCGATGTAGAGCAGCTGACACCTAGAGCAGCGGATGCAATAGAGGAGGTTGGAGGAGGTACAGGTGAACCTCTGCCTCACCTGGAAAGACTGCTTGGGTCCTTGGATGGAGTCAAGGGGGGAGGCAAAACAAAGTGTCGAATTTTCTGCGGTTGCTAGGGAAAGTACCAGAGGAGGGGGTGGTTTGGGCGGGAAGGGACAAATTGACCAGGGAGTTACGGAGGGAGCATAGAAACATAGAAACATAGAAAATAGGTGCAGGAGGCCATTCGGCCCTTCGAGCAAGCACCACCATTCATTGTGATCATGGCTGATCGGCCCCAATCAATAACCCGTGCCTGCCTTCTCCCCATATCCCTTGATTCCACTAGTCCCTAGAGCTCTATCTAACTCTCTCTTAAATCCATCCAGTGATTTGGCCTCCACTGACCTCTGTGGCAGGGAATTCCACAAATTCACAACTCTCTGGGTGAAAAAGTTTTTTCTCTCCTCAGTCTTAAATGGCCTCCCCTTTATTCTAAGACTGTGGCTCCTGGTTCTGGACTCGCCCAACATTGGGAACATTTTTCCTGCATCCAGCTTGTCCAGTCCTTTTATAATTTTATATGTTTCTATAAGATCTCCCCTCATCCTTCTAAACTCTAGTGAATACAAGCCTAGTCTTTTCAATCTTTCCTCATATGATAGTCTCGCCATCCCAGGCATCAATCTTGTGAACCTATGCTGCACTGCCTCAAGCATAAGGATGTCCTTCCTCAAATTAGGAGACCAAAACTGTACACAATATTCCAGATGTGGTCTCACCAGAGCCCTATACAACTGCAGAATAACCCCTCCACTCCTATACTGAAATCCTCTTGTTATGAAGGCCAACTTTCCATTAGCTTTCTTCACTGCCTGCTGTACCTGCACACCAACTTTCATTAACCGGTGTACAAGGACACCCAGGTCTCGCTGTACCTCTCCCTTACCTAACCTAACCCCATTGAGATAATCTGCCCCCTTGTTTTTGCCACCAAAGTGGATAACCTCACATTTATCTATATTATATTGCATCTGCCACACATCTGCACACTCATTCAACCTGTCCAGGACACCCTGCAACCTCCTAACATCCTCTTCACAGTTCACACTGCCACCCAGCTTTGTGTCATCCGCAAACTTGCTAGTGTTGCTTCTAATTCCCTCTTCCAAATCATTAATATGTATGGTAAACAGTTGCGGCCCCAACACCGAGCCTTGCAGAACTCCACTCGCCACTGCCTGCCGTTCTGAAAAGGACCCGTTCACTCTTTGCTTCCTGTCTGTCAACCAATATTCTTTCCACGTCAACACCCTACCCCCAATACCACGTGCTCTAATTTTAGTCACCAGTCTCCCGTGCGGGACCTTTTCAAAGGCTTTCTGAAAGTCTAGATACACTACATCCACTGGCTCCCCTTCATTTATTTTACTTCTCACATCCTCAAAAAATTCCAGAAGTTTAGGAAGCATGATTTTCCTTTCATAAATCCATGCTGACTTGGACTAATCCTTTTACTGCTATCTAAATGCCCCATCATTACTTCTTTAATAATTGACTCCAGCATCTTTCCCACCACCAAAGTCAGGCTAACTGGTCTGTAATTCCCCATTTTCTATCTCGCTCCTTTCTTGAAAAGTGGGATAACATTAGCTATCCTCCAATCCACAGGAACTGATCCTGAATCTATTGAACATTGCGTCCACTATTTCTAGAGCCACCTCCCAGAGGACCCTGGGATGCAGTCCATCAGACCCCGGGGATTTATCATCCTTCAGTTCCATTAGCCTACCCAATACAATTTCACGCTTAATGAACATTTCTTTGAGTTCCTCGACCCAATTAGATCCTCTGTCCTCCAGTACTTCTGGGAGATTGTTTGTGTCTTCCTTAGTGAAGACAGATCCGAAGTACCTGTTCAACTCTTCTGCCATTTCCTTATTCCCCATAATAATTTCACCCATGTCTGTCTTCAAGGAACCCACATTTGACTTTGCTATTTTTCCCTTAACATATCTAAAGAAGTTTTTACTGTCCTTCTTTACATTCCTGGCCAGCTTCCCCTTGTACTTCATCTTTTCAGCCTGCATTGCTCGTTTTGTTTCCTTCTGTTGTCCTATGAAAGTTTCCCAATCCTCTGACTTCCGGCTACTCTTTACTGTGTTATACATCTTTTCTTTTAGTTTTATTTTATCCCTAACTTCTCTTGTTAGCCATGGTTGCCTCCTACTCCCCTTAGAATCTTTCTTCCTTTTTGAAATGAAATGATCCTGCGACTTCCGGATTATGTCCAGAAATTCCTGGCATTGCTATTACACCATCATTCCTGCTAGTATCCCTTTCTAGTCTATCTTGGCCAGCTCCTCTCTCATGCCTTCATAGTCCCCTTTGTTCAATGGAGTGGTCTCTGCGGGAAGACGAAAGGAGAGAAGATGGGAAGATTGATAAGACACTTGGACAGGTACATAGATAGGAAAGGTTTAGAGGGAAATGGGTCAAACGCAGGCAAATGGGATTAACTTCGATGGGACATGTTGGTCGGCGTGGACAAGTTGTACCAATGTGTTTATTTATTTGCGGTATGGCCCATATGGCTCTAGACCTACAAATATAATAATAATAATAATAATAATAATATCTTTTATTGTCATTACACACGTTCAACGAGATTTGGTTTGCAACTTCCATCCGATGTCATAACTTAAACGACTAATAAAATTTAGATAACCCGATAACAAGGTTTGTAAAAAGAACATTAGAACAGTAAAACAGTCAAAACAGACTAAAGTGCAGATGTGTCTGTGCGACGTGACCATCCGAGGGAGACAGTCCATGGGGGTGGGGGGCACTCAGCAGGGCCCTAGATTTCTAGGTTGACTTCCAGATTTTTCTTTTCAATGGGGACAATTGAGGATGGGCAATAAATGCCAACAAGGACAGCATCATCCATGTCCATGAAGAAATGTTAAATTACATGGAAAACGTGATTAATGAAGGCAACAAAACCATAGCATAAACAATGTGCAAAAATACATAGCTCAACATCTTTGCAGTGTGATGTTACATTTGTGTGTGATGGGACCCTGCTGCCAAGAACAGATTAATGAGTGCTGTGGAGGAGAATTTCAACCAATCTATGCTAATTATATTTGCCTGCGTTTGGCCCACATCACACTGCTCCGTTTTGATCTAAATACCTGTGCAAATTAAAAAAAAAACATTGTTATGTCTCCCTCTGCTAGGTCCTATAGCAGCTCATTCCATATAATCACCTTTTCTCTCCTCCGAATCTTTCCTCAGTTCTTCGTTAAATTTCACCCCTCACATTATATCTTTACTCCCTCCTTTAAGACTCCATCACCCTAAATAAAAGGCCGTGTCTGTCTGCCATATCCATGTCCTTCAAATGTTCATACACCTCTCTAAGATCACTCTTTAGCCTCCTACATTCCAGTGAGAATAAATCAAATCTTTCCTTGCAAACCAAACCCTCCATTCCAGGCAACATGCAGATGAATTTCTTCTGCATTTTTTCTAATACTACTACAGCCTTCCTGCCATGAGGCGACCAGAACTGTACATAACTGAGAGAGTAGATAGCGAAGAAGATTGTGAAAGGAAATAGAGGGACATAGATTAGTTGGAAACTGGGGTGGAGTAATGGTAGCTTGTTTTGATCAAACATACTCAGAGAATTATATGATTTATTTAAGACCAAATGTCTATAGATGTTATTGAAGAACAATACTGTTATACTACAAAGTGTACATTGTTTGTCATGAAATGCTAAGAAAGATAGAGAAGTAATTAATAGAAGGTGTAAGAACATAGGATAATGTTAAGGAGGGACTGCAATTATTCTGCTAAAAGTGGGAAAATAAAAAGATTGAGAATTATTGCAATGTAGAGAATCTTTTTCTTTGATCAATATGTTTCCAACCCAAGCAGGAAAGTAAAAGTAGTGGATTATGTTTAGAAATTGAAATGGAATACGTCTTGTGGCTTGGCAAGGAAGGGTGTGTAAGCAGATTCAATAATAACTTTTCAATTTTTAAAACAGTGTAAGTATTTGCTGTGATATGTGGAATGACAGGAGGGGTGAATTATTTGCATAGATCTTAAGAGCAAGCGCAGTTTACTTCCCATATGACATTTTTCTATCATATAAATTGTTATCATCATGAGATAAAAACCTATGAATATTTTGTTTAAATTTTAAGTCAATTGTGGGAATATAAATTTGAAGGACAGCTGAACTCAGAGCAAATGATTTGTTTCTGTTATTTAAATATGTGCACATGAGACGTGTTGATTTTCTTATAGAACATTTTATAGAAATGTTGCCAATATACATTGGTTGCATACTTTAATCAATGCTCTAGTCAGTTCTATAATGGTCTTGAGTCAATACAATATCAATATTGTGAACTGGATATCTGCAACACGAACATCGTTTAACATCCCGATTAGCATTACAATAAAAATTATTATATCTTTTAACAGACTGTCTTTATGGAATTGAATTGAATACATTTTATTAGCCAAGTATGTTCATACAAGGAGCCAAGTATGTTCATACAAGCCTTGGTGCTTTGTTCGCAAGTAAAAACACAATATACAGTTTACAATTTAGAATAAAACATTGTAATTTAAACATGTGAAGAATTAAATAAAATACCAGAGCAAAAGGAGGCTACAGACTTTTGGTTGTTGAGTACTACTGCTTGTGGGGAAAAAAGCTGTTTTTATAGATTAATAAACTACATTTTACAGTTACTTGAGGAATGTCACATATGGATTTGGTTCCAAACAGGTTTTAAAGTAATTACATAGCATTTTAGAAATGGTGACCGAGATTCCTTAAACCTGCAGTTATGTAAATTCAGCAATTGGTTCTTCCTTTTTAACACTGAATGATTCAGTCTCGACCAGATTGTAATCACAGCTGATATTCACAGTTGGGTTTCCTCTAGCTGCAAGTTTTTTATCTTGTCGAGGATTTTGGATGCTGCCTTGGGTGGCTGTTGAAATGCTTAGATTTTGGAAAGTAGAGAACAGTGTATCTGCTCACCCCAGGGGTATGATTCAATACCTTTGATTCCAGCTGATCCCTGTGCAGCACTGGTGAAGGCGATGGGGATGGTTTTTGTCACCTAACCATTTTGCCAGAGTCTCCAACATCTATTAAAATGAATCAACTTGTTCAAAAACCGTTATTAAAGTCATCTTAACTGAGTTGAGCTGTAGTACATGTTTGGCAGGTCAAGCTGAACTGATGGAGAGAAAAACTGAACAATAATCACAGATGGACAGGCTACGTCTGATGCAGAGAGAGAAAGTGAATTATCGGAATTAATTGTACAATTTGATATTGAGCAAAGAAGCCTGCAAAGTGTTATAATGGGAGATGAGGTGCTGCTGCTAATGCTTAGATAGGTCAGAATAAGAAAAGGATAGCTTGGGGTTTCTCTTCCCATTACACAGGCTACTCTAACATGCATGTCCAACAGCTTTGCATTTTCCAAGTGTTACAGTATATTCCTATGTTTGTGTACTCACTCTCTAAATGTCTCTCGTTCTTGTCGGTTGGGGGCGCTGCGAGTCGGCTGCCCTGCCAGCAGCATGTTCGTTATTTCGACTTTTTTTGGGTTTTTTTAGTATGTCCAAATGTTTATTTTAGTGTCTCTCGGTATGTTTTATGTGGGGGTGGGGTGGGGGAGAAAAGGGGCAAACCGTTTTTCAGTTACTTCCTCGACGGAGAGGCAACTTTTTCCATGTCGCTTCTCCGCCTCCCCTCTCGCAGCCTAACAGCTTGGATTGGAGCGGCCTTTCCCGGAGTCGTGCCCAGAGCTTCAGCAGCGGGCACAACGTGGACTTTTACATTGTGGAGCGGGGCGAACCCTTGCAGGGGGTTGCCAGAAAGGAGTGCTCAGATCGCTGGCCTGGTGACTTTGGCATCATGGGGCTGTGGTCGGCGGAGCTTCTAGCCGCGGGTGTGGCGTGGACTTACCATCCAGAGCCTAGAATCCCTTGCCGGGGATCGCCGGAGAAGATCTCCGACCGTCGGCCTGCAGCTTATAACATCCTGAAGCCGCGAACTCCGGTAAGAAAGTGGCCGATTCGGGCACTCCAAGCCGCGGAGTGTGTTCGACCGTCCCGATGTAGGAGTTTTGATCATCCCGACGAGAGGGCCTGTACATCTGGCCATCTGTAGTGGCGACTACGGAGGGTTCATACCCCGACCACGGATGAACAAAGGAGGAGGACTGGCTGAACTTTGTTACCTTCCACCACAGTGAAGAATGCTATGGTGGATGTTTATGTTAAATTCTATCGTGTATTGTGTGTTCTTTTTTCAATTGTATCGCTGCATGGCAAATTAATTTCATTGTACTTTAGTTGGTGCATGTGACGAATAAATGTGTATTGTTACTGCCAATTAATCCACTGGGAAGCTATAGGAGAAATTGCAGGAGCCCTGGCTGAGATATATGAATCATTGTAAGATACGCTGAGGTGCTGGAGGGTGGCTAATGTGGTGCCTCTACTTAAGAAACGCTGCAAGGAAAAGCCTGGAAGTATAGACCAGTGAGCCTAACATCTGTGGTAGGTTGGCTACTGGAAAGCATTCTGAGGGTCAAAATATATATGCACTTGGATAGATAGGTGCTGATTAGGGATAATCAACATGATTTTGTATGTGAAAGATCATGTTGATTATATGATATATGTCTCATGAATATAATTGAGTTTTTTTGAAGTAGCGAAGATGATTGATGAGGGCAATGCCGTAGACATTGTCTAATTGGACCAGCAAGGCCATATAAGGTGCCATGTAGTTTGCTACTCTGGGAGGTTAGATCGCATGGCATCTGGGAAAAGCTTGCTGTCTGGATGTAGAATTGGCTTCATGGAAGGAAGCAGAGAGCAGTGGTGAAAGATTGTTTATTTGGGCTGGATGCCTGTGACTAATGGTGTGCCTTAAGGTTTGGTGCCTTGCAGTTGCAGTTTGTATCAACGATTAAGATAAGAATGTGCAAGGTACGATTAGTAATTTTGCAGATGACAGTAATGTAGGTGGTATTGTCGATAGCGAAAATGGTTATCAAACATTACAGCAGGATCTTGATCAGCTGCACAAGAATGTTGAAGAATGACTAATGGCGTTTAATGCAGATATATGTAAAGTGTTCCATTTTGAGATGTTAAACCAGGGCAGGACATACACAGTGAACGGTAGGGCCCTAGGGAGTGTTGTAGAGCAGAGGGATCATGGAGTACAGGTACAGAGCTCCCTGAAAATGGCATCACATGTATACAGTGTGTTTAAAAAATGCTTTTTGTTTATTGGACTTCATCAAGAGTCAAGAGTGTTTTATTGTCATATGTCCCACATCGGACAATGAAATTCTTGCTTGCTGCAGCACAACAGAATATGTAAACATAGTACATAACGGGAGAAAATAAATTCAGTGTGTGTATATATACACATGCATATATAAATATTATCAATAAATAAACAAATATAGTGCAATAATAATAATAATAATAGTCGGTTGTAGTTCAGAGCTTATTTGTTGTCGTGTTTAATAGTCTGATGGCTGTAGGGAAGAAGCTGTTCTTGAACCTGGACATTACAGTTTTCAGGCTCCTGCACCTTCTTCCTGATGGCAATGGTGAAATGAGTGTATCGCCAGGATGGTGTGGGTCTTTGATGATGTTGGCTGCCTTTTTGAGGCAGCGACTATGATAGATCCCTTCAATGGTGGGGAGGTCAGAGCCGGTGATGGACTGGGCAGTGTTTACAACTTTTTGCAGTCTTTTCCGCTCCTGGACGTTCAAGTTGCCGAACCAGGTCATGATGCAACCAGTCAGTATGCTCTCTACTGTGCACCTGCAGAAGTTCAAGAGAATCCTCTTTGACATACCGAATCTCCTGATGTGCCTTCATTATAAATTGCATCAGTGTGCTGGGTCCAGGAAAGATCTTCGGAAATATGCATGCCCAGAAATTTGACGTTTTTGTCCCTCTCCACCAACTTCCCATTGATATAGACAGGATTGTGGGTCCTCATCCTTCCCCTTCCAAAGTCCACAATCAGTTCCTTGGTTTTACTGATGTTGAGAGCCAGGTTGTTGTGCTGGCACCATTTGGTAAATCGGTCGATCTCACTTCTATACTCTGACTCATCCCCATCTGTAATTCATCCAACAACATTGGTATCGTTGGCGAACTTGATGATGGAGTTCGCACTATGTCCGGCTACACAGTTGTGGGTATAGAGTGAGTAAAGCAGGGGGCTGAGCACGCAACCTTGAGATGCTCCTGTACAGATTGTTACCGAGGATGAAGTATTTCTGCCAATTTGAACAGACTGTGATCTGTGGATGAGGAAGTCGAGGATCCAATTGCAGAGAGATGCGCAGAGACCCAGTTCTGAGCTTGGTAACCAGCTTGGAGGGGATGATGGTATTGATGGAATAGCTGTGGTCTATAAACAACAGCCTGATGTAAGTGTTTTTATTGTCCAAGTGGTCCAATATGGAGTGGAGAGCCAGTGAGATTGCATCCTCCGCTGACCTGTTATGGCAGTAGGCGAACTGTAGAGGGTCGAGGTTCTTGTTGAGGTAGGAGTTGATATGCACCATAACCAACCTCTCAAAGCACTTCATCACCACAGACGTTAGTTCCACTGGTCGATAGTCATTGAGGCATGTCACCTTACTTTTCTTGGGGACCGGTATTATTGATGCCCCCTTAAAGCAGGTGGGGACCTCAGACTTCAGAAGTGAGAGGTGAAAATGTCCACAAAATCTCCAGCCAGTTGGTCTGCACAGGTTTTGACAACTCGACCGGGTATACCATCAAGTCCAGGCACTTTCCAAGGGTTCATCCCCCTGAAGGATCTTCTGACGTCGGCCTCTTGTGACTGACTGTAATACTATCGGGCGAATGGGGGCATGGAATACGGGCCCAGTGTTCTCCCGATCAAAGTGTGCATAGAACGCATTGAACTCGTCAGGGAGTGATGCTTTGCCGTCGTTTGAGTTGCCTCCTGATTTCGCCTTGTAGGAGGTGATGGCATTCAAGCTCTGCCACAGTTGCTGAACATCCGCCTCATCCTCCATCTTAGAGCAGAAGTTCCTTTTGGCCTTTTGATGGCCTTGTCTAGGTCGTATCTGGACTTCTGATAGACCTCTGCATCACCAGACCTGAATGCCCGGGATCTGGTCTTAAGCGGAATTCGGATCTCATGGTTCATCCAAGGCTTCTGGTGATGAAACACTCGGAAGGTTCTTGTTGGAACACAGTCATCCACACATTTCCTTATGAAGTCTGTAATGACTGTGGCGAATTCATTCAGGTCCGTTGCTGAGTCCTTGAACATTGCCCAGTCTATAGACTCCAAGCAGTCCTGTAGTTGTTCCTCTGCATCCCCAGACCAGCTCCGTGCAGTCCTCCCCTCTGGGGGTGCTCTCTTCAGTTGCTGCCTGTATACAGGAAGAAGCAGCACCGCTGAATGGTTGGATTACCCGAAGTGAGTGCGAGGGAAAGAGTGAAAGGCATCTTTGATGTTCGTATAGCAGTGGTCAAGGGTGTTTAATTCTCCGGTGCTGCAGGAGACATGTTGATGGTAGTTTCGGAGTGATTTTTTCAGGTTAGCTTTGTTGAAGTCCCCGGCTATGGTGGTAAACACCCCGGGATAGGATGTCATCAGTCAGGGAATTAAGTTTAAAAGTGGGATACAAACCCCCCAGTTTCTTCTCCCCACCCCCCATGCCCCACCTGGACTCGCACCTATTTCTCCCCTCCCCTTCACCTTCTACCTACATTGCTCCCTCCAACCTCACAATTTGCAACTCAATTGCTTTGTCTCATACAGGGAGAAATTTGATTTAAATTGTGTAATAATAATTTTAATTAATAAAAGAATGCTGAAGGATCATGCAGAAATTGCCTGATACACAATATTTTAAACGTGTATGCGATTGTGTGTACAGATAAGTGCTTTATGTGGCTTCTATTGTGAGCTTTCCAGCAAATTAAGCAAATAATGCTAATATTTTTCAAAACTATTATCAAAATTATTCCTAAAATTTAAACTTTGTACTTTATTCTAAATGTTCAAAATGTTGGCTATTTTTATTTCATTTACATCTTCAATTCTGTTACATATTTGATTTTCAAGAACCATGGCACAGTAATTACTTTTCTGTCCTGGTAATCCAGAGGCCTAGATTATCAATTCAGGGATGAGAGTTTGAATCCTACCTTGGCAACTGGGGAAATTAAATTCAGTCAATTGTATAACTCAAAATGTATTTTAAGAAACAAAGCTTGCTTGGCTTGGTAATGAGAATGAACCTGCTGGATTTTGAAGCTTGCTGGATTACGGTGGTGGAGACACATCGTGTCCTTTTATGAAGGAAATCTGTTGCTTGATCTGACCTATATGTGACTTCTTATTCATCGCAGTGTGGTTGACACGGTTTAGTAAGCTATTCAGTTCGAATGAAACGAGTATAACAAGTTAAACAAAATAAGACATCCATGGATCGTTATAGGATTGCTCACCTTTTTATAGGTGTCTCAAAATTCTGCAATATCATATTCTACCAATTATTGCGTGCATTTTAAGTGAAGGGTCTTCACATTGACTATGACCTTTGCTTGTGGGATTCTTTTATTTGGAATTTAATGCAATTTTTTTTAAATAGGGGAGATTAAGGTTTTTGCATATTCTATAAGACCTAAGTACATTAAATGTTTAAGAAGGAACTGCAGATGCTGGAAAATCGAAGGTAGACAAAAATGCTGGAGAAACTGCGGGTGAGGCAGCATCGATGGAGCGAAGGAAATAGGCGACGTTTCGGATCGAGATGCTGCCTCCCCCTCTGAGTTTCTCCCAGCATTTTTGTCTACCTAAGTACATTAAATCCTCTCTTGCTGGAGTGCAGCAGGTGTAATGAGCCACATAGTCTTGTGAGGATTGTTTACTTTTCCCATGTGTAGGATGCAAATGTCTGCACGGATGTTCTTTTTGCAAATAGCACATGCCCACTTGGAATCTGACCAGGTTGTATTTTGGCAGATCCTGCTAGTGTGTAATTATGCAAGCACACATCATGCATGTCAGTGCTCAAAATCCTGCTAGTAGTCATGAAATCTTCGTTTAGCATTTCAGTTACTGCAGGAACCAAAGAGTGGCTACTGGGCAACAAAAGCTGACGACAAGCCTTTGAGATGTTAAGTTATAGTTGTACAAGACGTTGGTGAGGCGATATTTTGAGTATTGTGTTCTGTTTGGTCACTCTGCTGAAGAAAGAATATCATTAAGCTGGAGTGCAGAGAATATTTGAGGATTTTGCCAGGGCTCAAGGGCATGAGTTATGGGAAGCGTGGGGCAAGCTTGGACTTTATTCCTATGAGGCTGAGGGGTGATCTGAAAATCATGAGGGGATTGGATAGCGTGAATGCACAGAGTCTTTTACCAAGAATATAGATACATAAAAATGGAGTAACTCAGCGGGTTAGACAGCATCTCTGGGG
Source organism: Okamejei kenojei (assembly GCA_035221665.1). NCBI lineage: Eukaryota > Metazoa > Chordata > Chondrichthyes > Rajiformes > Rajidae > Okamejei > Okamejei kenojei. The sequence continues at coordinate 139,187,362 of CM069131.1, read as the reverse complement.
AAAAGAGGAATAGGTGATGTTTCGGGTCGAGACCCTCATGAACCAAAGGACGTCGGTTTAAGCTGTGAGGGGCAAGATTTTAAGAGGAACCTGAGGGGCAACTCTTTTCACTGAAGATCGTGGGTATATGGAATCTTCCAGAGGGGATAGTTGAGGCAGGTACTATAACAGCATTTAAAAGACATTTGGACAGGTACATTAAAGATGGTCACAAAATGCTGGAGTAGCTCAACGATTCAGGCAGCATCTCGGGAGAAAAAGGATAGGTGCTGAATAGGGACAGAACCTTTCTTCAGACTGAAAGTAGAGGTGGGGGGACTGGGAAGGGGAATTAAATGGGTGGCGAGAAAAGGGCAAATCAGGGCTGGCAACAAATGGCCTCTGGTGGTGTGGAGCCCATAATGGCCCATTGTTGGCTGGGGAAGGTGTGATGACAAGAGGGATAGAAGGATGTGAACAAGGCTTGAAATTAGCGGTTGCCCGGGTGCCAATGACCACCCAAAGTACCGCCGGGCAACCTAAATGCCGACTCATTTTGCCCGGCTTGGAAAGCAAATACTGGTTTATACCGATAGATACAAAAAACTGGAGTAGTAACTCCGCGGGTCAGGCACCATCTCTGGAGAATAGGAGCATGACGTTTTGTGTCGACGGCGGCGGTTGTATTCCTCTAGTATCTTTGATTGCGGGGCAAAGATACTAGGTGCATGGTGACGAAGGGTCGGAGCGAATGACGTTCTCGAACAGCGGCCGCGAAGCGGCTCCACCACCTCCTCCTCCCGCACCCCCGCACGGCGGAAGGAGACCTCCCTCTCCCTCCCTCCTCCCGGCCGCGGCATGCGAGAGGGGTTGTTTTGAAAGCGCCGTTGGTGGATTTGCAGCAGTATCTTTTGATTTGCATGCAACGGTCGCTATCTCCCTGATAATGGCCGCTGCCTGCAAATCCTCTCGCACGCCGTCTGAAGCAGCTGCACTAAAGATCCTATAGCTATAGGATCTTTGAGCTGCACCGCTCGGCCCCGCACCTTCCTGTCGGCTGGCGGTGGCGAAGAGTTCCCAACCACCTCCCCCTTTGGCGGCGGCACTTTAGCGTTGGACAAGGACCGCCAAGGCAGCGGGCGATGTTGTCCGAGGAGCGCTGACCTTCCTTTCTCCCCACCTCCTCTGCCCCTTTCCCCCCCCTCCCTTTCTCTCTCTCTCTCGCACGCCCCCCTCTACCCCTCTTATCCTGGGACCCCTCCTCTCCATCTCGCACTGATCCCTATTCCCTCCTCTGTTCAGTCCTCACTGACATCCCCTGTGCTCCCCTCCCCATCTACCCCCCCAATCTATTCATCACCCTACCTGCCTCGCATTGATTCTCCTGCCACGCCCCCCCCCCCCCCCCCCCCATCCATCCTACATTGGTCCCCCAATTCACCCTGTACTGACCCCCCCTTCACATCCATCCTGCACTTCTCCCCCCATTCATAGTGCACTGATCCACCCATTCATCCCGTACTGACCCACCTTCCATTTACCCTGCACCAAACACCCCATCCATCCTGTAGTGATCTTCCCATTTATCTTTTACTAATATTCCATTCATCCTGCACTGATCCCCTCATGCATCCTGTACTGATCTCCTCATGTATCCTGTACTGATCCCCTTATTCATCCCGTACTGATCCCCCATTCAACAGCACTGACATCCCCCGTGCTCTCCCCTCACAATTTTACATACTCCAACCAACACGTACTAATTCACCTGCCTCAATCCATCCATTCCACACCGATTGCCTTCTCAACATCCTCCCACCCCCCCCGCCACCTATCCACCCCGCACTGATTCACACACACCCTGGCCCTATTGTGATTCATGGTCTTCAGAGCACACATTGACTATGTTTGATAACGGAATGCAATCAAATGTGTTTTAATTCCCAATGTTATTATTTGTTTTGACACCGTTAAACATATTACCAAAAGAACATTTGCTGCAGTTATGTCCTTTGGCCATCTCTTGTCAGTTAGTGTAATGTTTAACCTGTCAGATGGGTATAGTCGGTTTTAACAGCTACTATCATAAAATGCCTTTAGAAATTTCCTTGCAACCTGTATATTTTGTTATGGACAAATTATGTGGGAAGCCAGAGTGTTTCTGTGCCAATAGCAATAACGACCCATGCTATGGCCATGTCATGGTAATTGTTGGTCCTTCACAGAAAACATGCTTGCATCAATCTGCAGTGTGCATGGTCCAGGATTTATTGACACAAGTTGATCTTTTGCTGAGTAATCCAACCACATTTTTGTTTGGAAGTGGAAAGAACTAATAGAAATTGCATTAATTGCAATGTGTAAAAAGAGTTGAGATATTGTATTTTAATTTTGTTGCATGTCATTGTGGTATATATCATGTCTTGATTGGTAAATATGTTTAGTTTGTGAGTTATTTGAAGCAGAAATAATATGTGAATATAGACAAAAGTGCTGGGGAAACTCAGCGGAAGCGGCAGCATCTATGGAGTGAAGGAAGTAGGCAACGTTTCGGGCCGAAACCCTTCTTCAGACTGATGGGTTTCGGCCTGAAACATTGCCTATTTCCTTTGCTCCATAGATGTTGCTGCACCCGCTGAGTTTCTCCAGCACTTTTGTCTACCTTCGATTTTCCACCATCTGCAGTTCCTTCTTGAACATAATATGTGAATGCTTCATTGAGCATAATTCTGACTGGTAACTACGCACTTCGTCCGAGCACATTATCGCACGCGTCATGCAAACCGTCTTAAATGACCACCTAAACTGTCATTTGGCAACCTAAAAAGCTGTCAAGATTGCCCGGCTGGCAACAGGGAAAAAAAGTAATGCGAGAGCACTGTGTGAACAGTGTAACTGGTAGGATCACTATAGTCGGGGGGGGGGGGGGGGGGGGATGTAGGAGTTATTTGAAATGTTATAAATCAACGTCCATGCCACTGGGTTGTAAACTGCCAAAGCGAATACCGGGGCTATCCCACCAATTTGCATGTGGCCTCACTCTGACAGTGGGAAGGCCCTAGGAGTGAAAGGTCAGTATGGAAATGGAAAGGAGAATACAATGTTTGGCAACCAGGAGATCGCGTCGGCCAAGGCAGACTGAGCATAAATGTTCAGCGAATGATTATCATGTCTACGCTTGGTCGCGAAGATATCTAGGAGCCCACACAGGGAATGAGGTTGGAGGAGGTGCAAGTTAACCTCTGCCTCGCCTAAAAGGAGTGTTGGGATCTCTGGAGTAAGAGCGGAGTTATGGGATAAAAAGGAGATGCGTGTGAGGGCAGTATTTATGATAGAAGGGGGGAATTGGCAGGGTCTGCAATCAAGAACTTCTGCAATCAATATCAAGGAAGGCCTTCACAAAAATTTGTAAAATGTGTGCAGGATAGTTTTTTGCAGCAGTACATAGAGGTACCGACCAGAGAAGGGGCAGTGCTGGACCTCCTGTTAGGAAATGAGGCAGGACAGGTGACGGAGGTATGCGTTGGTGAGCACTTCGGGACCAGTGATCACAATACCATTAGTTTCAATATAATTATGGAGCGAGTCAGAACAGGACCTAGAGTGGAGATTTTTGATTGGAGAAAGGGTAACTTTGAGGGAATGCGTGAGGATATTAAAGGAGTGAATTGGGACACTTTGTTTCATGGGAAGGATGTAGAAGAGAAATGGAGGACATTTAAAGGGGAAATTGTAAGAGTTCAGAATCTTTATGTCCCTGTTAGGTTGAAAGGAAATAGTAAAAATTGGGAAAGAGCCATGGTTTTCAAGGGAAATTAGACACTTGTTTCGAAAAAAGAGAGATATCTACAATAATTATAGGAGGCATGGAGTAAATGAGGTGCTAGAGGAGTATAAAGAATGTAAAAAGAATCTTAAGAAAGAAATTAGGAAGGCTAAAAGAAGATATGAGGTTGCTTTGGCAAGAAAGGTGAAAGTAAATCCAAAGGGTTTCTACAGCTATATTAATAGCAAAAGGATAACGAGGGATAAAATTGGACCATTAGAGAACCAGAATGGACAGCTATCTGCAGAGCCAAAAGAGATGGGGGAGATATTGAACAATTTCTTTTCTTCGGTATTCACCAAGGAGAAGGATATTGAACTCTGTGAGGTAAGGGAAAAAAGTAGAGTAGCTATGGAAACTATGAGATTCAAAGAGGAGGAAGTACTGACACTTCTGAAAAATATAAAGGTGGATAAGTCTCCAGGTCCTGACAGGATATTCCCTAGGACATTGAGGGAAGTTAGTGTAGAAATAGCAGGAGCTATGACAGAAATATTTCAAATGTCATTAGAAACGGGAATAGTGCCGGAGGATTGGCGTACTGCGCATGTTGTTCCATTGTTTAAAAAGGGTTCAAAGAATAAACCTAGCAATTATAGACCTATTAGTTTGACGTCAGTGGTGGGTAAATTAATGAAAGGATACTTAGAGATAATATATATAAGCATCTGGATAAACAGGGTCTGATCAGGAACAGTCAACATGGATTTGTGCCTGGAAGGTCATGTTTGACAAACCTTCTTGAATTTTTTGAAGCGGTAACTAGGGAAATTGATGAGGGTAAAGCAGTGGATGTTGTCTATATGGATTTCAGTAAGGCCTTTGACAAGGTTCCCCATGGAAGGTTGGTTCAGAAGGTTCAATCTTTGGGTGTTAATGGCGGAGTAGCAAGATGGATTCAACAGTGGCTGAATGGGAGATGTCAGAGAGTAATGGTGGATGGCTGTTTGTCAGGTTGGAAGCCGGTGACCAGTGGGGTGCCTCAGGGATCTGTGTTGGGTCCACTGTTGTTTGTCATGTACATCAATGATCTGGATGATGGGGTGGAAAATTGGATAAGTAAGTATGCAGATGATACTAAGATAGGTGGTATTGTGGATAATGAAGTAGATTCTCAAAGTCTACAGAGAGATTTGGGCCATTTGGAAAAGTGGGCTGAAAGATGGCAGATGGAGTTTAATGCTGATAAGTGTGAAGTGCTACATCTTGGCAGGACAAATCAAAATAGGACGTACATGGTAAATGGTAGGGAATTGAGGAATGCTGTGGAACAGAGTGATCTAGGAATAACTGTGCATAGTTCCCTGAAGGTGGAATCGCATGTAGATAGGGTGGTAAAGAAAGCCTTTGGTGTGCTGGCCTTTATAAATCAGAGCATTGAATATAGGAGTAGGGAAGTAATGTTAAAATTGTACAAGGCATTGGTAAGACCAATTCTGGAGTATGGTGTACAATTTTGGTCGCCTAGTTATAGGAAGGATGTCAACAAAATAGAGAGAGTACAGAGGAGATTTACTAGAATGTTGCCAGGGTTCCAGCAACTATGTTACAGAGAAAGGTTGAACAAGTTAGGTCTTTATTCTTTGGAGCGCAGAAGGTTAAGGGGGGACTTGATTGAGGTCTTTAAAATGATGAAAGGGATAGACAGAGTTGACGTGGATAAGCTTTTCCCATTGAGGGTAGGGAAGATTCAAACAAGAGGGCATGACATGAGAATTAAGGGACAGAAGTTTAGGGGTAACGTGAGGGGGAACTTCTTTACTCAGAGGGTGGTGGCTGTGTGGAATGAGCTTCCAGCAGAGGTGGTGGATGCAGGATCGATTTTAACATTTAAAAGTAAAGTGGATAGGTATATGGACGTGAAGGGAATGGAGGGGTATGGTCTGAGTGCAGGTAGATGGGACTAGGGGAAAACAAATGGTCGGCACGGACTGGAAGGGCCGAGAGGGCCTGTCTCCGTGCTGTAATTGTTATATGGTTATATGGAAGGCCTTCACAAAAGAACTTGGAAACTGAGAGTTATTAAAGAATCGAAGGGTGTGAGGTGTCCTGGACATAGGTGGGAAAGGGTTGGATGTAGGTGGGAAAGAATCTCTAAACTAAACTAAAGTGAGACAGGATGGAATTGAGGTGTGTGGAAATTATATCAGTGGGGATTTCAATGATGATGAATGGTTAGAGAGATGTAGGCAAATGCAGAATGGAGCTAGCTTAGAATGGACATATTGGTTTTCATGGACGAGTTGGGCTGATTGGTCAGTTTCCATGCTCGATGATTCTTTCCATCCCATGTTTTGATTTTTAACTAATGGGTCTAATGAAAGGACATTGACCTGAAACATCAACTATGTCTCTCTCATTCCACAAATGCTGCCTGCATTTTTAGCATTTCATATTTCCAGCTTCTGCAAATTTGTTTTGTTTTCGCTTTTAAATGCATCCTAATTCTAATACCCAGCTGGCTCATTACCAGCTAGTGACCACTTGAGAGGAGAAAGGCCCATTAATCATGAACTTTAATAGCTTCTTGAGTACTGATGATTTCTGTCTCTGACAATGAATCTGGCAATGTAACTATCCCTATCTATGCCTCATCACTTTGCTGTTGCTACTTGTGATTTGCATGGCTACTCAGTCCTGCTTGGTGATACTGTGTGAAAGCAAAGTGGAGCATATGACTTATAGTGACTTGTGCAATTGTTGCCGGTTTCTTTGCCTCTGCTGTAGACTAATTGATATAGGTTAATTATTATGTCAGGCCAACAGCTCCATTATCATACGATGATTTATTATCAAAAAATACCAAGAAGGTTGCAGGCTACTTAATCCCAAATTCCTTGTCAATCTTGCCCTGGTACAATGTACAAATCATTATTATCGTTGTGAAGTATTGAAAATTTCCCCAAGTAAATGCTCTTTAAAACCTAATTAACTTTAAAATCAGGAACAAATGAAAATTTGTTCAGTGCGCTGTCAAACTAAAGAGTTGTGGAAATATCGAGCATTGTTGATTGAGAGAGAAACACTTCATGCTTCCAGTCTAGTGTTCTTTTTTTCATTTCAGATTATAGCATCTCTCATTCACTTGTTATTCTTGAGAATAGCATTGATTTCAGGGTTAGGATTGGGCCATAAAGAATATTTCCCGTAAATGGAAAAAATAGTAGGATTAAAACAATACCGTTGTGAACAAAAATGGAAAATGCTGGAAATATATAAGCAGGTCAGAACATATGCGGAAGAAAAAACGGAATCAATGTTTCAGATTGGAGATTCTTCATCAAAACTGAAAAGGAGACAAAAGAAGCTCATATCCCACACAAAGACATAGCTTGCGCCCATGCAAATGCTCACAGCTTTTGATCTGAAGGAAGTAACTGGAAATGAATGAGTTTAATGCATTAATGTGTTCAGCCAGGTGAATGAGTGTTTTGGTGGAGGGGAACTGGAAGAAGCAGAGGACTCTCAAACTATTCTGGTGTAGAATGGAAGTATAAAGAGATAATATGTTTGTAGTTAAGATGAGACTGGTAGGACTTGGAAACTGGAACTGGTCAAAGTGGCAGCTGGCATTGTGGGATGCCATGGATATAAGTGGGAATGAACTTTACCAGAGGAGTAAGGATAGAGTTAAACTAGGAAAAAATAAGCTTGGTGGGGCAAAAATGTCCCAAAACAGTAGTCCTGTTTGTGGATTATTGGCAATAGATCGAAGCAGTGTGAGATTGCGTCAATTTACGATACGATACGATAGATATAATACGATAGAACTTTATTTATCCCAGGAAGGAAATTAATCTGACAACAGTCATAAAACACATGAAACATGAAATTAAAGTGACGGGTGGAAAGGATTGGGGATGTGCAAAGATTGAGGGGGGGGGGGGGGGTCAGTCTACCCCACGACAGAAGGGGGAGGAGTTGTACAGTTTGATAGCCATAGGGAAAAAGGATTTCCTGTGGCGTTCTATACTGCATCTTGGTGGAGCCAGTCTGTTGCTGAAGGTACTTCTCAGGTTGACCAGTGTTCCATGGAGAGGGTGAGCTCTATTGTCTAAGATGCTCCGCAGTTTGAAGAGAATCTTCCCCTCCAAGAGCACCTACCATGAATCCACCTCCACCCCGAAGATGGAGCCAGCCTTCCTGATAAGCTTGGAAGACTAGAGGTTGGGGAAGGAAGATCTCCTGTTGAAATGAGGTCCTTGATTATCTGAGTGCCCATGGTTCTGTGTTTGTTAGTGGAGTTGTGATCCAAAAGAAGGAATGAAAAGGTGTCTAAAAACGGTCATCCTGGTTCTGCTGGAGGATAGGTCACCAGACCATAGCGTGCTGGTTCCCACCTTCCAGTCATGGCCCAAAATTGAGCTGCAAATTATGGAAAGTTCTGGCAAAAGTTGTTAGAGTGGTTGATGCATTGCCTTGCACTGTTGTGCAGGTTTCAGTGCACAAGGGTCAGGCAGGTAGACGATAGGAGCATTAATAGTCATCACAATATTAATTCAGTCTTTTATTTTTAAATGTTTTCATTTTGTTTTCAATTATTTAATTTTATTTAATGATTTAATTTTATTTAATGCTTTAATAAGCTGCAAAGCCAAAAACTGCAACCACGGTTTCCGCGTGGTCGAGGCTTCTTCTATGTTCCTTCGATTATTTCAACACAATCAAAAACGGCCTCGACTAAAAATAGGTTGCCGTTTCGTCGAAGCCAGTGAATCCTCCCCCCCTTTCTCTCTCCCCCCCTTTCTCTCTCCCCCCCTTTCTCTCTCCCCCCCTTTCTCTCTCCCCCCCTTTCTCTCTCCCCCCCTTTCTCTCTCCCCCCCTTTCTCTCTCTCCCCCCTTCTCTCTCCCCCCATTCTCTCTCCCCCCCGCCGCTCTCTAAAGAACTTACTGTGCTCTGTGGCAGCCGTTTACCTACCTCTTCGCGCAGACAGCACTCCTCCGCTGTCCCTGGCCACCACCTTCGCTGTGCGTGTGTGTGCGCGCTAGGATCTTTGGTCAGTAGATGCAGCTCGCGCTTCGGTCGAGGATTTCCAGGCGAGTGACCAAAACCTCTGGCGACTCATGGAAACCTTGGGTGGGGCACAAGGTCACCAGAGGTTTCCGTTCAGGTTTTCTAAGTGGGACAGGTGCATGACTCGACTGTTGTGGGTGTTAAGCAGTGATGCCATTTTAACTTCCTGCCGTTTGTATAGGTCATTAAAAGGAACACAAGTGAAAATAGTTTAGTTTTATTTCCAGTGCCCTCCATAATGTTTGGGACAAAGACCCATCATTTATTTATTTGTTTCTGAACACCACAATGTAAGATTTATAACAGAAAAAATCACATGTGGTTAAAGTGCACATTGTCAGATTTTATTAAATGCCATTTCTATACATTTTGGTTTCACCATGTAGAAATTACAGCTGTGCTTGTACATGGCCCCACCATTTCAGGGCACCATAATGTTTGGGACACATGGCATCACAGGTGTTTGTAATTGCTCAGATGTGTTTAATTGCCTCCTTAATGCAGGTATAAGAGTGCTCTCAGCACCTAGTCTTTCCATCTCCTTTGGAAACTTTTATTGCTGTTTATCAATATGAGGACCAAAGTTGTGCCAATGTAAGTCAAAGAAGCCATTATGAGACTGAAACAAGAATAAAACTGTTAGAGACATCAGCCAAACCTTAAGCTTATCAAAATCAACTAAGAAGAAAGAGAGCTTACTAATCACAAAGGGACTGGCAGGCCAAGGAAGACCTCCACAGCTGATGACAGAAGAATTCTCTCTATAATAAAGTAAAATCCACATGCACCTGTCTGACAGATCAGAAATGCTCTTCAGGAGTCAGGTGTGGATTTGTCCATGACCACTGTCCGCAGAAGACTTCATGAACAGAAATACAGAGGCTGCACTGCAAGATGCAAACCAGTGGTTAGCTGCAAAAATAGGATGGCCGGGTTACAGTTTGCCAAGAAGTACTTAAAAGAGCAACCACAGTTCTGGAAAAAGGTCTTGCGGACAAATGAGACGAAGATTAACTTATATCAGAGTGATGGCAAGAGCAAAGTCTGGAGGATAGAAGAAACTACCCAAGATCCAAAGCCTCTGTGAAACACGGTGGTGGGGGTGTTATGGCCTGGTGAAGGTACTGGCTCACGTATCTTCATTGATGATACAACTGCTGATGGTAGTAGCAGAATGAATTCTGAAGTGCATAGACACATCCTGTCTGCTCAAGTTCACAATAATGCCTCAAAATTCATTGGCCGGCGGTTCATTCTACAGCAAGACAATGATCCTAAACATGCTGCTAAAACAACAGAGGAATTTATCAAAGCTAAAAATTGGTAAATTCTTGAGTGGCCAAGTCAATCACCCGATCTGCGCCCAATTGAGCATGCCTTTAGTGTGCCAAAATGTATGCAAATCTGCCAATGTGCACTTTAACCACATGAATCGCAGACTTCATGCAGTTTTGGGGGATTTTTCTTTATTATAGAGAGAATTCTGCCGTCATCAGCTGTGGAGGTCTTCCTTGGCCTGTCAGTCCCTTTGCGATTAGTAAGCTCATCAGTGCTCCCTGTCATCTTGATGATGTTCCAAACGGTTGATTTAGGTAAGCCTAAGGTTTGGCTGATGTCTCTTAACAGTTTTGTTCTTGTTTTTCAGTCTCATAATAGCTTTCATTGGCAAAACTTTGGTCCGAATGTTGATAAACAGCAATAATAGTTTCCAAAGGTGATGGAAAGACTGGAGGAAACACTAGTTGCTGTGAGCTCTCTTATACCTGTATTATGGAGGTATTTAAACACACCTGAGCAATTACAAACATCTGTGAAGCTATGTCCCAAACATTATGGTGCCCTGAAATGGGGGGGCCCATCTATAAACACAGCTGTGTTTCTACATGGTGAAACCAAAATGTATAAAAATGGCCTTTAATACAATCTGACAATGTGCACTTTAACTACATGTCATTTATTCTATTACAAATCTCAAATTGTGGAGTACAGAGGCAAATAAATAAATGATGGGTCTTTGTCCCAAACATTACGGAGGGCACTGTATATGGATATGTTGCATCCAATCCTGATGATTATTGTACTGATAGCTTTGTTTGTGTTTGCAGCTATGCAAGCATAGCTCTTTACGAATCAGAGTTTGGCGCAGGATGAACAAAACTAAATGCTGTTCCAATAAGGCCTTGACAAAATTTATTACTAGGTTCATGATACTACCTTGTCTCTGCATCATGTTTTATCAGCAATTGAAGCACTTTTCGTATTAGTTAACATGCATATTTTTTTTATAAACAGCTCCTCCAACACTCACATTCCACCTCTTTTTTTATTTTTTTTATTTTGTTAAATTTTTGTTAGAAGTACAGTAGTGTACTTCTAATACATACATAAACATTACCATTATTGTACAACTTCGTGTTTTTAATTTAACAATAAAAGAACACTGAAAGAAAAAAGGAAATAATGAGTGTCGAAATAGATGGACAAGCGAGTAGAAACAGATAGCGAAAGAGATAAAGAGCAGAAATGAAAAGCTAAGAAGATTGAGAGAAAAAGAGAAAGTAGAGAGAAAAGAAATTAGCATAGATATACCTATTTCGTATTTTTACCCATCCGTCACCCGGTTCTGAACCATTTAATTTCTAAGGTTATGTTATGTTGCACCATATGCTTGTAAAAAGTCGATAAAAGGAGACCAAGTCTTTAATAATTGGTCTACTTTGTCTAGTAGGAGGAATCTCATTTCTTCAAGATGTAGCGTTTCCGACATATTTGAAATCCACATTTTGAACGTTGGCGTGGTTGCGTTTTTCCAGAATTTGAATATGTTTTTTTGCTGTTATTAAAGCTTAATTAAGAAGAGCTTCTTGGAACGTAGTTAATTTACTTCCCTCTTCCATTGATCCAAAGATAATCAGTTCTGTATTGGTGTTCAATTTTGTGTTAAATAGTTTTGTAAAAGTTTCAAAAATTTCATTCCAAAATGTATGCAGTTTTGTACGAGAGACAAAGGAATGTGCTATAGTGGCATTTTGAGTTAGACATTTATCACAAATGGGGGAAACATTTGGAAATATTTTATTCAGTCTGGTTTTCGAGTAATATAATCTGTGTAAAATTTTAAATTGAATTGGGTTATGTCTTACATTAATCGAACATTTATGTACATATAATAGATATTTTTCCCATCTGTCATTCGGAATTTTTATCAATAACTCTTGTTCCCAGTCCCTTCTAATTGCCTCTGTCGTTGCTGTTTCTATATTTAAAATTATATTATATAAATATGATATGAAATTGCTTGATTCTGCCTTTCTATTCATTCCTTCCTCTAATAAATCTGAGGTTAGAGTTTGATATCCTTGTATATATTTTTTCAAATAATCTTGAATTTGAAGATATTTAAAATATTGATTACTTTTCAAGTTATATTTTAGTTGTAATTGTTGGAATGATAAAAGTTTTCCCATTTCATACATATCTCCCATCATTTTAATTCCTATTCTTTCCCAATGGATAAACGTTTTATCAATAATAGATGATTTGCATGAGAGATTGTTAGCTATTGGGGAAAGAAGCAATACATTTCTTAATTTTAAAGTTAATTTTATTTGTTTCCAAATACGTATTATACTGTGAATAATTGGATTCTTATATTGTTCAGTTTCATCGGGGAAAGAAGGATCGCTCCTATATCATAAGGGGAACAATCCTCTTTCTCCATTCTTATCCAATCTACTTGTTGGGCAGAACTGTCCAACCAATAGATTATATTTTTAATATTCACTGCCCAATAGTAATACAATAAGTTCGGGAGTGTCAGTCCCCCTGATTCTTTAGATTTACACAAGTGTTCTCTTTGAATTCTGTGTGATTTATAGTCCCATATGAAGTTTGTAATATCAGAATCTAGTTTTTTTAATTTTTTTGGTAAGTATATTGGTATTGATTGAAATAGGTACAGTATTTGTGATAAGAAGATCATTTTTATAGCATTTATTCTGCCTATTAAGGACATCGGCAGTGTTTTCCAGAATTTAATCAACCCATTTAATTTAGTTAATAAAGGCATATAGTTTGCGTTGAGTAATGATTTATATTTCCTAGTAATTTGGATACCCAAATACTTGAACTTTTCTGTTGCAATTCTAAAAGGGAATTTCAACACGTGTCGGCTCTTGAGGTTTTATCGTCACAATTTTGCTTTTGTTCCAGTTTATTCTATATCCTGAAAAGGAACCAAATTCCTCTATTAGATTTAATATATTTGGTATGCTAATTTGCGAATTTGTAATACGTAATAATATGTCGTCTGCATATAATGAACTTTTATTAATTGTGTGTTTGGTATTATATCCATGAATATTCGGATGACTTCTTATACTTTCTGCTAAAGGCTCTATCACTAGCGCAAATAGCAGGGGTGATAATGCACACCCCTGTCTAATGCCCCTTGATAATTGAAATTTCGGGGATAATATATTATTAGTCAGTATTCTAGCCGTTGGCTTATCGTAAGATAATTTTACCCATGAGATAAAATTATCTCCCATATTAAATTTTTGCAATACTTTGAATAAATATTGCCAATCTACTTGATCAACAGCTTTTCCTGCATCCAATGAAATAATTGCTAAGTCTTCAGTTTTATGTGAGTACATTATATTAAACAGCCGTCTCAAATTGTTAAATGAGTATCTCTTGGGTATAAACCCCATTTGTTCCGGGTTTATTAGTTTGCTAAAATATTTACTCAATCTTCTCGCTAGGGTCTTTGCTAATTTTTTTAAATCTGTGTTTAGGAGTGCTGTGGCTCTATATGAGCCTATGTCTTCTAGATCTTTATCCTTTTTAGGTATAAGTGTAATAGTTGACTCGGTTAGTGTTTCTGGTAGTATATTTTCTTTAAAAGCATGTATATATAAATCTTGTAAGCGTGGAGAAATTATCTCGTAGAATCTTTTATAGAATTCATTACTAAATCCATCTGGTCCTGGCGTTTTACCATTCTTCAAAGAATTTATTGTTTCTTCTATTTTCTGATGTGTAATCTGAGCTCCTAAGTCCTCTTGTTCCACCATATCGAGTTTTGGAAGATTACAATTGTCTAAGAAGTTAGTAATTTTAGTATTATTTGCAGAAGTTTTAGATGTATATAGATGTTGGTTAAATTGAGCAAATCTTCTTGTTTTTCTTGTTTTGTAATTTGAAATAATCTTGTTATTCTTGCCGATAAAATTTTATTTAATTTATATTTTAGTATTGTTATCTTATGTTTATCTATGGTTGTTTTTTTTTCATTTTCTAAATCTAATTGTCTAATTTCTTGTTCTAACTGCAATTGTTCAGTGTTATTCTTTTTATTTTGGAAAGCTTGATATGAAATTATAGTTCCTCTAATACATGCCTTAAAAGTTTCCCATAATAAAGAGGGTGAAATATCTGGTGTATCATTTGTCTCAAAGAAGAATATCATCTGCTCTTTTAAATATGTACAACCTTGTGAGTTGTTTAAGATTTGGGGGTTAAACCTGCAGAACAATTTTTTATCAGACATTCCTTCTAATTTTAAAAAGAAAGTTAACGGGGAGTGATCAGAAATAATACTATTATGATATTTAGAGTTATATGTATATGGAATTAATTTTGTGTCCACTAAGAAATGATCAATACGTGAATATGTTTTATGTACCATTGAATAAAATGAATATTCCCTACCTACTGGATTTGCGATTCTCCATACATCTGTTATGTTTGTGTTTTTTATGTATGTAATTAGGAGTTCACTAGTTTTAGATTTTATGTTAATCCTTTTTTGTTTTGCTGATTTATCCAGATATGAATCTAGAACGCAATTGAAATTTCCCCCTATTATCACATTTTGATAGTTAAATTCTGAAATTGTATCCAGAATTTTACTAAAGAATTGGGGGTTATCAAAGTTGGGAGCATAAATATTTATCAAAGTAAGTGGGGTAGAATGAATTTCTCCCGTGACTATGACGTACCTCCCCTCTTTATCTGCTATGATATGCTTTAATTTGAATGGTACTTTACGAATAATAATAGCCGTGCCTCTAGATTTAAAAGTAAATGAAGAGTAGTATGTTTGCCCGATTCAATTTGCCTTCAATCTTATCTGTGTTTGATGTTTCAGATGTGTTTCTTGTAAGAAAATTATGTCACTGTTAAGTGCTTTTAATTGGGCAAAGATCTTACCCATTTTAATTGGTTCATTAGTGCCCCTTATATTCCAGCTACAGAACGTGATTCCTCCAGTTTTCTTTTGTTTATCGTCTTGCATTGTGAATCATGTTAATACCTTAAAGGACCTGTCCCACCAGCATGCGACTCCATGTGGTGAGCGCGACCAAACTGGAAGCGGGGGCCACGCGGAGGTGGGGTGAGTGGCGCGAAGTTGGAGTGAAGTCCGCGGTAAGTTCGCAAGGACAGAGAGGGACACGGAGGCACACAGAGAGAGGGCCACGGAGGCACAGAGAGAGGGTCATGGAGGCACAGAGAGAGGGTCACAGAGGCACACATATAGAGGGTCACGGAGGCACATGGAGAGGGTCAAGGAGGCACATAGAGAGGGTCAAGGAGGCACATATATAGAGGGTTACGGAGGCACATAGAGAGGGTCACGGAGGCACATATATAGAGGGTCACGGAGACAGAGAGGGGGTCACGGAGGCACAGAGAGAGGGTCACGGAGACACAGAGGGGGGCACAAAGAGGGCCACGAAGGCACACAGAGAGGGTCATGGAGGCACATATAGAGAGGGACACGGAGGCACGACATGAGGCGGTGCGTAATGCGTCGAGGCGGACGGCTCAAGCGACCACGTTAGGTCGCGTTCACCGCTTAGAGTCGCATGCTGATGGGACAGGCCCTTTACCTCATATGGTGCAACCAGGTACCTCAGAACGCTAGGTGATGGGTGGTCATCCCCAGCTGTTAAGTTTTGTTGGCATCTCCCCTTCTAAATAGACCTTAGGAAAGACCAGAAGGTGTAAAGTGGTGAAAAGATAATTAAAAAACAAAGTAATATTATAATATCTAAAAATAAGGATATTATATTTCTAAAAAAACCCACCAACAGGTGATAGAAAAATTCTTGGAGACTTCCGTAGCTGTTGTCATACATTTCGCTCTGCCCCCTTGACCAATTATTATTAAAAGGATGAGAGACCGATTCAAAGTGAAAAACTATATATAAGATAAAACACATTTCAAATCTAACTATTGGAATGTATCTTAAAAAAAATAAAAAATTCCAACATTAACTTTATACTTAAATATAACAGTAATTATGTTAGTTATATATCCATATCTGCCGATATGCTGAGAATTATTACATTCACTCCCCAATTAAGTTTCATTCTTTTGTATTAGACAGCAGCAGGTTCCAAGGGGTTAACCAGATTCAGACCCTTGGATAGCTTCCAAGTATCTGAATCTCCTCCCCCCCCTTTACGCACAGTTTAAACTAGATCTACTATATCCAGAAGATTTGTTAGTATATTGTTAATACTTATTAATCATATTTAACTCATTATTCTTATACTTGGCAAATAATTAACATCATGAGATAAAAATCAATCATTATTACACTGTGCTTTAATATTACACAATTCTATTAGTTATATATTTTATGTTAGTATATAATTGTATGTTTCTTGTCATAAATTTCAGTGCACAAGTCCATTAATATTATTTTTCCGTATTCCCAAATTCCGTTTTTTTTCCACCACTGTTTTTCTTGTTTTCCAGTCCTTTGTTGAGAGTGAAACATAAAGTTTGACCTTGAGTTAACATTCCAAAGTAAGGTGTCTAGACAGCGCCTCGTGAAGAGTCCGCCATCTTAACCATAGCAGTCTTTTTTATATATTAAACAAAAAAGTCCCTTCTTCGCCGCTTCTCCTGTTGGAGATATTGTTGTTGGAGATTGATTCCTGATAATCAGTCGGCCTCGTTTGTGATACTTTGTGCATATTTAAATGCCTCTTCTGGATCCGTGAAGGCATGTTCAACAGAGTTATAAGTGATCCTCATCTTTGCAGGATATACTATTCCATATCTTACTCCAGAGATTTCTTTCAATACCATTCTTGTCTTTGTGAACCTGTCCCTCTTTTCCAGGATTTCAGCTGGATAGTCACAAAAGAATCTTATCCTCTCCAAACATCAAATTCGATCCATATGGAATCGGTTGCATAATTTCTTACAGGGTAGAGATGTCATAAAATTTCACAATAATCTGTCTGGGGGGGAGTGGGGGGGCCAGCTAGGCTTGTTTGAGCCTTGCGTCGAACCCAGTGAGCCACGTCTATTCTCGGGGTTTCAGGCAGGTTGAGTACTTGTTTAAGTAAGTTGGCAGCAACAACCTGAGGGTTTTGTCCACTCTCCTTTCCCTCTTTTACTCCAACTATTCTTAAATTTTGCCTCCTCGATTTCGCTTCCAAGTCCAGACATTTATTCTTCATTTTAGCAAGTTGCCCCCCAGTACTTTCTTGTTCCTTTCTTAGTCTCTTTATCTCCTTAGACATCTCGGTCATCGCATTATCCATTCCTTCCATAGCCGAATCAGTAGTCTGAAGCATTGTATCCAACTTCTTATTACAGTCTTTTTCAACCTGGTTAATTTTTTTGTTTAAATGCTCCTCAATCTCTGCAACATGCTTAGTTAAGTTATCAATTTTCCCCATCAACTTGTCATTATTGTGTTTAATTTTTTCAGAGATGCTTTTGTCCAGCGCAACGTTCCCCTCTCGTATCACTTTAGAAATGTTTTCAGTAACTGAAGCTGTTACTTCGAGAGTCAGCTTCTTCTTCTGAGCTTCCAGCTGATGTTTGAGGGGTTTGAGGAGTCTTTCCAAGTTTTTTTCTTGTAGCAGGTCTTGCAGCAGCTTTTGCAGGCTTCTGGTGAGGTTTCCCTCTTTTCATTTAAAACTGCCGGTAATCTCCGTTTTTTTGCGGCGATTTCTGATGACGTCACTTACGCGATGTCAAACTGCTCCAGTGAATATTTTTAGATTGGTCCCGTCCTCCAAACCAGCTTTTTTCGAGATTTAGCAGAGCTCGATGCCGCACGTTTGTTAGTTCATGGCGCCACCGGAAGTCGCATACCACCTCAAGCTGCATTGCAGGTTAAAACAAGCAAAACGTGAAATAAACTATCACAAAATGTATAGAGCATATTTAAAAATCCAGTGAATCCTCTTGAAACATGGTATTCAAATGTAATCAAGCTTTGTTCTCAAACTTCAAAAGGATATGACCCAGGAGAGTATGGCTTTGATAATTTCACACAGGTATCCTTTATTTTTAATTACATATTTATGTTTTGATAAAATCGTGTGCACTTTGTCCCAAAATGTCAACATTAATAAGGAACTATGAGGGAGTGCAGCGTAGGTTTACAAGGTTAATTCCCAGGATGGTGGGATTGTCATATGCTGAGAGAATGGAGCAGCTGGGCTTGCACACTCTGGAGTTTAGAAGGATGAAGGGGATCTTATTGAATCATATAAGATTGTTAAGGGTTTGGACATGCTAGAGGCAGGAAACATGTTCCCGATGTTGGGGGAGTCCAGAACCAGGGGCCACAGTTTAAGAATAAGGGGTAAGCCATTTAGAACGGAAATGTGGAAACACTTTTTCACACAGAGAGTTGTGAGTGTGTGGAATTCTCTGCCTCAGAGTGTAGTGGAGGCTGGTTCTCTGGATACTTACAAGAGAGAGCTAGATAGAGCTCTTATAGATAGAGGAGTCGGGGGTTATGGGGAGAAGGCAGGAATGGGGTACTGATTGTGGATGATCACATTGAATGGCAGTGCTGGCTCGAAGGGCTGAATGGCCTACTCTTGCACCTATTGTCTATTGTCATCCATACACCAGTCCCCATGTCCCCCTCTCTGAACATCCACCATTCTCCCCACAGGATCTTGCCTCAACCGTTCACTCCCCTGCCCTCCTCTGACCTCATCCCCGCCCTTGTCATGTTTTCTCCATAACCCCTGACCTCCCCCATTCCGACACTGAGACCCCGCCTTAATTCCCCCACCTGCACCTCAACGAATTCCGGATCTGCACGATGTAGAGCTTTTTTTCTGTTGCATTTTATTATGGGAAGGAGTCCTTACTACCCAGTGGTAAGATCATAAGTGATAAGAGTAGAATTAGACCATTCTGCCCATCAAGTCTACTCCGCCATTCAATCATGGCGGATCTATCTCTCCCTCCTAACCCCATTCTCCTGCCTTCTCCCCATAACCTCTGACACCCATACTAATCAAGAATCAATCTATCTCTGCCTTAAATGTATCCACTGACTGCCTCCACAGCCTTCTGTGGCAAAGAATTCCACCACTCTCTGACTAAAGATTCCGTGAAAGATTCACCACCCTCTGACTAAAGATTCCGTGTCCAAAAGATTCTGAAAAGGGAGGGAGAGGAGCCTGATGTTGTGGTACACATAGGTACCAATGACATAGGCAGAAAACGAGATGAGGTCCTGAAGGGAGAATTTAGGGAGTTGGGGGGAAAGTTAAGGAGAAGGACCAAAAAGGTAACGATTTCAGGATTACTGCCTGTGCCGCTTGACAGTGCGAGTAGGAATGGAATGAGGTGGAGGATAAATGCGTGGCTGAGGGACTGGTGCAGTGGGCAGGGATTCAAGTTTCTTGATCACTGGGACCTCTTTTGGGGAAGGCATGATCTGTACAAAAAGGACGGGTTGCACTTGAACCCGAGGGGGACCAATATCCTGGCAGGGAGATTTGCAAAGGCTACTGGGGAGACTTTAAACTAGAAAGGCTGGGGGGAGGGACTCGGGTAGAGGGGGCCAGGGGACAGGGTGTGGGGCAAGAGGCAGAGAAGGGAAGCACTGTAGGCGAGAAAGAGGAAAAAGATAATAGACAGAGAATAAGGGATGGTGGGTTTCTAAAATGTGTATATTTTAATGCTAGGAGCATTGTAAGAAAGGTGGATGAACTTAGAGCCTGGATTGACACCTGGAAATATGATGTTGTGGCAATCAGTGAAACATGGTTGCAGGACGGCTGTGATTGGAAACTAAATATTCCAGGATTTCGTTGCTTCATGTGTGATAGAATTGGAGGGACCAGAGGTGGAGGTGTTGCATTGCTTGTCAGAGAGGATATTACAGCAGTGCTTTGGCAGGATAGATTAGAGGGCTCGTCTAGAGAGGCTATTTGGGTGGAACTGAGAAGTGGGAACGATGTAGCAACACTTTTAGGGGTGTATTATAGACCGCCAAATGGGGAGCGAGAATTGGAAGAGCAAATATGTAAGGAGATAGCAGATATTAGTAGTAAGCACAAGGTAGTGATTGTGGGAGATTTCAATTTTCCAAAAATAGACTGGGAAACACATTCTGTAAATGGGCTGGATGGTTTGGAGTTTGTAAAATGTGTGCAGGATAGTTTTTTTGCAGCAGTACATAGAGGTATCGACCAGAGAAGGGGCAGTGCTGGACCTCCTGTTAGGAAATGAGGCAGGTCAGGTGACGGAGGTATGTGTTGGTGAGCACTTCGGGACCAGTGATCACAATACCATTAGTTTCAATATAATTATGGAGAGAGTCAGAACTGGACCTAGGGTGGAGATTTTTGATTGGAGAAAGGGTAACTTTGAGGGAATGCGTAAGGATTTAAAAGGAGCGAATTTGGACACTTTGTTTCATGGGTAGAATGTAGAAGAGAAATGGAGGACATTTAAAGGGGAAATTGTAAGAGTACAGAATCTTTATTTCCCTGTTGGGTTGAAAGGAAATAGTAAAAATTGGAAAGAGCCATGGTTTTCAAGAGAAATTGGACACTTGTTTCGAAAGAAGAGAGATATCTACAATAATAGGAGGCATGGAGTAAATGAGGTGCTAGAGGAGTATAAAGAATGTAAAAAGAATCTTAAGAAATAAATTAGGAAGGCTAAAAGAAGATATGAGGTTGCTTTGGCAAGAAAGGTGAAAGTAAATCCAAAGGGTTTCTACAGCTATATTAATAGCAAAAGGATAACGAGGGATAAAATTGGACCATTAGAGAGACAGAATGGACAGCTATCTGCAGAGCCAAAAGAGATGGGGGAGATATTGAACAATTTCTTTTCTTCGGTATTCACCAAGGAGAAGGATATTGAACTATGTGAGGTAAGGGAAAAAAGTAGAGTAGCTATGGAAACTATGAGATTCAAAGAGGAGGAAGTATTGACACTTTTGAAAAATATAAAAGTGGATAAATCTCCAGGTCCTGACAGGATATTCCCTAGGACATTGAGGGAAGTTAGTGTGGAAATAGCAGGAGCTATGACAGAAATATTTCAAATGTCATTAGAAACGGGAATAGTGCCGGAGGATTGGCGTACTGTGCATGTTGTTCCATTGTTTAAAAAGGGTTCAAAGAATAAACCTAGCAATTATAGACCTGTTAGTTTGACGTCAGTGGTGGGTAAATTAATGGAAAGGATACTTAGAGATAATATATATAAGCATCTGGATAAACAGGGTCTGATCAGGAACAGTCAACATGGATTTGTGCCTGGAAGGTCATGTTTGACAAACCTTCTTGAATTTTTTGAAGCGGTTACTAGGGAAATTGATGAGGGTAAAGCAGTGGATGTTGTCTATATGGATTTCAGTAAGGCCTTTGACAAGGTTCCCCATGGAAAGTTGGTTAACAAGGTTCAATCTTTGGGTGTTAATGGCGGAGTAGCAAGATGGATTCAACAGTGGCTGAATGGGAGATGTCAGAGAGTAATGGTGGATGGCTGTTTGTCAGGTTGGAAGCCGGTGACCAGTGGGGTGCCTCAGGGATCTGTGTTGGGTCCACTGTTGTTTGTCATGTACATCAATGATCTGGATGATGGGGTGGAAAATTGGATAACTATGCAGATGATACTAAGATAGGTGGTGTTGTGGATGATGAAGTAGATTTTCAAAGTCTACAGAGAGATTTGGGCCATATGGAAAAGTGGGCTGAGAGATGGAAGATGGAGTTTAATGATGATAAGTGTGAAGTGCTACATCTTGGCAGGACAAATCATAATAGGACGTAAATGGTAGGGAATTGAGGAATGCTGTGGAACAGAGAGATCTAGGAATAACTGCATAGTTCCCTGAAAGTGGAATTGTATGTAGATGGGGTGGTAAAGAAAGCCTTTGGTAAAGAAAGCCTTATGGCCTTTATAAATCAGAGCATTGAATATAGGAGTAGGGAAGTAATGTTAAAATTGTACAAGGAATTGGTAAGACCAATTCTGGAGTATGGTGTACAATTTTGGTCGCCTAATTATAGGAAGGATGTCAACAAAATAGAGAGAGTACAGAGGAGATTTACTAGAATGTTGCCTGGGTTCCAGCAACTATGTTACAGAGAAAGGTTAAACAAGTTAGGTCTTTATTCTTTGGAGCGCAGAAGGTTAAGGGGGGACTTGGTTGAGGTCTTTAAAATGATGAAAGGGATAGACCAGTTGACGTGGATAAGCTTTTCCCATTGAGGGTAGGGAAGATTCAAACAAGAGGGCATGACATGCGAATTAAGGGACGGAGGTTTAGGGGTAACGTGAGGGGGAACTTCTTTACTCAGAGGGTGGTGGCTGTGTGGAATGAGCTTCCAGCAGAAGTGGTGGAGGCAGGATCGATTTTAACATTTAAAAGTAAAGTGGATAGGTATATGGACGGGAAGGGAATGGAGGGGTATGGTCTGAGTGCAGGTAGATGGGACTAGGGGAAAACAAATGATCGGCACGGACTGGAAGGGCCGAGAGGGCCTGTTTCGGTGCTGTAATTGTTATATGGTTATATGTTATATGGTTATAAAGAAATACCTCCTCATCTACTTCCTAAAACCCATAACCTCTGACACCATATCAGTGATGACCCCTTCTCCCGTCTCCACCAGTCTCTTCCTCTTGGACTCCACCGGACGGCTTCAACCCTCTTTAGATCTCTTCATTTCTAACTGCCGGCGTGACAGTATAACATGGGATCTAGGCGTGCAGGTGCATGGTTCCTTGAAGGTGGAGTCGCAGGTGCTTTTGGCACATTGGCCTTCATCAGTCAGAGTATTAAGTATAGATGAGAGGTCACATTGCAGTTGTGGGCACCATGTTATAGGAAAGATGTTGTCACACTGGAAAGGGTATAGAGAAGATTTATGAGGATGTTGCCAAGATAAGAAGGTTGAACTATAGGGAGAGGTTGAGTAAGCTGGGACTCTATTCCTGGAGTGCAGGAGTATGAGGGGTGATCTTATAGAGGTGTATAAAATCATGTATAAAATCATGTATAAAATATAGAGGTGTATAAAATCAGGTTGATGCAGAGTCTCTTGCCCAGAGTAGGTGAATTCAGGACCAGAGGACATAGGTTGAAGTTGAAGGGGAAAAGATTTAATAGGAATCTGAGGGGTAACTTTTTCGCACAAAGGGTGGTGGATTTATGGAACAAACTGCCAGAGGAGATAGTTAAGGCAGGGACTTTCCCAACATTTAAGAAGCAGTTAGACTGGCACATGGATTGGACAGCTTTGATCAAATGCTGATAGGTGGGACTAGTGTAGCTGGGACATGTTAGCCAGAGTGGGCAAGTTGGGCCAAAGGGCCTGTTTCCACACTCTATGATTCTATGACTGCCGCTTGCTGGTATTAATCAGTGATTTTAATTAGTGCATCAGTGGATCCATAACAGATCTAATCTCAATCCAATCTGGTATCAATCAAGGCTATATCATTCTTCCATTATACTGTTTTGGTGTGGTATTCCTATACATGTATACACCTAAGATTGTGTTTATGTATAGTAATACCTTTATTGCACTTATATGTATCTTTTTACAATACATAGAAACATAGAAAATAGGTGCAGGAGTAGGCCATTCGGCCCTTCGAGCCTGCACCGCCATTCAGTATGATCATGGCTGATCATCCAACTCAGTATCCTGTACCTGCCTTCTCGCCATACCCCCTGATCCCTTTAGCCACAAGGGCCACATCTAACTCCCTCTTAAATATAGCCAACAAACTGGCCTCAACTACCTTCTGTGGCAGAGAATTCCACAGATTCACCACTCTCTGTGTGAAAAATGATTTTCTCATCTCGGTCCTAAAAGACTTCTCCCTTATCCTTAAACTGTGACCCCCTTGTCCTGGATTTTCCCAACATCGGGAACAATCTTCCTGCATCTAGCCTGTCCAACCCCTTAAGAATTTTGTAAGTCTCTACGAGATCCCACCCTAAATCTTCTAAATTCCAGCGAGTACAAGCCGAGTCTATCCAGTCTTTCTTAATATGGAAGTCCTGCCATCACAGGAATCAGTCTGGTGAACCTTCTCTGTACTCCCTCTATGGCAAGAATGTCTTTCCTCAGATTAGGAGACCAAAACTGTACCCAATACTCCAGGTGTGGTCTCACCAAGACCCTGTGCAACTACAGTAGAACCTCCCTGCTCTTCTACTCAAATCCTTTTGCTATGAATGCTAACATACCATTCGCTTTCTTCACAGCCTGCTGCACCTGCATGCCTACTTTCAATGACTGGTGTACCATGACACCCAGGTCTCGTTGCATCACCCCTTTTCCTAATCGGTCACCATTCAAATAATAGTCTACTTTCCTGTTTTTGCTACCAAAGTGGATAACCTCACATTTCTCCACATTATACTGCATCTGCCATGCATTTGCCCACTCACCCAGCCTATCCAAGTCGCCTTGCAGCCTCCCAGCATCCTCCTCACAGCTAACACTGCCCCCCAGCTTCGTGTCATCCGCAAACTTCGAGAGGTTGCATTTAATTCCCTCGTCCAAATCATTAATATATATTGTAAATAGCTGGGGTCCCATCACTGAGCCTTGTGGCACCCCACTAGTCACTGCCTGCCATCCTGAAAAGGACCTGTTCACTCCTACCCTTTGCTTCCTGTCTGCCAGTCAGTTCTCTATCCACATCGATACTGAACCACCAATACCGTGTGCTTTAAGTTTGTATACTAGTCTCTTGTGTGGGACCTTGTCGAAAGCCTTCTGAAAGTCCAGATATAACACATCCACTGCTTCTCCCTTATCCACTCTAATAGTTACATCCTCAAAAAATTCAATAAGATTCGTCAGACATGATTTACCTTTTGTAAATCCATGCTGACTTTGTCCAATGATTTCACCACTTTCCAAATGCGCTGCTATCCCATCTTTAATAACTGACTCTAGCAGTTTCCCCACTACCGATGTTAGAGTAACTGGTCTGTAATTTCCCATTTTCTCTCTTCCTCCCTTTTTAAAAAGTGGGGTTACATTAGCTGCCCTCCAATCCTCAGGAACTACTCCAGAATCTAAAGAGTTTTGAAAAATTAACACTAAGGCATCCACTATTTCTGGGGCTACTTCCTTAAGTTCCATGGGATGCAGCCTATCTGGCCCTGGGGATTTGTCGGCCTTTAATCCATTCAATTTACCCAACACCACTTTCCGGCTAACCTGGATTTCACTCAGTTCCTCCATCTCGTTTGACCCGCGATCCCCTGCTATTTCCGGCAAATTATTTATGTCTTCCTTAGTGAAGACAGAACCAAAGTAGTTATTCAATTGGTCTGCCATGTCCTTGTTCCCCATGACAAAATTCACCTGTTTCTGACTGCAAGGGACCTACATTTGTTTTAACTAATCTTTTGCGCTTCACATATCGATAAAAACATTTGCAGTCAGTTTTTATGTTTCCTGCCAGTTTTTCTTTCATAATCCATTTTCCCTTTCCTAATTAAGCCCTTTGTCCTGCTCTGTTGGACTCGGAATTTCTCCCAGTCCTCTGGTAGGCTTCTTTCTCTGGCTAATTTGTATGCTTCATCTTTTGCTTTGATACTATCCCTGATTTCCCTTGTTATCCACGAATGCACTACCTTCCCTGATTTATTCTTTTGCCATACTGGGATGAACAATTGTTGTAGTTCATCCATGCAGTCTTTAAATGCCTTCCATTGCATATCCACTGTCAACCCTTCAAGAATCAATTGCCTCTCTATCTTGGCCAATTCACGTCTCATACCCTCAAAGTTACCTTTCTTTAAGTTCAGGACCCGTGTTTCTGAATTAACAATGTCACTCTCCATCCTAACGAAGAACTCAACCATATTATGGTCACTCTTGCCCAAGGGGCCACGCACAACAAGGCTGCTAACTAACCCTTCCTCATTACTCAATACCCAGTCTAGAATAGCCTGCTCTCTCGTTGGTTCCTCTACATGTTGGTTTAGAAAACTATCCCGCATACATTCCAAGAAATCCTCTTCCTCAGCA
This sequence comes from Okamejei kenojei, assembly GCA_035221665.1. Lineage (NCBI taxonomy): Eukaryota > Metazoa > Chordata > Chondrichthyes > Rajiformes > Rajidae > Okamejei > Okamejei kenojei. The sequence goes on along the minus strand of CM069131.1, from coordinate 139,161,239 downwards.
CCCCTGCCAATTTGATTCACCCAATCTATATGTAGATTGAAGTCGCCCATTAAAACTGTTTTACCTTTGTTACACGCATTTCTAATTTCCTGTTTGATGCCATCCCCAACTCCACTGCTACCGTTAGGTGGCCTGTACACAACACCCACTAGCGTTTTCTGCCCCTCAGTGTTCCGCAGCTCTACCCATATCGATTCCACATCCTCCAAGCTAATGTCCTTCCTTTCTATTGCGTTAATCTCCTCTCTAACCAGCATGGCTACCCCACCTCCTTTTCCTCTCTGTCTATCCCTCCTGAATATTGAATATCCCTGGATGTTCAGCTCCCAGCCTTGGTCACCCTTGGAGCCATGTCTCCGTGATCCCAACTATATCATAATCATTAATAGCTATCTGTACATTCCACTCATCCACCTTATTACGAATGCTCCTAGCACTGAGAAACAAAGCCTTCAGGCTTGTTTTTACAACTGCACACAAAAATGTGACAAAGGGGGTCAAATTTTAAATTCTTTCAAAAAAGTTCAAACACTTTATTGGGTTCATGACTAACATAGTATCAACAAAAAATATAAGAAAAGATAGCAAGTTTCCGAAAATGGAATCAGAATACATTTTGTGTAAAGGTTGTCGTGTGGTGTCCACCAGCGACCTGGTTGGCACAGTAAGTGCATGTATTTCTTCTTCCTTTCTATGTTTATGAATACCACATCCATACATAACTAAAACTATGATCTTGTTATCTTCCAGTTTGGCGGTCTTTCTATTTGTGCGCAAACATTTTGCGATAGCGCTACAATTTTTTGCCAATTCACTCACAGTTCTCCTGTGCTGCGAGTCTACCAAGTTTCGTTCCGATCGGTTGAATGTCGTAAAGGTTAGTGAGGTTTAAAAAATCTTAAACGCACGTGCGCAGATCTATCTCTTCTGCCAGTCAGCGCCGCACGGATTCCCCTGTCACTCCCCGGGGTGGTCCGCCCCTTCCTGTGCCATCGCGTCTTTACTGGAGCTGAGGATAGCTGGCGGAGGTTTCCAACTGGAAACAATTTTCAGAGTGGCCCCAAGCAGCCCCTTCCCCAAGCAGCCCAGCGTCGGAGACCCAGCCCTGCCTGGAGTCGGAGATGTCGCCGATGTCACCAAACGGAAAGTTGAGACTGATCCCAGCGGAGGAGAACGACCAGCAACCAGCTCCCACTGTGAGTCCCCATTGCACTGCCAATTCCAGCCACTACCCCTCTGGTCCACCTCGCTGGCTCCTCCACCCTCCCCAGGGATGCCCCCTCTCCCCCATGGCTCTTCCCCCGTCTTCTCCAAGCTCACTCCCCCCCGCCCACACACCCCTGTTCCTCCACAACTCCCCCCTCCCCGCCCACACACCTCTCCCCCCCCGCCCACACCTACCCCGCTACCCCACCTGCACACACCCCTGCCTGCACACACCCCCCACAACCCCCCCTCCCACATAACCCCCCCCCGCCCGCACACCACTCCCTCCCTAACCCCCCAGCCCATACACCCCCCCCCCACGCACACACAGCCCCGCCCACACATACCCCCCTGCCACACACACACCCTCCCCCACACACCCCCACACACACACCCTCCCCCTCCCACATCCATTCCCCCCTCCAGCCCACATACAAACCTCCACCCTCTCCCCCCATCCTACACCTCCCCGTCCACACTCATCCCTGCTCCCCTCCAACCCCACCCCCCCCTCCTGCCACCAACCCCACTTCCCTTCTCCCCTCCCCCACATGAAGAGGAGCGGGAGGGAGTGCTTGGGGATGAGGGGAAATGAGCTGCAGTTAGGAGTTGTGGGTGAGTGGTGGAATATTGAGTTGGGGGAACGGCTTCTGTTGGGGGAATGTGTGAGTGGTGGAATATTGCCTTGGGGAATGGGTTGCATTGGGGGACCAGGCTTCCCGTTTGACTGGGACCCAATGGGTCCCACTTAGTCAAGTTTATTCGTCCCATACATATACGAGGTGAAGTGAAATGAAAAGTGGCAATGCTTGCGGATTGTGCAAAAAAACTACAAAACAGTATGGAACAGAATCACATATTCACATATTACATATTTGTGGGAGGGAAAAAAAGAAAAAAATAGCAATTTTAAAAAGACACCACACAACAGTAAATTGGTACAGTAAAGTTGGTGAGACAGGAGTTTACAGTCTTAATGGTCTCTGGGAAGAAACTCCTTCTCATCCTCTCCGTTTTCACAGCATGGCAACGGAGGTGTTTGCCTGACCGTAGCAGCTGGAAAGGTCAGTTGCTGGGGTGGAAGGAGTCTCCCATGATCTTGTTGGCTCTGGAATTGCACCTTCTGATGTATTGTTCCTGCAACAGGGCGAGTGTAGTTCCCATAGTGTGTTCGGCCGAACGCACTACTCTCTGCAGAGCCTTCTTGTCCTGGGCAGAGCAGTTCCCAAACCAAATTGTGATGTTTCTGGACAAGATGCTTTCCACAGCCACCGAGTAGAAGCACTGGAGGATCCTCAGAGACACTCTGAATTTCCTCAATTGCCTGAGGTGGTAAAGGCGCTGCCTTGCCTTACTCACCAGTGCTGCAGCGTGTGTTGTCCATGTCAGATCCTCTGAGATGTGGACTCCCAGGTATTTAAAGCAGCTCACCCTATCCACAGTATCCCCATTTATCTTCAATGTTGTGTATGTCCTCGGATGATGTGCCCTCCTAAAGTTCACGATCAGCTCCTTTTTCTTGACATTCAAGAGGAGGCTGTTGTCCTGACCCCAGAGTGCCAGATCAGCCACCTCCTCCCGGTAGGCCTTCTCATTGTTATCGGAGATCAGGCCCACCACCACAGTGTCATCAGCAAACTTGATTATGGAGTTGGAGCTGAACCTAGCCATACAGTCATGTGTGTACAAGGAGTACAGTAGGGGGCTGAGGACGCAACCCTGGGGGGATCCTGTGCTCAGGGTGAGGGACTTTGATGTATTTCCACCCATCTTGACTACCTGGGGCCTGGCGGTGAGAAAGTCCAGGACCCAGGCACACGGGGGGGTGTTGAGCCCCAATTCCAGCAGCTTCTCAGCAAGTCTGGTGGGGACTATCGTGTTGAAGGCTGAACAAGTCTATGAACAGCATCCTCACATAGCCCCCCCTTCTGGCTGTCAAGGTGAGAGAGAGCTGTGTGCAGAAACTGGGAGACTGCATCGTCCGTGGATCTGTTCGGACGGTATGCGAATTGTAGCGGGTCCATGTTGCGAGGGAGGAAGGTGCAGACATGTTTCTTGACCAGCCTCTCAAAGCATTTCATGACTACCGAGGCGAGGGCCACCGGACGGTAGTCATTCAGACAAGCTGGGGAGGCATTTTTAGGTGCAGGTACAATGATGGATCTTTTGAAGCAGGCAGGGACCACGGACCTGGGCAGGGAGAGGTTGAATATTGTAGTGAGCACCGGAGCTAGCTGCATAGCACTAGACTTAAGTACTCGTCCCGAGATGCCATCTGGGCCTACAGCTTTCTTCGTGTTCACCCGTGTCAGAGCCTTCCTCACGTCGCGCTCGGACAACGAGAATATGTGCACATCCCCAGCGATGGACCTCCCTTCAGCTTCGATAGCCAGCACGCTGGCGGTGTTGACGTTAGCCGGTAGACCTGGGGTGATGTTGCCCATCTCGAAACGAGCGTAGAAGGAGTTCAGGTCATCAGCTTGGGAGGTGCCGGCACTTCCGGTTGAGTGGGGGCTACTCCGGTAGTTGGTTACAGTCCGTAGCCCCTGTCACAGGCGTCTGGTGTCCTGCTGCTCCATCTGTGACTCCATCTTGTCCCTGCACCTCCTTTTTGCGTCCTTCACCGCCCTTCACAGTCAGTTGGACTCTACCTTGTAGATGTCCATATTTCTGGATGCCAGGCCCGAGTTGTAGGCAGCGGTGCGAGCATTCAAGGCAACACGAACGGACCTGTCCACCCAGGGTTTTTGATTCGGAAAGGTGCTAAACCTAACTGTGGGGACGATGTTGTCGGTTATTGTTGCGATGAAGTCTGTGACTGCTTCCGTGAACTCACTGACGTCACTGGAACTTGCCACATCGGTGTCCGCATGCGGTGGAATGTAGACGGTTGTGTCGATCACTGAGCCGAACTCCCAGGGAAGGTAGAATGGGCGGCATGACCAATAGTCTAGTGGAACAATAGAAATTGCAAACACCGTTTCCACTTCATTCACCTGATCATGTAGTAGAATAATGCATCCATCTGAGTGAACACCACAACGTGCGTTACACATTATACACACAAATGTACATTACGGTGGACACTAAAAGGTTTTGTGTCCCAAAAAACGAACGTTACGTTATTACCGAGAATCAAGCATTTTCACCAGTGTGATCTAAACGGCACATTACCTTAAGGATTTGAGCTATCGTTGACCGATGATTCGTCAGAAGGTTTGATTTCGGTCGTTGTGGAACTTCCTGAAGTTGACACATAGTTGACACGAAGTTGACACGAAGGAATGAAGTTAGTCACATGGTCCGTACGAAAGCTAAACAAGACAGTGTGTTGCCAAATTAAAGATTGGCTCAGTTTCTTAGTTTTGATGACCAATTTATGTCCAACATTTTTTTAAAATTGTTTTTAAAAAGTCGGAAAATATATCGAATACGGTCATTGTGTTTTTGACACCATGATGTTTTTGATATATTAAATTGGAAAATAAGAAAAAATAATTCTGTCGGGCAGAAGATACACAATGTACATCAGATTCAAGAATAAAAAAATATTTTACCCTCTGTTAAAAGGTTTTCCTGAATGAACATCTCACTTTGGTTATTCTTTTTTCTCTTTGTATTACTTGTTGTACTTGTGTTTACATGCTATCCAGTTAAATTACATCGTACAAAGTCTTATAATTAACCAATGGGAATACTTTACCTTTACTCCTGAGTAAAGGAGTACTCCAACCTTGGCCATTGCTCTGCAATAAGCTGGATGTCTAGAGTTTTGATTCCAAATTACCATCTCATTCAATAAAGCAAACAAGTGGATGGAACTTGCATTGAACATCTGCGAAAAACGACCTTAAACTGGTCTATCCTCTGAACAGCAATTACATTTTCACGAGTTGCCTCCTGTGCAACCAGGAATACCTAGAGTTCAGTGAAAGTTGCTGCAATTTGTTGCTCAAGTTGTAGCACAGGATGTGATTGAATCATACCATCATCTTTACTTTCTCATAAGCCCCCAGTTTTATTTCACCCTGACCTCTGCAGAATTCTGCTTCTGCACTTGCTTATTTTCTTCATCTTAATGGAAACTGAACTCTCAAACTAGCTGTAAATTTGCAGATTGTATTTCAGCATTTCTGAAGGTGAGAAAATCATGATAGCCATTCGTGAAAACATGGATGTCCATGTTGGCAAACTTTAGTGTGATCTTTGATTTGCTATCAGAGCTAAATTCAGCTGTCATTTAGCATGTGAAATCCAATTTCTGGACCTGAATCCTAGAAATGACATGATTTGAGTTCTGCAGATGAACAAATATCAATTGTAAAATCATTGTAGTTCATACATTGGCCTGAGATCTTGTTCTAATGCACAAACTCTTAACTGTGACATGGCATTAATTTAACAATAATGGGGGGTGGGAGATTGCAACCTTCTGTGGTCCGCCCTGTTTCGACGAATGCAATTAACCCGGTGTGCACAATCAAATAAGATCAAATAGAACAAGTTGTCCTACAACTTTAGGCTGTGCACGCCATACGCAAGAAGAAGAAAAATAATGGATTACTTGCATATAACAGATTTTGTTAGCGATGCTCAGCCACTTTAACATTGCTCTTTTTCCTACCTTGTTAACACTAAAGTTACAATTCTGCATAAAATAGTAAGATTAAACGAGAACTCACCTGTTCGAAGTTTGATCGTTATTTTACGAGGAGTTACGATGAGGGATTACGTGAAGAACCCGCCCCACGCTGGCAACGGCATACTTCAAAGCAACGGCATGAAAAAACACAGAACACCAAAGCCGGAGTAACATAGTAAGGCTCATAAAAAGACTTAGAACCACCATTTGATCATTTATTTTACGAGGGTGGGAGTGGAGGGCACGTAATCCCTCATCGTAACTCCTCGTAAAAATAACGATCAAACTTCGAACAGGTGAGTTCTCGTTTAATCTTACTATTTTACTTCGGAGTCACGTGAGTGACTACGTGAAGAGTTTTAAAGCTTTCTGTGTTTTTTATGTCGTAGAATTAATCCGTACGACAGTCCGGCTAAGTAAACACATACATGAGAAAGCAGACAAAAGTTAGATCTTTTTCACAATTAAATTTTTTAATGGTTGAAAACCATATAATACCCTCCTTATATTTGAGGGAAAATTGATTACAAGTGACAAAAGATATCAGTGACTACACAACTGATTATAGCAATTAATAGCAAACAAAGCAGGTGATTATAGTGCTCCCAACACCGCGTGTCCAAAGCTTGTCATAGTGTGAACAGGTTTGTTGTAGAACTTTGAAAAAGTTTCTTCTTTACTCCACCCTGCGATTTTTAAAATATGCTCGAGAGGTACGTCCCGCCCCTTCGCCGCGGACGTAGCTGCCGCCCTGGTGGAGTGAGATTTGAAGACATCAGTGTCTACTCCCGCTAAAACCAACACCTGTTTCAACCATTTTTGAGATAGTTTGAACTGAAGCTTTTGTGTGTGGCTTTTTGTGCGTAAGCAGCAATGTCTTTTCGTTTCCTCGAAAAGTGTCCGTAATTTTAATATATTGGTTCAAATGTCTAACCACACACAAAGCAGGCTCAACATGAAAAGCTTGAAAGGTTACCTTTGTTCCAGATCTGCCTGGTCTACTTTGTTTGATCAGATCGTAAACATAGAATACAACATTATCTGTAGTCACATGCATACAGTCTAAAACGCAACATTTGTAAAGTTTGCACTCTTTGGGCTGAGACCAGTGCCATTAACATGACCAATTTCAATGTTAACCTATCCAATGTCAACCCTTCAATTGGCGTCCATTCTCTAAGTAGAGCAAGAACTATGCTCACATCCCAAATCTCTGTATATCTAGGTTTTGGCGGATTCATGTGAAAAATTCCTTTCATGAATCGTGATATTAATGGATGCGACCCAATTGACTTCTCACCAATCATAAGTCCTAAATAGGACGACAAGGCACAACGTGCAGTGTTAATGGCACTGTAACTTAAATGTTGCCCAAAGTGCAAATTGGCAAGGAATTCCAAAACATGAGTAACATTCACAGATTCATCAGAAATATTTGACTGTGTGCAAAATTCTTCCCATTTCTTAATATGTGTCATATATTGTTTCTGTGTACTATGTCGCCATGATGCACCAATAACTGTCAAAGTTTGGTCCGACAATCCCAGTTCCTGTAGTGGTCTGGTCAAAACCTGCAGATTAACAAATTCATATATGCATATAATGGGTAACCTTGATTTGTTACTGGATTAGTCAAGATATCACTACAGTTAGGAATCTGCATATATGGTTCTTTAATCATATTTAGCATAACTGGGAACCAAGGTTGAGTTGGCCAATTTGGCACTACCAACAATCCGGAAGCTGAATCTTGCTCTATTTTCTTCAAAACATCTCTGGATCAGAGCAAATGGTGGAAAAGCATAAAAGAACATTTTTCCCCAGTGTAATGAAAATGCATCTACTGCAACTGCGTCCGGATCATGTTCCCAAGACACATAATGAGGCAATTGATGATTTAAGCCTGGATGCAAACAAATCAATTTCTGGCAAGCCAAATTGTTTAACAATATTCTTAAATATTGCTGGCTTAAGCATCCATTCCGTATTATCTTTAAAAATCCTGGACCTTCCATCTGCTACCACATTGTCTTTACCTGGAATATAGCTTGCTGAAATCCATATCTGCCGATCAATACACCATTGCCATATCTCATTGACCAGACAATCACATGATACTGATCTAACTCCCCCCATGTGATTAATGTAAACCACAGCCGTTTTATTGTCTAATTGTATTAATACATGCAGACATTGTTTAGCAGAACAATATGCTTTAAGCCCATAAAAGGCCCCCAATAACTCCAAATAGTTAATACCATACTGTTGGAGCAACACTTGCTCTTCAGTTTTCCATCTACCTCCACAACTGGTAGATAAATCTGTGGCCCCCCCATCCGAGAGCACTAGCATCTGTTTGCAAAACCATTTCAGGCTGTTTAATCATGATCTTTTTAGCAGCTTGTGGGACATTTTCAACCCACCATTGCAAATTCCAATAGTGCTTCCTTTGTTAATTGCATAGGTCTGTCAAAGTGACCTGCCTTATCTTTAAGAGCCCTTACTTTGTCCCTTTGAAGATTTTGATAATGTAATGGCCCAAACTCCACTGCCGGAAAAGCTGCCACTAATGTACCAATGACTTTTGCCACTTCTCGGATGGAGGGATAAGGTTTGTGAATGAGATAATTACACATTTGCAAAATATCATTTATCTTCTTTGCTGGCAACGTAACTAACATAGTTACTGAGTTAATTACAAACCCAGAAAATCAATTGATTGAACTGGCTGCAGCTGGGATTTAATTGGATGAATTAAGAATCCAAGCTCTTTAAACAAAGCTTTAGTAACTGAAATTGAGTGCTCAGCTGACTCTTGACTATCATTAACAATCAGAATGTCATCCAGATAAGCCATTACAATGTGTTTCTGTGCTCTTAATTGAGCTAAAACTGGTTTCAACAGTTTTGTAAAGAGTCTAGGAGCTGAACTTAATCCATTTGGTAAAGCTTTGAACTGCCATAATTGCCCCTGCCAATAAAACCTTAAGTATCTTCGAAAAAGATGATGAATTGGTACAGAATAATAGGCGTCTTTTAAATCAATCTTAGCCATATAAGAACCTGCTGAAATCAAATATTTTGCAGTTTTAAATGTCTCCATCTTAAAACGTTTGTATTCTACAAACTTATTTAGATCTGTAAGGTCTTAGAATAATTCTACAACCACCATCTTTCTTATCTCTGCGAAATATATTAGAGACAAATTGATGCTTATGTTCATAAGTTTTTTCAATTACTCCTTTTTCGGATAATTTGCCAATTTCCACATCAATCTCCATTCTTTCTTCTGGAGAAAACACATAAGCATAAGCAGGTTTATTCTGTACAGGAGGATTGACCCCTTCTTTAAAAATAATAATAGCTCTGAAACTGCTTGTTAGTATAAACCGATCAGAAGTAATATTAAGCCAGGCATTATAAAATTTTTGCAATCTCCCTCCAACTGGAGATTCATCCACAGTTTCTTTAAGGATAGAAGTCTTTAATACCTCTCCATAGGAGCGTGATGGTCTCCTCTTTCCGAATGCAGGGAAGCAGCGGCCTGTGTAGCACGATAATACCTTCGTGACAAATTTCTGCCTCTATAACGAAAATCAAAACTCCTTCGGGCCGAAAACCCTTTCCTTTGTCCAAAGACAAAAGGCTTAATAGTGCTAAAATATTTAGCTTCTTCATCCAACTGCTTCAGTTGTTTCGGCAGATTTTCTCCAAACAAATATCCAGGAGCTTGAACTCCACTTTCTTGACACAGGCTTGCAAATCTAGGGTGAAATATGGGCCGAATCGCCATTTTCCTCATGCAATTGATCTCATAAATGAATTGCACATTAAACCAAAGTATCTCTTTGAATCTTGTCCATTTCCAGTTTCTCCATTTGCCTGCCAAACGCCGTGATGGCAGCTGAAAATAATTTTAGCACCTTTTGAAATTTCATTTCTTGGGCTCTCATACTTGGAGTCATAGATGCCCATACCATCGGATTCACCGTAGGCACTTCCAATGAGGCACAATTGCCTGGTGCTTTATATAATTCTGATAATTCATTCATCACAGTACTATGAAGCTGGTGAGATACCATATAATTTATATTGGCAGCCAGGCTTTCTTCCATATCCTCACCACTTCCTTCAGGTATAGCAAAACTTTGTGCTATCCCAGGCAGATCAAGCCTTTTCTTTTTACTTTGTGGCGTGCTTTCAAAAACCATTTCAAGTTCAGCAGGGTCTGCCTTCTGCAGCCCTAATTCCATCGGGATATTATCCCATGAGACTTCTTCCAGCCCAAATCGTGGGTCTGGAGTATCATATTCCCAACTTGGCCCACAGCCATATTCATCATATTGAAAACCCCTCAGGGATTTTCTGGGATTCATGAGGGTACTGTGACCTTGTCTCATAATAGTTTGGAGAACTTTCTCCATATGCTCCATTTTTAGCCACATAGTTTTATTAACTGGAGGTCTTTCAAAATCAGAATCATCAGAATCCACGGGCCTCACAGTTTTCTTTTTGCATTTCTTAGGAACACTTTCCTCCGTGGTTATAATTTCTGGAGAATCTGGAAATTCTATATCGGGTAAATCAGTGGCCAACGGGTATCGGAAACCGGGTCCACTCTAGCTTCGCTTCCCGTATCTTTACTCTCACCCCGGGAGGCTCTTTTCACCCGCGAAGCCTTCCTTCCCGATTTCTCCATTTTGTTAAAATTTTTATCTTGTGCTCATCAGCACGTTAGCGTCTAAAATTTTACTTTTGGTTTCGCTGTTGAAACATCCAGCGTAACCTAAAACCCGCGCCGATGTAACTTCACTTACCTGCGGGCCGTTCCGACCGCTGCGAGGAGCTGCTCCTTACTGCAGCTCCACCTTCTGCCGTCAGCGTCGACGTCATGCCGTTGCCAGCGTGGGGCGGGTTCTTCACGTAGTCACTCACGTTACAATTCTGCATAAAATGATTAATATATAAGCAACCAATAAAACACAGTGATGGATGAATAATATCAGTTCAGTCTTTCAAAAGGTTATGTTTATCAGAAAATTTACAGTGATGTTAATTTATTGGACATTTTACAGCCACATTTGTAATACTAGACTATATTTTACTGATAACCTTGAACTTATCTCCACACAGGATACAGTGAGCTGTTTCTAACCCCTTTACTGAATTAGTTTACCACAACTGTCTCGCAGGCAATTAGGAAGAGGCATCAAATGGTGGTCTTGCCAGTAATGCAGATATTAACTGGCAAACAGATGTGAATTAAAAGTAGAAATACAATATAGAATTCATTTGTACTATAACTAATTGAGGAGATGGCCCAATTGCTTGTATTAGTTACATAGTTTGCATTAAATCATCTGATTTTGTGAAGTACTAAAGCTTTGAAATGGTGCTGTAAAATACCAAATCAACAAAAAAATGGTTAGTTCTTTACAAAGACTGTGTAAGTGAACAGTGGTTATATTTAGCACATTTAGAAATGAAAATAATCTTATTGTATTGACTATATAATGGAATCAACCATAAATGCTTTATCAAAAATGAAACTATGGAATAATGTAGCTTCCTGGGCCAGTAGCAGATGTCAGGTAGATCATTAAAGAAGCAGCTGCCAGGTGAGACTGTGCATATACTTGTGCTTATCATGGCAGCTCAGTGAATTTTTGCTGCATATAATGGAAAGGGAGAGCTGACCAAACTTGTGTCCTGTGATTCACATTGGAGGAGGAAAAGAGCGGTGCCAAGAAAGCAACAGGATGAACCTTTGCAAAAAAAAATCTTGGCTGGTTCTCCAGTACTTAGGAAGTGCTGCAGTCTTTCAGATGAAATCCTGGATGCACTCAATGTAAAAAAAATCATGTTCCACTACAATAGGGCCTTGGAATCTTGGCCAAAACTTATCTCTCAGTCAACATTACTGAAATGAGATTTATCGAGTTTTTACCATACAACATATACAGGGCCCTGCACAAATTAATAATCTATTTACAATGTTATTCTTGTGACTACATTTTTTTATTGTTCTAAATTTATTTTTAGAATACAAATCATTAAATAGATGGACCTTAATGAAGACCTGTGTTTCCTTTGCTAGCGTATTAACAGGTTGGAATATGATAACAATTTGTTCATCCCTATAATCAACATTTTTTATCAACACCAGAATTAATTTCCAATTATTTTAAACCTGAATTGAAGCCCTCAAACTAGTCATTGAACTTTGATTATTAACCCAGGCCTCTTGATTACCAGTCCAGTATGCTATTAAAGAATTATATTTAATCAGACTGTCGCTGACGACCTCTGCTCTAGATTTCTCCCCATTGCCTTTAACCTCATGACCTACAATCATTACTGGAAGATCCATCAGTTCAATCTAGTTGTGCTCCATTTCTCAATTTTGTATTGTCTCCCATCGTCTACACTTGCAAGCCTTCTGATGTCACTACCCATTTAAAAAATAATAATTGTTCTTGATTGTAGCCATTTCATTTGCACCAAAGTCTTCTTTTCCTCCATCCTCACTGGCATGGGCATCATATAACAGAGGCTACATTCGTTTTCTGCAAGCTTGTTTGCATGGCTGAGGATCTTGTTATTGCATTTAGAAAATGCTGCTTTTCCTCCAATCACTCCTTAAACTTGAAGTGGGGCAGTGGATAATTGTAGGGGGTTTACTTATATATACTTTATTTTGTGAAATAGATCTTTTCGATTTAGGGGTTGTGACACCATCCCCCTCGCCATCAACTCCCCAAACACACTCTGCCACGACTGCTGATAAAATCACTTTCAATACAAGTAGTCCCCCAACTTTCATAAAAAAGGATTTCTTGCCATCGAAGATGATGGAATCCTCGACTATGCTTGTTCTTTTTCCCCCACAATTCTGCTTTCATCCCACTTCTTGCAAATCATGCAGGGACAGATTATTATCATGTAGGAAGGCAGATTATTATCTAAATGTTGTCAAGTTGGGAAAAGGGGAAGTACATGGGATCTGGGGGTCCTTGTTCATCAGCCAATGAAAGTAAGCATGCAGATACAACACGCAGTGAAGAAAACTAATGGCTTGTTGGCCTTCATAACAAGAGGAGTTGAGTATAGGAGCAAAGAGGTCATTCTGCAGTTGTATAGGGCCCTAGTGAAACCACACCTGGAGTATTGTGTGCAGTTTTGGTCCCCTAATTTGAGGAAGGACATTATTGCTATTGACTGAGTGCAGCGTAGGTTTACAAGGTTAATTCCAGGGATGCCGGGACTGTCATATGCTGAGAGAATGGAGCGGCTGGGCTTGTATACTCTGGAGTTTAGAAGGATGAGAGGCTATCTTATTGAAACATTTAAGATTATTAAGGATTTGCACATGCTAGAGGCAGGAAACATGTTCCCGATGTTGTGGGAGTCCAGAACCAGGGGCCACTGTTTAAGAATAGGGGGTAAGCCAATTAGAACGGAGATGAGGAAACACTTTTTCACACAGAGAGTGGTGAGTCTGTGGAATTCTCTGCCTCAGAGGGCGGTGCAGGCCAGTTCTCTGGATACTTTCAAGAGAGAGCAAGATAGGGCTCTTAAAGATAGCGGAGTCAGGGGATATGGGGAGAAGGAAGGAACGGGGTACTGATTGGGGATGATCAGCCATGATCACATTGAATGGCGGTGCTGGCTCGAAGGTCCGAATAGCCTACTCCTGCACCTATTGTCTATTATCTCTTGTCTATTGGGACTTTGCTTGCTTTCTGCTTCCAAGTTCAACAAATAATTAATCTAAAAGGAAACTCAAATGTATTACTGGCAGATAAATTGGTAGGAGGAGCAGGGATGGATATGATTAGCGGCCAAAATTGAGATCTACTTTAGAGTGTAGATGGAGGTCATGGCCGAGGTATTGCATTTGTCATTATCAAGGTGGAATATACTGTCGTGTTCACAATAAATTAGACAGTTGAGGTATTGGATGGGTAAGATTTGATGGAGGGATACGTGAAACCAATCTCTAGAACAGGTGAGAAAAGGACAAAGTTCCGGAGGAACACAGATGTGGTTTGACCCACTCTGGAGAGAAATGTACAGACGAAGCTTTGGATCGGGACTCTTCTTCAAACTGGAATCTCTAAAAAAGTTGGCATGTTCAATTTACACATATCCCAGGTTTCTCAGAGAAGTAAGGGAAATTGCAGAGATAGTGGCTGTAATCTTCTAGTTATCTTTTGAAATGAGGTGGTACTAGAGAACATGCTATGCTATTTGTTTAAAAATTGGGAGCATAGGTGAACTCAGTTACAACATGAAAATTAGATTAACCGTCAGGGAAGTTTGGAGAATTAATTAACTGATATAAAATTAACAATTACTCTGGAGTAGAATTATTGGAAGCCAGCATAGATTTGTGAAAGCCAGACTGTGTTTAGCTAAACTGATTTAAAATAGTAAGATTAAACGAGAACTTACCAGTTCGAAGTTTGATCGTTATTTTATGAGGAGTAACGATGAGGGATTACGTGAAGAAGCCCCGCCTGGCGCTGGAACGGCATACTTCAAAGCAGCGGCATGAAAAACACAGAACATAATAGCCGGAGTAAGATAGTAAGGCTCAACATAGATTTAGAACTACCAGATGATCATTTATTTTATGAGGGTCGGGAGTGGAGGGCACGTAATCCCTCATCGTTACTCCTCATAAAATAACGATCAAACTTCGAACTGGTAAGTTCTCGTTTAACCTTACTATTTTACTTCGGAGTCACGTGAGTGACTACGTGAAGATTTTGAAGCTTTCTGTGTTTTTCATGTCGTAGACTCATTCCATACGACACTCTGGCTCATTCAACACAGTAATGAGCAAAATAACACATTTTTTCCTCCAAACATTGCCTCAAGTTATGTGATAAATTATTTCACGTTATAAAAGAATAAAAGTAATGCCCTTTCCATTGAAAGGCAAGTTTATCACAAAATATCGATATATATAATTTGATGGTATGAACAAAGCAACAATTATAGAGAACCCAACACTCCGTGTCCAATCCTGACACCATGACTGGTTCCATTTAATTTAATATTTATTTTGCACCCTCCTGTGGCCTTGCATCTTTGCTCGAGCGGCTCATCCTGTGCCATTCCTGTGAATGTATCTACCTCCTTAACAGAGTGATTTTCCACATTTCAGTGTCTAGTTCCACTGAGTGTTATTCAATTTTTAACCATCTAGAATACATTTCTCTAGAACCATCAGTTTTTACTGAACGTAATGTGTTTTTTTGTGTGTAATAAGTAGTGCTGTCTCATCACCACAGAGACTCTTACCTACTTCAACATATTTCATCAATGTTCACACACACACACAATTTAAGGCCGACAGGATATGCTTATAGGTTTACCTTGGTTTCAGCTCTTCTTGGTCTGCTTTGTTTGGTAAATTCATAAACATATATGATAATGTAATCTGTATCCACATGCAATTATAACGTAATATTTGCAATGTTTGCACTCTTATGTTGATACTAAAGTCATCAGCATTATTACTTTCAATGTTAACTTTTTTGAATCATTGATAGAATTGGAGTCCATTGCCTAAGGCAATTCAGGACTATATTGATCTCCCGACTTATGTATTGCAATTTTGGACAGATTTTATATTTATATATATTTATAAATAATCTATATTTATATCTACATATATATCCCTTTTCATATCGGGATATTACGAATGAACCCGATAACTTCATGGTTAGTATATTGTCCGTAAATAGGACGATAAACACTGAGCCCTATTATTGGCTCTATCAATTAGATACTCAGAAAAATGCAATCCACAAGGAACTCACATATATCTAATATGACAAATGACTTTACTGTCTACACAGACTTCCAATTTCTTATAACAAAATATTGCTTTTTAAACTTATTTCTGCAAATTGCAGGTATAACACTTCTTTTATACATAATTATTTTATTGTTATGTTGTTATATTAGTTAAACATTCATAGACTTCTTTGACCATCAAACTGTTGTAATGGTCTGGTCAACCTGCAGATAGTCAAATTCATATTTTCATGTCATGGATGCCTTTGTACAATAATAAATTACTGCAACTATGAATCATCACAAGTGGTTCAACATCACTCAATATTTATGAAAACCATGAAGGATCCGTTTTGGGCCACCAAAATGCCTCTGGCAGTGTCCTGCTACATTTTCATCAGACACTGCCCTATCAGACAAAAATGAGGAACATGAAAGAACATCTTTCCTCATGTAATTGAGAGAATGCATCCACTTTTCCTGTTCTTGGTTTACCCACGAGAACATTTGAAAGATTGATGATTTAATCTGTATACAACCAGATTAATCGTAAGTAATCCATATTAATGACAATGTATTTCCCCCCTTAATTTGTTGTCTGCGATAACATTGTCTCTTTCTTAGAGATAAACAGCTGGACTAAAACATTTTAGAATATGTCACATCTGTTTACTCAGATAATCACATGATTATTATTTTACTTATCTTATGTGATTTAATATATGCCACAGCCGTGGTATTGTTCACCTTGATATGACATGGACACTTCCATAATAGAACAATTGATATTTAATCCATAACTCCTTATACTTCAATAATTAATACAAATGTTTGGAGAAATTTCTTAGGACAATCCATTTGCAATTATCTGGTATTATTGTCCGTAGTCCCAACAAGAGACGTATCAATTATCTTTATAAGAATAGATAATATTCTTATCTTACCCAAATATTCACAGAAGCTGTCCATCATCTGTTAATACTTGCTTCAGCTTGCAACAGCTGCTAAGCTTATAGTTGAAGCAGCTTGTGAACCTTTTTTTTTAAAAATCCATTACTTTAATAATGATAATGTATCATTTGGTATTTGCATAAGCCTCTCACAAAGGCATACATATTCTTATAAGCTTCTGTATTCCTTCTTTTGGAGCTTTATTTACTCTTTACCTAGGCTCCTTTCCTAATGGAGGGACAAAGTATGTCAACAAAGCAATGAGGACATATTTGTATCATGGAACAATTTCCCCCTCTTATGGTGCTGAATTACTCCTAAATCCAGAATAGTAATTTATGAATATTTATGAATGCCTAAACATAGGCTTTATGTGATGGGTCAGGTCCTTGCCTTTCAACAGGCTTGTAATTGCAGCACTAATTTGCAGCTGACTCTTTATAACCTTCCAATTTAAATGTGATCAAGATAAACCATGACCATGTCCTCATTAGTGCAAGTGCTGATCTTTTTATCAGTACAATTGTTCTTCCAGTATTCTGTTTAACAGCCTTGAACTGGTTTTAATCCTTTAGACAATGTTTTAACTTGCACAGCTTGACCCATTTTTATTAATTTCAAGCACCTGTAGTATTTGATTTTGTTAATAACAACTATATTTCAATGTTGAAGATGTTTCCATTTTAATAAAATGTTTTTACACTGTGAAAGTGTATATAAAATGATGTTTTGTATGGTTTATACCATCACATCTTTACACTGAGGTAATTTTATAATATATATATATATGTACGTACCCCTATATATATATATATAGTGCTGTGGTGGGTACTTCATGACCAGCCACCACTATATGTGCACTTTTAGGGTCAGTTTTCCATTTTATTTTTACTGCCCTTGTTACTCCTGAGTTTTTCCCTCAAGGAGACTACCTTCAAACATATCTGAGGTAGATATTCCCACAATATTTCATCATATATTTTAATATATGAAACCCCCTTAGGGTAGGTTAGGGTATGTTTTTGGGCCTTTTAACCCTTTTTGGTTGAATTTTTTATTTATTTTATTTTAATTTTTTTGGAATCTTTTTTCCATTATTTTTTAAGCCATAAAGCTTTTTTAGTCTGAAGGCCTTTTATTGAACTTTTTAAATTATGGCCTTTCTGACATAAATTTTTTCCCTGCCAAAAGTTTGTGGAGCGACTAAAGTCTTCCTAACGTAATTTTGACGGCCACCGGTATCGGAACCGGCTCCGTAATCTCCCGTCCCGATCGCTTCCCTTGGGACGTTCTTTTAAAACTCCGTATTTCCTTTTATTTTAACTTTTACTTATTTTTTGCTTTTAAATTTGTTTTAAATCCTGGTGTTCAATACCAGCCACGGAATTTTTAGACCCTGAAAGTTTTTCAACTGCACTTACCCGCGGGCCCGTACCTACCGCTGTCGAGGAGCTGCCTCTGCAGCTCATGCTCTGCCGTCAGCGTCGACGTAATGCCGTTCCAGCGGCAGGCGGGGCTTCTTCACGTAGTCACTCACGTGACTCCGAAGTAAAATATTTTGTTATCACAGACAGGGTGGATGAGGGCATTGGAGTTAATGTGATGAGCATGAATTCCCAAATGATATTTAAGATAACGCAATAAGTGTCAGTAAGACTAGTCCATGGAATAAAAAGTGAAGTGCTGGCTTGGGGAAAAAAAAATGGGTCAGTCTAAAACCAGTTGTGAATGGATAATTGATTTTTAGATTTGAGGATGATAAATAAAGGTGTTCCCATTGGGCACAATGCTTGTCCTGGTATATATTACTGACAGATTGGAGATGATGGGATTTTATTTAATTTTTATTTACTGCTAATGCAAAAACTTAATGCAATTCCCTGTTCCTGTACTTCAATTGTATTATTATGAAAGCCGATGTACAATTGGCATTGTTATACCTGCATTTTTTTTTTTCAATAATGTGTCCGACAGCCAGATCTCGTTGCATCTATCCTTTGGTGGATAACCGTTCATTCACATGTTCCTGCAACTGCATGTGCAACTAGCTCAATCTGTCCAAATATCACAAACTTCTCTGTATCCTCCTCACAGATACTCCCACCCAGATTTGTGTGATGTACAAACTTGAAAATGTTGCTTTTAAACCAACGTCCTTGATAAATATCATGAAAGTAATCTCCTTTGCCCACAGTGATCATATTCCTCAATTCCCTAAATATATGTGCCAATCCAAAAACCTCTTAAAATGCTTCTCGTTAAAATTTTGCACCCCTCTTCGAGTTGCTTTGTTGATATTTCCATACGAGGATAAAGGTTCTAACTGTGCACCCAATCCATGGCTCTGATAATTTAATATTAGGTCTCTCCTCAATCTCTGGCATTCCAGAGAAAACTGTCCCAGTCTGTCCAACCTCTATCGGGGAACTATGGACTTGGACCCCAAAATCCTTCTGCACCTTAATGCTATCAAGGTTATTTCTATTAATGCTATGCCGTCCCCTTACATTTGACCTCCCAAAGTGCAACACTTCATACCTGCTCGGATCAAACTTTTCCACTCATTTTTGTAGGTGATCTATATCCCGCTAATCCTCACAATCTGCAACACCAGGAATCTTGGTGTCATCTGCAAACATACCAACCAACCCAGATACATTTATTTTCAAGATTATATATATCCAGGATCGAGCCAGGGTCTCTGGTGAGGCAGCAGCTCTGTGCTGCCCACAAAGTAGTTCTTTCCTACTTGCTTTATATTCCTCTAATGCCTCATCAGATTTAATCTTTGTGAGCCTTGCATATACCTTTTTTCCTTTTTAATCAAATTTACAACCTCTTTGGTCATCCAAGGTTCCTTTACCTTGCAATCATCATCAATCGTCCTAACTGGAACATGCCGTTCTTGAAGTTTAATCAACTGGCCTTTAAATGACTCCCACATGTTAGATGCTGACCCAATAACTACTGCTCCCAATTTACTCTTCCTAGCTACTGTCCAACAACATTGTAATCTGCCCTGTTCCAATTT
The DNA here is from genome assembly GCA_035221665.1 of Okamejei kenojei. NCBI lineage: Eukaryota > Metazoa > Chordata > Chondrichthyes > Rajiformes > Rajidae > Okamejei > Okamejei kenojei. The sequence continues at coordinate 139,141,602 of CM069131.1, read as the reverse complement.
AGTATCTTCCTCCCAGGTCCAGACTTATCCCTATTCAAGACTATCTTAAAACGTATGTAGTTGCGATCACTATCCCCAAAATGGTTTCCCACTGAAAGACCAGTTAACTGGCCAGGATTGTTTCACAAGGTCAAGTATGGTGCCTCTTCGAGTTGTTCATTCTTACATTTTGTTTCCTGTTTGTCAAACAATTTTCTATTCATAGTAGACCGCAACCAATCCTAGGTGCTTTAATTTTGCACACTTATTATTTTTTAAAAAATATTTTTATTAGAAGTATGATAGTGTGGTACTTGAGTACCTAATACATGCATAGACATTACCATTCTTGTACAACTTTGTATTTTTAATTTAATAATAAAAGAACAGTGAAGGAAAAAAAAAAGAGTGTCGAAATAGACAAGCGAGTAGAAACAAATAGCGAAAGAAATAAAGAGCAGAGATGAAAAGCTAAAAAGATTGAGAAAGAAAGAGAAAGTAGAGAAAAGAGAAATTAGGAGAGATATACCGATTTCATATTTTTGCCCATCCGTCACCCGGTTCTGAACCATTTAATTTCTAAGGTTGTGTTATGTTGCACCATATGCTTGTAAAGAGTTGATAAAAGGAGACCAAGTCTTTAAAAATTGGTCTACTTTGCCTAGTAGGAGGAATCTCATTTCTTCAAGATGTAGCATTTCCGACATATTTTGCACACTTATTATGAAAGCTTTCTGAAAGTCCTGGTGCAGAGTATCTGATTTCCTCCCTCATCCACTCTAAAATGTTTGAATATTTGCAACACTCCCACAATATCCTTTTGAGGTGTATTTCTGCTATTGATCTCCCCATAGAAATCTGTTCATTGATGTAGAGTTGTTACCTGGAGAATTTCAAGGAAGCATCAAAATGAGGGCCCAATTTCCAGGTCATGCTGATTTTGTTTTTTCCTTGCACAGTTTCTCTACTGTCTGCAAATAGAAAGCACTATTTATGAGGCTGGCTATCTTCTAAGTGTTGTCACAGCCGTGTCCTGTGAAAAGCATGGGTAGTAGTGACATCTGTTTTCATGCTAGCAAATGACATTTATTTGCTGCTTCTGATAATTGTAATAGACATGTGAGGTATGAGATCCATCCCATTTTGAATGCCATTCTACTTTGAGCTTAAAGGTTTGCATAAGCTCTTGGAATGTCATCGCTGTAAAATTAAAATATTAGCTCTTGGGGATGAAAACAACCTACATTCAAACACAAACGATTGGTTCTCCAAAAGTACCAATACATATGTATAACCGTTAATGGTTTAAATCTCATTTTGCAGTTAAACAAAGCTCAGTTGTCCCACTTGTGTCCCCTGCAGAAAATAAATGTTCTTGCATTCCTGTACAGATATTTGTATTTCAGACCATACTGATTGTTCTTTACTTTTCAGTACCAACAGAATATCATTGGTGATCTACTTTGGAGCTGACAGTCATTACACAAATATCTAATGCCAGAAGGCATAGCTTTAAGATAAGAGGGACAAAGTTTAAAGGAGGGCACTGGGTGGTGTGTGCCTGGAACTCGCTACCAGGGGTGGTTGAGGCAGATATAATAGTGGCATTTAAGAGACTTTTGATAGGACTATGGATATGCAGGGAATGGATGGTTATGGATCACGTGCAGGCAGAAATGAGGCTTCGTGTTCAGCACAGACTTCGTGGGCTGAAGGGCCTGCTCCAATGCTGTACTGTTCTGTGTCTTATGCAAGCTAACAAATTGTGCTTCTTCTTATCGAGTCCACACACAAGATTAGAAGTTGTTAAACCAGAACTGAACACACTTCTCGGCACCTGCATACAATGGTGTCTGTCTTGTGCTTCTTGGTGGTGGAAAGATCGGTGAAAACAGGGCCGCGACGTGAACGCTCTTTCCTTGACCCCAACAAATTGTTAAAAGACACTTACTCTTTAACCTAGCTTAAAAAAGACATTGGAAAAAATAAATGTTACTCCTGTGGTTTATATGGAGGAAACATAACCGGATCTAAAGTGGGTGATGGAGAGTTGTAAAGCAAGTTATTGAATAAAAGGAAGCTTCTCAATTTTTAAAGATTGTGGTACTGTTATTTACCATATGTATTAAATATCTGGATTTGGAAAGGAGATAGCTAAATTTACTGTTACTAAAAAGCATGTAGATAACAATTTGCTGTTGCAATGAAATTTGGGAGGAAATGAATTGCATTTTTTTACAATGCCTTATTGCATTTTTTTAAAAGATACTTCAATTATGAAAGCAGGAGTCGGCAACCTTGTTCTGCATAGGGGCCAGGACCCATGTCTGAGCGGATGGCGGGCCACATCAATCGCCATAGTGTGACACTTGGAATTGTTTTCGCATTAGTTTTCACGTGTTTTTCAAATAGTTTTCTACAGTTCCCATGTCCATCGTGTGCCCCGGGACTGGCTACAGTTCTCAGGTCAGCTCGCCTGTCCCGGGACTGGCTGCGGTTCCCAGGTTGCCTGCATGCCCCGGGACGAGCTGCGGTTCCCAGATCAGCTCGCGTGCCTGGGACTGGCTACAGTTCCCAGGTTGGCTCGCGTCCCTGGGACTGGATGCAGTTCCCAGATCAGCTCGCGTCCCCAGGACTGGCTACAGTTCCCCAGGTCGCGAAAACAAATTGAAAATAAATACGCCTGCGGGCCGGATGATTTCAGGTTACGGGCCGTAAGCAGCCCGTGGGCCGTAAGCGGCCCGTGGGCCGTATGTTGCCGACCCCTGTGTTAAAGCAACACATGTTAGATTTTATGTAATGAGATTATCAGAAATACGCAGCTAACCCCACCACCACTGCCTCAGCTCCCACAATTCACTACACAACCAATCCAAATGCTACTACTGGACTTCTGTTGTGCTAATGGAGTGGAGTGATTTATATTTACATTAATACTTACAGCTGAGAAATTGCAGCAGATATCATTTTATAAATCACTGTTAGCCTTGAATAGTTTTAATTTTTTGGCTGAAATTGTACAAGCAATTTTTTTAAATGTTAATTTTAGACTATTTTCATTATTGATAAAAAAAATGGATTGATTCCTTTGTTACAGAATCATGTGGAGGTAAAGTGGTTAGTTAACAATGTTATCAAAATCAAAATGGTATTTCTGGTAAAAATGAAGAGACACAGATGGTCGTTGTCTCAGTGTAATTAAAAAAAAAAAATTTAAGTTTTAATTTTGTGTAGAATAAATTTAGGGTAGGTATATTTAAGTATTTATCAATCCACAGTTGGATTATTGTATTTTTATATTCATCCAGGGATATTTAAAACCATACTCACTTTACTTGGAATTAAACATGGTATTAGAGGCACCGTTAATGACACCAAGTAATAGGCGAATAAATGGCATTGTGACACAATCTAAACCAGATCACAATTTATCAGAGCGCTAAACAGTTCTACTGTGAACAAATCAACATAATTTTAACCCTGGGGACCAGTAAAGCTGAAGGTAGCAAGGCATAAATCAGCAATGCATTAAATCTTGTTATAGCACACCAAGCACTTAACCATATACTTGCAGTTGATAGGCCATAAGAGTCAAATGGGAACAATTTGTTTTTAAATTGAACAGTGGAAACAAATTGTACAGACATTGTTGCTGTTTAACAGATGTAAGAGAATGCCTTTTTCGAGGTTGCTTTTGGCTGCACATTGCATAATTTTGGAAGCATGGTCAAAGTGTTTTTGCCAGGCATCATTTAACTAAAAGAAGCTTGAGAGTTGCATCTTTGTTATCCTTCTCAACAGTATTACCATTACGTGAAACAGGGTGGTGACACCGTCAACTGTGGATGCCAAGAAATTGGGTATTTTTAAAGAAGAGATTGCTAAATTGTTGATTTGTAAAGGTGTTGACGGTAGGAGAATGGGGTTGAGAGAGAAAGATAGATCAGTCATGATTGAAAGGCAGAGTATACTCAATCAGCCGAAAGGCTCAATTCTGCTCCTGTGTTTTATGATCTGATGATCTAATTATTTCAGAAAATGCCAAATGTCGAATTGACAAAATGAAAATCATTGCTTTTGTCTGAAAATTGGAAAGATGTTTGCGATATAAATTTGTGGTGAGAACAAATTTTGGGTTTCAAATACATTAATGTTTTTGTGATACAAAATGCATCAACCTGTTTTTTTTTCTTAAAAAGGATGTGCCCAAATATTTAGTTACTGGTTGAAGATGACGTTTTGTTCAATAGAAGACTAAAAGGTGTTCTTTTGAGAATTGGATTTTATACTTCAACTTCTCAATGAGCTGCTTGGAGTTTAATACCTGGATTTCCACCAAAATTACAGTCAATCTGTAACCTTGATAGAAATTCTGTTGTTTTGGGGTTATGAGCATGATTCAGTTATAGGTGTTTGGAATTGTTCAATTATCTGTACAATACAATAAAAATAAGAGCCATTGGATTATTGAAATCAAGAACAACGGATTGTAAATTTATATTTAAGACTAAAGGTTCCTATTAACTGAAAAATCATGTACTGAATATATATACAAAAATATAAGGCTGGAGGAATTCTACAGGTCAGGCAGCGTCTGTGGATGGAATGGATCGATGTTTTGGATTGGGATTCTACTCGGATTAATGGAATAGGGGGAGAAAGCTGGCAAAGGTGGGGCTGAGGTAAAACCTGACAAGTGATAGGTAGATGGGTTTGTTGTTGGCAGATGGAAGGTAAAAAAGGCAAAGGGAAGAGGTGAAAAAGATGCCAGATAAGGAAAGAGGAGAAATGAAATGTAAGGCCGGGGAGGGGGCGGGGGGGGGGGGGGGGGGGGGGGGGGGGCGGAGGAGGAACAGGGTAAGGAAGTTGTTTCTTTTCAAGAATTCAATTTCATACCAATGAATTAAACTATCCAGGTGGAATTATGGGTGCTATTCTTCCAGATTGCACGTGGCCCCACTCTGGCAACAGAGGAGGCCAAGGACAGAAAGGTGGTCCTCTTCTTTTATTATCCAGCACCCATTTTGTCTCCTTTTCACCTCTAACCCCACCCCTATCCCACATTTCTTTTTCAGCAATTTCCTCTTATTCCATGAGTTTGAAGAAAGATCACGGCCCAAAACGTCATCAGTCCATTCCCTCCTCAGAAGCTGTCTGACCCATTGAGTTCATGCAGCAGTTTGTGTTTTTACTCTCCATTAGTGCTGAGTATGGAATTGTTTCATCTTTTCTTGGAAAAGGTTTAGTTAAGCAACCTCTAGTGATGACATTCATGATTAATTGCACAGTTGCTTTGTTTTATATCTGAATTGCAAATCCTTTGAAATAATGATTCTTGGAGTTAATATTTTTTTTCCCCTTTTTCCTTCTATCTTTTCTTTTGTAGTTAAGAAAGCCAGCCTCAGAGGATCTCCAGGTAAGAGTCCAGTACTGAATTAAGAATACAATTTCTTGGTGAACTGTTGTATTTTGGTGGTGTTTTATTAACTTAGTAAAATTGCACCACACTGAGGATATTTTAAAGAGATTTTAACTGATTTCTAAATGATATTTGTGCAAATCAAATCCGCTGAGAAGAAGTGTGGTATTAATTTATGTAATCAATTCCTGTGAAAATTAGATTTAAATTACACTTTGTAGAACTAAATGCCATTTTATTCTAACCAAAAATGGAAACCATCTCATTGTAAAATCACCTTTTCCTTGCTTGATAACTCACTGACTGGATAGCATGCAACAAAAAAGCTTTTCACTGTACCTCAAACAATGAAACACTAAACTAATCTTGCAAATCTTCAAGATTTTTTTTTGTGCAATTAGGCCCTGAACTGCAGATTTGTTTTTGCTTTGAACAAATGATGTATTTTGATCTCCAACATGTTCATATGATTTTGAGGAAAGTTTGGATTGAACTCTGCATTCAGATGTGTCTGCTGAAGTTCTAAAGTTCTGTAATGCTTAATTTCAAATTATCATTGACGGAGAAGAGGGGCAAAAATAGAATTTGATTTATTGTTACTGGAAATGCCCCTGTTAAAGTTGGCCACGATCCAGTACCACAATCTCGGGTATTAACATCAAGTAAAATCATACTAGTGCATTACCAGAATGTGCAGTTGTGAAGTGGGAATCCGTGAAGGAGACAGCTTTTTAAAGAATATTGTACCAAGAATATTGTACCAAAGATTTCTCCATGGTAAAGTCAAGATCAGTTCAGATGAAATGCCAATCTTGAATAAGATTGTTATGCATTCGTTGATTATTGCTCTGTGAACTGGTGAAAAGAGTGACTTTTTTGTTTGAAGTCCAATGATTTTGTTTTTCAGTTTTATCGTTCCTATAAATACCAAGGAACAGAAAGTGTGCTATAAATCATTCAGCCATTAGAAGAACGAATCAGTCACCTAATGCTATTCTTCTGGGAATGGATTAATGGAAATTCCAAGGTGGCTGTCCTATTTCAAGTCACTCCAAATGAACACCAGCAATCACTCCTGTTACAGTACATTTGTATAGAAGTGAATGACTAACTAGTGATCCGAGACAGGCCACTGCGAACATATTCAATAAGATTTGTATAAGGTGAAATGCAAGATTTTATTTTGAAGGCGTGATTCTTGCATTATTAACCGTGCAACAATTAGTTTGGAATATGTTTCCACAAAAAAAGAGATCAAATAGTCTACTATATTACCACAGTGCAGTGTCTCATTAAATGGTATTTAATGACAATAACATTAATTCACAAATTTTAATTACCAACTTCTTCAATGGAGGGTGAATGACAGGCTGATATTGCCATGTGTTCACGTTGGTATTTGGTATTTTGCTGCTATTGTTTTATAACTGCAATCTTCTTTGCTCAACCAGTTGAATTGGCATTAGTTATGTAATAAATACGATAATGTCAACCCTCAGCAAGTTGCTGACTACTTCTCTGCAAGCATGTGGTTGTCTTGTAGAATAAATGGTGGGTTTTTGAATTTACAGTATGCACAGAGTTGATAACTGTATAAATCCTGATACATCTTTTAATCTTGCATTTGCCTAACAATTAGGATTATGACAGTGACCCCAAAAGGCTGCCTGAATGTACAATTAAATTCTGGCAGGACTTCAACATTAGGAAGGAGGCAGTTCAGAAGAAAACAGATGAGAATTTCCTATGTGGTGGGGATCAAGAAATTACATCAATAAGTTCCACACTATTGTATTTTCATTGTTTAGTTTAAGGAAAGAGGGCTTGAGTGCTAATTCCTTGACCCCAGCATTGCAGATGAACTCATGCTGTCTGCTTTTACAGATTTGTTTAGGTTTATTATTGTCATGAAAATCAGCGTACAGTGAATAGCTGTGATTTCCACATTATCCAGACAAAACAGCTAATATACAAAAATACAATCAAGCCGACTTAGGAAACATTGCAGAATATAGTTCAACATTACTGTACATAGGTTGATGGACCATTGCCCACAATCAGATCCTATCTTGGCATTTGCAAAGATAATTCAGAAGTCTGATAGCAGAGGGAAATAAGCTGTTCTTGAGTCTGGTGGTGTGCACGTTCAAGCTTCTGCTCCTTTTACCCAACGGGAGCGGGGAGAAGGAATGATCGGGTGGGACAAGTCTTTGATTATGTTGGTTGATTTCCCGTCGCAATGTGACGTGCAGATAGAGTCAATGGTGGAGAGTCTGGTCTGTATGATGGACTGGGCTACATCCATAACTGTGTGCAGCTTTTTGTTGATTTGGACAGTGCTATTCACAAACCAAGCTGTGATGCAATCCAATAGAATACTTTCTGCAGTGCATCTGTAAAAGTTTGTAGGAGTCTGTGGAGACATGTCGCTTTGAATGTTCCTTCCCCGTGGTTGGTCTATGCTAGATTGTTGGCAATATTTAAGCCAAGGAACCTGAAAGCACTTCGCAAGAGTGCGGGTGGAGGGTACATGGTGTAGTTCCCCAGGGAAACAGTCAGCAGCTCCATCACCATCGCCTTGTATTGTCGGAAATACTCCAGTTGTTTGCTGCAATGGAAAGCACAATGACCACAGATCAATAAAAGGTTTCCCGACGTGCTGCGGCTGTGGACCAGGAACGCGGCCGGATGGCTTTATTGAGGTGCCGCAGTCTCGATGCATCCCAGACCGTCGCTAAAAGCTCGGGTCGGGGACCGGCCGGCCCTCGCTGGTCGGACGGAGGAGCCGGGCCTTGCAGGTTGGAGTCCGGGTCAGCGGAGTGGCAGGGAGCCGGTGGCTGGTTCCCGGGTCGACACCACAAAGGCGCGAAGTGGGAGTGTCGACAGCAGTGAGGCGTCGGTGGCGGCAATGGTGAGGCCTTGGTGGTGGTGAAGCAGCGGCAGCAGTGAAGCCTCGCGATGATGGGGCCTCAGAGATGGTGAAGACTTACGGCGGTGGTGATGCCACGCGGGTTGACCCGCGGTCGATGATAGCGTGGAGGACCACCGTGTGGGGGGGAGGGGAAGAACAAAGGAGGACCCAGCATGGGGGGACCGTCTCGGGGTCGGGGGGGGGGGGGCAGGGGGGAGAACAATGGACAATTGGGGAGGGTGGGAGAACAAAGGACAATGGGGACCCGGTGTGGGAGAGGGGCGGGGGGCAAAGTGGGGGGAGGAGATCAAAAGGGGGAGCCGGTGTGCTTTGTAACTGTCAGCGCCATAGGTGGCTGCTATTTGTAAACTTTGGGTATGCAAGCAAAGAATATCACTGTGCCTAGTCACATGTGACAATAAAGTATTCCATTTCATTCCAAGCTCTCCACCACTTCTCTCGTGGCACCAATGAAGCTGATTGGAGGATTTACTCCACCATGCTTCCTGAAGTTAGTAACTCAGTGATTCATCTTTGCTGACATTCATGGAGCGGGTGTTGTCCTGATGCCATGTTACTAAGCTCTCTGTCTCTTTCCTGCCTCCTCATTGTTCATGATTCAGCCCACCGCAATGGCGTCATCTGCAAACTTCTGGATAGAGTTGGGGCTGAATTTGGCTGCACAGTTGTGAGTAGACAGGAAATACATAGTGGACTGAGAACATATTGCTGCGGTGCACCAATGTTAAGAAATATGGTGGAAGAGGTGTTGTCACCTAATCTCACTAATTGTGGTCTGTAGGTGAGAACGTAAGGAATCCAGTGGCACAGTGGGGTGCTGACTCCTAGGTCCAATAGTTTGGAGGTGAGGAATGTAACAAAAGTGTCCTTGTTGTCTTGGTCTTCCAGAGATGAGTTTAGGGTCAGTGAGATGGTGACTGCTGTGGACCTGATGCGATGGGAGGCAAACTGCAGTGGATCAAGGCTGCCTGGGAGGCTGGAGTTCATGGGCACCATCACCAGTCTCTTGGGCACCTCTTGATGTTGGATGCCAGCGCCACTGGATGGTAGTCATTAAGGCACGCTAACTTAGTTTTCTTTGACACCGGGATGATAGTGGACTCCAAAATCTTACCAACCACCGAAGTCAGACTAACCGGCCTACAGTTCCCACTATTCTGTTTTGCTCCCTTCTTGTGCAGCGGGGTAATATTGGCATTTTTCCAATCATTTGGGACCTCTCCTGTCTCTAGTTATTCTTGAAATATCACTATCAAAGCTACCACAATCTCTAAATCCACACCTTTCTGAACCCGATGGTGCAGTTCATCTGGTTCAGGTGACATCAACCTTCAGCCCTTTCAGCTTCCCAAGCACCTTCTCCCTAGTCACAGCCACTCCACTAACTTCCAACTCCTAACTCTCTTGAATTTCAGGCACGTTGCTGGTGTCTACCACTGTGAAGACTAATGCAAAAAAGTTATTCAACTCTGCCATTTCTTTAATCCCCATTATAACTTCTCCTGCTGCATTCTCCAGTGGCCCAACTTCCACTCTTGTCTCTTTCTTACTCTTTATATAACTGAAGAAACTTGCTAGCTCTTTTATATTATTGGCTAGCTTACCTTCGTATTTCATCTTTTCTCCCTGTATTGCATTTTTAATTACCTTCTGTTGTTCTTTGAAAACTTTCAAATCCTGTGACTTCCCACTAAGCTTTGCTATGTTATACACCTTCTCTTTTAGTTTTATACTGTCCTTGACTTCCCTTGTCATCCACGGTCGCCTCTTTCTCCCCCCAGAATCTTTCTTCCTCTCAGGAATGAAGGATCCTGCATCTTCTGGATTATTCCCAGAAGTACCTGCTATTAGTGTTCCACTGTCGCCCCTGCTAGGGTCCCTTTCCAATCAACTTTGGCCAGCTCCTCTCTCATGCCTCTGTGGTCCCTTTTGCTCAGCTGCAGTAGCGACACATCTAATTTCACCTTCCCCCTCTCAAATTGCAGATTAAAGGGCCTGTCCCACTTACGCAACTTGGCTCGAAAATTACGCGATCTCGTGGTCGCTTGAGGCGTAAGGTCCCACTGAGAAAGACTGTGACTAATCACTTTATCTGTGCCTTATGACTTTTTTTACAACTCAATAAAGTCACCCCTTAAGCTCCTACACCAGAGAGAAAACTTTTCCAACCTTCCCTTATAGCTATTGCTTGATTCCTGGATAACCTTTTCTGCAGCCTTTCCAGGTTAATGACATACAATATTCCAAACTGTGTCTCAGCATATCTTGTACTGTTTTACGATGACATCCCAGCTTCAGAAGATTTGGCATGTCCATGATAATTCTCTGGAACTTCTATAGATGCGCAAAAGAAAGAATATATCTTGTACTTTATTGATGATTGCATGGCAAGTTCTCCTGTCATATTCTTTCTATAGCGCATCTACAGAAGTTCCAGAGAATTATCATGGACATGCAAAATCTTCTGGTACAGCTGAGAAAGTAAATACGTAGATCGGCACATCAGTGTGAAATGACAAGGTAGGTTGCTGCTGATATGGATACCTAGGAACGAAGCTATCTCTACAGCATCGCAGTTGATGAGAGCTGCCATATCTCCCCACCCCCCCTCCCCATATCACCGTATCAAAGGTATTCTCTTTGATCTATTCATTTCACCCCTGCTTTCTCTGCATTTGCAATCCAACTTAATTATTACCTTTCTCAGTTTCTATGGAAAGGTCCAACCTGAAATATTAAATAGTTTTCTTTCCAAAGATTCTGCCCGATCTGCCAAGTGTTTCCAGCATTTTGTTTCTTTTCAGATTTTCAGTATATGCAGTTTCTTTGGTCTTAATTTATGTCAAATAATAAATTAGATTGAGAAGAGAAAAAACTAATATTGTAGGAAGATTGTTTAATTATCATTTTTATTGGCAGTAGAACAATTACATTCTTACTTGCTGCAGCTTTACTGACCCATTAATGCAATGACACACAAAATACAACAATCAGTAATACAATACATTAGGAATCAGTAACCAAACCATAACTGCGCAAAACTGAAGTACATAATGCATCCATAGTAGGTCGTAGTTGCCGAGGCAGGGTTGTGGTTAGTGTTGTGCAGCGTGTAGGTGTATTATAAAGAGGTATTTAAAATGGGATCACATCAGACCACAATAAGCATACAATTGTATGAGGAGTTCAAGAGAATTGGGGGCAAAAATCTACAGAAATTGTACTTTATTTTTCTGCTTGAGCTATTTCTGAATCTTGGCAGAACTCCACAAAGTTGTCAACTGCATGAACTGTAGGAAGTGTATGAAATAATTACTGCTTACCATTTTAGTATTTACATTTCTGAATATTATTATTAGTGATTGACATTCACTTTCCATATCGCCTGGTGTTAAACTGTTTGATATTGGTGAATGCTTGTACTTTTCATTCTCACCAACCCTTCAGGGTATAACATGTTTATTGCTGCCTTTAACTAATTTGGATCCGTTCCTATTTTTAACCAATACTTTGATTCCCTTTTCATATCCATGTGCAATTGAAAGTTAATTGACAGTATAATTGTAAATTAATTAACAAATTTGTTACATGGCAAACAATATGCATTTTGGTATGTGCGTCACTGATAAAGAAGGAATACTTTTATGTAGATAGACCTTGTGTGAGACTCTGGAATCTTGTGGCTATCAATTAAAATGTGTATTCCTGTTCTTAATGTATCCTTTGTGTTTTAGGATTCTTTGCAGCGTAGGTTCACGAGATTGATCCCTGGGATGGCAGGACTGTCATATGAAGAAATATTGAAAAGACTAGGCTTGTATTCACTGGAGTTTAGAAGGATGAGGGGGAATCTTATAGAAACATATAAAATTATAAAAGGATTGGACAAGCTAGATGCAGGAAAAATCTTCCCATGTTGGGCGAATCCAGAACCAGGGGCCACAGTCTTAGAATAAACCGGAGGTCATTTAAGACTGAGGTGAGAAAATACTTTTTCACCCAGAGAGTTGTGAATTTGTGGAATTCCCTGCCACAGCGAGCAGTGGAGGCAAAATCACTGGATGGATTTAAGAGAGAGTTAGATAGAGCTCTAGGGGCAAGTGGAATCAAGGGATATGGGGTGATGGTAGGCATGGGTTATTGATTGGGGACGATCAGCCATGATCACAATGAATGGCGGTGCTGCCTCCAAGGGCCGAAGGGCCGAATGGCCTCCTCCTGCACCTATTTTCGATGTTTCTATGTTTGACCACCTCAGAGCAGCTCTTCCCAAAGGGAAGAAAATCAGAGGAATATTCTCTGCTCCCGAGTTGTTTCACTTTTTAGTGTTGTATTGCAATGCTTTCCAGATGATTTGAATATTGTCTCATTAGAGATAGTGGAAACAACTTTGAAAGATGGGATTAAATGTTTAATTATAAATATACAGAGACTGTGGAATTGGTGTGCTACAATGATGAGAACATTCTACACTCTGTACCCCCTTTGATCTACCCATTGTACGTGAAGATTGGTATATCTTGGCATACATTGTAGGTTGAAAGGTCTGTTTTTTGTGCTGTACGATGTTTAAAGTGCCATGGTGCCTTTTGAAGAAAGGCTGTGCTGCATTTCACATATTCTTTACTATATTTTCCAAACCAAAATAAATTCTGGCAGTATAACAATCTGAAAATTGGTGCGGAGACAGGAGAATAACCATTTAATCTCAAAGGCAAACTATTCTAGTTTAATTTATTAGACTATTAATCCACAAGTTGGAGACCAGTTTAAATGCATCTTGTTTCAGTCTTTTTGCAATTTTTTATTTAAAAGTAGTCAGCTACTTTCGTAGAATCGAACAAGTCTCAGTAGGAGGCCTGTCAGTATGTCAAATGTATGATGGCTCCCAGAGGATCAATCTCATCATTCCCAACCTGCAAATGATTTTTTCTCCAGAACCCATCCAATTCACTTGTGAAGGCGTTGATTGATTTAGTTTCCACTGTCCTCGCAGGTCATCCATTCTGGTTCACTTTCTGAAGAAAGGCCTCGACCCGAAATGTCACCTGTCAGTCTAAAGAAGGGTTTTGGCCCAAAACGTCATCTTTCTCTGTTTTCCAAAGATTCTGCCTGAGGTGTTGAGTTACTCCAGCGCTGTCCTATTGTGTATTAACCAGCATCTGCAGTTCTTTGTTTCTTCATTATACGTGTTGTTGTTGTTAAATAAATTAAGTTTTTCTTGCAGATTTCTTGTATGTTTTTGCCCAAACCCCCAACCCTTGTGTCTTTGACCATCTGCTAATAGGAACAACGTCCCTCTACAAAATCTAAATGAAAAATGATTTGTACACCGTTATCAGATCTTCTCAACTTTCTTTGCTCCAAAACATTGTCCCAGTTTCTCCTTCAGTTTCTAATCTTCTTCAGTCACAGACTGTCGTCAATAGTAAAATAAGATAGACACAAAATGCTGGTGTAACTCAGCAAGACAGGCAGCATTTCTGGATAGAAGGAATGGGCGTTAGAAACATAGATTGAAACATAGAAAATAGGTGCAGGAAGAGGCCATTCGGCCCTTCGAGCCAGCACCGCCATTCATTGTGATCATGGCTGATCTTCCCCTATCAATAACCCGTGGCTGCCTTCTCCCCATATCCCTTGACTCCACTAGCCCCTAGAGCTCTATCTACCTCTCTCTTAAATCTATCCAGTGACTTAAATTCACAACTCTCTGGGTGAAAAAGTATTTTCTCACCTCAGTCTTAAATGACCTCCCCTTTATTCTAAGACGGTGGCCCCTGGTTCTGGACTCACCCAACATTGGGAACATTTTTCCTGCATCTAGCTTGTCCAGTCCTTTTATAATTTTATATGTTTCTATAAGATATCCTCATCCTTCTAAACTCCAGTGAATACAAGCCTAGTCTTTTCAATCTTTCCTCATATGGCAGTCCTGCCATCCCAGGGATCAATCTCGTGAACATACGCTGCACTGCCTCAATCACAAGGATGTCCTTCCTCAAATTAGGAGACCAAAACTGTACCCAATACTCCAGATGTGGTCTCACCAGAGCCCTATACAACTGCAGAAGAACCTCTTTACTCCTATACTGAAATCCTCTTGTTATGAAGGCCAACATTCCATTAGCTTTCTTCACTGCCTGCTGTACCTGTAAGCCAACTTTCAGTGACTGGGTCGAGACCGCGTTGTTTCGGGTCAAGACCCTTCTTCAGAAGAAGTCGCTTCAGCGCAAACACTAGTACCAATCAGTTCATTCGGGATTTGTAGTAGGATCACTGCATTTCTTAATATATGTTAATGATTTGGATTTGGGTGAACAAGGCACCATATCCAATTTTGCATATGGCACAGAACTTGACACCAAGAGAGGAATAGACCAAGTTGGTGGAATGGGTGCATGTCCCTGATGAAACTTAATGCTGAGAAATGTTAAGTGGTACATTTTATTTGCCTCTGCTCATTCTTCCTCAAAGGAATACATAAACAGAACTGCAAACAAACAAGAGCAGTTTGAAAGTGGCCAGACAGGTTGAGGAAGTAGCTATCTGAGCCTTATAAATTGAGGCATTGGGGTACCAGAGCATGGGGAATGGTGTACTATGCCCAGCTCTGAGCATTACACTTTTGGAAAGATGTGAGGTTTTTGCAAGGTGAGGGAAGAAATTTACCAAAATGACTTTGGGGATGAGGGACTTCAGTTATGCAGGATATCGAAGGATATGGATGATGTGCCATAAGTTAGATACGAGTTGGTCATGGCATCATGTTTGGCACAGACATTGTGGGTCTAAGGACCTGTTCTTGTGCTGTAATATATTTTGTTTTAAAACATTCCAAACAATGGTGCTGCTTTGTTCAGTGTGGAATAGTTAGAATCTTTTCAATTCTTATGTTTGTTTTGTAGAATTTCAAAAATGCCCTAATTGTTACTTCAACTCAAAATGATTTACGAGATCAAGGTTTCAATGCTTCACGGTCAGTTTATTGTCACATGTACCAGTTAAGGTACAGTGAAATGTGAGTTACCATACAGCCATGCTAAGTGAAAAGCAACAAGACACACAACCACATAAAATAAAAGTTAACATAAACATCCATCACAGTGGATTCCACATTCCTCACTGTGATGGAAGGCGATAAAATTCAATTTTCTTCCTCTTTGTTCTCCCGCGGTTGGGGCAGTCAAACCATCCGCAGTCGACGATCAAAGCCCCGGTCGGGGTGATCGAAAATCCCGCGACGGTGCGGTTGAAACTCTTTCCGTGGCATGCAGCTTCCGAGTCGGCCTCTTCTTACCAGAGAACGTGGGCTTCAGGATGTTAAAGTCCCACATATCCCTGCGGATTGGAGCGCCCATCAGTCTCCAGGAAAGCCCGCCAACTCCACGATGTTAGGCCGCAGTGCGGACGGAGATACGAAACGGAAAAAAATCGCATCTCCATCGAGGTAAGTGATTGAATAAAAGTTTCCCCCAAACCCCCACCCCCCCACGTAAAACTAACCAAGAAACACTAAAACATACTTTGTAACATACTTAAAATAACAAAAACAGAAGAAAGCAGCGACAGACTGTTGGCAAGGCAGCCACTGCTGGTGGCGCCACCCGGGCTTAATCTATTAGAAAAGTCTTTGTTTCTGGGTGTGTTTAACTTGTATATAGTCACCAAAAAAATGTTTGTGTTTTTGTAGGTTCAGCAGGCAATAATTGACAGCCTTGTGTACTTCATAGCAAAAATTTAACTTCATGTTTTATTTTCCTCTTAATATTTTGCTTTAAAATAACCCATAATATGTGATCTAGAGCACATCTCTAGAAGTTTCCCTTTAAAAACCTGCATATGTGTTTTAAATGTATTTTCTACTTTTGAGGCACACTACATATTTCTTTGTTAAATGGTTGAAACTGTTGTGGTGATTTGTAACCTTTGGGCGATCGCTTCGCTGAACACCTCCGCTCAGTCCGTCTTAACCAACCAGATCGCCTGGTTGCTCAGCACTTCAACTCCCCCTCCCATTCCCAATATGACCTTTCTGTCCTGGGCCGCCTCCATTGCCAGAGTGAGGCCCAGCGCAAATTGGAGGAACAGCACCTCATATTTCGCTTGGGTGGTTTACACCCCAGCGGTATGAACATTGACTTCTCTAATTTAGATAGCCCTTGCTTTCTCCCTCCTTCCCCTCTCCCTTCCCAGTTCTCCCACGTCTCACTATGTCCACCTACTTCCTTTCTTTTTCCCGCCACCCCCCCCGACATCAGTATGGAAGGGTCTCGACCCAAAACGTTGCCAATTCCTTCTGTCCGTAGATGCTGCCTCACCCGCATTTCAGCATTTTTTGTCTACCTTCAATTTTTCCAGCATCTGCAGTTCTTTCTTCAATATTTTACTTACCACATGAATCCAGTAGGTTTTATTTTGTTTCCGTTAGAAAAAGAGATTACATTTTACATGCACAGTTTAAATTGGCAATTCCTTGCACCATTGACCCAAATGTTGTGTTGTCAGACATGTTGCTTGGATGAGACTATAAATTGAAGTGGTAGTTGCTTGTTTAGGTAGACTTTAATAATACTGGACTTTAAGGAGTGGAAATTGCTCAGGACTTTAAGGAGTGGAAATTGCTTAGTGTCTTGGTAACCATTTCCTTATTTCGCTTAATAGAAAAGTTGATATTCTCATGTAGATCAATTAAAAAAAATGGCTAATTTCTCTTGTATTTTTTATCTTATTTCATGTGCATTATTATCAATCAGATGTATGTTTCTTGGTGGAGAGTGTCCAAAGATTTGTTTTGTAATGATCACTTTTATTTAGTTTAAACATACAGGGCGGAAACAGACCGTTCGGCCCACTGAGCCGACTGACCAGCTATCCTACACACACTGGGGACAATTTACAATTTTATCAAAGCCAATTAAACTGCAAATCTGTACGTCTGTGGAGTGTGGGAGAAAACCCACGCAGGTCACAGGGTGAACGGACAAACTCTGTCCAGACAGCACACAAAATCAGGATCGAACCTGGGTCTCTGGCATTGTAAGGCAGCAACTGTACTGCTGCGCCACTGTGAATGTTAAATTGAAAACTAAAGTTTGACAGCAACAGTATCCGCAGACATAATTAAATTTAAAAAAAAAATGCAATTTGCTATATCAGGTACCCAGATTGACCTATACAAGTCCCAATGGATTCAGTATTGAAGGTATGAAATAGTAATATTTGCAAACTAGTTTTACACTTGTCAGAAAAAGTTTGGGCTGATGGATTTAGATGTGAGTTATTCAAGAACAGTTACAATTATAGCTAAACAACCTCTGTCAGCATTAAAATGAAAATGTAACTTTGTCTTATGACTTGGAAAGAGGAATTTCAATCCCATTCTCCCATTTTGTACCTTGTAACCAAGTCTCTTTCGCATGTCCATTAACTTCATGCTGATTCTCCATCTACCTACAGTATCTCAATTTCTATACTCTGGGCATTTACAATAACCAATTAACCTATAAATTCTGACATTTTTGGGTTGTGGGTGAAAGCTAACAAAACCAAGGGAAGCTCACAAAGTAACAAAGAGAATGCAAGTTCCACACAGGAATTTAGGATGATTGTAATTTTCTTCAGGATTTAATTAATGTTGGGGAACTTGTTTTACTTTTCTCTTGCTGTTTCCGATCCATTTTTTCTTACACATCTTTAATCTAATTGATAATATTTAGTTTGTACTTTCTAGGTTAGATTCAGCATGCCTCAGTGAAGTTTCTTCACTGTTTAGTGAAAGGATCTTGCTGTTATTTGGCCTGCTTACAGATGCCGCAGATTCCCTGTAGGCATTGCTGCAATGGATCACATAATGATTGCAAGTCTGTGCTCAAGAAGTCTGCAAGCAACTGGCAGTACTGTACGGTGAATGGTGGATGCTGTTGCATTGCAATATCCAAGCCATTACAACTTTCTTACCCAAATACTTTATTACCTAAAGAACGGGGCATTCCAGGCACTTGAAAGGACGATGTTACTTCACAGGGTAGACAAAAAAGCTGGAGAAACTCAGCGACTGAGGTAGCATCTATGGAGTGAAGGAATAGGCGACATTTCGGGTCGAGGCCCTTCTTCAGACTGATGTCGAGGGTCGGGAAAAAGAAAGGAAGAGGTAGAGATAGTAGGCTGTAGGAGAGCTGGGAAGGGGAGGAGCTGGACACGCTGGAGGCAGGTGGACACGCTGGAGGCAGGAACCATGTTCCCGATGTTGGGGGAGTCCAGAACCAGGGGCCACAGTATAAGAATAAGGGGTAAGCCATTTAGAATGGAGACGAGGAAACACTTTTTCTTACAGAGAGTTGTGAGTGTGTGGAATTCTCTGCCTCAGAGACGGGTTCGGAGGCAGGTTCTCTGGATGCTTTCAAGAGAGAACTGGATAGGGCTCTTAAAGATAGCAGAGTCGGGGGATATGGGGAAAAGGCAGGAATGGGGTACTGATTGGGGATGATCAGCCATGATAACATTGAATGGCGATGCTGGCTTGAAGGGCCGAATGGCCTACTCCTGCACCTATTGTCTATTGTCTATTGAGAAGGAGAGAGGAAGCAAGGACTACCTGAAATTGGAGAAGTCAATATTCATACCACTGGGGTGTAAACTACCCAAGCGAAATATGAGGTGCTGTTCCTCCAATTTGCGGTGGGACACGCTGGCTATGGAGGAGGCCCAGGACAGAAAGGTCGGATTCGGAGTTGAAGTGTTGAGCCACTGGGAGATCAGGTTGGCTATTGCGAACTGAACGGAGGTGTTGGGCGAAGTAATTGTCAGGCTTGAACTTGGATTCACCGATGTAGAGCAGTTGACACCTGGAACAGCGGATGCAAAGGATGAGGTTGGAGGAGGTGCAGGTGAACCTCTGCCTCACCTGGAAAGATTGCTTGGGTCCTTGGATGGAGTTGAGGGGGGGGGACGTAACGAACCAGGGGAGGGAGTGGTTTGGGTGGGAAGGGACAAATTGACCAGTATTATATTCCGGACAGCAGAATGAATAACAACTTACACGCAGGCTGCCTGGATCGCAAAAGAGATTTATTACCCAACATTTCCTACTTATATACAACATCAATTCATTAGCATATGCATGAATACATTACACTGCTCTCCTTTTGTTAAGTATTAAATCTAAGTACACAGTTACAATTTTCTTGTTGTGATACTTGATTCAAACCAGTGTTCATTAAATCTTAAATGATAACACAATATATTTGTAGATTGGTTATGGCATGTGAACCAATCATAATAGAAGTAGCACCACTAACCCCAC
This sequence comes from Okamejei kenojei, assembly GCA_035221665.1. Taxonomy (NCBI): domain Eukaryota; kingdom Metazoa; phylum Chordata; class Chondrichthyes; order Rajiformes; family Rajidae; genus Okamejei; species Okamejei kenojei. The sequence continues at coordinate 139,121,967 of CM069131.1, read as the reverse complement.
CTTACTGTATGATTCATACTAACACCCACTTCCTATACTGGTCAGTCTTGGAAGTGGTAACAATGAACTAACAACTAACAACCTGCTGTACCGCTATAAAATGGGTATTGATTAAAGATGATCTTGAACTCCAGGTTGTACAGTTTGCATATTTACATGATGTCATTAAGCTTCAGTTTTTTTCTTGCTTCACTATGGCTCAATCATGCAGAAAGCCTGCACAGCTTATCTTTGATTCTGACATCGGTGCATGATGGAGACTCTTTGAAATTGATTACGAACACTACATCAATATCGTCCACTGAAATTAACCAGACGCTGTCAAGGCTTTCCTCCTTCTTAACCTGGGGGACCCGAAGCCATGATGAGAGCTCGGACCTTTGAACACGCACCAGCTGTCCATGACGACAACAATCAAGTAGTTGTGCCTGCCGCGTCTATGCATGACCCTAATGTTTTACTGCGTAAATTCAGTGAACTATGCGACCTACCCTCGAATCGCATTTTACAAAGAGCCAAATTATTTGCGAGACACCAGCTTCCTGATGAGCCGGTAGAGAGATTTATTTGTGATTTTAAATATATGGCTCAAAGATGTCGTTTTCAAATCATGATGAATGAATTAATACGTGACAAACGTATCTCCGGTACGGCTGATCAGAAACTCAGGACTGAGTTACTGCAGAATGCTGATTTAACCCTTGAGAAAGCAATACATGCCTGTCGAATGTCTGAGATTGTTGCTCCATTAAGCGAACAACTTGACTCTGGGAAAGACCATAAACCTGACGGGTTTCAACAGACTACAAACACCGACCAATAACAGAAGATTTATGACTGAGCCCTCTCAACCGGCTAATCGGGGATTTGCCAATGAGCCCCCTCGGAGATGCCCTAATTGTAACTACATCCACAACAAGGGGCGAGCTACCTGTCCGGCTTATGGAAAGCCTGCAAAAAAATGAACCATTTTGCTGTCGTTTGCAGGGCCTGTGGGAAAAGACCCTCCAGCTCAGCATGGGAAAAGACCCTCCAGCTCAGCACCTGTTGCAACAAAGCCAAACAATCCTTGAATCTCAACACCAGCTCGACTCTGCCCACGAGGACGATCCAATTAACACATATGAGGAATCAACTGTGCATTCACTCCTTCACACAGCTGGTAAGATTCTAGAGCCCTGTTCTAATGACAATTAATAACAAGCCAGTGAAGGCCAAGCTGGATACGGGGGCTCGCGTTAACGTAATGTCTGTGCACATCTACAACAAGATAAGGAATAATGAGGCCTTGCATCCTCTGGGAAGAGCCACTTTCAAATGCATGCTGAAAAACACCACTAGAGATCTAACTTTCTATGTTTTGAACTCTGACTGTGACTTTACTCGGCATCCATGCATGCCAAGACTTAGGGCTAGTCTCCTTTGACCGGTCCGTTCACAAGCTACTGATATCTGAGGACCCGATAAAAAGATACCCTGATCTATTCGATGGCAAACTGGGCAAGCTGCCTGTGACCTACAAGATATCCATTGACCCAAACGTTGACCCAGTCGTCCGTGCACCTCACTGTGTGCCACACGCTATGAAAGACAGAATTGAGTCTGAACTAAAAAAACATGGTCTTCTTGGGCATACTAGCTGAAATCAGCAAACCCACTGACTGCGTTTCCACCATGGTTGCCACCCTTAAGAAGGACAAAAACGAACTCCATGTGTGCATCCATAATCAAAAGAGGCTGGCCAGACAGGAGGTGCAGCTGTTCTTCTTAGTCTGGAGGTGCAGCTGTTCTTCTTAGTCTGTGATGAACTGGTAATACATGACAGTGTCATAGTTAAGGGCCACAAAGTCGTGATCCCTTCATCCTTATGTGACAAATACTACAAACAGGCACACAGTGGCCACCCAGGCACCGATGCCATGCTGGCCCACGCACAGAATATGTTTTACTGACCTGGCATGGCCAAGTATATACGAGACAGGACAGCCTCCTGCCCCATCTGCAACAGCCTGGCACCGCACCAACAGCGACAGCCCCTGTCTTGGACGTCGCTGGCGGCAGACATTTTCGAATGGCACGGTAAATATTATCTAGTCCTGGTCGACTCCTACTCTAACTGCTTCAAACTTGATTTACTGCCCTCTATCACATCAGAAATAGTCATTCAAAAGTTAGACACTTCTCCACATTCGGTGCACCTGTTCGCTTGAAAACCGACAATGGAAGACATAGAAACATAGAAACATAGAAATTAGGTGCAGGAGCAGGCCATTCAGCCCTTCGAGCCTGCACCACCATTCAATATGATCATGACTGATCATCCAACTCAGTATCCTGTACCTGCCTTCTCTCCATACCCCCTGATCCCTTCAGCCACAAGGGCCACATCCAACTCCCTCTTAAATATGGCCAACGAACTGGCCTCAACTACCTTCTGTGGCAGAGAATTCCACAGATTCACCACTCTCTGTGTGAAAAATGATTTTCTCATCTCGGTCCGACAAGACTTCCCCCTTATCCTTAAACTGTGACCCCTTGTCCTGGACTTCCCAAACATCGGGAACAATCTTCCTGCGTCTAGCCTGTCCAACCCCTTAAGAATTTTGTAAGTCTCTATGAGATCACCCCTCAATCTTCTAAATTCCAGCGAGTACAAGCCAAGTCTATCCAGTCTTTCTTCATATGGAAGTCGTGCCATCCCAGGAATCAGTCTGGTGAACCTTCTCTGTACTCCCTCTATGGCAAGAATGTCTTTCCTCAGATTAGGAGACCAAAACTGTACACAATACTCCAGGTGTGGCCTCACCAAGACCCTGTACAACTGCAGTAGAACCTCCCTGCTCTTGTACTCAAATCCTTTTGCTATGAATGCCGACATCCCATTCGCTTTCTTCACAGCCCGCTGCACCTGCATGCCTACTTTCAATGACTGGTGTACCATGACACCCAGGTCTCGCTGCATCTCCCCTTTTCCTAATCGGTCACCATTCAAATAATAGTCTACCTTCCTGTTTTTGCCACCAAAGTGGATAACCTTACATTTATCCACATTATACTGCATCTGCAATGCATTTTCCCACTCACCCAGTCTATCCAAGTCATCCTGCAGCCTCCTAGCATCCTCCTCACAGCTAACACTGCCCCCCAGCTTTGTGTCATCCGCAAACTTCGAGATGTTACATTTAATTCTCTCGTCCAAATCATTAATGTATATTGTAAATAGCCGGGGTCCCAGCACTGAGCCTTGCGGCACCCCACTAGTCACTGTCTGCCATCCTGAAAAGGACCCGTTCACTCCTGCTCTTTGCTTCCGGTCTGCCAGCCAGTTCTCTATCCACATCAATACTGAACCACCAATACCGTGTGCTTTAAGTTTGTATACCAATCTCTTGTGTGGGACCTTGTCGAAAGCCTTCTGAAAGTCCAGATACAACCTGGATTTCACTCATTTCCTCCATCTCATTTGACCCGCGATCCCCTGCTATTTCCGGCAAATTATTTATGTCTTCCTTAGTGAAGACAGAACCAAAGTAGTTATTCAATTGGTCTGCCATGTCCTTGTTCCCCATGATCAATTCACCCGTTTCTGACTGCAAGGGACCTACATTTGTTTTAACTAATCTTTTGCGCTTCACATATTGATAAAAACTTTTGCAGTCAGTTTTTATGTTTCCTGCCAGTTTCTTTCATACTCCATTTTCCCTTTCCTAATTAAGCCCTTTGTCCTCCTCTGTTGGTCTCTGAATTTCTCCCAATCCCTGGTAGGCTGCTTTTTCTGGCTAATTTGTACGCTTCATCTTTTTCTTTGATACTATCCCTGATTTCCCTCGTTATCGACGGATGCGCCACCTTCCCTGATTTATTTCTTTTTTGCCATACTGGGATGAACAATTGTTGTAGTTCATCCATGCAGTCTTTAAATGCCTTCCATTGCATATCCACCGTCAACCCTTCAAGAATCAATTGCCAGTCCATCTTGGCCAATTCACATCTCATACCCTCAAAGTTACCTTTCTTTAAGTTCAGGACCCGTGTTTCTGAATTAACAATGTCACTCTCCATCCTAATGAAGAACTCAACCATATTATAATCACTCTTGCCCAAGGGGCCACGTACAACAAGGCTGCTAACTAAGCCTTTCTCATTACTCAATATCCAGTCTAGAATAGCCTGCTCTCTCGTTGGTTCCTCCACATGTTGGTTTAGAAAACTATCCCACATACATTCCAAGAAATCCTCTTCCTCAGCACCCCTGCCAATTTGATTCATCCAATCTATATGTAGATTAAAGTCACCCATTATAACGGTTTTACCTTTGTTGCACGCATTTCTAATTTCCTGTTTGATGCCATCCCCAACTCCACTACTACTGTTAGGTGGCCTGTACACAACACCCACTAGCGTTTTCTGCTCCTTAGTGTTTCGCAGCTCCACCCATATCGATTCCACATTCTCCAAGCTAATGTCATTCTTTTCTATTGCGTTAATCTCCTCTCTAACCAGCAACGCTACCCCACCTCCTTTTCCTCTCTGTCTATCCTTCCTGAATATTGAATATCCCTGGATGTTCAGCTCCCAGCCTTGGTCACCCTGGAGCCATGTCTCCGTGATCCCAACTATGTCATAATTATTAACAGCTATCTGCACATTCAACTCATCTACCTTATTACGAATGCTCCTCGCATTGAGACACAAAGCATTCAGGCTTGTTTTTACAACACTCTTGGCCCTTTTACAATTATGTTGAAAAGTGGCCCTTTTAGATTTTTGCCCTGGATTCATTTTCCTGCCATTTTTCACCTTGCTACCTATTGCTCCTATCCTCATTTTACACCCTTCTGTCACTCTACTCACACATTTAAGAAACCCTCCACTTCTTATTCTCCGTTTGTTATTTTTTTCTTCTTTCCTCCCTTCGTGTTGCGTCTGACTGCTTCTCTTCTCTGCCTCCTGCCTCACAAACGGACTACCTGCCTTCTCTATTTGAGTCCCTCCCCCCCAACCGATCTAGTTTCAAGTCTCCCCAGTAGCCTTTGCAAATCTCCCCGCCAGGATATTGGTTCCCCTCGGGTTCAAGTGCAACCCGTCCTTTTTGTACAGGTCACAACTTCCCCAAAAGAGGTCCTAATAATCCAGAAACTTGAATCTCTGCGCTCTGCACCAGTCCTTTAGCCACGCATTTATCCTCCACCTTGCTCCATTCCTACTCTCACTGTCGCGTGGCACAGGCAGTAATCCTGAGATTGTTACCTTTGCGGTCCTTCTCCTTAAACACTCTTCCTAACTCCCTAAATTCTCCTTTCAGGACCTCCTCTCTTTTTCTACCTATGTCATTGGTACCTATATGTACCACGACGTCTGGCTCCTCTCCCTCCCATTTCAAGATATCTTGGACACGTTCAGTCACATCCCGGACCCTGGCACCAGGGAGGCAAACTACCATCCGGGTCTCCTGACTGCGTCCACAGAATCGCCTATCTGACCCCCTAACTATAGAGTCCCCTATTACTGCTGCCCTCCTTTTCCTTACCCTTGTGAGCAACAGGGCCGGTCTTTGTACCGGAGGCCCGGTCGCTGTTGCTACCCCCAGATAGGCTGTGCCCCCCAACAGTACTCAAACAGGAGTACTTATTGCCAAGGTGTACAGCCACCGGGGTACTCTCTAGTCCCTGCCTCTGCCCCTTGCCTCTCCTAACCATGACCCACTTTTCTGCCTCCTGTGGTTTTGGAGTGACCACCTGTCTGTAGCTCCTCTCTATGGCTTCCTCACTCTCCCTGACCAGACGGAGGTCATCGAGCTGCTGCTCCAGGTACCGAATACGGTCCATTTGGAGCGCCATCTGGACGCACCTGGTGCTGATGTGGACGTCTGGAGAGCTATCTGACTGCATGACCTCCCACATCTGACATCCAGAACAGTAAACTGCCATGGCACTCATCCTCCCCCTTACCCTGGATACAATACAGTGCAATACAATACAATGCAAGGATTTTAGCTGAAAGAAAGCTGAAAAACAATTTACCAGCCAAGCGTTTGAACACTTTGCCAACCAATGGAACTTCCACCATGTCACGAGCAGCTCCGAATACCCACAAAGTAACGGGCTAGCTGAACGGGCCATCAGAAGCGCAAAACAGCTGATGGAACGCGCGCACCTAGCAAAGTCTTTGCCTTGGCTGGTTGTAAGATTATCGATGTTGGTTGCATAAATGGTGTACTACCCAAGTTCATTTACATCTGGGTTCACCTACAAGTTGTGAACTCCTCTCCGGTGTTGTTGCTTGATTCCCGCATATTGTTGGTTTCCTGTTTTAAGCTTGGCCCGACATGCTGAGGCGATATGGCCTTTCTTCCGGCAGTTATCGCACTTGACCATTTTGAACTGACAAAATTGGGATGAGTGATTACTGTTGCAATGATAACAACTGGCTGAACTTGGCTGCCCGCCGTACTTCAGTTTTTGGTTTAGCGCCTCTTCGTTTGGCCATAGGCACTGCCTTGTGACTGTAAACGGCCACTGCAGTCCGTGGTGGGTGAAACTTGCGAGCATTCTTTGATGCCATCTCCATTGTGGTCGCAATCTTGCATGCTTTCTCGAATGTGAGATCTGGAGTGTTCATCAGTTTGGACTGAATTTGTTCATCCACTAGACCACAAACAAATCTGTCGCGTAGTGCCCGTCCAAGAAAGGTCGCAAAGTTACAGTGTAAACTTAAGTTTTTCAAGACAACAATGTACTCATTGATTGTCTCATTCTGCTTCTGGTTTCTAGTGCCAAATTTATACCTTTCTGCAATTTCCAGAGGCTTTCGGTTGAAGTGTTCCTCCAACTTCTTGATAATGTCATTAAATGGCACGTCTTTTGCCTTTAAGGGTGCAAGGAGATTCACAAGTGTGCCGTACGCTTCAGGATCGATCTCTATGAGCAGAATTGCTTTAATGCGTTCGCAAACGGCCTTATTTGTTTCAGTCACTATCTCTCCTTCACCACTAATCTCCAATATATTGTTTGCCGTTAAAAATCTGTTTGCACTGCCCATATAGGAGCTGAACGGCTCTCTACTCTTGTCAAAAGTGCCAAGGTTTCCAATGTAGCCCATGGTTGCTGCCATCGTGTCGTTCTCTTTTTTCTTTTTAAAAAGGTCCGATCAAAATTCCTGTCTGTTCTGGTGTAACAATTCACCTAAAACATAGCTGTTCAAAGGCTATTCAGCTTGAGGAATTCGACAAAAAAAAAAGACAGTCTAAAATGTTATACAATCCCAAGGACGACATCTTGCCATGTAGACACAACATAGAGATAGCCTGACAAACTCTCGCCGATTTATCCAGCTGCTGTATTAAACTACAGTCCCCTGCATAAAAGGATCTGCTGGGCTCTCATGTCCAGCTCGCAAACAACTGCGACACAACTCTGTATTTACTGTTTAAAATGTTAAACAATACTGCGTGTTGCAAAACAGTCCTGCACTGTATTTAAAGGATGAGTTCACAAACTCTATCCCATCCTCGTCACCAATTTTGTTATATTCCGGACAGCAAAATGAATAACAACGTAGACGCAGGCTGCCTGGATCACAAGAGAGATTTATTACCAAACATTCCCTACTTATATACAACACCAACTCATTAGCATATACACAAATATGCATTAATACATTACAACGAGGGAGTTACGGAGGGAATGGTCTCTGCAGAAAGCAGAAAGGGGAGAAGATGGGAAGATGTGGCCAGTGGTGGGATCCCGTTGGAGGTGGCGAAAATGTCGGAGGATTATATGTTGTATGCGACGGCTGGTAGGGTGGAAGGTTAGGACAAGGGGGATTCTGTCCTTGTTACGAGTAGGGGGATGGGGAGTGAGAGCGGAGCTGCGTGATATAGAGGAGACCCTGCATTATATAGAGGAGACCGTTCCCTAACGAATGGAATTAGTCGAATATGAAAACCTCATCCTGGGTACAGATGCGGCGTGGACGGAGGAATTGGGAGTAAGGGATAGAGTCCTTATCAATATCAGTCAATATCAGTTTTGATAATGTGCAAGTGAAATGAATTTGCCAGCAGCGGTACAATGAAAAAAGAACACACAAAAACACAATAAAAATTTACACAAACATCCACCACAGCATTCATCACTGTCGTGGAAGGCATAAAACATGGCCAGTCCTCCTCCATTTTTTCCCCCGTGGTCGGGACCTCAACTCTCTCATAAAATGAATGTGGTGTGCAATAGGATGTGAATCAATTTCTTGAATTAATCTTAAATAGGTTGCCCTTCACTGCGGAACTACACCTTTGATGCCAGGCTCTTGTGGCTTGTAGGAGAGTTATCTTACCTAAGCAAGATAGCAGATATTATCAGCAGCATGTACAGAATGTCCACGAGTAAAATATACTCAGGATGTAAAAACTTGATACTTTTTAACATGCAGTCATACCGTAGTAGCTCGTGAGTTTACCGTAGTAGGACCTGGTGTCCTATATCACTACTCTGTATATTCATTGCCTTTGAATTGTAGTTTTATTTAATCCTCCCATAATTTTTGAGTTCCATTTCACAATATCTATCAGACATACAGATGTTGCAAGGTAATATCATGCCCAAACTCAATTGTATCTTTCCATCTCAATAAATATCACAAAATATGCCATTGTTTCAGCCACATTATGACAATATATAGAATGTAGGTTATTTGTTATCAGTCACCCTATCCCAGAAACAACAGTACTTAAAGAAGAACATTTGTTTTATTAATTTACGAGCATGTACCATCCAGAGTCCGTCGGTCCATATCCAACAAACTATTGTGATAATTGCATAAAAGGTATTATTGTCTAAGAAATTTGGTGTGGAATGATAATCCATCTCAGTACTCATTTAGGCAAGTCCCAAGCTATAGATACTTCCCCCCCCCCCACCCCCAATCCCCCTCGCCCGATCTTCATGGAACCTACCATTTGACCGATCTTTTACTCAGCTGCTGTGACGTTTCCTTCCTATCAAAATCTCTGTGTAGCATCTCTGTCCCAGGATCGCTATATAAATGCAAATATATGGTATTTTATCCCAGCATCTCCCGCCCCCCCCCCCCCCCCCCTCCTTACCACCACACAAGAAGCGTAACTTGAAGCGTTTGAATTTGGAGAAGTTCGATACAGACCAGGAATAAAAATGAATAGCTATGAATCGATTAACAGCGAGCTACGAGGTGAGATTGAACACCTGTCAGAGGGCAAAGAAATAATCCTGAGTTGACGGCGTATTGTTTTAAGTGAGCATTTTGCAGCGACCTCACCATATTCTGGTTAAGTATTCTTTCCACGGAAATCTCCTATTTCATTTTGAAATTATATTCATTTATAACCGTTTGTAACATCAGTAACCACCTTAATGTTCGTGTGTTTAGTACCGGGTATGCTTGAAACTATTTATTGTAATGTACTGTATCTTTAAAAAAAAACTATATCAACCAGGTGTGAACATTACACTAAATTGAATGATGATTGAAAATGCGTGGGAATCGACTAATCACGATCCTGCTGCAAAATGTTTAGGTCGAAACTCGGGGGAGCTCTTGGGTGAACTCGCACAGTGGGACAGGGCTTGAGGCAGCATCTATGGAGCGAAGGAAGGGTTTCGACCTGAAGCGGTGCATATTTCCTTCGCTCCATAGAGTGGGGGGGGGGGAGGGGGTGGGCGCAGGGAAGTCAGATAGGCTGCGCAATGACGGGGGGGGGGGATCCCAGTGTGAGAGTTAGTCACCACCTGCATACAGCGTTCCCACATCCCTCTTCTCCACAAAGAAAGGCACACTCCTCTCTCCCCTCCGCCCTCTCCCCACTTCCTTCCCTCATCCTCCCCCCTTCTCTAAAGAAGGAGGGGGGGGGGGGAGGTAGTGAGAGGGAGATCTAAAGGGTAACTGGTTTTGGTCTTCAATCACCTCACAAAGGGCAGCCAACAGTGGTCTCTCCAATTCTCTCTCTCTCTCTCTCTCTCTCTCTCTCTCCCCCCCCTCTCTCTCCCCCCCTCTTCTCTCTCCCCCCCCCTCTCTCTCTCTCCTCTCTCCCCCTCTCTCTCTCCCCCTCTCTCTCTCCCCCTCTCTCTCCCCCCCCTCTCTCTCCCCCTCTCTCTCGCTCCTCTCAGTCCTCCTCTCTCCCCCTCTCCCTCTCTCTCTCCTCTCTCTCTCTCACTAACCCCCTCTCTCCTTCTCCTTCTCTCTCTCGCCCCCCTCTCTCTCCCCCTCCCTCTCCCTCTCTCTCTCTCCCTCTCCTCTCCTCCTCTCTCTCTCTCTGTCTATCTCTCTCCCTCTCTCCCCTCTCCCTTCCTCTCTCTCTCACTCTTCGTCTCTCTGCTCCTCTCCCCTCTAACTGAAAAGGTTGGGTGCAAACTACACCCACTGCCCCCCACATACACACACACACACACACACATCACACAGTAAAATGACACACACTACTGACACAATGTTAAAACAGACGAGTTAACACAACCCCCAGATCTGGTTATATTGTCTCCCTCTTGCATTAACAGTGGGCGGTACGCCGATTTCTACAAAAACACTCACACACCGCCCGCGTGGCTCCCGGCATTTAGTGTTGTACACGGCAGTTCGCTGCGGTGCTGCAGTTATAGATTGATATCCCGACTAAACGGAAGAATTTGATTAAAACTGAGTTTTAATGAGATTCGGGATCATTGTGACGTCATTGTAACGCGGCTGACGGGCAGGGCAAGTGGAAATGGTTTGAAAAGTGATTTTTGGATTGTTTAAAATGACAATAACATAAAATATACCATCAATCCGAACAAAACTTGTTTCATTTACATCAAAGGAGACTGGTGAGTAAAGTGGGCCAAAAATTGTAGCGCTATCATGTACCGATTTGAGTATATATAGCTCAATTAATTTTAAAGTATATATATTTATGGACGGATGGATGGATGTCTGTCTGACTGTCCGCGCTCCGAGAGAAGCCTTGAAATTTTGTTCTATAAGATAATAGCATTTGATTTTTTAACTTTAAAATTAATTGAGCTAATATCTCTACTGACATTCCGATTAGTTGATACACATAGTGCTGTTTGGAGCAATGACACTGTCAACCAATAACTTTAATCTGATTTCTCAAATTTTTCAGGTTAGTGCCTTTTTGTCGGTGGAAGATACTAATAGACAAACCCACTAGGAAGGGTCTCATCCCGAAACATCACCCATTCCTTCTATCCAAAGATGCTGCGTGTCCCACTGAGTTACTCCAGCATTTTGGGTCTATCTTCAGTGTAAACCAGCATCTGCAGTTCTTTCCTACACACTAATTTTATGATTAGCCAATTGCATGAATGAATTGTTTAAGTTAGTTGATATATTGGTCAGCAAGAGGAATGAATACTATTGAGACCCATAAGTAAAATCCACCTTAAATGTGCTTAATTTCATCCAGCACAAAAAACTTTCTTGAATAAAATAAAGCATATAAATCAGAACATGATATTTTATTTTTACATGCTGTTGTCTTTGGAAACTGAATTGCATGTTGGAGGGTTCCTGAAATGTAGAAGTATTACTTTATCAGATAACTTGATATGGTGCCATTGCATGGTGACAAAAATAAATACTTAGACCAGGAAAGAGTTGGGTAATAATTTGCCAGTGTATAGGTGATTGATGGTTGGCGAGGACTTGGTGGGTCAATGGACCTGCTTCCACATAAACACTGCTTCAATGAAATCTTGACAAAAGATGTATTACGTTCATTCTAAATTGAGTAATCTGCTTCATGTCATGGTCAGGTCGGGGGGATTTCCCCCACCACGGGTGCCATGTAATCCCGTGCTACCTGCTCCATGGTCGGATAGTCAGTGACTAAACCGTCTCCCCCACCTGGTTTTCCAGGTGATGGAGGGGCTGTGGACCCCCAGCAGGAGCAAAAACAAGACCTGTCAAAGGGCGGATGAGCTCCTAGTGAGCCACCGGCCATCCACACTTCAGTAGAAGTTGCGATCACTGTCGAACATAGCATTGTAAGGCACCGTGCCCGTTGATGTTTTCAACGATGACGATGATTAATGTATATTATTCCATAAAATTGAGAATATTGTTTATCTGAGCAAAAATCAAACTGCTGGAGCAATGCAGAGATGATGCCTAACCTGCCGAGATAGTCCAACACGGTCTCCTTTTGTGTAAACCAACATCTGCAGTTCCTTGTTTCTACTGCTGGAGAGACTCAGCAAAGACCTAAGTCTCAGGGAGAAGAAAGATCTGACCCAAGCGTCATCTGTCCATTACCTTCACAGATGCTGCTTGGCCCGCTGAGTTCCTCCAACGGTTTGTTTGTTGCTCAATATTCAAGCATCTATAGTTTTTGGTCTGTTTATTTGAATACATTTACATAAATTTCAGATTATTTAATCAGTCACTTGGAGTATTGTGTTCAGTTTTGGCCATCCTGATGTAAAAAAAATGCTGTTAAGCTAGAAAGAGCGCAGAAAAGTGCAGGGTGGCACAGTGCTGCAGAGTTGCTGCTGTACAGTGGCAGAGACCTAGGTTCGATCCTGACTATGGGTGCTGTCTGTATGAAATTTGTGCATTCGCCCCGTGACCGCATAGGTTTTCTCCCGGTGCTCCGGTTTCCCTTCAAACTCCGAAGATGTACGCATTTGGAAAAAATTGCCCCTAGTGTGTAGGATAGGGCTAGTGTACAGAGATCGTTGGTCGACGCGAACTCGGTGGACCGAAGGGCATTATTCCATGCTGTATCACTAAATTAAACTAAAAGATTGATAAGGATGTTGCCAGGAGTCGAGGGCCTGAGCTTTAGGGAGAGATTGGCATTTATTCCTTGGAGCACAGGAGGCTGTCGTTATGGATGCTTTAACAATTTTGACTTTGGCTTCTTGTGGTCTTTAATAATGGACAGGCAGTGATCTTATGATTCATCATGAAAATATGATGGATTAATCCTTCTTTGGCCTCTGCTGTACTTGGGTTATAATTAGGCCATAATAGGTTGTGCTTAAGATGTAGATTACCATGGAAATGCTGTCTAAAATTGGGACTTCCTCAAGTCATGCAGCACGGAAACAGGTCCATCGCCTAAGTGCCACTTTCAAAGCATTAAGATTGATATCTATTTAATCATAGAAACATAGAAACAAGGTGCAGGAGTAGGCCATTTGGCCCTTCGAGCCTGCACCGCCATTCAATATGATCATGGCTGATCATCCAACTCAGTATCCCGTACCTGCCTTCTCTCCGTACCCTCTGATCCCCTTAGCCACAAGGGCCACATCTAACTCCCTCTTAAATATAGCCAATGAACTGGCCTCAACTACCCTCTGTGGCAGAGATTTCCAGAGACTCACCACTCTCTGTGTGAAAAAAAGTCTTCCTCATCTCGGTCTTAAAGGATTCCCCCCTTATCCTTAAGCTGTGATCCCTTGTCCTGGACTTCCCCAACATCGGGAACAATCTTCCTGCATCTAGCCTGTCCAACCCCTTAAGAATTTTGTAAGTTTCTTTAAGATCCCCTCTCAGTCTCCTAAATTCTAGAGAGTATAAACTGAGTCTATCCAGTCTTTCTTCATAAGACAGTCCTGACATCCCAGGCATCAGTCTGGTGAACCTTCTCTGCACTCCCTCTATGGCAATAATGTCCTTCCTCAGATTTGGAGATCAAAACTGTACACAATACTCCAGGTGTGGTCTCACCAAGACCCCGTACAACTGAAGTAGAACCTCCCTGCTCCTATACTCAAATCCTTTTGTTATGAACGCTAACATACCATTCGCTTTTTCACTGCCTGCTACACCAGCATGCCTTCTTTCAATGACTGGTGTACCATGACACTCAGGTCTCGCTGCATCTCCCCTTTTCCTAGTCGGCCACCATTTAGATAATAGTCTGCTTTCCTGTTTTCCCACCAAAGTGGATACCCTCACATTTATCCACATTATATTGCATCTGCCAAACATTTGCCACTCACCCAGCATATCCAAGTCACCTTGCAGCCTTCTAGCATCCTCCTCACAGCTAACACTGCCCTCCAGCTTAGTGTCATCCGCAAACTTGGAGATATTGCCTTCAATTCCCTCATCCAGATCATTAATATATGTTGTAAATAGCTGGGGTCCCAGCACTGAGCCCTGCGGTACCCCACTAGTCACTGCCTGCCATTGTGAAAAGGACCCGTTTACTCCTACTCTTTGCTTCCTGTTTGCCAGCCAGTTCTCTATCCACATCAATACTGAACCCCTAATGCCGTATGCTTTAAGTTTGTATACTAATCTCTTATGTGGGACCTTGTCGAAAGCCTTCTGGAAGTCCAGATATACCACATCCACTGGTTCCCCCTTATCCACGCTACTAGTTACATTCTCGAAAAATTCCACAAGATTCATCAGACATGATTTACCTTTCGTAAATCCATGCTGACTTTGTCCAATGATTTCACCACTTTCCAAATGTGCTGCTATCCCATCTTTAATAACTGACTCTAGCAGTTTCCCCACTACTGATGATAGACTAACTGGTCTGTAATTCCCCGTTTTCTCTCTCCCTCCCTTCTTAAGAAGAGGGGTTACGTTTGCTACCCGCCAATCCTCAAGAACTTGTAGTCTTTAAATGTCTTCCATTGTATATCCACCGTCAACCCTTTTAGAATTAATTGCCAGTCAATCTTGGCCAATTCACGTCTCATACCCTCAGTTATCTTTCTTTAAGTTCAGAACCATTGTTTCTGAATTAACAATGTCACTCTCCATCCTAATGAAGAACTCAACTATATTATGGTCACTCTTGCCCAAGGGGGCACGTACAACAAGACGGCTAACTACCCCTTCCTCATTACTCAAAACCCAGTCTAAAATAGCCTGCTCTCTCGTTGGTTCCTCTACATGTTGATTTAGATAACTATCCCGCACACATTCCAAAAAATCCTCTTCCTCAGCACCCCTGCCAATTTGATTCACCCAATCTATATGTAGATTGAAGTCACCCATTATAACTGTTTTGTCTTTGTCGCACGCATTTCTAATTTCCTGTTTGATACCATCCCCAACTTCACTGCTACTGTTCACCATTAGAATCACCATTCTATAAAATATGTTTAGGCCTTGGCCTAAATTGTTAGCTAGTTATCCAATTTTTTTTGGGTGGGGAGAAACAAATGTGCAGAGTTAAGAAAGAAATGAAGTTTAAAATTGAACTTAGAACAATGAAAATAGATGGAATCAAAACATTTAAACTCTGGAAGGAGCGTGCCATTTTGTACATGAGAAGGCAAAGCCTTGAGTCAACTTTTTCTCCTAACAAGATTTAATTTGACATGGACTTTCCATTAATTTTGTGTCTACCATGAATCGGTAATACTATTCTAGGTCATTAGACTGCGTGTTCAGGAATAATTGCTCAGCCTTGGGCATAGTTGAGAAGATTAAGATGGTATGGCACATTGTCCAATATTAGCTGTGTACAAAGCCATACTGACTACCCTTAATTAACCCATTCTCTTCCAAATGGGATTAATTGCTATTCTGAAGAAAACACACAAAATGTTCGAGTAACTTAGTGGGACGAGCAACATCCATGGAGAACATGGATGGGTGATGATTTGAGTCAGAGCCCTTCTTCCAACTTGTTCTGGCCCAAAACATCACCCATCCATATGGAAAATAAACACTATTTGTTTTGAAACGCTGGTGCTATCTTTCAGATTGTACAATAAACAGAATACCTGCTTGGCCTGTCAGTAGTTGTATCAGTTGGCGGCTGTGATGATGCGGGGTGGAATGCCAAGGAATGGAAATGATTCAGTGAATGGCCAGTGATGGAAGATTGGGCATGTTAGTAATAAGAACAGAAAGCAATGACAGTTATGTTAAAAAAGACACTCTATTTCCAAAAGAGGGGGATATGGAAGTAGGATAATCCAGGCTTGTGCTCCGGCTCCCTACCCCCCCCGAGCCTCCGACCTCATCGTTTCCCAGCCCCGCACGGCCCGATTTTACCTTCTCCCCAAAATCCACAAACCCGACTGCCCTGGCAGACCCATTGTCTCTGCCTGTTCGTGCCCCACCGAACACATTTCCACATACCTTGACGCCATCCTATCCCCCTTTGTTAAATCCCTCCCCACCTATGTTCAAGACACCTCAGACACTCTCCGTCGGCTCCGTGCATTCCATTCTCCAGGCCCCCATCTTCTCATCTTTACCATGGACGTCCAGTCACTCTACACCTCCATCCCCCACCAGGACGGTCTCAAAGCCCTCCGGTTCTTCCTCGACCAGAGGAGCAACCCATACCCGTCCACTGACACCCTCCTAAGCCTAGCAGAGTTGGTCCTCACCCTCAATAACTTCCTCCCATTTCCTCCAAACACAAGGCGTAGCTATTGGCACACGCATGGGCCTCAGCTACGCTTGCCTCTTTGTTGGGTACGTCGAACAATCCTTGTTTACCAGGGCCCCATCCCCGACCTCTACCTCCGTTACATCGACGACTGCTTTGGTGTCACCTCCTGCACCCACACACAACTGACTGACTTCATTCATTTCACTACCAACTTCCATCCGGCACTCAAATACACTTGGACCATTTCCGACACTTCCCTACCATTCCTTGACCTCAACATCTCTATTGCAGGTGATACGCTCCTGACCGACATCCACTACAAACCTACTGACTCCCACAGCTACCTGGACTACTCTTCCTCCCACCCTGCTTCCTGCAAGGACTCCATCCCCTATTCCCAATTCCTCCGTCTACGCCGCATCTGCTCCCAGGATGAGGTGTTCCATACCAGGTCATCACAAATGGCCTCATTCTTCAGAGAACGGGGATTCAGTTCCCCCACTATTGATGAGGCTCGCACCAGGGTCTCCTCCATACCCTGCAACACTGCCCTCGATCCCCATTCCCCCACTCGCAAACAGGGCAGAGTCCCCCTGGTCCTCACCTTTCACCCCACCAGCCGGCAAATACAACATATAGTCCTCCGCCAGTTTCGCCACCTCCAACGTGACCCCTCCACCCGCCACATCTTCCCATCTCCCCCCCTGTCTGCCTTCCGCAAAGACCGCTCCCTCCGCAACTCCCTTGTCAATTCTTCCCTCCCCTCCCACTCTTCCCCTTCCCCGGGGCACTTTCCCTTGCAACCGCAAGAAATGCAACACTTGTCCCTTCACCTCCACCCTCCACTCCTTTCAGGGACCCAAGCAGTCCTTCCAGGTCCGACAGAGGTTCACCTGCATCTCCTCTCCAACCTCATCTACTGCATCCGCTGCTCCAGATGCCAGATGATCTATATCGGTGAGACCAAGCGGAGGCTTGGCGATCGCTTCGCCGAACACCTCCGCTCGGTCCGCAATAACCAACCCGACCTCCCGGTGGCTCAGCACTTCAACTCCCCCTCCCATTCCACATCCGACCTCTCGGGTCCTGGGCCTCCTCCACGGCCAGAGTGAGCAACACCGCAAGCTGGAGGAACAGCACCTCATATTCCGCTTGGGGAGTCTGCATCCTTTGGGCTTGAATATTGAATTTTCTCAATTCTGTTAACCCTTGCTGTCTCCTCCCCTTCCCATCTCTCCCTCAGGCCCTCGGGCCCTGGCATTCCCTCTATCTCTATCTCCCTCCCCCACCCCAGTCGCACCAGCTTCTCATTTTCACACCACAAACAGCTTACAATGGCTTGTTCCCTTTATCATCGATACTTTTTTGCATATCTTTCATTCATTGTTCCTTATCTCTCCACATCACCGTCTATATCTCTCGTTTCCCTGATCCCTGACCCAGTCTGAAGAAGGGTCTCGACCCGAAACGTCGCCTATCTCCTTCGCTCCTTAGTTGCTGCTGCACCCGCTGAGGGAGATACATAGATGAGGAAGTGTATCGTGTGAAAATAGGAACAAAGGGAATGGACATCAAGGAAAATGTAGAATTGTTAGCCGGCAGTAGGTAACAACAAAGCAAACAGAGATAAAATGTAGTCAGAGACATATAAACTTAGAAAATAAGTGCAGGAGTAGGCCTTCAAGCCAGAACCGCCATTCAATATGAACATGGCTGATCATCCAAAATCAGTACCCCTGTTCCTGATTTTTCCTCATATCTCTTGATTCCTTTAGCTCTAAGAGCTAAATCTAACTCTCTCTTGAAAACATCCAGTGAATTGGCCTCCACTGTCTTCTGTGGCAGAGAATTCCACAGATTCACAACTCTGTGGCTGAAAAAAGTTTTTCCTCATTTCAGTCCTAAATGGCCTACCCCTTATTCTTAAACTGTGATCCCTGGTTCTGGACTCCCCCAACATGGGGTACATTTTTCCTGCATCTAGCCTGTCCAATCCCTTAAGAATTTTAAATGTTTCTTGAAGATACCCTCTCATCCTTCTAAATTCATGTAAATACCAGCCCAGTTGACCCATTCTTTCCTCATATGTCAGCCCCACCATCCCGGAATTAACCTGATGAACCTACGCTGCACTCCCTCAATAGCAAGAATGTCCTTTCTCAAATTAGGAGACCAAAACTGCACACAATACTCCAGGTATTGGATCCATGCCCCCAACTGTAGTAGGACCTTCTTGCTCCTAAACTCAAATCTGCTCGCAATGAAGTCCAACATGTCATTAGCTTACTTCACTAAGACAGTAAAACAGTAAGATCTATATCTTCCTCCTAACCCAATTCTCCTGCCTTCTCCCCATAACTCCCTGTTCCTGCAATGGGACGACTTGAACTCCAAATACAATCTGATCCCGGACCGAACCCAGGTGTCTAGCACTGTAGGTAGCACCTCTACCGTTGTGCCACTGTGCTGCCCAAAACAATGGGCAGGATTTGTTTTGGCTCCATCCTCAAGGGATAAACATGACCTGGCTGACTCGGACCATAAGTTCGATTAAATACTAATTTATTTTTGCAATAATACCAGTAATTATTTTTAAATCCTGCAGGATAGGCGCAAACATTATTTGCATTGTGGCCTGTTGAATCTGTTGGTGAGTGGTGCGACAGTTAAGGCAACTGGAAATTTTCTTGCACACAGGTTAGAATAAGTGATTGTCTGTCATAGCAGATTTGCCACTCATTCAAAGAGAAAACTGAGCTGAAGCTGCAGTGTGGATGCTGGATCATATGGTCTTTGTTATGTTGCCGCTGGTTATGTCTCAGTATCATTTTCAGAATCTCTCTTCAACCACTGCTATTTCCAAAAGAGAATGCTGCACACACCATTATCCCTTCACAGAACTATTACAGTTATTGGGGCAATCAAATCTTTAACAGAAGAATGTAGCTGGTCTCATTTCCCCAATCCTCTTTCCAAAACCCTACACCTTTTTCTTCTGCCTGAGTTACTCTAGCATTTTGTTTCTTACCTTGGTAAACCAACATCCGCAATTCCTTGTTTCTGTGTTTATTTCTTTGAAGTGTTCGTCGACTTTTCTTTTGCATGTTATAGAGTCATAGAATAATAGTGTGGAAACAGGCCCTTCGGCCCATCTCGCCAACAATGTCCCAGCTACTGTAGTCCCACTTCCTGCTCTTGGTCCATAACCCTCCAAACCTGTCCTATCCATGTACCTGTCCAACTGTTTCTTAAATGATGGGATAGACCCAGCCTTAACTACCTCCTCTGGCAGCTTGTTCCATGCACCCACCACCCTCTGTGTGGAAAAGGTTACCCCTCGGATGCCTATTAAATCTCTTCCGCTTCACCTTGAACCTATGTCCTCTGGTCCTCAATTCCCCAACTCTGGGTAAAAGACTCTGTGCATCTACCCGATCAATTCCTCTCATGATTTTGTATACTTCTATAAGATCTCCCCTCATCCTCCTACGCACCATGGAATAGAGACCCAGCCTACTCAACCTCTCCCTCTAACTCACCTCCTCTAGTCCTGGCAACATCCTCGTAAACCTTTTTCTGAACCCTTTCAAGCTTGATAATATATTTCCTATAACATAGTGCCCACAACTGAACACAATAATCTAAATGCGGTCTCACCAATTTCTTATACAACTGCAACATGACCTCCCAATTTATATACGCTATACTCTGACTGATGAAGGCCAAAGCGTCAAAAGCCTTTTTGACCACCTTATCTACCTGCAACTCGACCTTCATGGAACCGTGCACTTGTACTCCTAGATCCCTCTGCTCTACAACACTACCTAGAGGTCTACCAATTACTGTGTCGGTCCTGCCCTTGTTTAACGTCCCAAAATGCAACACCTCACACTTCTCTGCATTAAATTCCATCAATCATTCCTCTGCCCACCTGGCAATCGATCCAGATCCTGCTGCAATCATTCACAACCATCTTCACTGTCTGCAAAACCACTAACTTTTGTATCATCCGCAAACTTGCTAATCTTGTCCTGTATGTTCTCATCCAAATAATTGATGTAGATGACAAACAGTAATGGGCCCAGCACCGAACCCTGTGGCACACCACAAGTCACAGGCCTCCAGTCTGAGAAGCAACCTTCCACTAATGCTTCCTTCCATGGAGCCAATCTGATATCCATTCAGCTTTCTCTCCTTGGATCCCATGAGATCTAACCTTCCAGAGCAGCCTACCATGTGGCACCTTGTCGAACGCCTTACTAAAGTCCATGTACACAACATCTACAGCTCTGCCTTCATCAACCTTTTTGCTCAACTTTTCATAAACATCAGTCAGATTTGTGAGACACGACCTCCTATGTACAAAACCATGCTGACTATCCCTAATCAGCCCTTGCCCATCCAAATGCCTGTACATCCTATCTCTCAGAATACACTCCAGCAACTTACCAACTACAGATGTTAAGCTCACCGGCCTATAGTTCCCAGCATTTTCCGTGCAGCCCTTCTTGAAAAGAGGCACACCATTTGCCACCCTCCAATCCTCTGGCACCTCTCTTGTATTTAACGAAGACTCATGGATTGAAAAATTGAGCCCAGGTGTCCTGTTTCTGTCCAGCAGGCATTTTCTTCAATTCAAATTAGTTTTCTACTTTAGTGTTGTCTGTCTTTGAACTGCTTCCTATTATTCTGTTCCAGTTCCGTTTCTCTACTATTGCCTCGTTTATTTTGGCATTTGAAACATTCTAATCTTTAATGAGGCCAAATGCAAAGTATGCAATTGTATTTCAGAATTGCACTCTTTCTTGACAAGGTGGTTTCCCTGTTGGTCCCTAATTGGCTACACCTATTTTTTGCCTGATTCTTCACTCTTAATTTTAATTTCAATTTACTGATTCATCAAGAGAATTCTAGATTTGGTTGCTTTTCTTTTCTTGGGTATGGTAGTTTGTGTCTGAAATTTCTGCCATTACCTTAATTTCAGCATCCAGTCTGTGGTAACAACATTGTTAATTGTTTAATGCATCGCTCTGGGACACATCTTCTGTAACCAGAAAGTAATAAATCAACCTACCCCCACTCTTTCAGACAAAGAATTGTGGCAATAGATGGTGGTAAATTAAAGCATTACGGTAAATTAGAAAGGAACTTTCCGTTCTGGCGACAAAGGCCTGTTTGATGAGGAAGGGAAATGTCACAGGGGTCCAGGCTTCTTCTGGACGTAAAAAGACATTGGGAGGACACAGCTATAAAAATACAAAACCTTATTCCTGTGGTCAGGTTTGAGAAAGATGCATTTTCATTTACCAGGCCCACTAATGTGCTTAATAATTGCTGAATGTACTGTGTTACCTATCAATATCTTCTATCAATCAGAACTCGGAGCTGACATTATTATGCCACACTGCATTTGTCATTACTTTAAAGTTCATAGTCAAATTTTGCATCTCTAGTCACAAGACCTAACTATATTTCAATAGACAATAGGTGCAGGAGTAGGCCATTTGGCCCTTCGAGCCATTCAATGTGATCATGGCTGATCATCCCCAATCAGTACCCTGTTCCTGCCTTCTCCCCATATCCCTGACTTTGCTATTTTTAAGAGTCCTATCTAGCTCTCCTTCGAAAGCATCCAGAGAACCCGCCTCCTCTGCCCTCTGAGGCAGAGAATTCCACAGACTCACCAATCTCTGTGAGAAAAAGTGTTTCCTCGTCTCCGTTCTAAATGGCTTACTCCTTATTCTTAAACTGTGGCCCCTGGTTCTGGACTCCCCCAACATCGGGAACATGTTTCCTGCCTCTAGCATGTCCAAACCCTTAACAATCTTATATGTTTCAATGAGATCCCGTCTCATCCTTCTAAACTCCAGAGTGTACAAGCCCAGCTGCTCAATTCTCTCAGCACTCAATTCTCTCAATACTCCCTTGTCCATCTTCAAAAAATTCCAGAAGATTAGTCAAGCATGATTTCACCTTTGTAAATCCATACTGACTCGGACTGATCCTGTTACTGCTATCCAAATGTGCGGCAATCTCATCTTTTATAATTGACTCCAGCATCTTCCCCACCACCAATGTCAGGCTAACTGGTCTATAATACCCCGTTTTCTCTCTCCCGCCTTTCTTAAAAAGTGGGATAATATTAGCTACCCTCCAATCTACAGGAACTGATCCTGAGTCTCTAGAACATTGGAAAATTATCACCAATACTTTCACGATTTCTAGAGCCACTTCCTTAAGTACCCTGGGATGCAGACCATCAGGCCTTGGGGATTTATCAGCCTTCAGTCCCAACAGTATCCAACACCATTTCCTGCCTAATGTGGATTTCCTTTAGTTCCTCTGTCACCCCAGATCCTCTGGCCACTACTTTATCAGGAAGATTGTTTATGACCTCCTTAGTGAAGACAGATCCAAAGTACCTGTTCAACTCATCTGCCATTTCCTTGTTCCCCATAATAAATTCACCTTTTTCGGTCTTCAAGGGTCCAACTTTGGTCTTAACTAATTCTTTCCTCTTCACATACCTAAATAAGCTTTTATTATCCTGCTTTATATTCTTATATTCACGTGCCAGTTAGAACAATGAAATCCTTACTTGCAGCAGCACAACAGAATATGTAAACATTCTGTAAACAATGTTATAAATGAGAAAACAAAACAGTGTATATTTATATATGAATAAAATACTATATAAATATATGTGTGTGTGTGTAATATATATACAGACACAGACACACACAATTTCCCTCCTGGGATTATTAAAGTTCTATCGTATAGTATCGTGTGTGTAGGAAGGAACTGCAGATGCTGGTTTAAACTGAAGATAGACACAAAAAACTGGAGTAACTCAACAGGTCAGACAATCTCTGGACAAAAGGAAAATATTACGCTTTGGGTTGGGCTGAAATAGGTTCCTGCACACCTTTGGAATATGGAAGGAAACAAGAGCACCCGGAGAAAACCCATGCGATCAAAGGGAAAAGGAGCAAACTCCGTACAGACAGCACCCATATTCAGGATCAATTCCGGGTCTCTGGCACTTTTACCATGTAAAAGTGCCAAAGTGGGCAGCAACTTTATGGATAATGTACTGCCCCATAGTCTTGAACATAATTAAAACATACCGTAGCTGTTAAGGGGGACATAGCGTCACTGGAGATTTAAAACTGAAAATTGATATTTTAATTTTTTTACTTACCTAAGTTATCAACGTATAATTTTTTGTGTGTTGGAAAACAAAATATAGTGGCACAGCTGGTAGACTTGCTGCCTCACATGCCAGAGATCTGTGTTCGATCCTGTCCTCGGGCACTGTCTGTGTTGAATTTGCACATTCTCCCTGCAAGCGTGTGGGTTTCCTCCTACATTCCAAAGACGCATTGTAGGTTAACTTGTCTCTGTAAAATTGCCCCTAATGTGTAGGGAGTGGGTGAGGAAAGTGGGATAACAGAACTTGTGTGAATGGGTAGACAAAAATGCTGGAGAAACTCAGCAGGTGAGGCAGCATCTATGGAGCGTAGGAAATAGGTGACGTTTCGGGTTGAGACCCTCCTTCAGACTGATGTGAGGGTGGGGGGGACGGGAAGAAGAAAGGAAGAGGTGGAGACAGTGGACTGAGGGAGAGCTGGGAAGGGGATGAGAAAGCATGGACTACCTGAAATTGAAGAAGTCAATGTTCATACCGCTGGGGTGTAAACTGCCCAAGCGAAATATGAGGTGCTGCTCCTCCAATTTACAGTGGGCCTCCCTCTGGCCATGGAAGAGGCCCAGGACAGAAAGGTCGGATTTGGAATGGGAGGGGGAGTTGAAGTGCTGAGCCACCGGGAGATCAGGTTGGTTATTGCGAACCGAGCGGAGGTGTTGGGCAAAGCGATCACCCAGCCTACGCTTGGTCTCACCGATGTAGAGCAGCTGACACCTAGAGCAGTGGATGCATTAGATGAGGTTGGAGGAGTTGCAGGTGAACCTCTGCCGCACCTGGAAAGACTGCTTCGGTCCTTGAATGGAGTCAAGGGGGGAGATAAAGCGACAAGTGTAGCATTTCCTGCGGTTATAAGGGAAAGTGCCAGGAGAGGGGGTGGTTTGGGTGGGAAGGGACGAATTGACCAGGGAGTTACGGAGGGCGTGGTCTCTGCGGAAAGCCGACAGGGGAGGAAATGGGAAGATGTGGCCAGTGGTGGGATCACGTTGGTAGACAAAAAAGCTGGAGAAAATCAGCGGGTGAGGCAGCATCTATGGAGCGAAGGAATAAACAACGTTTCGGGTCGAGACCCTTCTTCAGATTGATGTCGGGAGGGGGACACAAAAAAGAAAGGAAGAGGCAGAGACAGGCTGTGGGAGAGCTGGGAATGGGAGGGAAAGGAGGGAGAAAGCAAGGAATAACTGAAATTTAGAGAAGCCAATGTTCATATCGCTGGGGTGTAAACTACCCAAGCAAATATGAGGTGCTGTTCCACCAATATGCGGTGGGCCTCATTCTAGCCATGGAGGAGGCCCAGGACTGAAAGGTCGGATTTGAAATGGGTGGGGTAGTTGAAATATTGAGCCACCGGGAGATCAGGTTGGTTAATGCGAACTGAATGGAGGTGTTGTGCGAAGCGATCGCCAAGCCTGCGCTTGGTCTCACCGAGGTTGATCGTCCGTTGAATAATCCAACCACTTTTTTTTGGAAGTGGAAAAAAATAATGGAAATTGCATTCATTGCAACGTGTAAAAAGAGTTGAGATACTGTATTATAATTTTGCCGCATGTCTTTCCTTTAAAAGCACTGTAGTCTCTAAACAATCCTTCAGTAATTTTCCTTGCCCTCTATTTCAGAATAATAGTGTTTTAAGCCGATAACACAACACTAGTACTGGCAATAAATAAATAAATTAAAACCGCAGCTTTCCAGCCCCTTATCTCATTGGCCACGCTCAGCTGCAAATCGGTGTCAATCTGGTGGACCATGCTAGGTACCATCTTCCTCTAGCCGTGGGGGTGGGGGATTGGGAGGGGCCTCACAAGTGGAACAGCTTAGGGCTTCATCTAAATCCGGCCCCGGCAGCAGTTACCAACTCCACTGGTTCACTTCACCCATCTCCTCAAATGAGACTGCTAGGTACGATTGGAGCAGCTGTAATATTGAGACTTTTGATGTTTATTGTAATGCTCATACCTAATGCTTATTCTAAACAGCTAATCACTTGAAGTTTGTAAGGTGCAGCCAAAAGACACAATGTGGCTTCACGAGTGGGTCAGAAGCTTTGAATTGTGCGGTGAGCATTTAACTTCTGAACTGCTCAAAGCTTGACCACCATCCATAAGGCTTCACCCGCTAGTTTGATGGAATAATCTCCACCTGCCTGTGGATGAGCGCAGCTTTGGCAAGCTCAAGAAGCTTGAAACCATACATAACGTTACAGCCTGCTTGATAGGCACTCCATCTGCTCACTTCACCACTTAACAGCTGTAGCAGCAATTTATACCACCTGTAGCATGCATTGCAACTATTCACCATCATTCCTTTAACAGCACCTTCTACACCATGACCTCTACGGGCAAGAAGGACTGGGAAAAGCATGGGAACACCACCAGCTGTAATTTGATTTCCAAGCCCCATACTAACCTGATATGGAAATATATTATTCACTGTTGCTGGGTCAAAATTCTGGAACTCCCTCCTACCAGCATTGTGGGTATACTCATGCCTCAAGGACCTCAGCGGTTTAAGAAGACCGCCCACTCGAACCTTCTCAAGGGCAATGAGAATGAATCGTGAATTAAATGTCAGGTCAGCCTGCGAAGCACACAACCTTTAAATGAATATTAAAAAACGGCTAATAACAAGAGAGTTTATTTGTGTTCCAGATTGGACAATGAAATTCTTGCATTGCTGCAGCACAACAGGATATTGTGGTCATAAGTACAGATCAGATCAGTGTGACCATATATATATATACACACATCAATGAACAGATAAAGTGCAACCGTTATAGTTCATGTTTGTTTGAAGTTGGGTTTGATAGTCTGATGGCTGTGGGGAAGAAGCTGTTCCTGAGCCTGGATGTTGCAGATTTGAGGCTCCTTTACCTTCTACCTGATGGCAGCAGAGAGATGAGTGTGTGTCCAGGTGTGGGTGATCAATGGGTGCTAATAAGCCAAATTTTACACCTATCCTTCTTTGCTTCATAATAATGTAGGCTTTGGTCTTCACATAAATTCTCAATTCTCAATAAGCTATTCTTCTAATTTGCCATTTCCTCAGTTTCTCAATATTTCCCATTTTTATACGGGTGCCCAAAGACATGTTTAGTCTATGTGGTGAGGTAATTAAATTGATTTTCAATGAATACAATGCAATAGAAAGTTATTATACTATCTTATGATTGCCTGAGATTTTAATCCATTAATACTATGGAAGAGAATATCAAGTTTCACATTAAAGAGTCAGCAAATTTGCTCAAGCATATTACGGATTTTTAGTTTAAATCTATTAGGTTTCTGCGTCTGCCAGAGTAGTTTACTGATTTAGTGTCAGTCATGAGTAAGTAGCATCTGTTGTGATTGTGACAAAAGTAATATATATTTCTTGAAAAAAGGACACAAAGTACTGGGGTAATTCAGCGGATCAGGCGGCATCTCTGGAGAACATGGATAGCTGATGTACCTGACCCAAAACGTTCCCTCTTCCTGTTCTCCAGAGATGCTGCCTGATGCTCTGAGTTACTCCAGCGCTTTGTGGGCATGCCCGGGATGAGACTAGTCCTTGATTATGGTGGCGGCCGTGCCGAGGCATTGTGTAGTGTTGATGGAGTCAATGGAAGTGAGGTTGGTTTGCGTGGTGGTTTGGGCTATGTCCGCAACTCTCTGCAATTTCTTGAGGTCATGGATGGCCATGTTCCCAAACCACGCTGTGATGCATCCTGATAAAATGCTTTTGACCGTGCACTTGTAGAAGTTGGTGAAGGCAGTCGGTAGTCAAACTTCCTAAGCCTTCTGAGGAAGTAGAGGCATTGGTGTTCTTTCTTGGCCATAACTTCGATGTGGATGGTCCAGGACAAATTGCAGGTGATATTTATTCTTAGGAATGTGAAGTTATCAACCATTTCTACTTCGGCGCCATCAATGAATACTGGGACGTGTGTACTGCTTCACTTCTTGAAGTCAATCACAACCTCCTTTGTCTTGCTGAGGGAGAGGTTGTTGTCTTGGCACCAAGTGGCCAGATTCTCAACCTTCTTTACTCTATCTCATCATTATTTGAAATCTGGCCCACTATTGTGGTGTTGCCTATGATCTTGTAGATTCAATTGAAATGGTATTTGGCTGCACAATCATGAGTGTAATAGGAGTATAGTAGGGGGCTGAGACGCATCCTTGTGGAGCACCAGTGTTGTGAATTATCGTAGAGGATGATTTGTCACCTATCATTGATTGTGGTGTGTTGGTCAGGAAGTTGAGGATCCAGTTGCAAAGGTTATGTTTTTCACACAAAGAGTCTGCACGGTCGGTTGCTCTGGAAGGTTAGAACCCATGGCATCCAAGGAGAAATAGCTGAATGGATAGAAAATTGGCTTCATGGAAGGAAGCAGAGAGTGATGATGGAAGGTTGCTTTTCAGATTGGAGATCTGTGACTAGTGGTGTGTCTCAGGGGTCGTTGCTGGACCCTTTGCTGTTTGTCGTCTATCGAGTCAAGTCAAGTCACTTTTATTTCTATAGCACATTTAAAAAAAAACAACTCTCGTTGACCAAAGTTCTTTACATTGGTGGAGGTATTAACGTTATACAACAGTGGTTCATAGATTAAGTACATACATAAATACATACATATAGCCCTCCCTTAGAGGACGTCAAGAAAGGCTTGAGAGTAAAGATGAGTTTTAAGTCTCGACTTAAAAGAGTCGATGGAGGGGGCAGTTCTGATGGGAAGAGGGATGCTGTTCCACAGTCTAGGAGCTGCAACCGCAAAGGCGCGGTCGCCCCTGAGCTGATGCCTAGACCGTGGGATGTTCATTAACCCCAAGTCGGCCGATCTTAGGGACCTGGAGGTGGTGTGGTGGGTAAGCAGACTTTTGATATAGGTGGGGGCAAGCCCGTTAAGGGCTTTGTAAACATAAAGAAGGATCTTGAAATATATTCGGAACCGCACATGGAGCCAGTGGAGAGAGGCCAGAATCAGGGTGATGTGGTCCCTTTTTCAGGTGCCCGTTAGGAGTCTTGCTGCGGCGTTTTGGACCAGTTGCAGGCGGGACAGGGAAGATTGGCTGATGCCAGTGTAAAGGGAGTTCCAGTAATCTAGGCGGGAGGAGATAAATGTGTGGATGATCTTTTCGAGGTCATCAAACTATAGGAATTGTTTCATTTTAGCTATCGTCCGAAGCTGGAAGAAGCTAGCTTTTACCACGGCATTGACTTGTTTGTCAAATTTCAATGCTGAGTCAAATATCACGCCAGTGTTTTTGACGTGAGGTTTGAATACTGGGCTAAGGCTTCCAAGACTGTATGCTATCGTTTTGATTGAGTCTGAGGGGCCAAGAAGGATGACCTCAGACTTACTCTCGTTTAGTTGGAGGAAGTTCTGGGCCATCCAACACTTTATATCCTCGAGGCAGTGGATAAGGTTAAGTAGATTTGATCGGCTGTTGGGCTTCAGGGGGAGATACAGTTGTGTATCGCCTGCATAGCAATGGAAGGAAATGCCGTGCCTTTGAATGACTTGGCCTAAGGGGAGCATATACAGGGAGAAGAGAATGGGGCCAAGGAAGGAACCTTGTGGAACCCCGCAGCAGAGGCTAGCTGGGGAGGAGAAAGATTTGCCTATGTTAGTAGAGAACCAGCTCAGGTCAGTACCATCAATACCAACCCCGTACCGGAGACGGTCAATTAGGATGGTGTGGTCGACAGTATCAAATGCTGCGCTGAGATCGAGAAGGAACAGGATTGCACAGTCGCCGGAGTAAATGGTGAGAAGTAGGTCATTATGCCCCTTCAGCAAGGCAGACTCTGTGCTGTGGTGGGCCCTGAAACCTGATTGGAAAGTTTCCAAGATAGTATTTTGGTGAAGTTAAGGCATAGGTTGACTTAAAATTACCTTTTCAAGGGCTTTTGAAAGGAAAGGCAGTTTTGAAATGGGTCTGTAGTTGCTTGGCAAGGTGGGGACGAGGTTAGGTTTTTTCAGGAGGGGCTGGACCACCGCATGCTTGAAGCAGGTAGGAACAGTGCCAGTGGCCAGAGAACTATTGAAGATGGCGAGGATGCTGGGACCGGCTATTGTAATGACTTCCTTCAGAAAGGCAGAGGAGGCAATGTCGAGGGGGCAGGTAGTACAAGGGAGGGTAACGTAATCTATATCAATGATTTAGTTGAGTACATACATAGCATGGGATGAGAACATACATGGCATGATTAGCAAGTTTTCAGATGACACAAAAGTGAATAGTATTGTAGATAGTGAAGATGGTTGTCAGAAATTGCAGCAGGATCTTGATAGTCAATAGTCAGATTTATTCATCACATACATAATGAAGTGCAGTCAAATGAACTTGCCAGCAGTGGTACAATAAAAAATGATTGGTTGGGCTGAAGAATGGTTGATGGAATTTAATACTGAGAAATGTGAGGTGTTGCATATTGGGAAGACTAACATGGGCTGGACCTACACAATGAGGCTCTGGGGAGCATTGTAGAGGGTTCGAGGAATGCAGGTACATAGTTCGTTGAAAGTGAGGGTGGTCAAAAAGGCTTTTGGTCTTCATCAGTCAGTGTATTGTATAGAAGGTGGGAGGTCATATTGCAGTTATATAAGATATTGGTGAGGCCGAATTTAGAGTATTGTGTTCAGTTCTGGACACCAGGTATTAGGAATGATGCTGGAAAGGGTGCAGAGAAGATTTACAAGGATGTTGCCAGGACAGGAGGGCCTGAGCTATAGGGAGAGGTTGGGCAGGCTAGGATTCTATTCTTTGGAGAGCAGGAGGATGAGGGGTGATCTTATAGATGTATACAAAATCTGGAGAGGAATAGATTGGGTAGATGCACAGAATCTCTTGGCCAGACTAGGGGAATTGAGGACCCGACATAGGTTTAAGGTGAGGGGCAAAAGATTTAATAGGAACCTGAGGGGTAACATTTTTCAACAAAGGGTGGTGGATGTATGGAACGAGCTTCCGGAGGACGTAGTTGAGGCAGATAGTATCGCAATGTTTAAAAATCTTTTTGACGTGGATCGGACAGGTTTAGAGGGGATATGGGCCAAACGCAGGCAGGTGGGACTGGTGCAGATGAGGCATGTTGGTCACTGTGGGCAAGTTGGCCCGATAGTCCTGTTTCCACACCGTATGACTCCATCATCCTATGTCCCTATAACCATATAACCATATAACAATTACAGCACGGAAACAGGCCCTCTCGGCCCTTCCAGTCCGTGCCGACCATTTGTTTTCCCCTAGTCCCATCTACCTGCACTCAGACAATACCCCTCCATTCCCTTCACGTCCATATACCTATCCACTTTACTTTTACTTTTACTATGACACTTGTAGTTGGTATTTGGAAGCAGAGGTGATGGTGTCAGGAACAGAAACAACATTTAAGAAGCACTGGATAGATATTTGAATGAAAAAGGCATAGCTGGATGTGGAATTAATACAGGAATGTGGGACTAGTTAGCATCGATGTGGTGGATCGAAGGACCTGTTTTATGCCTTGCATTTGTACGAGTCCATGACAGTGTTTGTGAATAAGTATTTGATCTTGCATTACAAACTACACCTGCAAGTTTTGATAAATTTAACAATAAATAAATGCCTGAGATAAAAACATTTAAAATGCTGGAAAGACACAACAATGCAGGTAGTTTCTGTGGACCATTTCAGGTCAAAGTCCCTCCCGAATCTATTTTTGTTTCCACGTGTTGCTGACTGACCTATTGTGTCTTATCAGCATTTTCTGTTTAAATCTTAGATTTTCAGCATCTGCATTTTTATTTGTGATTTTCAATACTGGATTGTTCTGCAAGGATAGATTGAGTTTAGGTAGATGGATTCCAATAAAATGTATAACATTATGTCGGAGAGATTGGAATGATAGTTGTTGAGACGTTGTTGCCATAGTTTGGTGAATCAAGAAACCGAGTGCATAAACATAGGGTAAGTGGTTAGTCATTTATTACTGAAATGAGGATACATTTACTAACCCAGAAAATTGTAAAACATTGAAATTCTCCATTCCAAAGCTCTGTACACTTTAAGTTATTAAATTCTGCAGATGTAATTTGCCAAGCAAAACTCGCCCCTCGCCAACCCCTGTGGTCATGCTATTCACATCATGCTATACACTGGGGTACCAGAAATAAAAACAAAAGCGAAGACTTATTTTGAAATCAAATTTGGTAAAATGTGCATCAAAGTGATTGAAAGCTTTACTGTCTCCTTTAAAAAAAAGGAATTGTTATGTTAAAAACCTTTTGATAATTTGAAAATTACCAAGTTACCATTTTATCTCATTAAATGCTTGTATCATTAAGTCAGACGTTCTTATGAAGTAAGGTGGCAAGTAACTGCTGCTACCTTTATCATGTGGTGTACTGCTTCCAAATTCATGCTGATAATCATTGATCAGTTCAGGTTCGTCCAAGTGCTTCTATAAGTCATGGCTTGATCAGTAGGAAGATTTTCGCCTTTAAGTCAATGGAGCTTTTTTGGGTTAAATTTCCACTCATGGACATGAGCATAAAGTCAAGGATGCTTGACTTTTGGCACTTTTCAATACCATGGGAATGGTGCACTGTTATGGGTGCAGGCTTCTGGATAAGTTGTTAAACTGATGGATCATCTGCTTGTTTGGGTAGATGTAAAAGATATGTAACATTTCGAAGCCTGTATGTTCGAGTCGATTTTTATTTCGATATTTAGTCGAGTCGAAAATATTTTTAATATTTTAATCTATGGCACTGAGTGAAGTAATTGCTACTTGTAGGAGGAGCTTGCTTCACACAAATCACCTGAACGTTTCCTATAATGTCATACAATTTTAAATTGCAGTTTTGCTGTTTGAACTGAGTACTACTTTAACTGGTAATCACTTTAGGATGTCCGGAGCTTGAGAAAAGATGTTTTAATAAAGGTTTTTCTGTAAAGTTAATGAAATTGATTGGCATGAGTTAGGTCTGAACGTGGATATTTAATTACACTAAGTGCAACCTAGCTTGGATTTTTAAATGTTTTTTAAAGTTGCCAACTGAGATGTCAACCATGCATTAGGGTTTTGCAGATAGTAAAGTTGGTTGTGAAGAATTGCAGCAGATCTCGATAGATTGGCTAAGTGGGCTGAGGAATGGTTGATGGAATTTAATGCAGAAATGTGTGAGGTGTTGCATTTTGGGAAGACTAACATACAAGAAATACAAGATACATTTATTTGTCACATGTGCCAGTTGGCACAGTGAAATGTGATCACCATACAGCCATACAATAAAATAATGAACACAACACACGATAGAGTTCAACATAAAACATCCCCACACAGCATAATCAAAAGTTTCCCACTGTGAGAGAAGGCACCAAAGTCAGTCATCTTCCTCTGATGTTCACCTGTGGTTGGGGCCTCAGGAGCCCTCCGCAGTCACTGCTACGGGCAGCCCGCCGCTCAGACCTACTCGCCGGGATGATGGCACTCCGACGTCGGAACGAGAGGACAACCTCAGTGGCTTGGACCTCCAAATCGGCCGCTTCCCACCGGAGTCCGCAGCTCCCAACGTCCCCAGGCTGCGCCGGGCGGAGATTCATGCTGGCGGCGCTTGGCAAAGGGCCCCAGGACACCGCGATGTCGGTCAGCACTGCCCGCGCTGGGAGCTCCGCGTACCACAGCCCCGCGATGTTGGAGCAGCGGGCCCAACGCTCCGGAGCTTCAAACAGCGATCCAGGTTTGTATCGCCAGCTGCGCGGTGAATCCAGCGCCGTGCCGCCGCTGCCGAAGCTCTGGTCCGGCCCCTGGTCTCCGGTAGGAAAGGCCGCTCCGATCCAGTGGGAGGCTGCGAAGGGGGGGGGGGGGGGTGGGCGAGGAGGCGACATCGAGAAATAGTCGCATCTTCGCCAGGAAGCGACTGGGAAACGGTTTCCTCCTTACCCTACCCCCCTCCCCCCACATAGAAAAACTAAAGAATCCCCAAAACAAAACTGTTTAGACAAACTAAAATAAAAAAAGATGGGAAAAAACGGACAGACTGGACCAACACGGACTACAGCCCCTTGTAGAGTTTCTGGGTAGTGTTGTGGAGCAGAGGGATCTAGGAGTGCGAGTGCATAGTTCCCTGACGGTGGAGTCGCAGGATCGGGTGGTCAAAAAGGCTTTTGGCCCATTGGCCTTCATCAGCCAGAGTATCGAGTGTAGAAGTTGGGAGGTTATGTTACAGATGTATAAGACC
Source organism: Okamejei kenojei (assembly GCA_035221665.1). NCBI lineage: Eukaryota > Metazoa > Chordata > Chondrichthyes > Rajiformes > Rajidae > Okamejei > Okamejei kenojei. The sequence goes on along the minus strand of CM069131.1, from coordinate 139,088,202 downwards.
ACATTTAGAGTATTGTGTTCAGTTCTGGGCACTGTGTTATAGGAAAGATGTTGTCAAGCTGGAGAGGGTACAGAGAAGATTTACAAGGATGCTGCCAGAACTAGAGGGTGTGAGCTATAGGCAGAGGTTGAGTAGGCTGGGACTCAATTCCTTGGAGTGCAGGAGGATAAGTGATGAACTTATAGAGGTGTATAAGTTTATGAGAGGAATAGATCGGGTAGATGCACAAAGTCTCTTGCTCAGACTAGGCAAATTGAGGATCAGAGGACATAGGTTTAAGGTGAAAGGGAAAATATTTAATGGGAATCTGAGGGGTAACTTTTTCACAATAAAATCATGATCACATCAGTTATGCTAGGAAATATGATTTTAAAAATGTGTATTCCAATCGATCCACTGGAAATGTGGTGGATGTATGGAACAAATTGCCAGAGGAGGTAATTAAGGCAGGGACTATCCCAACATTTAAGATCCAGTTAGACCGATAATGGATTGGACAGGCTCGGAGAGATATGGACCAAATGCTGGCAGGTGGGACCAGTGTAGCTGGGAAATGTTGGCCGGTGTGGGCAAGTTGGGCCAAAAGATCTGTTTCCACACTGTATCACACATGACTCTATGAGATATCAATTTGTTCATTTTAATTCATTTTCTTATCATTGGAAATCTTCTTGGCAGTCAGAATCCTGTTTAGATGATTTAGTATATATTTTATTGTGTTTGGTCGGAGTTGAGCCTTGCATTAATCAATACATGCATCTAGCAATATTATGGATTTCCGGTTCTTTGTAATTTAATTGTTTTAATTCCCTTTGTTTTTTTCCTCCATGTAGTCTAATCAAAAACAAAGAAGATATTGTCTCCTTGGCAACCAAAATGCTAGTGTAACCAGGAACTGGAGGCAAGATGAGATACTATACAGGATGAATACTTTTGAGTTAGATTTACATTTGACATGCAATGCCTCTGGATTTCTTTCATCCACTAAATTGAAAAAGTTAACTGGAGATTTGATAAACGGTTAAGAATAGAAAGAAATGACATTTCCAGTTCGATTGGAATATGAATTTTTAAAATCAAACTTCCTAGCAGAGCTGATGTGATCATGATTTTATTGTGCGTTGTTTTGCTTTCAAAACATACTGCATTTTCGGTTTGTTTCTGGTGACAAAAGTGAATGGCATCGACTAATCAAAGGCAATATTAAACATGCTTCTGTATAACTTGTTTGATTATTTGATTGTTAAGCACTAATATATCTGAACAAAATAGTGACACAGTTTTGTACATGTTTGAGAAGCAGTTCATAAGGTCATAAATGATCGGAGCAGAATTATTCCAATCGGCCCATCTTGTCCACTCCGCCATTCAATCATGGCTGATCTACCTCTTCCTCCTAATCCCATTCTCCTGCCTTCTCCCATAACCCCTGACACCCGTACTAATCAAGAATCTATCTACCTCTGCCTTAAAAATATCCTTCTGTGGCAAAGAATTCCACAGATTCATTACCCTCTTTCTAAAGAAATTCCTCCTCATCTCCTTCCTAAAGAAATGTTCTTTAATTCTGTGTTCCTTGTACGGGTGCGCAACACTTTTCGTGGGGATTTTACAAGACCCTGGCTAATACCCCAGTAATCCCTGGGGTAATTCGAATTTAGTTTCTTTTGCATGCACATTTTACCAAGTGTAAACAAATGGAGCCTTCAACCAAAAAGGTTATGAATCACTATGTTTGAGAATGTCGCAACAAACTAAAGCAGGTTCTACAGTAAAACTCTGATAATGCAGCGCCTTTTGGATTATGTGGTGGCAGATTGTTTTGTTTGATCTTATTCCTATTAATACCCAAATACTTTTCTTCTTTACACAATTGTATGATAAATTTTCTGGTGAATGAGTTTAAAGAGAGAAAGAAACATATAAACATTTTGGACTACGCTTTGGTTGCAAACCTACCCGTTCCTGGTGTTCCAGTCTCCTACTCCAGCACACATTTCAGACCAGGACCCTAGTTGGATTCTGGCTCTGGCCATATGCTCCACTTGCACTCTAGTCTCTCAGTTCACCTTCTGGATTAATGAGTGAGCCAGATGATTAACCATCAGGATTTTCGAATACAGGCTAAATTATCAGGGTTTTAATGTACTCTACATTTCATATTCCTGCAACTTGATGTCAATTTCTTCTCTTTCCCATTCAGAGTTTGGGTAATGGCAGGAAAGAATTGCAGATGCTGGTTTAAATGTAAGGTAGACACACAATGCTGGAGCAACTCAGTGGGACAGGCAGCATCCCTGGAGAGAAGGAATGGGTGATGTTTTGGTTCGAGACCCTTCCCCAGACTGATGTTATAGCAAATCCATAACACCACAGATTGGGTTATGGCAAATCCAGATGCCCATTGCCTTTTTATGCTCAAATTGTAAAAGTGTTTATAAAATCTATTTACATATTATATAGTTTATCTTTCCAGTATATGGAGATCTCAGTTGTTCTAAAGAATGCCCTGTGACTTCTTCACTAATCTATACGGCTCAACTAGTGAACAATGCATTGTAATTATGATAGATGGGTTTGAGTGATATTTAGTAAGTAAAAATCAGGTGAACAATCAGTGTGCTAAATATCCGATGGGAACAAATAGAAGTTGTTTCTTGCAGTTGGTTATATTTAATGGGTTACTTTGAAGGTACCAAGATCTTAGTGTCAAAATATTCTACATATTTTCAACCATCCAGATTAATTATTGAACACTCAGAATGGAACTGTAGTGCTGTGAATTATTGAACTGAATTATGAAAATTGAACTATTTTATTTTCATCTGTTACAAGTTGCTTAATTTCTTGGCTTTCAATGTGCTGTGGGACAATAATGTTGGAATGAAATACCCCAAAGATGTTCTGCTTGTTTACTTGAAAATAAAGATAAAGCCTCTGATTATACAGAAATGGGCGATTTGATTCAATGCTTCTTTTTCAGTGTTAATGTGAGTCTTTTCCTCCTTAATCTAGCCACAAAAATATATTCTTGTTTTCCTTTTCCCCCTCATCTAACTTTGGCTTAAATGCACTTTAGCTGTTCATTTCAATTCTATCTTGCTTAGCGAGTTACCCATTTGATCTATTTGAAGAATAATTAAACTTTTAATAAATTCTCTATTGAGTTTATTCATTACTTTTTTTATCTCTTCCCTCATGCATATCAGTGTCACTGGTAAAGTTGATACTTGCCTCAGTCTTCAATTTACCTTCAAGAGTGATGAGCTGAAATGCAGTTATCCTTCTGTTGAAGGAGTTACAAGGTTTTAACCAAGTGATGATAAAGAAACAGCATTGATTTTCCAGGTACCCAGATGTGGCATTGAAGGACGAGAAGCCGAAGCAAAGAAGTGGTAGCCAAATAACCGAACGGAAACAAAGCCGAAAAGCCAACTAACTGAAAGCGTACGAAGCCAAAAAAACAACTAACCGAAAGGGCGGGACGCCTAAAAGCCAACTAACCGAAAGGGTGGGACGCCTAAAAGCAAACCCACCAAAAGGCCGCTATTCCGAAACGCCAACTCACCGAAAGGCTGCGTCGCCTACAAGCCAACTCACCGAAAGGCCGCTCTGCCGAAAAGCCAAATAACGGACATGACGTCGCAAGGGGGGCGGGACTTGTCAGCGATTGGTCCAGACCCCAGCGTCCATCACATCACTGGCCAGTGGAGACGGGAGGGTGGGGGTCGTTTTCCCATGCAAGCCATAGGTGACTGGGCACTCTGAACACGAGCACTAAGTTGTGAGCAGCCGAAGGAATGTAACCCTCGGGACAGCTCCTACAATCCCACGGCCACTGCCGCCCTCCGCCTCGTCTCCCCCGTGCAGCCGCAATATGACTGGCTGTGAGTCAGCAGTGCGCACACCCACACCAGGCACGTGCCGTGAGTAATCAGCCAGGGTAGGCAGTGGCTTTTAAAAATCTTGAAAACTGCGCATGCGCAGATTATTCTCTCCCCGGTGAGCTATCAGTCGGCTTTTTTAATCTTGAAACTGCGCATGCGCACATTGTTCCCTCCCCGGTGAACTGTCATTCGGCTATTTTTAAATAGTGGAAACTGCGCATGCGCAGATTGTTCTCTCGACTTTTATCATGTAATTTGTTTTCAATAGGTCCTATCTCTTAGTAAAGTATTTAAAAACATATAGCTCAAAAAAATTTACTTACCATATTATTTGTGCACAAAATGCATTCTGCAGCAAAAATATCCATAAGGTTGCTTCGTGAAACTCTTCAGGTAATCACTATCCACCCTTGAAAATCCTGCTAAGAAACTTGTGCATGCGCAGTGCGCAGCGCAGCACACGCACGCAGTTCACAGTGTAAGGGCAGAGTTTCAGCTGCCTTTACGGACCGTTCCCACTGATGGCTTGAAGCAGTGTTGACGGCACGTGAGTAGTACATACTTCCGCGTTTAAAACGTACTGCTGATGAGAGGAACGGGAGAATTATGCCTCCCTAAGAGATTGATCTCATATGGAGGCATAATTCTCCCATGCCTTTACTATTTATGACCATTTTATATATGTTTTATATATATTTTATATATATTATATTTATATATAAAATTATTACTATTTTATAATTTTAGTCATGGTAGGCACTGCCTACCTTGCCTACCCTGACCCCCCCCCCCACACACACACACACACACACACACACACACACACACACACACACACACACACACACACACACACACACACACACACACACACACACACACACACACACACTGAATGCAGTTCTTGTTTTTCATATTTTGACCTTGGATAAATAATATGAATTAGCTCTTGTGTTCCACAGTTAACATATACTTTTTAACCAGGGCATTAATTTTGTTTTGGCTATTGAGTGGTAAATATGCCTTCTTCTTACGTTGCGTGCTGTCGTTAGGTGAGATGGTGGTAGGGAAGGGATTAGGTAGCGTACTGACTGTCTACTGGTCTGTTTCGGGCTTTGCATGGGTGGGGGGAGAGGGGCAGGGGGGTCTTTAGCTTCTAGCTTAGTTTTTTTCTATCTGTGCAGAATCTGAACTACAAAAATGTCTGAAATGTTGTCACTTATGACTCCGTCCTAAATTTTTCTCCTTCCTGGATTCTGCTTTAAGAAATTAACCCTTTACATTCCACATGATTTTTACAAACAATATGGATAAAGTTATTAACTTCCTTTCATGGAATGTGAATGGTTTGAACCATCCCATTAAGAGGATTAAAAAAAAAAAGTTCTTCATAGACTAAATGCTCAGATTATCTTTGTTCAGGAAACTCATGTAAGGCAAGACGACAATCAACGATTTTTCAAGTTTTAGAGAGGACAGCAATCTCATTCAAATTCACAGGCTAAGGTGAAAGGAGTCTATTTTTATTGGCTCCTCAATTCCGTTTGTTCATTATGAAACAATTTCTGATCCATATGGTAGATTTTTGGTGATTACTGGTGTTCTTCATAACCAAAAAGTTGCTATGGTGAATGTTTATGTACCTAATATTGATCACCCTGAGTTTTTAAACAGTTAATCACATCCTTTCCTAATTTAAATGAACATTTTTTAATAATGTGTGGAGATTTTAACTGCTGTTTGACCCCCTCGATGGACAGATCTGCATCTGTTCATGTGCTTCCAAATAAATCAGCTAGTTTTATCAATTATTTTTTACTTGGCTCTGGAATGTTAGAAGTCTGGAGATTCTTGCACCCAAATGACAATGAATTTTCTTTTTTCTCTCATGTATATCATTGTTACTCTAGGATTGACTACTTTATAATAGATTCTCGGCTAGTTTCATTGGTCACTGCATGTGAGTATGATGCAATTGCAATTTCTGATCATGCATCATTGAAACTATCAATCAAACAACCTGATTCCAAGTTTAATGCTAAACAATGGTGATTTAATGCTACTTTGCTTCAAGATCTAAATTTTGTTAACTTTATTAAAGATCAAATTGCTTTTATCTTCTTAACAAATTCGACTGAAGAAATATCCAATTGTGTAGTCTGGGATGCTTTTAAGGCATATATTCGTGGACAAATTGTTTCATACTCCGTGGGATTAAAAAAACAAACTCAAAATGAAATACGTATATTGACTGATGAGATTAAATAAATTGATAAAAAATATTCAAAAGCTCCTAGTTTAGAGCTCTATAAGAATAGAGTTGAACTTCAATTGAGACATGATTTGTTATTAGTATTACCGATTGAGAATCAGTTACTTAAAACCAAAAGTCAATTTTATATACATGGCGAAAAATCTGGTAAATTCCTCGCTAATCAGTTGAAAGTGGTGTCGGCCAAACGTCAGATTACTAAAGTTAGTAAACAGGATGGTACGTTGACTGTAGACCATGATGAAATTAATAAATCCTTTCAGGAATTCTATACCTCCATATACCAATCAGAATTTCCTACTGATTCCAACATAACGAGTCTCTGTTGTTAGACGAACCCATCACGGAGGAAGAAATACAGAAAGCAATCCTTTTGATGAATTCTGGTAAAGCTCCTGGTTTAGATGGGTTCACATTGGAATTTTTAAAGTATTTCTCAAGCTTACTGTCTCCCTGGCTATGCAAGGTTTTTAAAGAAGCCTTTTTAATGAATAATTACCATAATCATTTTATGAAGCATCTATTTCTTTAATTCTTAAAAAAGACAAAGATCCTATAGAAGTGACATCATATAGACTTATATCACTGTTATATGTAGATTACAAAATTATTTCCAAAATATTAGCTATGAGATTGGAAAATATCTTACCGCAAATTATTTCTGAAGATCAGACAGGTTTTATTAAAAATCGTTACTCATACCTTAATGTTCGGCAATTCATGAATATCGTATATACAGCGTCAAATAAAACTTCAGAATGTGTCATTTCACTTGATGCTGAGAAGGCGTTTGATAGAGTAGCAAGGGAATACTTATTCAATACACTTGAAAAATTTAAGATTGGTCCAAAAATTATTTCTTGGATCAAGCTGATATATCATATACCTCAGGCTTCTGTTCTTACCAATAATCAGAGATCCCCCTTTTTCAGGCTCTTTCGAGGTACTAGACAGGGCTGTCCTTTACTGTTTGATATCGCTTTGGAACCTTTGGCCACCGCTATTAGGGAATCACCTAACATTTCTGGTATTGTCCGTGGGACATAAGCTATCTCTTTATGCAGATGATCTGTTATCATTCATTTCTAACCCTGAGAAATTTATTCCGGCAATAGTAGCTCTGCTTAATCAATTTAGTAGTTTTTCTGGTTAAAAACTAAATCTTAGTAAGAGTGAGCTTTTTCCATGAAACAATCTAGTTTTGCCTTATGGACAGTTTCCATTCAGATTGACTACCGAATATTTTACTTATTCAGGCATTAAGATTACCTAGAAACACAAGGATTTATTTAAAGCCAATTTTATGCCTTTAATTGACCACATCAAACAACAGTTCACTAAAAGGTCACCAATGTCCTTATCTCTAATGGGCCGAATTAATGCTATTAAAATGTTTATCTTACCTAAATTTTTATACTTATTTCAGATGATACCAATTTTGATTCCTAAATCTTTCTTTGATATCATTGACTCCAAAATGTCCTTATATATGGCAGAATAAAAATTCCAGACTAAGTAAAAAATAAGTAGAGAAATCAAAAAAAAGATGGGTGTTTGGCACTGCCGATCCTTAGATTTTACTATTGGTAAGTTAATGCTCGCTATTTAATGTTTTGGACAAAAGATTTAGAAGATACCCAATGTCCAGGATGGATGAATCTTGAACGTGATTCTATGCAAGGGCTATCATTGGCTTCTATTCTAGGGGTTTCGTTACCTTTTACAATTACGAGATTGAACAAATATACGACTAACCCAATATCTTAATATACACATACACTTCGAATATGGTTTCAATTTTGTAAGAATTTTGGATTGAATTATTTTATTTTATCGAGTCCGATCATATCTAATTTTTTCTTCCAACCTTCTAGCACTGATCAAGCCTTTCTGTTATGGAAGAGGTAGGGATTAGTAGCTTTTCGTGATTTGTTTTCGGATGGTTGTTTTATGTCTTTTGAACAACTCTCCAATAAATATAATTTACCTAACACATTTTTTTAGATATTTACAAATTAGACATTTTTGTAGGTCTATTCTACCTTTTTTTCCGTTACCACATCAAACCGATATCTTGGAATTTTTTTAATATTTGAACCCTTATCAGAAGGGCTTAATAACGACTATTTATGAGTTGATTTTGAAATTTAAAAAAGATACATTTGATAACATTAAGAATGACTGGGAAAGAGAACTTCAAATTTCTTTATCTATAATCAATGTGTGCAAGATACGCTTTGATACAATTCAAGGTGGTTCACAGAGCTCATATGTCAAAAGATAAGTTAGCTCATTTTGATGGTCAAATAAATCCTACCAAAGTCAAAAGTCAAAAGAGTTTATTGTCATGTGTCCCTGACAGGACAATGAAATTCTTTCTTTGCATAGCACAACATTTAAAGTGGGAATTGTAAGAGTACAGAATCTTTATGCCCCTGTTACGGTGAAAGGAAATAGCAAAAATTGGAAAGAGCCATGGTTTTCGTGAAATTGGACACTTGTTTCGAAAAAAGAGAGATATCTACAATAATTATAGGAGGCATGGAGTAAATGAGGTGCTAGAGGAGTATAAAGAATGTAAAAAGAATCTTAAGAAAGAAATTAGGAAGGCTAAAAGAAGATATGAGGTTGCTTTGGCAAGAAAGGTGAAAGTAAATCCAAATGGTTTCTACAGCTATATTAATAGCAAAAGGATAACGAGGGATAATAATTGGACCATTAGAGAGACAGAATGGACAGCTATCTGCATAGCCAAAAGAGATGGGGGAGATATTGAACAATTTCTTTTCTTCGGTATTCACCAAGGAGAAGGATATTGAACTATGTGAGGTAAAGGAAAAAAGTAGAGTAGCTATGGAAACTATGAGATTCAAAGAGGAGGAAGTACTGACACTTTTGAAAAATATAAAAGTGGATAAGTCTCCAGGTCCTGACAGGATATTCCCTAGGACATTGAGGGAAGTTAGTGTAGAAATAGCAGGAGCTATGACAGAAATATTGCAAATGTCATTGGAAACGGGAATAGTGCCGGAGGATTGGCGTACTGCGCATGTTGTTCCATTGTTTAAAAAGGGTTCAAAGAATAAACCTAGCAATTATAGACCTGTTAGTTTGACGTCAGTGGTGGGTAAATTAATGGAAAGGATGCTTAGAGATAATATATATATATAAGCATCTGGATAAACAGGGTCTGATCAGGAACAGTCAACATGGATTTGTGCCTGGAAGGTCATGTTTGACAAACCTTCTTGAATTTTTTGAAGCAGTTACTAGGGAAATTGATGAGGGTAAAGCAGTGGATGTTGTCTATATGGATTTCAGTAAGGCCTTTGACAAGGTTCCCCATGGAAGGTTGGTTAAGAAGGTTCAATCTTTGGGTGTTAATGGCGGAGTAGCAAGATGGATTCAACAGTGGCTGAATGGGAGATGTCAGAGAGTAATGGTGGATGGCTGTTTGTCAGGTTGGAAGCCGGTGACCAGTGGGGTGCCTCAGGGATCTGTGTTGGGTCTACTGTTGTTTGTCATGTACATCAATGATCTGGATGATGGGGTGGAAAATTGGATAAGTAAGTATGCAGATGATACTAAGATAGGTGGTGTTGTGGATAATGAAGTAGATTTTCAAAGTCTACAGAGAGATTTGGGCCCTATGGAAAAGTGGGCTGAAAGATGGCAGATGGAGTTTAATGCTGATAAGTGTGAAGTGCTACATCTTGGCAGGACAAATCAAAATAGGATGTACATGGTAAATGGTAGGGAATTGAGGAATGCTGTGGAACAGAGGGATCTAGGAATAACTGTGCATAGTTCCCTGAAGGTGGAATCGCATGTAGATAGGGTGGTAAAGAAAGCCTTTGGTGTGCTGGCCTTTATACATCAGAGCATTGAATATAGGAGTAGGGAAGTAATGTTAAAATTGTACAAGGCATTGGTAAGACCAATTCTGGAGTATGGTGTACAATTTTGGTCGCCTAATTATAGGAAGGATGTCAACAGAATAGAGAGAGTACAGAGGAGATTTACTACAATGTTGCCTGGGTTCCAGCAACTATGTTACAGAGAAAGGTTGAACAAGTTAGGTCTTTATTCTTTAGAGCGCAGAAGGTTAAGGGGGGACTTGATTGAGGTCTTTAAAATGATGAAAGGGATAGACAGCGTTGACGTGGATAATCTTTTCCCATTGAGGCTAGGGAAGATTCAAACAAGAGGGCATGACATGCGAATTAAGGGACGGAAGTTTAGGGGTAACGTGAGGGGGAACTTCTTTACTCAGAGGGTGGTGGCTGTGTGGAATGAGCTTCCAGCAGAAGTGGTGGAGGCAGGATCAATTTTAACATTTAAAAGTAAAGTGGATAGGTATATGGATGGGAGGGAATGGAGGGGTATGGTCTGAGTGCAGGTAGATGGGACTAGGGGAAAACAAAAGATCGGCATGGATTGGAAGGGCCGAGAGGGCCTGTTTCCGTGCTGTAATTGTTATATATGGTGTTAGAACATAATAGGCATTGACTACAATTATATACGTAAATACACACATTAATTAATAAATTAATAAAGTGCAAATAACAGATGGAGGGGTATTAATGTTCAGAGTTTTGTCCGAGCCAGGTTTGATAGCCTGATGGCTGTGGGGAAGTAGCTATTCCTGAACCGGGTCGTTGCAGTTCTCAGGCTCCTGTACCTTCTCCCCGAAGGTAGCAGGGAGATGAGTGTGTGGCCAGGGTGGTGTGGGTCCTTGATGATGCTGCCAGCCTTTTTGAGGCAGCGACTGTGATAGATCCCCTCGATGGAAGGAAGGTCAGAGCCGATGATGGACTGGGCAGTGTTTACTACTTTTTGTAGTCTTTTCCTCTCCAGGGCACTCAAGTTGCCGAACCAAGCCACGATGCAACCGGTCAACAAGCTCTCTACTGTGCACCAGTAGAAGTTAGAGAGAGGCCTCCTTGACAGACCGACTCTCCGTAATCTTCTCATGAAGTAGAGGCGCTGATGAGCTTTCTTAATAATTGCATCAGTGTACTCGGACCAGGAAAGATCTTCAGAGATGTGCACACCCAGGAATTTGAAGCTCTTGACCCTTTCAACCATCGACCCGTTGATATAAACAGGACTGTGGGTCCCCATCCTACTCCTTCCAAAGTCCACAATCAGTTCCTTGGTTTTGCTGGCGTTGAGGGCCAGGTTGTTGTGCTGGCACCATATGGACAGTCGCTCGATCTCTCTTCTGTACTCCGACTCATCCCCATCAGTGATACGTCCCACAACAGTGGTGTCGTCAGCGAACTTGATGATGGAGTTCGCACTATGACTGGCTACAATCATTAGTATAGAGTGCGTACAGCAGGGGGCTGAGCACGCAGCCTTGAGGTGCTCCCGTGCTGATTGTTATCGAGTCTGACACATTTCCACCAATACGAACAGACTGTGGTCTGTGAATGAGGAAGTCGAGGATCCAATTGCAGAGGGGTGCGCAGAGACCCAGTTCTGTGAGTTTGGTAACCAGCTTGGAGGGGATGATTGTGTTAAATGCCGAGCTGTAGTCAATGAATAGCAGCCTGACTTATGAGTTTTTGTTGTCCAAGTGGTCCAGAGCGGAGTGGAGGGCCAGCAAGATCGCGTCCACCGTTGATCTGTTGTGGCGTTAAGCAAACTGCAGTGGGTCCAGGTTTTTGTCGAGGTAGGAGTTGATTTGTGCCATGATCAACCTCTCGAAGCACTTCGTCAACACAGGCGTTAGTGCCACAGGTCTATAGTCATTGAGGCACGTCACCTTGCTCTTCTTGGGCACCGGTATTATTGATGCCCTTTTGAGGCAGGTGGGAACCTCAGACCTCAGAAGTGACAGGTTGAAAATGTTCGTAAAAACTCCAGCCAGTTGGTCCGCACAGGTTTTTAGAACGCTACCAGGAATTCTGAAGTGGCCTCATTGACTCGTATGTTTTGGTCCTACCCACTTTTGGAAAAACATTGGAAATCAATTTTTGATACCATCTCTGTAGTGTTAGATATTGATTTACAACCTCATCCTATTACTGCAATTTTTGGGCTACCAATGTTAGATTTTATTCATCTGTCCCGTTCAGCTCATCGGCTGATTGCTTTTACCACATTAATTGCCAGAAGATCTATTTTATTCCAATCCTCCGACCACATTCCATTGGTACTCTGAACTGATATCATGTTTAAATTTAGAAAAAATTAGGAGTCACATTGTTGAACCCTTGGTTAAATTTGATAGGACTTAGGAGCAAATATATAGGAGCAAAGAGGTCCTTCTGCAGTTGTACAGAGCTCTAGTGAGACCACACCTGGAGTATTGTGTGCAGTTGTGGTCCCCTAATTCTTGCTATTGAGGGAGTGCAGCGTAGGTTTACAAGGTTAATTCCCGGGATGGCGGGACTGTCATACGCTGAGAGAATGGAGCAGCTGGGTTTGTACACTCTGGAGTTTAGAAGGATGAGAGGGAATCTCATTGAAACATATAAGATTGTTAAGGGCTTGGACACACTAGAGGCAGGAAACATGTTCCCGGTGTTGGGGGAATCCAGAACCGGGGGCCACAGTTTAAGAATAAGGAGTAAGCCATTTAGAATGGAGATGAGGAAACATTTTTTCTCACAGAGATTGGTGAGTCTGTGGAATTCTCTGCCTTAGAGGGCGGTGGAAGCAGGTTCTCTGGATGCTTTAAAGAGAGAGCTAGATAGGGCTCTTAAAAATAGCCGAGTCAGGGGATATGGGGAGAAGGCAGGAACGGGGTACTGATTGGGGATGATCAGCCACGATCACATTGAATGGCGGTGCTGGCTCGAAGGGCTAAATGGCTTACTACTGCATCTATTGTCTATTGTCTATTGTCTGTTGACTTGGGAAAGATTTATTCAATATTTTCATACGACATAAACTGTCCCCTCTTCAACTGTTATAACAGTTATTTTTTTTTACTGATATATGGTGGAACGGACTTGACGATAAACAGGGACTAAAATTGTTGAAACTCTTTGCAGCCCAGATTCTGTTTTTCTTTTTTCTTCTTTTTTCTTTTTTCTTTCAATTAGTTTAGGGAGGTTTTGTTTTTTGTTTTTTTCTCTTTTTTTTCTTTTTTTTCTTTTTATCTTTTTGTTTTTATACATATAAGCTCCTTTAAACAAGTGACTATTACATAGAGACCGGGAGGTCTATATTCAATGTGTATTTTGACACTGGACTCGTATTTAGGTTATACCTGCCATTAATGTAACCCTGATCCCTATATATCAATATCACTGTTATGTTTATCATTACTTTTTTGTTGTTTTTTTGCTTTTGAAAAAAAACTAATAAAAAGATTTTAAAAGAAAGTTGTTTCTTGCAGTTGGGTATATTTAATGCGTTACTTTGAAGGTACCAAAATCTTAGTGTCAAAATATTCTAAATATTTTCAACCATCCAGACTAATTATTGAACACTCACAATGGAACTGTAGTGCTGAGAGAAGGAATGGGTGGCGTTTCGGGTCGAGACCCTTTAGACTCAGTCTTCAGGTCTGAAGAATGGTCTCGATCCCAAACGTCACCCATTCCTTCTCTCCAGAGATGTTGCCTGTTCCACTGAGTTACTCCAGCTTTTTGTGTCCATCTACAGTTAAAACAGATTACAGACGGTGGGGGGGGGGGGGGGGGGGGGGGGGGGGAGGGGGGAGTGGGTGGAGATAAAATTGTTTGTTGCCATGCACACTTGTCATCGACCCTCCAGGGAATTTGTGTGTGTCCCCATGTCTTAAAAGTGATTTACTATGGTTGCCAATGCCCCGAGCCCTCTGTCCCTGCGGCTGGGGTCGGGGTTGATCACTGTCGGTGACTCTGGGTGGGCGGAGGGCCCAGCCTGTCCCACACTTCTGTTCCACCCGGCCCCGCGTGTGTGCGTGCGCTGCCGACTCACAGCCTGTCACAGTGCGGCCGCACGGGGGAGAAGAGCAGAGGGCGGCCGTACTCGTGGGAGAGTGGGGGCTGTCCCGTGGGATGCGCTCCTTCGGCCGCTTACAACTTGGTGCTCGGGCTCAGAGTGCCCAGTCGCCTATGGCTTGTGTGGGAAAATGATCCCCACCCTCCTGTCTCCATTGGCCAGTGATGTGATGGATGCGGGGGTTTGGATCAGTCGCTAACAAGTCCTGCCCCCGCCCCCCCGCCCCCCGGCAACGTCATGTCCGTTATTTTGCTTTTCGCCAGAGAGGCCTTTAGGTGTGTTTGCTTTTAGGCTTGTACGCTTTCAGTTATTTGGCTTTTCGGCTTTGTTTCCGTTCGGTTATTTGGCTTACACATCTTTGCTTTGGCTTCTCGTCCTTTGACGCCACGTCCGCACACGGATTTTCCAAGTCATTGTGACTTGGATCAAAATTTGTCTGTTCTCTGTCATTCTTGAAAGTTGAGATTTTAATGGAAAATGACATTGAAGATGTACAATATATGTTATAGATGTTGCATATTTCACCCCTGTGTACTGTAGTAAAGGCAGCTAATGTTTGTGATAGTGAAGGGGGCACCATGCGAGAGGATTGCTGTATCCAAGTAATATTGAACATTTTGAGTGTTGTTGAACTGATGCGATGTGTCAGAAGCCTTCTCAACCTCCTATCCACCTCCATTCTCGGGGAGACACAAAATGCTGAAGTAACTCAGCGGGACACTCAGCATCTCCGGAGAGAAGGAATCGGTGACGTTTCGGGTCCAGACCCTTCTTCAGACCTGAAACGTCACCCATTCCTTCTCTCCGGAGATACTGCCTGTCCCGCTGAGTTACTCCAGCATTTTGTGTCTCCCTTCGATTTAAACCAGCATCTGCAGTTCTTTCCCCCACTCTCACGGAACAATGTACCTGCACTCCTAGATTCCTCTGTTCTACAACACTCCCCAGAGCCCTGCCATTCACTGTGTCGGTCCAGCCCTGGTTCAACTTCCTAAAATACTAACCTTCATTTCTCTGTGTTAAACTCCATTACTCCTCCCTCAGCCCATCTGCCCAGCTGATCAGGATTATGCTGCAATTTTTAACACCCTTCTTCGTTATCTATGGTACCACCCACTTTACTTGTGACTTAACATTTGTGCGGCACCATGCTGAATATCTGGAAGTCCAACTACTTCTACTGGTTCTCCTTTAGCGACTGGGAAAGCTCTATTAAAAGTTTCAGACATGATTTTTCCTTCATGAAGCTTTGCTGACTCTACATAATTTGGTTATGATTTTCCAAATGTACTGCACTTATCTCCTTAATAATTGAATCTAGCTTTCTAATTATCCTATCATTACTGGCTTTTGCCTCCCTCCTATTTTGAATAGGTGTCATGTTGGCAACTTTCCAAACCTCTGGCATTTCTCCAGAATCTATGGAAGGATTGTGAGCAATACATCCACACTCCGAAGATGCATGTATTTGGGCCAGGAGATTTATTAGCCTCTAGCTCATTAGTTTGCCTGTTATGATGCTGATGACATTTAATTTCTCAGTATTATTTGAAATTAATGTGATGTTTTGCAGCATCTTCTATCCTAAAAAGACTGCAAAATATCTGCTTAACTTTACGACCATTCCCTTGAGTTTGGTGGGATGATCTATGTAAAAAGGTGGGGTGATGTTTGTTGGGCAAGTAAAAGAGGGTGGGATATGTGCAATGTGTTGATGGAACAGATGCTTAAGTATGAATGAGAATTTTTTTTTCTCACAAGTGTGTACCTCATCTCGGAAATCGTGAAATTTCTGCCAACATAGCTCCATTGTTAATGATTTCTCATTCCTGGAGAAGTTCCTGGAAACATCCCATCTCCTTTCAGATTATTCCAACAGTGGCCCGGGAGAGTTTTCTCATTCAATTGCAGTGAACCAACCCCGCTGATTCCCACCCCCCCACCCCGCCCCCCCCATCCTGACTGTTGCACATGACCTCCTCATGTGTTCCCCTCAGTGAACCTGGGAGGTTCTCTCTCTCTGCACGGTAGCCTCTAAATTGTCCATGGCAGCTATAATATGTTGATGGCTTACTGTTGCCAGGCGGAGTATACCTTTAAATGCTGATGGCCTTTACTGATTACTTTGCGACAAAGTGTTGCAATTATGTAGAATTATGTGTGGACCTGTCAGGAGCGACGCAGATCAAGCTTAATACAATGCTTCAATTTAAATTTGAGTTTGACCTATTTCATTTCTTTGATGGGATTCTGCTTTTGCGTTTGTATTAAATGTAACAGTGTTTTATTGCACTGAAAATAGCTGAAATTCAATATCCTGGCAAAAAATTCTAACAGGAATAATAGAGAATATTATGATATGTAATTTTTGTAAATCAGTTTTAAAATATGAATGTTTAACCTCTGAATCCCATATTTATGTTTTTCTTTCCTTATCAAAAGTGACATTTTGGAATTGGAACTGAGAAAGGGCTGATTTAAAACAATCTTTATTCTAAAGAAAGTGACAAACGTGTCTTTTCATTGAGAAAAAAATAATGAACAATGATTTTTAGAAAAAATATAAATACCTGGTCCAAAATATTTATGAACACTTTACAAAGCATAATTATTTGTGTTTCAGGCGAGAGAAGATAGTTCTCTTCATGTTGGATCGGAAGTTACAAGGGATTTGTACTTGGATAATTATTCAATGTTTTTAACACTAGTTGTCCACACTGTTTTAATCATGCCCCTCAAATCCAATTTTAAAGAGCAAATCCTACATCTTTCTGGAAAGCTTCTTTATTTGAATTCCTCTGAAGGGAAAAAGAAGAACAGCCCGAGCTAATCCACTAAGAATGACAAAGGAGTAAATGTTAAATTAAAAAAACAAAAAGGTTTATGATGATTGTCAGGAGTAAGATGTATTCATTAACCAGGAAAGTATGAGGGGTGATTTGAAGGATTGAAATTTAAACTTTTAAGATAGGAAGTAAGACAGTTTACAAAAAAAGCAGGTCCATCGCAATTTTTATGGAGATATTTTGTGTAAATGATTAACTCATAGAAACATTGAGCTTGTGATGGAGAACGTCAGGTAAAAGCAGTATTTGAGGGTAAGCATAAGCATGAGACAATTTTCATAAACTGAACTGAAGCTATAAATGTGAAAATTGCGCAAAAACCGGTGAGGAACATTATAGTCATGCCAGTTAATATAATGCATTAGTATAATTATCCCATTCTCATCATCTACAGGCTGGGTGAGGGTAATGGTGATAGTTGCTTCTCGGACTGGAGGCCTGTGACTAGTGGTGTGCTTCAGGTGCTGTGCCCGTTACTGTTTGTCATCTACATCAATTATTTGGGTGCGAACATACATGGCAAGATGATACAAAAGTGGGTGGTTTTGCAGATAGTGAAGATGGTTGTGAAAGATTGCAGCAGGATCTTGATTGATTGGCTAGGTGGGCTGAGGAATGGCTGATGGAATTTAATACAGACAAATGTGAGGTGTTGCATTTTGGGAAGTCTAACTTGCGCAGGATCCACACAGTGAATATTAGGGCTCTGGAGAGTGTTGTAGAACACAGGGATCTAGAAGTGCAGGTGCATGGTTCCTTTAAGGTTAAGTTGTGGGTAGATAAGGTGGTCAAAAGTAGCTTTTGGTACATTAGCCATCATCAGTCAGGGTATTGAGTATAGAAGTTGGGTGGTCATGTTGCAGTTGGTGAGACCACATTTAGATAATTGTTTTCAGTTCTGGGCACCATGTTCTAGGAAAGATGTTGTCAAGCTGGAAAGGGTACAGAGAAGATTTACGATGATGTTGCCAGGACTAGAGGGTCTGAGCCATAGGGAGAGGTTGAGTAGGCTGGGACACTATTCAATGGAGTGCAGGAGGGTGAGGGGTGATCCTTGTTTCCTTGATTAACTTTCCTTGTTTAATGAATACTCAGTGACTGGAAATGTTAACTCCGTTCCTCTCTTTGCAAATGCTGCCCCAGTTGCTGAATAATTTAAACATTTTTAAAATATTTTTTGTCAGGGTAAATTAGTTACTTTCAGGATTGTACCACAGTGATATGTACTGGGGCTCAACTATTTACAATCTTAACTGACAGGACAAAATATACTGCAGTCAAATTTACTGATGATGCAAAATAAAAACTCGAAAACAAGCTGTGAGGAGGAAGCACAAAACCTGGTCAGGGATATTGATATGTTAAGTAGGTTAAGTGGGAAATGGTAAGGTTAGACTTTGATGGAAAGAATTAAAAAGCAGATTATCCCGAAAAAAAGAACTACAGAAGCTGGTTAATACATAAAAGGCCACAAAGTGATGGAGTAACTCAGTGGGTCAGGCAATATCTTTGGAGAACATGGATGTGTGATGTTTCAGGTCACAATTTCACCAATCTTGTAGGTGAATAGCTATATTGAATTTGTCTCCATGGTAGAAGGCAGTGAAAGCATCCTAAAGGGTCAGACTGAAAAATGGTCTCGACCTGAAATTGTTCATTGATGTTCATCTGATCATTGTTCATTCAACGCAGAAGTAGCATACAAGTGTTGCAAATTATCAAGAAGGCAAACAGAATATTGAAGTTTATTGCAAAGGTGATTGAGGAAATAAATAGGCATATCTTATTGATTCTACTCAAGGAAAATTGCTTTCAGTTTTTCTCAGGCAGGGTAAAGGGAAGATGTGTATCGAGATACAGTGAAAAGCATTTTTGTTACATGCTATGCAGTCAGCGGCAAGACCTACATGATTACAGTCAAACCATCCACAGTGTACAAACAAATGCAGGAAAAAAAGCAACAAAACACGCAACTACATAAAAGTCAACATAAGCATCCACCACAGTCGATTCCCCACATTCCTCACTGTGATGCAAGGCAAAAAAGTCCAGTCTGCTTCCTCTTTATTAGTGAATGGTTCAGCAAATTGGGTCGACACTCAATCAAGGGTGAAAGTATTTCTTCTCCCGATGGGTATTTAGAATTAGGGAGCATTGTTTCGGAATAATAATTTCAGATGGAAATGAGGAGGAATTTGTTGTCGTAAACCCACAAATCTATTTTCTACCGCACAAAGTTGTGCAACTCAAATAATTGCATATATTCTGGGCAGATAATTATGAGCATTGAGAGCCAAGTGCAAGCTCTCGGACACCTCCTCCTTCTCACCCCTGGACCATGACCACACAGATGAGCACCGTGCCATTATCTCATAGTCCGTCTCCAATTTTTATCACTTCTGGCTGCGCTCCACAGCCTTCAACCTTATCGTCCCCCAGCCCTCATGGCCCAGTTTTACCTTCTCCCCAAAATCCATACACAGAACTGCGCTGGCAGACCCATTGTTTCTCCCTGCTCTTGCCCCACTGATATAATTTCCACTTACCTTGACTCGGCCCTATCCCCCCCCCCATGTCCAATCCCTCCCCACCTATGTCCAAGACACGTCACACCCCCTTCGACTCTTTAATGACTTCCGCTTCCTCGTGGTGCTGGTCCTTCTTTACAGGTCTGATGAAGGCTCTCGATCCGAAACGTCACCCATTCCTTTTCTCCAGAGGTGCTGACTGACCTGCTGAATTACTCCAGCATTTTGTGTCTATCATCAGAGCATTTGGGGATATGGGAAGATGATTGAAAAGTGGCATAGAGGCCAAGGTTAAATCAGACATGGCTTTCTGAATGGGGCCGGTTGCCATTCTCTTGTTCCTGTTCCACAAAATCTGCTTTAAGAAGGACCTCTTTTTCTCCACCTGGCATTTTGGGAGGTTTGTTGGCAAACTAGACTTTCAAAAGCGAGACTTTCATGTGATCTAAAAGAATTGGATTTCAGGATTTATATAAACCCTTTGACTGAATAGCAATCCCTGTCTATGTTCCCTCAACAACACTTATTAACTCAAGACCTGGTGGTACCACTTCCTTTTAACTCTGTAACCTCACCAAGTTCTGCAATCACAATGGGGGGTGGTCTGTATTTCTGGCTGCTTGAGCATTTTCTTCATTGCTTCACACTTGATATTTCTGGCCGCAGTTGCAAAGGAATTTCTCCTCTAATCCTCTATATCTATAACTTACTTTCTACCTCTTAGACACACTTGTGAAGTGGTTTGTTGTCAACTTAAGGTACGCTTATAGAATAGCTGAGGAATGTTTTATGACCTTAAGGTTGCTGCATTAATGTAAGTTGTTATTTGTTGTGATAAAACACTGGTGGACATGGGATTAAAATGAACTGTTAAAACTGGTGTAAGTATGATTTACACTTGCATAAAAATCTCTTCCTTTTTGACAGATAAATTTAACACTTATGTGACGCTGAAAGTACAGAATGTTAAAAGCACTACAATAGCAGTGCGAGGGGATCAGCCTTGTTGGGAGCAAGACTTCATGTTGTAAGTACCAATTTAAGTTTTTTTTGGCATATTTTAGTATGCGTCAGTCCAGGATAATTCTGTACTTGACATTGGGAAGGGGTGGCAGTGGTAATGGTGGATTTGCAATTTACTTAAATATAAAAAGCATAAAAAGGCACTAACGAATAAAACACGGAAGACAATGTACTGAATTGCTTCAGTGACTCTTCAAGAAGTCTTATTTATGTAAATATTTCCTTGAAATATATGTCACTGATAAATTGGTCGATCTTCATAATTGCCGGCCAGATGGTAGACTGAAGATTACTTTGCTCAGTAATCTGGGGCTTGATTTTATAAACTGGGATCGTGTTCTGAATCCTAACTTGAACTATAACCATTAAAAACAAATCATTTCAGAATGGCAAGATTTGTGATAATTAAAAAAAAAAAGTATATTTTGATATGCCTATAGCTTTACATTTCTGGGTTTAATGATGGTTGCAGATCATGTCCTATTCCATAGAGTGCCAGATGTAGCTGTGAGCCTATTACATCTGCCACAGTGCTGTGTGTTGCTTTGGAAACGGGGTTAGATATATATAAAGCTATAAACTGCAAAGCACCTGCAAAATAATATGGTAGCATGATTGCTGGTTCATTTGTTATTCAATACATTTCTTAATGTTTTGGTTATTTTTGATGAAAATTGAATATTAACTGCAAGAATGATCTGTGTCTGATTCCCAATACAGCTCTCTTAATGGTATAACACACAAATCTTGACACGTCACCATAGCTCCCAAAAAATATTGCTGGAAAAAAAGTTATTCTCTGATAACCTGATATCGATTGGGAACTTCACAATTAGTTTATTTTGGCCCTTCTATCGTTGTTGCAATTGCTTGTCTTTTGATAATGAAGTGGTTTGTAAGATGAGGGCGACACGGTGGTGCAGCAGTAGAGTTGCTGCTTTCCAGCGCTTGCAGTGCCAGAGACCCGGGTTCGATCTCAGTTACGGGTGATGTCTGTTGGAGTTTATCCGTTCTCCCCGTGACCGCATGGGTTTTCTCCGAGATCTACGTTTTCCTCCGACACTCCAAAGACGTTCAGGTGTATGGGTTAATTGGCTTGGTATAAGTGTGTATGTTTTCCCTATGTGGGCAGTGGGCAGGTGCTATGGACCTGCACGGGAAGGTAGACGCTCCCACCCCCACGAGTCTCGGGCACATGGGGCTCGTCAGCCTGGGAAGGCAGTCCATCTATGAGAGGGAAAACTCTGATTTAAAACCTCCACTGCCTCGTGGCCATATCCAATCATGGAAAATGCTCCAGGAGTAGATCAAGAAAATCCAGAGTCGGAGCCTCTAAGGCATGTTATCGTTGTCTGCAACCTCGCTCTGGCAGCTGTAATGGCCCTGCTGTTCCTTTGGATCGATCAGTGACGTGGAGAGGGGGGACGTGCTGCATGGGCAACAGCCTGTCCTCCATATGACATCGCCTAAGCTTGCATCCGGGCAGGATGCATCACCTATGGTCAGTCATGACCGAGAGGGGCCTACTACTACTGTCCCTAGCGTGTAGGATGGTGTTAATGTGTGGGGATCGCTGGTCGGCGTGGACTCGATAGGCCGAGGAGCCTGTATCGAGCAGGTAGCGAAGACGCTATATCTCTAAACTAAACTAAATAAAAATGAGCAGGTTGACTTACTACCATCAAAAATGGAAAAGATTTATTTCATCTTGGTTTTAGTTAAGTGTGTCAAAGGACTGAACACGCGGTACTAACTTATTTAGCACAATTGCTGCATTTAAAATGATTTTGTTTTTAAGAACTGGGACTGAGTTTGCAAGCAAGTCAGCATCACTTGTGCTCTGTTGCTAAAACTTCTGCCCCAACTATATTTTGGTATAATTTCTGAATACCATTGTTATTGATTTTGCATAAACTTTTATTTATATTATAGAAGGTGCACTAGAGCTTCTACGAAACTGTCTTATCTTTTGTATAGTTGTTATAAATTGTGAATAACTGAGGTCCCAGTACTGATCTCTGTGGCACTCAGTTAGAAAAGAGCTGCTGATCCTGAAAGTGATTCATTTATTCCACTTTGTCTCCTGACCTTTACCCAACCCTCTTATCAGGTTCACATCTTGTCCTTAGTCTTCACGTTAAATAACCGTTTTGATTCTTCATGAGAAGGCAGATGAAATGAGGCTATAATAAAGAGATAAACATATGGGTAGATAATAATAGAGAGACAACACATATTGAAAAGATATGCAGCTGTGAACAAATGGGTAGATAAGAGTAGGGAGACAACTCATGCTGAAAATGTATGTAATTTGGTAAGTCACCTTATCAGGTGAAATATGTTAGGTTGCTGAAAGAAACAAA
The DNA here is from genome assembly GCA_035221665.1 of Okamejei kenojei. NCBI lineage: Eukaryota > Metazoa > Chordata > Chondrichthyes > Rajiformes > Rajidae > Okamejei > Okamejei kenojei. The sequence continues at coordinate 139,065,342 of CM069131.1, read as the reverse complement.
GATACAAAAGTAAGATGGTGGTTGCAATCTTTCCAACAACATTGAATGCTGGAATTCGCTAATATTATTTTGCTATCAAGAAAGAAGAAAGGGATAGAGTGGGGTGTCAGCCTAATGTCACTCAGTGAAGTAGTAATAATCATGGTTAAAATAAACAAAGATTATTTGGAGGCTGGAAATATTCAGCAGGTAAGGTAGCTTCTGTAGTGAGAGAAACAGTTAAAATTTAAGGTGAATAACCCCTCATCAGAACTGGGAAAGTGATAAAGTCAGTGTGTGTTTGAAGTTGCAAAGTGGAGAATGTCTGTGATAGGCTGGAAACTAAGGTTGTCGAGATGACACATTTGCTTTTGGTGGTCCATGACGAGAGGGAAGTGAATATCTGTATTCTTTCGCTGACAAACTCAATTCTCTCAATGACAACTTTCATGGGGCTGGGGAGTCCACAACTGACCTTGGCATGGGAATAGTCAGAGGTAGGATACCGGAGGGTGTGGCTAATATATGGAACAAGAAGCTTGACTCATCAATAAATGTGGTTTGGCTTGATGCTGACTGGTGCATTGCAATACGCTTTGCTCACAACGACAAGGCATTTGTTATCCTGAATGTGTATACACCCTATGAATGCCATCAGAATAAGGATGAATATTTAAATAGGCTTGGTTTCATCTATTCCTTTATTCAAAACAATAATTATTGTAGTGTAGATGTCATTGGGGATATGAATGCAGATATCTCAGATAGGAACTCATTATTTGCTAATCATGTGGCTCAGTTCTGTCCAGATAATAATTTAATATTGTCAGGCAAAGTGCTTTTACCTACAGATAGCTATACTTATATTAGTGAGGCCTGGCACACTACGTCACGGCTGGACCACTGTATTAGTACAGCTGATGCACATGCCTCATTGGGGTGTATGAGCATTTTGTATGGGGCAGCAATGACTGATCATATACATGTTGCTATGACAATAAATGTTGAACATCTACCTGTGGTATCCATAGATAGAATTAGCTTTAACACAGAAAAAACAAAGGAAGACACCTTAGCCTGTTATGCCCATACAGACAAATCCTTAAACAATATTTATCTACCTAAAGATGCAATAAAGTGTAGTAATGTTAATTGTAAGGATATGAAGCATAGGAGAGAGATCTGCTCCATGTACAATGATATAGTAAGCGCTTTATATGTAGGCAGTAAGCTCTACTGCAAGCATAAAAATAAGACACATAACATCAGGCCTGGCTGGAATAAGTATGTAGCAGAGTATCATGCTGAAGCCCGTGAAGCCACTAATGATTTAGTGATGAGCTATGGCAGGTAGACCCAGACAGGAGCCTGTGTTTGAATACAAGAAGCTCACTAATGCAAGATATGCTGTTCGCATCATCTGTGAAAATGAGCAAGCTGTGAGGGCTGATTCCATGGCTAAGAAGCTGCAAAGTAACAATGCTACTGAATTTTGGAAAGAAGTGAACAGTTGCAAAACATCTCTACCATGCACTGTAGATGGAATATCCGGAACAGCTAATATGTTATGGTGACAACGTTATAGTACTTTATTCAACTGTGTCCGATGTGAAGTTGTTTTGGGTGGACAATATTGAGAGTCATGACTCAATGGTTATTATGTCACATGAGGTGAATCATGCATGAACAAGCTGTCCAACAACAAAGCAAATGACTTGGATCATATTTCTGCTGAACACATAACCATATAACCATATAACAATTACAGCACGGAAACAGGCCCTCTCGGCCCTTCCAGTCCGTGCCGATCATTTGTTTTCCCCTAGTCCCATCTACCTGCACTCAGACCATACCCCTCCATTCCCTTCCCGTCCATATACCTATCCACTTTACTTTTAAATGTTAAAATCGATCCTGCCTCCACCACTTCTGCTGGAAGCTCATTCCACACAGCCACCACCCTCTGAGTAAAGAAGTTCCCCCTCACGTTACCCCTAAACTTCCGTCCCTTAATTTGCATGTCATGTCCTCTTGTTTGAATCTTCCCTACCCTTAATGGGAAAAGCTTATCCACGTCAACTCTGTCTATCCCTTTCATCATTTTAAAGACCTCAATCAAGTCCCCCCTTAACCTTCTGCGCTCCAAAGAATAAAGACCTAACTTGTTCAACCTTTCTCTGTAACATAGTTGCTGGAACCCAGGCAACATTCTAGTAAATCTCCTCTGTACTCTCTCTATTTTGTTGACATCCTTCCTATAATTAGGCGACCAAAATTGTACACCATACTCCAGAATTGGTCTTACCAATGCCTTGTACAATTTTAACATTACTTCCCTGCTCCTATATTCAATGCTCTGATTTATAAAGGCCAGCACACCAAAGGCTTTCTTTACCACCCCATCTACATGCGATTCCACCTTCAGGGAACTATGCACAGTTATTCCTAGATCTACCTGTTCCACAACATTCCTCAATTCCCTACCATTTACCATGTACGTCCTATTTTGATTTGTCCTGCCAAGATGTAGCACTTCACACTTATCAGCATTAAACTCCATCTGCCATTTTTCAGTCCACTTTTCCATATGGCCCAAATCTCTCTGTAGACTATGAAAATCTACTTCATTATCTATAACACCACCTATCTTAGTATCATCTGCATACTTACTTAACCAATTTTCCACCCCATCATCCAGATCATTGATGTACATGACAAACAACAGTGGACCCAACACAGACCCCTGAGGCACCCCACTGGTCACCGGCTTCCAACCTGACAAACAGCCATCCACCATTACTCTCTGACATCTCCCCTTCAGCCACTGTTGAATCCATCTTGCTACTCCGCCATTAACACCCAAAGATTGAACCTTCTTAACCACCCTTCCATGGGGAACCTTGTCAAAGGCCTTACTGAAATCCATATAGACAACATCCACTGCTTTACCCTCATCAATTTCCCTAGTAACCGCTTCAAAAAATTCAAGAAGGTTTGTCAAACATGACCTTAACACATCTTATGAGTATGAGGATAGCTCCTCTCCTTGCTATTTGTTTTACTGGCTTTATGATTCATGGCTTGTTACCAGACTAAATGTTGTATGTTCTGTTAGTGCCGGTCATTAAGGACAAAGCTGGTAAAGTAGGTAGCCTAAATAATGACATGGCCAATTATAGATGCAAAATTTTTCAATACTTATGAGCTTTATTGATGCTTCCCAAAGCCTTTGATCATGTTAATCATAGAAAGCTGTTTGTTAAAATGAGTCAAAGAGGGGTGCCTAAATACATAGTGAGAATTCTGGCTTACTGATATGCCCACCTGACTATGCAAATAAAATGGGGCAATAGGGTCTCAGCCCCATTTGGGGTTAGCAATGGTGTTAGACAAGGGGGGGATTTTGTCCCCAGTTCTTTTTAATTTTTATATTGATGAACTGTCCAAACAATCAAAAGCCTGTAATATTGGGTGCATAAAACGTGTAATATTTTGGTGAACCATATTATGTATGCAGATGATCTTGTGGTCTTTAGTCCATCTCGTGCTGGTCTCCAGCAGCTCCTTACTGTATCTTCTGTGTATGGTGTGGAACATGATATTACATATAATGCTTGTAAGAGTGCTGTTATGATCTGTAGAACTAAAGAGGATAAATGTCTAACATTGCCTGATTTTAAATTGTCTGACAATAATCTTAGTGTCTGTAATAAGGTAAAATATCTTGGGTATTTTATTACTGAACAAATGACAGATGATGAGGATATTTATAGGCAACGACGTATGCTGTATGTACAGGCGAATTTTCTCTTGTGTAAGTGTGATGTGTGTACCGATGTGGTGAAGATGTCGCTGTTTAGAGCATATTGCACAGCACTCTATACTGCGCACCTGTGGTCTAACTACGGAAAGACAAGTTTGCAGACACTAAAGGTGTCCTATAATGATGCCATGAGAACACTGCTAAGGAAACCTAGATGGTGTAGTGCTTGTAACATGTTTGTGGCTGCAGGAGTCAGTACTTTAGAAGCTATCCTAAGAAATCATATGTATAAATTCATTTGCAGGATAAATTACCCTAAAATGTAATTATTGTGGCCTTGTCAAACATAAGGTTTAGCACTACACGCTACGAATCCCAGTTGTGGAGACACTGGTATCGCTGTCTCGTTGTAGGACATTGATAATTCTTTTTTATTCTGGATTTTAATTCATGTATTGTGTTTTTTGAAATATATAATTTATGATGCTTTTATGTGATATACTAAGATTTTACATGTATTTTATGATGTTTTTAATATGCAATGTATTTTTATGTAATGTTGTTCCTTGTCTGGATCTTGAGTCCGAAATAAAGTTTATTAATTAATATTAATTAATTAATTAATTAATTAGCGCACGTAGAGAATGTTAGATTTTTCTGATATTTTTAGCTTTTTCTGTTTTATTTTCTGTTGTATTTCAGATTTTCAGCATTTGCAGATTTTGTTGTTTTCCAGTTTTTATTCAAGACATATTGTGTTGACTAATTTAATGGAATTGTTTGAAATAATAGCAAAGGTTGGTGCAGCAAATCTTGTGATAACAGACTTTCAGAAAGCATTTGATAATGTGCCATTGAGAAGGTTTATTAAGATGATGAAAGTGTATCAACATTAAAAATATTGTTCGGATGCAAAATTGGCTCACTGCAAAGAAACAAAGGGAAGTGTGCTGGATAGGTGCTTTCCAGATGAAAAGTGAGTTTTATGCCCTTTGCACTTCTCAACTTTCAATTACCTAGACTCTGGTGTAGACAATCGTACGATAACATTTTTGAAAAATACAACATCTTGCACGTGATACGTAGCAAAAGGAGTTAGCGTTAACTTCATATAGGCAAGATAGTGAATTATGCAAAAAAGTGATAAATGAATTTGGAGTAGAGTGGTGTAGTTTTTGGGAGGATATGACATGATGAAAAGAGTGCAGTCCAGCATTGAGGACTGAACAGAGCTAGTCAGAAGAGGCAGAGGAACGAACAGACCTGAACGAATATGCCAAGGTTGTTACCGACTTCAAAAGGAAATGTGTGGAGGAGTGTGTTCCCACGAAAACCATCTGAATGTTCCCCAACCAGAAGCCTTGGATGAACCAGGAGGTCCGTAATCTTCTCAGGACCAGACCTCGGGATTCAAGCCTGGCAACGCAGATTCATATAAGAATTCCAAATACAACCTCTATACGCCCATCCAAAGGCTAAAAGGGATTTTTGCTCTTAACTAGAGGATAAGACAGTTGTGGCAGGGTTTGCACATGAACACTTCCTACAAGGCGAAATCAATTGAAACTCAAATGACAGTGAAGTATCACTCCCAGATGAGCTCAATGCATCTATGCACTCTTCGATAGGGAGAACACTGATGTGCCTTCTTGTGCCTCCATTGTCCCCGATGGTACTGCAATCTCAAACACTGAAGCTGACATCAGTAGACCCTTCAAGAATGCGAATGCCTGGAAAGCATCAGGATCTGTTGGTGTACCTGGTTGCTTTCTCAAAACCTGCAGGAAACAACTGGCTGTAGTTTTGCAAACACCTTCAATCTTTCATTGCTGAATTCTTGAGTTTGCCACCTGTTTTAAAAGGGCATCTGTAATAATGGTGCCTAAGAAGAGAAAGGTGACATACCTCAATGACTACCGACCGGTGGCACTAACATTTGTGTGATAAAGTGCATTGAAAGGTTGGTTGTGGTGCATATCAACTCCTACCTCACCAACAACTTGGACCCACTACAATTTGCCTACCGCCACAATAGATCAACATAGGGATGCGATTTTGCTGGATCAACAATCTACACTAGACTTCTTGGACAATAAAAACACATGCATCAGGCTCTTGCGCACTCGACATTCAACATCATCATCCCCTCCAAACTTGTTACAAAGCTCAGGTATCTGGGTCTCTGTGCATCCTTTTGCAACTGGATCCTTTTTCCACATCAACGGAACACGATTGATACAAATTGGTATTAACGCCACCTAATAGCCATCAGCACATGGGCACGTCAAGGCTATGTGCTGAGACCCCGCTGTACCCATTCTATACCCATGACTGTGCAGTCGGACACAGTCCCAACTCCACCCTCCACCCGTTGAATATATTACAGATAACAACGAGTCGGAGTACGGGAGGGAGATCGATTATCTGATTTAATGGTGCTAGCACAACTTTCAATGTCAGTAAGACTAAGGAACAATTTGTTGAATTTAAAAGGTCGAGGATCCACAAACCTGTCTTCATCGACAGGTTGGTGGTGGAGAGAGTCAACAACTTCAAGTTCCTGGGTGTGCATATCTCTGAAGATCTATCTTGGACCTAGCGCATCAACTCCTCTACTTCCTTAGAAGATTTGAGGTGATTTGGTATGTTGATTAATACTCTCTTGAACTTTAGGTGTATAGTAGAGAACATATTGACTGGTTGCATCACGGCCTGGTTCAGCTACTCAAATACCTGGAAATGAAGGAGATTACAAAAAGTGATGAACGCTGCCAGGTCCATCACTGGTACTGACCCCTCCATCGAAGAAATCTGTAGGAGGTGCTGTCTCTAAAGGGCAGCCAGCATCATCAAGGACCCTGACCATGGTCTCATTTCACTCCTGCCATCTGGAAGAAGGTATAGGAGACTGCAAACTATAATGTCCATGTTCAGGAACAGCTTCTTACCAACAACCATCAGGCTAATGAATACTACAAACTCTAACTAAACTCTGAATTAGGAACTGCCTTGGTTGCACCTAGGACTTCGGTTTTTGATTTGTTATGCACTATATTGGGGTTTTTATTTATTGGACTTTTTTTTGTTTGTTTATTATAGGTATTTGGAAACCTGTTTTGCTGCATGTAAGAATTTAATTATTTCACCGGTATATATGACAATCAAACTCTTGACTCTGGTAGTCAAATGTTTTCATTCAGAGCCTTTTGCAGCTTGGAAAATGAAGGCCTGCGACTGCAGCAGGTGCGCAGGTGAATTTCTGCGATTAAACTGGTGTATAAAAATGAACATGGCACAAAGGAGCATCGGTGATCCCCTCACCCCCCCCCCCAATCATTATGTGGTGGGGAGTTGCGCTCCTAGAAATTGGTCCATATCGCAATTATCCACAGTGCAAAGCCACATCATCTCCGCGTCAAGAAATGCATGGTTATAATTTTTTTTAAACTTTCTTTCATACAGGTTCTGTGAGAGCAAATTTTCTTTTATATCTCAAATTGTCTTGAAACGTTATGTGAATTCTGTAAGGTTGTATTACTGTAACCTGAACGGCCATAATGTGGGGTTGTTTGTATTCTCGCATTTTAACGAAGGCATATATGCCACACCTTATCACATGCTGTTGCGAGGTCCAAAAACATCACTATTGTATTGCTAGCTTCTCTAAACACCAATTTGACAAATGTGGCAAGCACAAGCAAGCATATGGTTGCATGTTCTATATCTTGTGCCACAAGTTTTGCTGGATCAACGATAACACATTCTCCATCTCTGGTGTTATTCAGAAATCAGAAATATTAGACAGGAACTTGCGTAATGATATTAATGTGGTATTATGGGCAAGATTATTTGTGACATGTGCCAGATTTTTAGAAATCTTTCTTAGTTGGTGATGCTTGTAGAGAACTGAGCTAGTCAAGAGAGAGAAAAAAGACTCCTTCAGAAATTCTAGAAGGACGTTAAGATAGTTCAATTTCTTCAGATTCAGAGTAAGGGTCCCGACCCCAAACGTCGCCCAACCACATTTTCCCAAGATGCTGCCTGACCTGCTGAGTTACTCCAGCACTTTGTAGCTTTTTTTATAAACCCGCATCCGCAGTTCCTTGTGTTTACATTAGTTGTTGCTGATACTCTAGAGAAAATGATTTAACAGCGTGTGGAGACTCATGGCATCACTGTCAACAACTTCTAGATTCCCAACTTTAATTGTATATTTGTGGACTGCAATCATGGCTGAACAATGACAGTGAAAACCTTATGACTGACTAAAACTCCCACAAAACCTAAATATTATTGATGCTTTTCTCTCCATAATGAGACTTGGGATTCATGGCACATCATGTCTTACTAATTACATAGAATGTACAAAAATACAGCACAGTGACAAGCCCTTTGCCCCACTATATCTGTGCCGAATATAATACCAAGATAAACTAACCTCATCTGTCTGCACATGATCCATATCCCCCCATTCTCTCTGCACTAATTTACTTTCTGTGCCAACATGTATAAATATGTATAATTGGCTTTCGCTCAAAAGTCTCAATACTAAGTTCCTTCTCATTCAGAACAGATTTGTAAGTGACAAAACATATTCTCTTGCTTCCTTTGTCATTAAATTTCCAGTCAGAAGCTCAGTCATTAACTGAGCATGAATTTGTTGCCAGGTTAACAACATATCTTTCCTTAAGAATGTAAGATATAGAAGCAAGAGACCATATGGTCCGTCATGTCTGCGCTGTCTTTTGTTTAGTTAAGAGATACACCGCGGAAACAGGTCCTTCGGCCCACCAAGTCCGTACCGACCAGCGATCCCCGCACGTTAACACTATCCTACACACGCTTGGGACAATTTACATTTATACCAAGCCATTTAACCTACAAACCTGTACATCCTTGGAGTGTGGGAGGAAACTGAAGATCTTGAGAATACCCACGCAGTCACGAGGAGAATGTACAACCTCCATACAGACAGCACCCGTAGTCGGGATCGAACCCGGGTCTCCGGCGCTGTAATACAGCAACTCCACCGCTGCGCCCTGATCGTGCCACCCTTTGTAAATGACTTGGCATCCGTGGCACATTATGTCCTACTAATTACATAGAACATACAAAAATACAGTAGAGGGACAAGCCCTTTGCCCCACAATGTCTGTGCCGATTATAATACGTAGATAAACTAACCTCATCTGCCTGCACATGATCCATATCTCTCCGCCTGTGCCGGCCTGTCATTTACAGATCATTTACAAAGTGCCATATAATAGGCTGCCTTTGAGATAATGTGAAATAAGAGGGACCATGGCATGGACTAGGTGGGCTGAAGCATCTGTTTCTGCACTGTATCTAAATTAAACTAAACTAAACAAATGTAAAGTGTTGCACTCTGGTAGCAAGAATTAGAAGATGCTTTGTAAACCGGAGATCCAAATTCTTAAAGGAGATTAAAAATAGAGATCTGAGAGTACATAGGTATTCATTGGAAATGGCAGAGCAGGCTGAGAAAATGATTAACAAGTGGGTAGTTAGTGAAATGGTGCATTCATTCTGCTAGTGGCGCAGGGCTTCCATGTGTTTTCATTGGCTAGACGTGAGGTTGCCAATACCACCCTGAATATCCCTCCTCCATCTTGATCAGTCATAGGCTAGGAATTTCCAAAATGAGTGAGGATGTTACATTTACTCTTGCAGTTTCTTCTATCTACCTGGTAATCTCATCCTGGCAGGGCTCAAAACAACGTCTTGGGAGTGTGGCTTCGGACATGTAAATGATGCTACCCGTTGGGGTCAACTGAGTGTAAAAAGGGGCCCAGTGTTCGAGATGTTGGCTGGGAGAGGGCAGTGATGATGGTTTCTTATCTCGCTGTGAATATTTTTGCAGTAACCATTTTCGTGGAATGTTTTAAGCATCTTGAGTTATGTAGTGTTGGTAGATCAGATCTGAGAAGTATATAGGAAGACAGGATACATCGCTGATCAGTGGTCCATGAGTTTTGTGGTTGGTCCAATGTCTTGTTCTTCAAATACCTTTTTTCTCAATTGATCAAAGACGGTGGTGGGGCAATTAAAGTACTGGTGAATTTGTCATTGACGTCCATCCACGATATAAAAAATGACCCATATTTACCATACTAATGCCATGACCTTTACTGCCAGATGGGGGTGTTGTGCAGTGGGGGTAGTTTGGTAGAGGAACTTTGCCTTGCAAATGCTGAGAGTAAAGCCTATTCTCATACAAGCTTCAGTGAGCAAGGCAATGATGGCTTAGAATTTTGCCTTGAAAATTTGCACAAATACAAATGTTTTTTGCAAACTATAAATTAACTACTAGGGTTTGGGTGTCTTCCGTTTTGGAATATTGTTTGTTGGTGACTTTCATGATTGAGACTGTGTGTCCTTGTACATATGTTTGAAAATGTGTATGTGGGGTAGTGCTCAAACACATTGGTGTTCTTTTGGATTCTGATGAGATAAAATAGGCATTGGTCTCTTTCACATATTCCTCATCGCAAAAGACAAATCTTTTAATAAAGATCTATCACATTTCAAGTTAAATCATGAAGGTAATATGATTGTTATTTGATTAGTATCCATCATCAGCAAGCAAATGTTCATACGCAGTTTATATTGCAATATGCGTTCAGTCTTTGGCATTTAAAAACTCCGCGTTTGACTTTGAGGTAACGTCATCGGGTGGCGCCGCGAGCGGGTGCCTCGCCAGCAGCATGTCAGTCATTTTGACTTTTTTTTGTTTTTTTATTATGTCTAAATGTTTCATATATTTTTATGTGGGGGGTGGTGGGGTGGAATAGGGGGAAACCATTTCTAGTCACTTATCTCATCGGAGACGCGACTTTTCTCCTAGTCGCATTTTCCGCCTGCCTCGCGGCCTAACGACTTAGATTGGTGCGGCCTTTCCCGGAGACGGCCCAGAGCTTCAGCAGCAGGTGCGGCGCGGACTTCCATCACCAGATGAAAGGGTCCAACCGCCGGCCTGCTGACTTTAACATCGTGAAGCTGCGGTCTGCGGTGCTTCAAGCCGCGTGGTGTGGACTTACAATCCCGGAGCCAGGGATCCCTTGCCGGGGATCACCAGAGAAGCGCACTGACCGCTGGCCTGCCTGCGGCCTATAACATCGAGAAGCCGCGATCTCCAGTAAGCAAGTGGCCGATTCGGGCACTCCATGCCGCAGAGTGTGTTCCATTGATCCCGACGTCGGAGCTTCGATCATCCCGAAGAGAGGGCCTGTACATCAGGCCGTCTGTAGCGGCGACTACGGAGGGTCAAGGTCCCAAACACGGGTGAACAAAAGGAGGAAGACTGACTGAACTTTATTGCCTTCCATCACAGTGATCACTGTGGTGGGTACACAAAAAGCTGGAGAAACTCAGCGGGTGCAGCAGCATCTAAGGAGCGAAGGAGATAGGCGACGTTTCGGGTCGAGACCCTTCTTCAGATCACTGTGGTGGATGTTTATGTTAAGTTCTATCGTGTATTGTGTTCTTTTAATTGTATGGCTGCATGGTAACTCAAATATCACTGTACCTTAATCGGTACATGTGACAATAAATGTGAACTTGAACTTGAGGTATTCATATGATACATTGTTCACCTACTTTTTGCAGTTCACCATAATTAAAACCTCAAGCACACTCCATCAGAATTAAACTACTTTTCCATCCCAGACAGATGCAAAATCTCCTTGCTTTGTCTTGCCTTTGGATTTGCTCACATATGTTAGCTTAATTGTTTTTCCTGTATAAAGATGTCAATTTTATTTCAATAGAATGTTTGTGTTTTGTTTACAGTTTTTTGGCATATGCCATATTTCCATCTCTTAACATTGTGTTGTTCAGGTAGACCAGAGAGCATTTAAATATTAAATGTAAACTGATTTGCTAACTCCTCAATCCTATTTTTTTTTTTTCTGTGGTTATCTGCTCTACTAACATTATGAACAGCCTGTCACTGTTGAATTATGTGGGTATCTGATTAATTACATGGGGAAACATTAGAACATAGAAAAGTGCAGGACAGGAACAGTCCCTTCAGCACATAATGTCTGTGCCGAACATGATGCCAAAATAAACTAATCTCGTCTGCCTGCACAAGATCGACTGTGTTAAGTAATTGGACCAATGAGCTTGAGGGCCGTGTTTAAAAATCGATAGATACAGCTACGAGTTTTAAAAACTAATCATGGCAGCTAGGTAAGTTTAATTCAGTGAATTAAATAACCTGTAATCGAAAATCTGGTGACGTCAGTGTAGGTGGCATAAAGTTTTGTATAGTTCAGAAAAGAAAAAAAATTAGCAATCAAATAGAGAACTGCAAAACATAGGATACAACTGGATGGATCATCTGTGCAGATTAGGTCCTGGATTTGGTCTTGGCAAATCACACCCTATCAAATCATTCTTACTGAGTAAACCTCAGAGACATCAGAGGACTGATATCAAAATTTTGAGAATTAAGGAACTGCAAAGACACAAATGCTGGAGTAACTCAGCAGGTCAGTCAGCATCTCTGGAGAACAAGGAAAAGTGATGCTTCTGGTTGGGACCCTTCTTCAGACTGATTATGTGGAGGGGAGGGGAAAGAAAGCTGGAAAAGAGGAGTGGCAGGACAAAGCCTTGGAAGGTAACAGTTTGACACATGCCAGGAGGCTTTTTTGATGGGCAGATGGTCGGTCAAAGGCCGGAGATGAGAACATAATGTCTGTGCCGAACATGACAAGCTGTGAGACGAAAGGATTGAAGAGTTGTGAATTGTGAAGCTTGAGGATGGAATGTAGGTGGAAAGGGAAAGGAAGAGAAATAAGGGACGGGGGTTATGGGGGAAGAAGAGAGGGTGGTTTTGTAGTTAGTTAAAGGAGAATTCAGTGTTCATACCATGGGGTTGTAGGCAACACAAGTAGAATATGAGGTAGATGAGGTGTTGTTCTTCCTATTTGCGTGCGGCCTCACTCTGGCAATGGAGGAGATGGAAAAGTCAGAATGCGAATGGAAAGAGGAATTAAACTAGTTCGCAACCGGGAGATCCCATTGGCCTTGGCAGATCGAGTACAAATGTTCGGCAAAATGGTCGCTGAGTCTATGCTTTGTCCCCCTGATGTGCAGGAGGCCACCGGAACACCAGATGCAGTAAATTAAGTTGGTCATGACCATGCGCTTTGTCGCCGATATTTTGCAGTCCAGCTTGAACAACACATACAGTAGAGGAGATAGGAGGAGGTGCTTGTGAACCTCCTTCTCACCTGAAATGGCTGTCGGGATCCCCGGATAAAATCGAGGGAAGACGTATAGGGCCAGGTGTTGCATCTTCTGTGGTTGCAGGGGAAAGTACCTGGGGACGGGGTGGTTTGAGTGAAGCAGGGAGTTGCGGGGGGAATGATCTCTGTGGAAAGGGGTGAAGATGGTAAAATGTGACGTGGTAGGATCCCATTGCTGGGGTGATGCTGTATGGGCTGATGGGGTGAAAGGTGAGGATTTAGGAGACTCTGTTCCTGTTGCGATTGGTGGGGGAAGGAGAGCAAGAACGGAGCTACGGGATACGGAGGAGACAGCCTTTGAGGGGCTAATCTATGATAGAAGAGGGAAACCCTTGTTCCATAAATATGAGGACATCTTGGATGTCCTGGTATTTAACATATCATCTTAGGTGCAGATGGGGCAGAGATGAAGGAATTGGGAGTACGGGATAGTCTTTGCAAGATGCATGGTGGAAAGAAGTGGAGTCTAGACAGCTATGGAGTCAATAGGTTTGTAATAGATGTCAGTTGGTAGTCTGCCTCCTGTGGTGGAGATGGTGAGATCAACAAAGGGGAAGGAGGTGTCGGAGATGGTCCAAGTGAATTTGAATGTGGGATGGTAATTGATAGTGAAGGTAATGAAGTCCATGAGTTCTGCATGGGTGCAGGAGGTAGCCCCAATGCAGCCATCAATGTAATGGGGATAGAGTTTGGGGAACGAGCCAGTGTATGCTTGGAACAGGGATTTTTCGACGTACCCAACAAAGAGGCAGGCATAGCTAGGGCCCATGTGGATGGAAGTGGGAGGAGTCGAAGGAGAAGTTGTCGAGAGTGAGGACCAGCTCCACTGGATGGAGGAACGTGTTTGTAGAGGGAATTTGGCTGGTTCTGCGGTCGAGGAATAAACAGAGGATTTTGAGGCCTTCCTGGTAGGGAAGGAGTGACTGAATGCCCATTGTAAAGATGAGGGAATGGGGGCCTGGGAAATGGAAGTCATTAAAGGATTTGTGTGGGGTCTCGGATATAGGTCGTGAAATTGGACCAGAGGGGATAGGATGGAGTCGATGTATGTGGAAATGGTTTCAGTGGGGCAGGATCAGGCAGACACAAAGGATCTTCCAGGGCAGATCTGTTTGTATCTTTTCCTCTCTTGCAATGTTATCTTATACACTTTGAAATATATTCAAACTGTTATGAGCTCATGTTTGTGTGCCAATTTTGCAAGCTATGTGGTGAAACAAGTCTATGACTTGAAATCTATTCATCCTGATTTTATATAAATAAACCAGTGTGACCCCAGGCATTTATTGCAGTGGGATTATGGCTGACTCGGGTAGTGATTTTCTTAATTTCAGCTCTTGCATTTATTCAAACATGAATGGGAGTGTCCTGGAAATTCATTTAACACCCAAATGTGACCTTGCCAGTCACAGTGACTCACTGGTTTTCATTTTCTCAGGTTGATTGAATGCTGGAGACTTCACAAAGTTTCTGCTGGGTGGCACAGCCTCTAGAAATCAGTCCCTCAGACTGAACAGCTAGAACAGTTCTGAAAAATAGTGCATTTTATTTTCACATCTTAAATTTGTGACAGAGAATAAGATTCTGTCTGATTGATATAATCAAACACCAATATTTTGATGTTTCGATTCTTTCAGGAACCAAATGTTCCAATGTGAGAAATAATATGAAGTGAGTCACAGTTTACATTTTTGTTAAACTTCCATTGTTTCTCCAGTGGCTTGTTTGTTTTAGCATTTGTCATCAACCTGCCTCACACCCTGACTTCTACATTATTTAGTTCCCTTTTGACTGCCCTCACCCAGAACCTATGGCACTATTAATGCTCATTTGCCTACTGTGCATTGTATGTGTCTATCGGTCCTTATCATGTCGGATGTGTTTTTCACCTGGAATACACTGTCCACACTCTGGTTAATTATGGACAGATTTCTATACTGCTACAGATTTCTATTGCTCTATTCCAATACTGATTCAGATTTCATTCTCAAATTTAATATAATGCAACAACACAAGATCCCAAATCAACTTGACAACAAGGAATTCTAACATCTGTAACTTGCATGAAGATTTCTTGTGGCGAGCCAGCATCATTTTACATCGCATTTTGTAAGTTTCATAACAAATGGCTTTTTCAAACCACAGCCTCTCTGCTGCACGTTAGGAATTGTTACGTTACACAAAGTAATATCAGAAGGCTATGGGTTCAGCAAGGTTTCTTTGTCATTTACTATGTTCGTGACTGATCTGATTGTAAACTCAACTAAATACTCCATGGTAGCCATTCATCCTGTTGCTTCCCAAGTATTGATTTATGTGTACCATCAAAATGTTTAAAAAAAAATCTGCATCCACTGGTGTTTGAGGAAGAAAATCCCAAGACTTGTGATGCTCTGAGAGAAACAAAGCCTTAAATGAGTGACCACTTAACGATACTTAGTTCTGAGCATATCCAGTTTTTCAAGACCCACATGATTGTAAATCATTAAATCATTCTTCCAAATTCCAGCTGATGCAACCGAATCTGTCCAATTTCATTCGAGATTTTAATTTAAAAAATCTAATTTCCTTCATTCAGTGTCATCGTCATTAGTTCGCTGTTTTTGGGCAGCAAGCTTATTTGAACTGAAATTGTAATCCTTGTTGACGACATCTTCTAGCTGGGTGGCGGCCTGTTTAGTTAGGGCCTGGCACCCATTTTATGATCACTCGCTGATCTCATTAATGCCCAGGCCATGGCACAAACAAACATATTCCCACATTCTCAGTGATTTGATCCAGTCCACTCCCATGATCACAGTGCATGTTCACACTCATGTCAAGCAACTAGACCAACCATCCCTGCAAGACAAGCAGCTTACCGATGACTCAGCCTCATTCCTGAGTGGGTGTGCAACACCATCTTCCTTTGCCTGAGGAATAGTTGGAAGTATTTTAAACATATTTCTTCTCCCATCATAAAACACCTGGCTAGATTTTACAGATGCAAGTCATTGTTGCTTCACCATTGACCTGGTGGCCACACATGTGTCATTATTATTGCTCTATTTCCATGGGCATGACATATATATCACCATTCTCATGACCACCCACCAGACATCGCCTCAGTCCACTCACCTGCCTTCCTCCGGCCCTAACCCTATCCTTGCCATGTATTCAACAGCCCCCCATTGATGACCCCTTCTCCCGTCTCCTCTTGGACTCCCCCTCATGGCCATCTTCCGGCTCTAGACCTTTTTATTTTAAACTGCTGGTGGGACAACAACCGCCCCAACTTCTCCACTCCTCTGTCTCACTCTAACCTCTTCCCCCCTGAACGTTCAGCCCTCCACTCACTCTACAACAACCCAGACTGGGTGATCAAACCTGCCGACAAAGGAGGTGCCGTGGTAGTCTGGCTCGCTGATCTCTACAAGGCTGAGGCCACGCGCCAACTCCCAGACACCTCCTCCTACTTATCCTTGGACTATGACCCTAGAGACGAGCACCAGGCCACTATCTCTAGGACCATCACTGACTTCATCAAATCTGGCTCCCTGCCCTCCCAAACCTCCAACCTCATCGTTCCCCAGCCCTGCACGGCCCGATTTTACCTTCTCCCCAAAATCCACAAGCCTGACTGTCCTGGTAGACCCATTGTTTCTGCCTGTTCTACCGAACTTATCTCCACATACCTTGACTCCATCTTATCCCCCCTGGTCAAATCCCTCCCTATATATGTTCAAGACACCACACATGCTCTTCGTCGGCTCCAGGACTTCCGTTTTCTAGGCCCCCATCCACTCATCTTCACCATGGATGTCCAGTCACTATACACCTCCATCCCCCACCAGGAGGGTCTCAAAGCCCTCCGTTTCTTCCTCGACTGGAGAACCAACCAATACCCGGCTACTGAAACTCTCTTCCGCCTAGCGGAGCTGGTCCTTATCCTTAATAACTTTTCTTTTGACTCCTCCCATTTCCTCTAAATACAAGGCGTAGCTATGGGCACACGCATGGGCCCTAGCTATGCCTGCCTCTATGTAGGGTACATCGAACAATCCTTGTTCGAGATGTACCGTGGCCCTATCCCCAAACTCTACCTCCGCTACATCGATGACTGCATTGGTGCTACCTCCTGCACCCACACACAACTCACTGACTTCATCCATTTCACCACTAACTTCCATCCGGCACTCAAATACACCTGGACTATTTCCGACATTTCCCTACCATTTCTCAACCTTACTATTTCCATCGCAGGTGATAGACTACTGACTGACATCCACTATAAACCCACAGACTCCCATGGCTATCTGGACTACGCTTCTTCCCTCCCTGCTTCCTGTAAGGACTCCATCCCCTACTTCCAATTCCTCCGTCAACGCCGCATCTGCACCCAGGATGAGGTGTTCCACACCAGGACATCGGAGATGTCCTCATTCTTCAGGGAACTGGGGCTCCCCTCTTCTACCACAGATGAGGCTCTCACCAGGGTCTTTTCTATACCCCGTGACTCTGCTCTCACTCCCCACCCCCCCACTCGTAACAAAGGCAGTCCCTATTGTCCCCCCTCACCTTCCACCCTACCATCCGTCACATACAAAAAATAATCCTCCGATATTTTTGCCACCTCCAATGTGATCCCATCGCTTGCCACATCTTCCCATCTCCTCCCCTGTCTGCTTTCTGCAGAGACCGCTCCCTCTGTAATTCTCTGGTCAATTCGTCCCTTCCCACGCGAACCACTCCCTCTCTGGGCACTTTCCCTTGCAACCGTAAGAAATGCTACACTTGTCGCTTTACTTCCCCCCTTGACTCCATTCAAGGACACAAGCAGTCTTTCCAGGTGCAGCAGAGGTTCACCTGCACCTCCTCCAACCTCATCTATTGCATCCGCTGCTCTAGATGTCAATTGCTCTACATCAGTGAGACCAAGCGTAGGCTTGGCGATCGCTTCGCCGAACACCTTCGCTCAGTCCGCAATAATCAACCTGATCTCCCGGTGGCCCAGCACTTCAACTCCCCCTCCCATTCCGAATCTGACCTTTCTGCCCTGGGCCTCCTCCATGGCCAGAGTGAAGACCACCGTAAATTGGAGGAGCAGCATCTCATATTTCGCTAGGGCAATTTGCACCCCAGCGGTATGCACATTGACTTCTCTCATTTCAGGTAGTCCTTACTTTCTCCTCCCCTTCTCAGCTCTCTCTTAGCCCTCTGGCTCCACCCCTTCCTTTCTTCCATCTCCCCCCCCCCCCCCCCCCCCACCTCACATCAGTCTGAAGAAGGGTTTCGACCCGAAACGCTGCCTATTTCCTTCGCTCCATGGATGCTGCCTCACCCGCTGAGTTTCTCCAGCATTTTTGTCTACCTTTGATTTTACAGCATCTGTAGTTCCTCCTTAAACATTGTTTTGTTTCTTTCCCAGTTCTGATGAAGCATTTTCAACTTGCTGCAATAGCGCTATTCCTCTTTTCACAGATGTTGTCTGACCTGCTGAGTATTTCCATCATTTTCTGTTTTATTTCAGATTTCTGCCATTTGCAGATTTCACTATGGAGGTTAATTCAGTCAAAATTTGATTACGGTAGAATTATGTTAAATTATCAATCTTTGTGGCATAACAGACACAATTGAATGCAATGAAAAATGAAATATAATCTTTTTGCATACCATCTTCAGTTTTATTGTTTAGAATATTATCATTTTAATCAATGTCAATGATTTGGATGAAAATGGTGTTAACATAATTAGTAAATTTGTTGATGGTACCAACATCGGTAGTGTAGTAAACAGTGAAGGTTATTTGAGATTACGAAGTGGGCCAAGTAATGGTACATGATATTTAACTTGGACAAGTGTGACGTGTTGTATTTTGCTAAGTTAACCCAGGGTAGGTCTTACACCGTATATGGCAGGTCCCCTGTGAATGTTGTAGATGAGAGAGAGACCTATGGGTTTGGGTACAGAGTTCCTTGCAACTGGTGATGCATGGTGTTGAAGAAGGTGTTTATTGGTGAGGGCATTGAGTACCAAGAGTTGGGACGCCATGTTCCAATTGTGCAAGTGGTTGGAGAGACTTCACTTGGAGTGTTTGCGTGCAATTCTGATCACCCAGCTATTGAAAAGATGTCACCATTAAGCTAGAAAGGATGCAGAGGAGATTCATATGTTATAGGCTTGAGTTACAAGAGGAGGCTGCATTGGCTGAGACTGCATTGGCTGCATTTGCCATGGCACATGGGTTAAGGAATGACTTTATAAAGGCTTATAAAATTGCGAGGGGGTTCTAAATAAGGGGTGGTCACAGTCCTTTCCCCAGGCAGGGTAATCTAAACTAGGGGGTATATATTTGAGATGAGAGAAGAAAGATTTAAATGTGGTCTGCAAAGCTACTTTTTCACACCGAGTGTGGTCGACATATGGCAAGAGCAGTGAGAGGAAGCTGTAAAGGTGGCACAATTACAGCTTTAAAGCGATATTTAGACCGGTAGATGGATAGGAAAATTTAAAGGGATATGAGCCAAAGGCAGGCAAATGGGACTAGCTCAGATAGACATTTAGGTGTGGATGAATTGGGCTGCAAGGCCTGATTGCATGTCATATATATATCTCTATGACCATGATGCTGTAAATGTTGTTTGTAAAAAAATGAAAGTAGTACTAATTAGCTTTTCCAATCCAAGGTTGCAATGCACTTTGTCTGCAGTTCTTGTACTTTCCAGCTCTTTTATGTGCTCACAATAAACAAAATTGGATGTTGAGATGCTGTAGATTTTTGCATGGAAGGAGAAAGATGGGACATTTGGTGAAATGACTGTTCTTGCAATTCAGAGCCATAGAATAGCAATACTATTATCCTAGCTGAATGAATTAAATGTACTAATCTGGAATTTACATTTAAAAAGTAATGTTACTTTGTGTCGACACAGGAGAGGTTTTCCTGGACAATTCTTTGGATCCTAATTATCATGCATTAGCACTGTCATAAGGAAAACCCATCTGTTTTATTAATAATCATCAGAAAAGAATATGGCCATCTGTACTCGGTTGAATATACTGAAGACTGAGATATTAGATCTCTGGATGGAAAGGGAATTGGAGGATATGGGGATTGGACTGGAAACTCAAGCCATGATCTGATTGAATGGTGGAGCAGGCGAAAGGAAACATATGACCTATTTCTTGGCTTAATCCTGCTTCTATTTCTTATGTGCTTAGATCCACTATTATTCCTCTTTTAAATTATGAACATCTGATTTAAGTACACCAAATGAAGAGCATTACTAAAACACTTTCAGTGAAAGAAAAACTTCAGCTTTTTGTGTCTGTCTTTGATGAAAATACTTAATTGGCAACTCAAGATGCAAGCTTTAAAAAAAAAACAATTTTAATGTGCAAATAACATATAAAAGCCATTATTATGATGTGTTTTAATGCAACAATGCCCCAGTGCTATGTCATCCGCATGTCCAACACACGTCTCCCTAAACAAATCCTGTACTCTCAATTGAAGGAAGGTCGGCGAGCCTCCGGCGGGTTGAAGAAACACTTCAAGGACAACATAAAGAACAGTCTGAAGAAATTCCACATCACATCGAGCAACTTGGAGCACATTGCGCTGGACAGGCACTCCTGGAGGAAATCTGTGCAGGAAGGAGCTGCACATCACGAAATGGAATAACGCCGTGTCGCAGAGACAAAGTGACAGCACCATAAGGAGAGAGAGAATGGGGCTCGACGACTACCAACCACCGCCAGTCTCCACTGCCCACGTTGCACCAAGGTGTGTGGATCGTGGATCGGCCTCTGCAGACCCACAAGTAGATGACCCTATGGAGTGGAGAGGACAGTCATACACGTTTCGAGTGACCGCCGATGATGATGACACCCCTGAGCAGATGTAATTTAAAAAAATGTAATTTGCAAACATATTGGCGTTATTAGTTATATGGCACTTGTTCTTGCGGACAGAATTTGGAGCAATGGTTTGTTATCTATGACCTTTGTTTTTAACTCACACTGAATAAAGGAGCTGATCCTGTAGCAAGCCTTCAATAATATGAGAGTTAAAATATCTTCATGGAGAATGGTTGTATTGGCTACAGATTCTGCTATAATTGTTTATGTATTGCACTTTTGTCTGTAGACCACCAACTAAGGCCAGTGTGTTTTTATGTGGTATGCATCAGAATGTAAACTACTGCGGTCACTAGCTCCTTGAGCTTGTATCTAGAGTTGCCAATGAAATATTTCCCATCCACCCCTCTCCAAACACCACTTAACACCCAATTACCCACCCCCTACGTGCCGCACAACATCACTTCTCCATCATTAACAATAAAAATACAGGAGGTGGAGAGGCTGTTCAGAAGACAGAAATGCCGGAAATCTCCAGGACCTGACAATGTTTCCCCCTCTACTTTCAAGCTATGTGCCGAACAACTGGCACCGGTCTACACAGACATTTTCAACCAGTCCCTGCAAACCTGTACCGTCCCTGCCTGCTTCAAAGCCTCCACTATTGTTCCTGTACTCAAAAAGGCAAGGATTACTGGTCTTAATGACTACAGGCCTGTCGCACTGACCTCTGTAGTCATGAAGACCCTTGAAAGACTTGTGCTGGCCAAGCTGAAAAATATCACAACCCCCTGCTGGACCCTCTGCAGTTAGTATATCGGGCCAACAGATCTGTGGATGATGCAGTCAACCTGGGCCTGCACTTCATCCTCCAGCACCTAGACTACCAGGAGACCTATGCACGGATTTTGTTTGTTGATTTTAGCTCTGCATTCAACACCATTGTGCCAGAGCAACTGCACTCCAAACTTTCCGAGTTGACTGTGCCTGAACCCTTCTGTCGGTGGATCACCAGCTTCTTGACAGACAGTAAGCAGCATTTGAGGCTGGGAAAGCACATCTCGGACCCACAGACCCCCAGCACAGGAGCACCACAAGGCTGTGTACTCTCCCCTCTCCTCTACTCTCTCTTCAACAATGACTACACCTCCTCTGTCGAGCTTCTCAAGTTTGCAGATGACACAACCCTGATTGGACTGATCCAGGATGGGGAGGAATCTGCCTACAGACACTAAGTGACACAGGTAGCATCCTGGTGCTGTTGCAACAACCTAGAACTCAATGCTCTTAAGACAGTGGAATTGATTGGAGACTTTAGGAGAGCTCCCCCTCCCCTCTCCCCACTCACCATCACCAACACCACAGTCACATTTGTGGAGTCTTTTAAGTTCCTGCGAACCATCATCTCCAAGGACCTTAAGTGGGGGGCTACCATCGACTCCACAGTTAAAAAGGCACAACAGAGGATGTACTTCCTGCGGCAGCTGAGGAAGCACAATCTGCCACAGGCAATGATGGTCCAATTCTATACGGCCATCGTCGAGTCTTCACCTTCTCCATCATGGTCTGGGTTGGTTCATCCACCAAGCACGACACCTGGAGGCTGCAGCGAATCGTCCGATCAGCTGAAAAGGTTATTGGCTGCAACCTTCCCTCCATTGATGAACTGTACACTGCAAGGGCCAGGAAGCGAGTGGGTAAGATCATCTCTGACCCCTCCCACCCTGGCCACAAACTCTTTGAATCACTTCCCTCTGGAAGGCGACTCTGGACTGTCAAAGCTGCCACAGCCAGACATAAAAAGTATTTTTCCATGAGTAGTAGCTCGACTCAATAACAAAAAATCTGTAGCTTCCTTAATCTCTGGTATTTTAATTAATTCACATGTTTAATCGATAATGTTTTATTATTAATGTTTAATGTTTTACGTGTCATTCCTAACTGTCGCTGTATGTCATGTTGTCATGCGGGCGGAGCACCAAGGCAAATTCATTGTATGTGAATACTTGGCCAATAAACTTATTCATTCATTCATGCATTCATTGATGACCATAAAATCATAAACAAATTAATGACAGAGAAGGAGGTCATTTCACCATTGTGTCATTGCTGGTCAAAAAATAAACATTCAACTTAATCCCACCTTTCAACACATCATCTGCAGCCCAGAAGCTCATGGTTCTTCAAGTGCATATCCAAGTACTTAAAAAAAAAAGATACAATGTTGGAGTAACTCAGCAGGTTCACCAGCATCTCTCGAGAACATGAACAAGTGAAGTTTCAGTTCAGGACCCATCTTCAGACCCTTCTGCTTTTTTCTTGTAAATTGGCAAATGCAGTTCCTTGCACCTGCAAGTACTTTATAAATGTTATGAGTGTCTCTACACCCTTCTTTGTATTGACGTGGTGGTATATCATAGTCATAGAGTGATACAGTGTGGAAACAGGCCCCTCGGCCCAACTTGCCCACACCGGCGAACATGTCCCACCTACGCTAATGCCAACTGCCTGTGTTTGGTCCATATCCCTCCAAACCTGTCCTGTCCATGTAGCTGTCTAACTGTTTCTTAAACGATGGGGTAGTTGCAGCCTCAACTACCTCCCCTGGCAACTTGGTCCATACACCCACCACCCTTTGTGTGGAAAAAGTTACTCCTATTAAATCTTATCCCCTTCACCTTGAATCTATGTCCTCTGGTCCTCGATCCCCCTACTCTGGGCAAGAGACTCTGTGCATCCACCCGATCTATTCCTCTCATGATTTTGTTACACCCCTATAAGATCACCTCTCATCCTCCTACGCTCCCAGCCTACTCAACCTCTCCCTATAGCTCACACCCTCTAGTCCTGGCAACATCCTCGTAAATCTTTTCTGAACCCTTTCAGGCTTGACATTATCTTTCCTAAAACATGGTGCCCAGAAATGAACACAATATTCTAAATGCGGTCTCACCATGTCTTAAACAACTGCAACATGACCTCCCAACGTCTATACTCAATACTCTGACTGATGAAGGCTAATGTGCCAAAAGTCTTTTTGACCACCTTATCTACCTGCGACTCGACTTTCAAGGAACCATGCACCTGCCTAGATCCCTCTGCTCAACAACATTCCCCAGAGGCCTACCATTTACTGTGTAAGCCCTACCACTCCTTCTTTATCAATATTGGTAAAATCTGGAGCTGCTCAGCTGAGAACAATGTGGGAATGCCGTCACTACATCCAAGGCAGTGATTTGTTACCACATTCCCAGAAGCCCCAGGATTGTTGCAATTCATCTTTTGGAGCACCTGAATTTAACTGATGGAAAGAACAGTAAGACTGTATTCCTTGGTTTTATCTTATCACTTAATTTTTTGTTGACATTGACAGCAGTCTGATACACCAGAATGGGTTTATTTGTGCTTGCAGACATTCATAAGAGAAGTCCATTTGTTTTATTAATAACCATTAATAATGACTGGACTTCCACTTTTTATATTGTGAGGAAAAAGTGCAAATTAGAAAAAAAGAATTAGTTACCCAATAATCATCATGAATTGCTTTCTGGATATACATGTGGTTACACTGTTCCTCAAAATGCATTGCATATTTAAAAATATTATAACAGCATTTCCAGTTGATTCAAATTTGAGTATAACCAATTGGATTGACGTGACCTATTTTCAATGTTATTGGATTAGTTCAGTTCTTCAGTCACATTTTTAATACCACTGTCTCCAGTTCATCTTTAATTTCCTGTATTTGGAATTTTCAGACATTTTGATAATTAATCTGAGATAAGCAATAGTCTATATTGTTGTATTTGTGTTTTTTTCTTCTCTACAGTATATCGTTTGTAAACTGTACTGTAGATCAGTGTTTCTGACTTGCTGTTGGTGGGATACTACATTGGTGACATAATATATAAGGCATTGGTTTACATATATAAACATAATGCAGTAAACTTGTTTATTTAATCAGGGCTCTCACTTGGCTTTTTTTCCCCTGTTGCCAGCCGGGCAACCTCAGCAGCGTTTTAGGTTGCCAAATGACAGTTTATGTGGTCATTTAAGACGGCTTACATGAAGCATGCGATGATGTGCTTGTACGAAGTGCGTAGTTACCAGTCGGAATTATGGTCAATGAAGCATTCATATATTATTTCTGTTTCAAATAAAGTTACAAACTAAACATATTCACCAATCAAGACATGATATATACCACAATGATATGCAGCAAAATAATAATACAGTATCTCATCTCTTTTTACACATTGCAATGAATGCAGTTTCTATTATTTCGCTTGGGTAGTTTTCAACCTAGCAGTATGAACATTGGTTTCTCCAATTTCAGGTAGTCCTTGCTTTCTCCCTCCTTCCCCTCCCATTCCCAGCTCTCCCACAGCCTACTGTCTAAGCCTCCGTTTCTTTTTCCCGCCCCCCCCCCCCCCCAACATCAGTCTGAAGAAGGGTCTCGACCCGAAACGTTGCCTATTTCCTTCGCTCCCTAGATGCTGCTTCACCCGCTGAGTTTCTCCAGCATTTTTGTCTACCCATTCACACAAGTTCTGTTATCCCACTTTCCTCACCCACTCCCTACACATTAGGGGCAATTTTACAGAGACAAGATAACCTACAAAGCCAATGGGATGTGCGAGGAAACCCACACGCTTGCAGGGAGAATGTGCAAATTCAACACAGACAGTGCCCGAGGACAGGATCGAACACAGATCTCTGGCATGTGAGGCAGCAGGTCCACCAGCTGTGCCACTATATTTTATTTTCCAACACTCAAAAAAATTATACGTTGATAACTTTGGTTACTTAAAAAAAAATAAACTATCCATTTTCAGTCTTAAATCTCAAAGTGACACTTTGTTCCCCTTTACAGCTACTGTATGTTTTAATTCAATTCAAGACTATGGGGCAGTACATTGGCCATAAAGCTGCTGCCTAAAATTGCTAGAAACTCGGAATTGATCCTGAATATGGGTGCTGTCTGTGTGGAGTTTGTTCCTTTTCCGTTTGATCGCACGGGTTTTCTCCGGAATTTTTTCAGACTCAACCCAAAACGTAATATTTTCCTTTTGTCCAGAGATTCTGTCTGACTTGTTTACTCCAGGTTTTTGTGTCTATCTTCAGTTTAAACCAGCATCTGCAGTTCCTTCCTTCCTATACACACAATACTAAATGATAGATTTTTATTAATCCCAGGAGGTAAATTCTCTATATATATTTATATACTTATATATTCATATATAAATATACACTGTTTTGTTTTCTTGTTTATAACATTGTTTACAGAGTACTATGTTTACATATTCAGTTGTGCTGCTGCAAGAAAGAATTTCATTGTTCTAACTGGGACGTGAGAGAATAAAACACTCTTGACTCTTGACTCATGTCGCTAAGGTGTGGGATAGAACTAGTGTACAGGTGATTGGTGGTCGGCGTGGACTCGGTGGGCCGAAGGGCCTGCTTCCACACTATATCTTTAAATTAAACTAAAACACTAAAACCAGAGGAAATGTAAAGAAGGGTCTCTACCCGAAACATTACCCAATTTCTTCTATCCAGAGATGCTGGCTGCTCCATGTAGTTCCCCCGCACAATGAAAGCATGGAATAATAATACTAATAATAATAACCTTTATTTCAGACTCAAAGTCCAGACAAGGGACAACATTACATAAAAATGCATTGCATATTAAAAAAAAACATCATAAAGTATATATAAAATCTTTGTATATCACATAAAATTATATTAAAAACCCACAATACATGAATTAAAATCCAGAATAAAAAGAATGATCAATGCCCCATAACGAGACAACGATACCAGTGTCTCCACAACTGGGATTCGTGGCGTGCAGTGCTAAACCTTATGTTTGACAAGGCCACAATAATTACATTTTTAGAGTAATTTATCCTGCAGTTGAATTTATACATATGATTTCTTAGGATAGCATCTAATGTACTGACTCCTGCAGCCCCAAACATGTTACAAGCACTACACCATCTAGGTTTCCTTAGCAGTGTTCTCATGGCATCATTATTTGACACCTTTAGTCTCTGTAAACTTGTCTTTCCATAATTCGACCACAGGTGCACAGCATAGAGTGGTGTGCAAAATGCTCTAAACAGCGACATTTTCACCACATCTGCACACGCACCAAATTTACACAAGAGAATATTCGCCTGTACATACAGCATGCGTCGTTGCCTATAAATATCCTCATCATCTGTAAGTAGTTTTGTAATAAAATACCCTAGATATTTTACCTTATTACAGACACTAAGATTATTGTCAGACAATTTAAAATCAGGAAATTTTAGACATTTATCCTCTTTGGTTCTACTGATCATAACAGCACTCTGACAAGCATTATATTTAATATCATGTTCCACACCATACACTGAACACACAGTAAGGACTAAAGACCACAAGATCATCTGCATACATAATATGGTTCACTAAAATATTACCAATCATGCACCCAGTGTTACATGCTTTCAATTGTTTGGCAGATCATCAATATAAAGATTAAAAAGGACTGGTGACAAAATTCCCCCTTGTCTAACACCATTGCTAACCCTAAATGGGGCTGAGACCCTATTGCCCCATTTTATTTGCATAGTCTGGTGGGCATACCAGTAGGCCAGAATTCTCACAAGGTATTTAGGCACCCCTCTTTGACTAATTTTAACAAATCATTTTAACTATGATTAACATGATCAAAGGCTTTGGATGAATCAATAAAGCACATAAGGATTGAAGAGTTTTTGCCTCTATATTTGTTTACAATCTCCTTTGGGGCATATATGCACAAGTCAGTGCCATGTTTAGCTTTAAACCCACTGGTTATCTGTGGATGTAACAAACTCATTTACTCTCTTCAGCAGAACTCTTTCTAAAACTTTTGATAATATGCTGGCTAAAGCTATGGCCCTGTAATTATTTAGGCTACCTACTTTTCCAGCTTTGTCCTTAATGACCGGCACTAACAGAACAGACAACATTGAGTCTGGTAACAAGCCATGAATCATAAAGCCAGTAAAACAAATAGCAAGGAGAGGAGCTATCCTCTACTCGCATACTTAAGATGTTCAGCAGAAATATGATCCAAGCCACTTGCTTTGTTGTTGGACAGCTTGTTCATTGCATGATACACCTCATGTGACGTAATCACCATCGAGTCATTACTCTCAATATTGTCCACCCTATACAAGTCACCTTGGACACAGTTGAATAAAGTACTATAATGTTGTCACCATAACTCTACAATATTAGCTGTTC
Organism: Okamejei kenojei; assembly: GCA_035221665.1. NCBI lineage: Eukaryota > Metazoa > Chordata > Chondrichthyes > Rajiformes > Rajidae > Okamejei > Okamejei kenojei. The sequence goes on along the minus strand of CM069131.1, from coordinate 139,037,211 downwards.
CGGAAATTCCATCTACAGTGCATGGTAGAGATGTTTTGCAACTGTTAAGAGTTCTCACTTCTTTCCAAAAATACTGAGCAGCTTCTTAGCCATGGAATCAGCCCTCACAGCTTGCTGGGGGAGGATGTGCAGGCCATGGCAGTGCGCATGTGTAAGGCGGCCAGCCGTGTCGGTGGATGAGGAGCGGGCGGAGAGCAGAGTCCCGAACACGGATGGCGGGTGGAGACGGAAAGTGACAGAGAGAGAGAGAGAGGGAGGCCCGCTCAGAGTTGCTTACCAAGCTGGGCAAAATGGGAAGGCTGTTAGGTTGCCCGATGGCACTTTAGGTTGCTGTTGGCACCCGGGCAACCACTAATTTCGAGCCCCGTCATGCCATTTACTAACCAAGGAAGTAAGAACATTTAGTTTAGTTTAGAGATACAGAACGGAAACAGTTCCTTTGGCCCACCAGGTCCGTAACGACCAGCGATCCTCGCACATCAACATTATCCTGCACCCACTAGGGACAATTATTACATTTACCAAGCCGATTAACCTACAGATTTCGGAGAAAACTCATGCAGATAATGGGGAGAATGTACAAACAGCACCCATAGTCAGGATCGAAACCAGGTCTCCGGCTGCATTCGCTGTAAGGCAGCAACTCTACCATTGTGCCACCGTGACCGCTCGTTAGATAGATAGATAGTTACAGAAAACAGCAAGACCAACTTTATTACCAACAAATTAAAAAGGTTAATTGTTGAAAGATGAAAATTCAGATCATATCTCCGACAACTGTATCTATTATTTGAGCGAAAAACATTCTGCTGCAGGAATTTTGCGGGTTAGGCAGCATTTGTTGAATGAGATGGACAACAGTTGCTTTTTTTCTCTTATTCATTTGAATGGAGTTTGCCTTGTCTAGATTCCCAGGTGGGGAATACTCTGGAGTTTAGAAGGATGAGAGGGGATGCAGTGCTTGAAATTAGCGGTTGCCCGGGTGCCAATGACCACCCAAAGTGCTGCCGGGCAACCTAAACGCCGACTCATTTTGCCCATACTGCTCTATACCGATAGACACAAAAAACTGGAGTAACTCCGCGGGTCAGGCAGCATCTCTGGAGAATAGGAGCATGACGTTTCATGTCGACGGTGTTGGCTGTATTCATCTAGTATCTTTGATTGCGGGGCAAAGATACTAGGTGCGTGGTGACGAAGGGTCGGAGCGAACGACGAGGTTCGAACAGCGGCAGCAGCGGTCGCGACAGTGGCTCCACCATCACCTCCTCCCGCACCCCGCCCGGTGGAAGGAGGCCTCCCTCTCCCTCCCTCCCTCCTCCTGGCCTCGGCGTGCGAGAGGGGTGGTTTTGAAAGCGCCGCTGGTGGATTTGCAGGCAGCGACCGCTATCGCCCTGATAACGGCCGCTGCCTGCAAATCCACTGGTCCCCCAATTCATCCTGTACTGACCCCCCCTCCCATCCATCCTGCACCTCCCCCCATTTATACTGCACTGATCCTCCCATTCATCCCGTACTGACCCACCTTCCATTTACCCTGCACCAAACCCCCATCCATCCTGTAGTGATCTCCCCATTCATCTTTTACTGATCACCCATTCATCCTGTACTGATCCCCTCATGCATCCTGTACTGATCCCCTTATGCATCCTGTACTGATCCCCTCATTCATCCCGTACTGACCCCCCATTCATCCTATACTGATTCTCCCATTCACACTGCACTGACCCTCCCATCCGCACTGTCCTGACCCACCCCCCATTCACCCTGTACTGATCCCCTCCATTCATGCTGTACTGATCCCCCCCCCATCCATCCTGTACTGACCCCCCCATTCAAGAAGAATGGGGGGAACAGTCTGAAGAAGGGTCTCGACCCGAAACGTTGCCTATTTCCTTAGCTCCATAGATGCTGCCTCACCCGCTGAATTTCTCCAGCATTTTTGTCTACCCCCATTCACCCTGTACTGATCCCCTCCATTCATGCTGTACTGATCCCCCCCCCATCCATCCCGTACTGATCCCCCCATTCAACACCACTGACATCCCCCATGCTCTCCCCTCACAATTTTATACTCCAACCAAGACACACTAATTCACCTGCCTCAGTCCATCCATTCCGCACCAATTGCCTTCTCAACACCCCCCCCCCCCCCATCTATCCACCCCGCACTGATTCACACAACCCCTGACCCTATTGTGCTTCATTCTCTTCAGAGCGAACATTGACCATGTTTGATAACGGAATGCAATCAAATGTGTTTTAATTCCCAATGTTATTATTTAGTTTGACACCTTTAAACATATTACCAAAAGAACATTTGCTGCAGTTATGTCCTTCGGCCATCTCTTGTCAGTTAGTGTAATGTTTAACCTGTCAGATGGGTATAGTCGGTTTTAACAGCTATTATCATAAAATTCCTTTAGAAATTTCCTTGCAACCTGTATATGTTGTGATGTTAAATTATGTGGGAAGCCAGAGTGTGTCAGTGCCAATAGCAATAACGACCCATGCTATGGCCATGTCATGGTAATTTTCGGTCCTTCACAGAAAACATGCTTGCATCAATCTGTAGTGTGCATGGTCCAGGATTTATTGACACAGGTTCAACATTTGCTGAATAATCCAACCACATTTTTGTTTGGAAGTGGAAAGAACTAATAGAAATTGCATTAATTGCAATGCATAAAAATAGTTGAGATATTGTATTATAATTTTGCTGCATGTCATTGTGGTATATATCATGTCTTGAATGGTGAATATGTTTAGTTTGTGAGTTATTTGAAGCAGAAATAATATGTGAATGTAGACAAAAGTGCTGAAGAAACGTTTCAGGCCGAATACCTTCTTCAGACTGATTGGTTTCGGCCTGAAACGTTGCCTATTTCCTTCGATCCATAGATGCTGCTGCACCCGTTGATTTTGTCCAGCACCTTTGTCTACCTTCGATTTTCCAGCATCTGCAGTTCCTTCTTGAACATAATATGTGAATGCTGCATTGAGCATAATTCTGACTGGTAACTAACTACGCACTTCATCCGAGCACATTATCGCACGCGTCATGCAAACCGTCTTAAATGACCACCTAAATTGTCATTTGGCAACCTAAAAAGCTGTCAAGGTTGCCCGGCTGGCAACAGGGAAAAAAAGTTAAGCGAGAGCCCTGGAATGTTATTGAAACATATAAGATTATTAAGGGTTTGGACATGCTAGAGGCAGGAAACATGTTCCCCATGTTGGGGAGTCCAGAACCAGGGGCCACAGTTTAAGAATAAGGGAGGGGTAAGCCATTTAGTACAGAGACAAGGAAACACTTTTTCTCACAGAGTTGTGAGTGTGGAATTCTCTGCCTCAGAGGGCGGTGGAGGCAAGTTCTCTGGATACTTTCAAGAGAGAGCTAGGTAGGGCTCTTAAAGATAGCGGAGTCAGGGGACTGATTGGGGATGATCAGCCATGATCACATTGAATGGCGGTGCTGGCTCGAAGGGCCAAATGGCCTACTCCTGCACCTATTGTCTATTGTCGATTGTGAACATAAATGATGAACATACAGCACAAAAGTAGTATGGATATACTTAAAGTCCTGGGTTATGTCAGTATTATGAAAGAAAGTACACCACCATTTTTCGCTGCCAATCAGTTTTGGAGTTGTAATAAAGTTACATTTAATTACAATCAACATTCAATCAGATTTGGAATTTGCATAACTGATATTCCTGCCTTTACGGAGACATGGGTGCAGGTGATGGGGCTTGCTGAAGAGACTGCAATTATCATGGAACATTTTATCTGCATATTGATTGGATAAACCAAGCTGACAAGCATAATGCAAAATAATAACTTGTGGAGTGTGTCAGGGATTGATCTTAAGAGCACTATGTTGCAAAACTAAAGCAAAACACAAAGTGCTGGAGGATCTTAGCAGGCCAGGCATCATATGGCGGTGGAGGATTAGACAGACTACGTTTCAGGCTGGGACCCTTCTTCATACTCATTGGAGTACGTTTGTAGAGTGAAATGGGGGCAGGACAAAGCATGGCAAGTGGATACCAGTGAGGGGGGTTTGATTGTGAGATGGGTGGAGCAAATGACAAAGACTAGAGATAAAAATATGACAAAAGGCGTTAGATAAGGAGGGCAGTGAAATGTGAAGCTGGAAGATAGGATTTGGGTGGACAGGGACATGTGGAGGGGAAAGAGGGGGTGAGGATGGGAAATGGGTGATTCAGGGATGGAAGGGAACAGGGTGCTTTGGGAGAGTGGGAGAAATGGGGTACATTGGGATGGGCATGGGAGGCATGGGAAAGAGAAACAGAGTGGGGATGGGGGGTATTACTTAAAGTCAATATTCAATATTCATTAAATTGTAAGCTACCCAAGCAGAATATGAGGTGCTGTTCATACAGTTTGCCTTGGCCTCACTTCAGCAATGGTGGAGCCTAAGGACAGAATAATCAGCAATATGAAGGGCAGTTAAAAGATTTAGGAATGGGTGAGCAGACAGAGTGCAAGTGTTTGGCAAAATGGTGGCCTAGTCTATGAATGGTGTCATTGATGTAAAGATGCAGGAGGCAAAGTTTGAAGCGGTGGACATGTGCATCTGTCTCACCTGAAAGGACTGCTGAGGCCCTGGAAAGAAGTGATGGAGGAGGTGTGGGCATTGGTTCAAGTTCAAGTTTCAACTTTACATTTATTGTCACTGTACCAATTGGTACAGCGAGATTTGGGTTTCCATACAGCCATACAAATAAAAAGAACATAACACACGATAGAATTTAACATGAACATCCCCACACAGCGGAATCAGCATTTCCCACTGTGGGGGAAGGCAATAAAAGTTCAGTCCACTCCTCTTTTTTCACCCGTGGTCGGGGCCTATTGAGGCCTCCGCAGTCACCGCAGCGGTGGCCCAATGTCTCAGGTCCTCTCGCCGGATGATGGAACTCCGGCGACGGAAGAACACTCTCAGCGACTTGGAGTTCCGAATTGGCCGCTTCCTACCGGAGATTGCGGCTTCCGAAGTTCACAGGCCAAGCTGGGCGGAGCTCCACATCGCAATCGTCGGCGAATGATCCCAGGGTCCTGCGTTGTTAAAGTCAGCACCGCCTGCGGCTGGAAGCTCCGCAGCCCACAGTTCCACGGTGTTGAAATCAGCAGTCCCAGCACTCCGGAGCTCCACACGGCGACCCCAGTAAGGCATTGTCCGCTCCGCGATGGTAACTCAGTGCTGCACCGCTGCTGAAGCTCTGGCTGGTCTCCGGCAGGAAAGGCCACGCCAATCCAGATGGTAAGCCATAAGGAGGGGGCGAAGATGCGACTTGGAGAATTATTCGCATCCTCGACCAGGAAGTGACTAAGAAAACAGTTTGCCCCTTCCCCCCCACCATCCCCCACATAAAAGGACTAAAAGATCTCCAAAACAAAACTTTTTGACTGACTAAAAATTTAAAAAAGGATGATAGGCCGAACAGCTGCAGGCGAGGCAGCCATACTCAACGGCGCCACCCTCTGGACTATTACGTGTTACGTCTCCTGCGTTGCAAGGGAAAGTACCTGAGAAGGGGGTGGATTGGCAGGGATGAGAGGAATGAGGGATGAACCAAGGAGTTGTGGAGGGAGTGATTTCTACAGACATGAGTAGTGAAGGTAAGATATGAATGGTGGTGTGATCATGTTGAAGGTGGTGGAAATGTAAGAGAATGATGTGTTGGATGTGGTCGGGTGATAGATTAGGGTCAGGGTTGTTCTGTGTCTTGCTCAAGATTCCAGCATCTGCAAAATCTTTTGTCTGCATGTTAGAGAACTTATTCAGGATCAAACTATTTTAGTTACTCATGTATTATGAGGAAGAATTAAGAAGAAAATTTGGAGTATCCTCAAGGAAGTAGTGACTACAATATTGTGGAACTGGTGGGGGAGGGGAGGGGGTGGAAGGGGGGGGAGGTTCAAGAACCAGCAGCAAAAGACTAAAATGAACATAAGAAAAGTGAAAATTGATTTTGAGGCAAAACCAGCATGTTATATCAAAATGAACTTTTAGAGTTTCTATGCCTACATAAAAAGAGAGTTGCTAAGGTGAATGTGGAACCTCGAGAGAGAGAGTGAGGCTGGGGAATTAATGTTAAGACATATAAATATGGAAGAACATGCAAAAAAAATCCAAATCATGAGGGACGAAGTATTAGAAAAACACATGGCAGACAAGTAACCACAGGAGGCCCACAGGAGCCGTTGGCAGCGAAGGAGGGGGAGGAGCGACACCCGGCCGGTAAGGTTTAAAATCCAGCGCGGGGCTTGTTTTTGCCTAAATCCATAACGTTCCATTCGGAGAAGTGTTTTTTTTTGAGGAAGCCGCTGATTGGTGGGAAGTGGACTAGGGTAAGCAGCTGATTGGTGGGAAGTGGACTAGGGTAAGCAGCTGATTGGCAGTCAGATTCCAGCAGTTTGTTGTGTACTTTGTATTGTGTTGATATTGTATCCTGTGTAAGGGGGGAGTATGAAGGCAAGGGCAGTGTACTGTTCTGGATGTCAGATGTGGGAGGTCAGGGAATCTGATAGCCCTCCAGACGTCCACATCTGCGCCAGGTGTGTCGAGATGAACTCTCTGCCACAGAGGGTAGTTGAGGCCAGTTCATTGGCTATATTTAAGAGTGAGTTGGATGTGGCCCTTGTGGCTAAGGGGATCAGAGGGTATGGAGAGAAGGCAGGTACGGGATACTGAGTTGGATGATCAGCCATGATCATATTGAATGGCGGTGCAGGCTCGAAGGGCTGAATGGCCTACTCCTGCACCTAATTTCTATGTTTCTATGAGATGGGGCTCCTAAAGGACTGTGTTAGGAACCTGGAGCAGCAGCTCGATGACCTCCGTCTGGTCAGGGAGAGTGAGGAGGTCATAGAGAGGAGCTCCAGGGAGGTAGTCACTCCCAGACCACAGGAGGCAGACAAGTGGGTCACGGTTAGGAAGGGCAAGGGGCAGAGGCAGGGGCTAGAGAGTACCCCTGTGACTGTACACCTGGAAAATAGGTACTCGGGTTTGAGTACGATTGGAGGGGACAGCCTACCTGGGGGCAACAACAGCGGCCGGGTCTCCGGCACAGAGACCGGCCCTGATGCTCAGAAGGGTAGCAAAAAGAGGAGGGCAATTGTAATAGGGGACTCTATAGTTAGGGGGTCGGATGGGCGATTCTATGGACGCAGTCGGGAGACCCGGATGGTAGTTTGCCTCCCTGGTGCCAGGGTCTTGCATGTGTCGGAACGTGTCCAAAAGATTCTGAAAAGGGAGGGAGAGGAGCCTGATGTTGTGGTACACATAGGTACCAATGACATAGGCAGAAAAGGAGACGAGGTCCTGAAGGGAGAATTTAGGGAGTTGGGGGGAAAGTTAAGGAGAAGGACCAAAAGGGTAACGATTTCAGGATTAATGCCTCTGCCGCGTGACAGTGAGAGTAGGAATGAAATGAGGTGGAGGATAAATGCGTGGCTGAGGGACTGGTTCAGTGGGCAGGGATTCAAGTTTCTTGATCACTGGTACCTCTTTTTGGGGAAGGCATGATCTATACAAAAAGGATGGGTTGCACTTGAACCCGAGGGGGACCAATATCCTGGCAGGGTGATTTGCAAAGGCTACTGGGGAGACTTTAAACTAGAAAGGCTGGGGGGAGGGACGGGTAAAGGGGGCTAGGGGACAGGGTGTGGGACAAGAGGCAGAGAAGGGAAGCACTCGGACCCAAAATGTAGGCGCGAAAGAGGAAAAAGTTAATAGACAGAGAATAAGGGATGGTGGGTTTCTAAAATGTGTATATTTTAATGCTAGGAGCATTGTAAGAAAGGTGGATGAACTTAGAGCCTGGATGACACCTGGAAATATGATGGGTACACAAAAAGCTGGAGAAACTCAGCGGGTGCAGCAGCATCTAAGGAGCGAAGGAGATAGGCGACGTTTCGGGTCGAGACCCTTCTTCAGAGAAATATGATGTTGTGACAATCAGTGAAACATGGTTGCAGGAGTGCTGTGATTGGAAACTAAATATTCCAGGATTTTGTTGCTTCAGGTGTGATAGAATTGGAGGGACCAGAGGTGGAGGTGTTGCCTTGCTTTCCAGAGAGGATATTACAGCAGTGCTTTAGCAGGATAGATTAGAGGGCTCGTCTAGGGAGGCTATTTGGGTGGAACTGAGAATTGGGAACGGTGTAGCAACACTTTTAGGTGTGTATTATAGACCGCCAAATGGGGAGCGAGAATTGGAAGAGCAAATATGTAAGGATATAGCAGATATTAGTAGTAAGCATAAGGTAGTGATTGTGGGAGATTTCAATTTTCCAAAAATAGACTGGGAAACACATTCTATCAATGGGCTGGATGGTTTGGAGTTTTTAAAATGTGTGCAGGATAGTTTTTTGCAGCAGTACATAGAGGTATCGACCAGAGAAGGGGCAGTGCTGGACCTCCTGTTAGGTAATGAGGCAGGTCAGGTGACGGAGGTATGCATTGGTGAGCACTTCGGGACCAGTGATCACAATACCATTAGTTTCAATATAATTATGGAGAGAGTCAGAACTGGACCTAGGGTGGAGATTTTTGATTGGAGAAAGGCTAACTTTGAGGGAATGCGTAAGGATTTAAAAGGAGTGAATTGGGACACTTTGTTTTATGGGAAGGATGTAGAAGAGAAATGGAGCACATTTAAAGGGGAAATTGTAAGAGTACAGAATCTTTATGTCCCTGTTAGGTTGAAAGGAAATAGTAAAAATTGGAAAGAGCCATGGTTTTCAAGGGAAATTGGACACTTGTTTAGAAAAAAGAGAGATATCTGCAATAATTATAGGAGGCATGGAGTAAATGAGGTACTAGAGGAGTTTAAAGAATGTAAAAAGAATCTTGAGAAAGAAATTAGGAAGGCTAAAAGAAGATATGAGGTTGCTTTGGCAAGAAAGGTGAAAGTAAATCCAAAGGGTTTCTACAGCTATATTAATAGCAAAAGGATAACGAGGGATAAAATTGGACCATTAGAGAGCCAGAATGGACAGCTATCTGCAGAGCCAAAAGAGATGGGGGAGATATTGAACAATTTATTTTCTTCGGTATTCACCAAGGAGAAGGATATTGAACTCTGTGAGGTAAGGGAAAAAAGTAGAGTAGCTATGGAAACTATGAGATTCAAAGAGGAGGAAGTACTGACACTTTTGAAAAATATAAAAGTGGATAAGTCTCCATGTCCTGACAGGATATTCCCTAGGACATTGAGGGAAGTTAGTGTAGAAATAGCAGGAGCTATGACAGAAATATTTCAAATGTCATTGGAAACAGGAATAGTGCCGGAGGATTGGCGTACTGCGCATGTTGTTCCATTGTTTAAAAAGGATTCAAAGAATAAACCAAGCAATTATGGACCTGTTAGTTTGACGTCAGTGGTGGGCAAATTAATGGAAAGGATACTTAGAGATAATATATATAAGCATCTAGATAAACAGGGTCTGATCAGGAACAGTCAACATGGATTTGTGCCTGGAAGGTCATGTTTGACAAACCTTCTTGAATTTTTTGAAGCGGTTACTAGGGACATTGATGAGGGTAAAGCAGTGGATGTTGTCTATATGGATTTCAGTAAGGCCTTTGACAAGGTTCCCCATGGAAGGTTGGTTAAGAAGGTTCAATCTTTGGGTGCTAATGGCGGAGTAGCGAGATGGATTCAACAGTGACTGAATGGGAGATGTCAGAGAGTAATAGTGGATGACTGTTTGTCAGGTTGGAAGCCGGTGACCAGTGGGGTGCCTCAGGGATCTGTGTTGGGTCCACTGTTGTTTGTCATGTACATCAATGATCTGGATGATGGGGTGGAAAATTGGATAAGTAAGTATGCAGATGATACTAAGATAGGTGGTGTTGTGGATAATGAAGTAGATTTTCAAAGTCTACAGAGAGATTTGGGCCATTTGGAAAAGTGGGCTGAAAGATGGCAATGAAGTTTAATGCTGATAAATGTGAAGTGCTACATCTTGGCAGGACAAATCAAAATAGGACATACATGGTAAATGGTAGGGAATTGAGGAATGCTATGGAACAGAGAGATCTAGGAATAATTGTGCATTGTTCCCTGAAGGTGGAATTGCATGTAGATAGGGTGGTAAAGAAAGCCTTTGGTGTGCTGGCCTTTATAAATCAGAGCATTGAATATAGGAGTAGGGAAGTAATGTTAAAATTATACAAGGCATTGGTAAGACCAATTCTGGAGCTTGGTGTACAATTTTGGTCGCCTAATTATAGGAAGGATGTCAACAAAATAGAGAGAGTACAGAGGAGATTTACTAGAATGTTGCCTGGGTTCCAGCAACTATGTTACAGAGAAAGGTTGAACAAGTTAGGTCTTTATTCTTTGGAGCGCAGAAGGTTAAGGGGGGACTTGATTGAGGTCTTTAAAATGATGAAAGGGATAGACAGAGTTGACGTGGATAAGCTATTCCCATTGAGGGTAAGGAAGATTCAAACAATTCATGACATGCGAATTAAGGGACAGAAGTTTAGGGGTAAAGTGAGGGGGAACTTCTTTACTCAGAGGGTGGTGGCTGTGTGGAATGAGGTTCCAGCAGAAGTGGTGGAGGCAGGATCGATTTTAACATTTAAAAGCAAAGTGGATAGGTATATGGACGTGAAGGGAATGGAGGGGTATAGTCTGAGTGCAGGTAGATGGGACTAGGGGAAAACAAATGGTCGGCACGGACTGGAAGGGCCGAAAGGGCCTGTTTCCGTGCTGTAATTGTTATATGGTTATCTGTTTGCCTGCACTCAACGCTTCCCACAATATGGAAAATAGTTGAGATGGAAGCATAACATTTTGAAAAAAGTAGTTATATTAAGTGTCTGGTACCGTGTGCGGACGCGGCGCCGACGGACGAGAAGCCGAAGCAAGGAAGTCGAAGCCAAAGAACCGAATGGAAACGAGGCCGAAACGTCAAATAACTGAAAGAGTACGAAGCCGAAACGGCAACTAACCGAAAGGATGGGACACCGAAGTGCAAACTAACCGAAAAACTGCGCCGCCTAAAAGCAAACTTACCGAATGGCCGCTCTGTCGAAAGGAGTGGGTCATTTTCGCACACAAGCCATAGGTGACTGGGCAATCTGAACCCAAGCACCAAGTTGCAAACGGCCGAAGGTGTGTATCCCTCGGGACAGCCCCCCACTCTCCCACGGAACGCACACAGCAAGTTCCCATGCACAAAACACCAGAATCTGTAAACTGTTTTAATCGTAGACGGATACAAAAAGCTGGAGTAACTCAGCGGAACAGGCAGCATCTCTGGAGAGAAAGAATGGGTGACGTTTCGTGTCGAGACCATTCTTCAGACCTGAAGACTAAGTCTGAAGAGTCTCGACCAGAAACGCCTCCCATTCCTTCTCCCCAGAGATGTTGCCTGTCCCACTGAGTCACTCCAGAATTTTGTGTTTATCTTTGCTGTCAGTGCCAGTTTTCTCAACTTCCATGGCTGCTCTGAATAAATGGGGGGAAGAGAGAGAAGGGAGAGAAATAGAGAAGGGAGAGAAATAGGGAGAGAGAGGAGGGGAGAGAGAGAAGGGAGAGCGGGGGTGGAGAGATAGAGGGGGGGAGAGTAAGAGAGAAGGGAGAGGGGGGGTGAGAGAGAGGAGGAGAGAGAGAAGAGGGGAAAGAAAGAGAGACGGGGAAAGAGAGAGGGGGAGAGAGAGAGGAGAGAGAGGGGGGAGAGAGAGAAGAGGGGAGAGAAAGCGAGAGAGGGGGGAGTGAGAGGAGGGGGAAGAGAGGATGGGAGAGAGGGGGAGAGAGAGAAGAGAAAGAAAGGGGGGAGAAAGAGAAGAGGGGGAGAGAAGGGGGTGACGGGAGTGTGGGGGTTATTTTTCGACACAAGCAATAGGTGACTGGGTATTCTGAACCCAAGCACCAAGTTGTAAGCTGCTGAAGGTGTGCATCCCTCGGGACAGCCCCCACTCTCCCATGGCTGTGGGTCGGGTGGAGCGGAGGTTTGGGACAATGTGCATCCCTCCACAGTGATGTGATGGACGTGGGGTCTGGACCAATCGCTGACAAGTCCTGCCCCCTGGCAACGTCATGTCTGTTATTTGACTTTTCTGCTGAGCGGCATTCGGTTCGTTGGCTTTCGGGTAGGTGGCGTTTCGACAGAGCGGCCATTTGGTTAGTTTGCTTTTAGGCAACGTAGCTTTTTGGTTAGTTGGCTTTTAGGCGTCCCTCCCTTTCGGTTAGTTTGTATTTAGGCGTCCCATCCTTTGGGTTCGTTGGCGTTTCGGCTTCGTACTTTCGGCTATTTGACGTTTCGGCCTCGTTTCCATTCGGTGCTTTGACTTCTTTGCTTCAGCTTCTTGTCCGTCGGCCTCACGTCCAGGTACCATCTGGTAGACAGATTTAAAAACCATTGTGAGCTCATGAAGCTTGCACCGAAAAATATAGGAACACTGTAAATCGGGAGAGTTATTAAAGGTTATTGTACAGAGCGACTAAAATGTAATAGAAATGAAAAAAACACACAGCAGATGTAAGTTAGATGCTAGACCCGAGAGAATGTTATTGTGAATCTTTAAGCTCAGAAGAGGTATATTGAGTAACAGTACATGTAAACTATGCTCCCATTGAATGTTGGAACAGGCTAGAGGTGCTGAATGAGCTGATCCTATTCCTACCTTCCTACTCGGTTCAGTTTGTTTCAATAACATTTGTTGTATTGAAAACAATAATATGAAAAAGAGTAGCTCTTAATTATACAGAATTGCTTGTATGTGTATCTCACGACTGGTAGATTTTACTTTTGTGCCAATGTGTGGTAATTAAAATGTAGTAAAATTAGTATACCCTGATCTTTGAGTTTTTCTTAATTGATTAATTGCTATTTTATATCACTTTCATTACTCTCTTGTTAAAGCAGTAATTAACTTTGATCATTAGCAACAACAATGAATATATCACCATGTTGTGCCAAATAATGTACAATACATAAAATTGAAAATGTTAAAAGCACAATTCAAATCTATCCCATGACTGCTGTCGTCATAATTTTTGACTTTGTTACTGGAGACTCGGTGTCATTTAGATATTTTACGATACAATATTTACGATAAAACTTCATTCATCCTTGGAGGGAAATTGGTGTACCAAACAGTCACAACACACAACAAGGTACCCGAAAACTTGAAACTAAATGTGAAAACAAAAAGAGACAAGCGACTGTTGGCTGGCTACCATGTGCACAGCGTCTAAGCCGGAACCAACCGGAATGAACAAATGAACACAGACTTATCCCCTGGGCAGAGGATTGTAAACGAGAGTGCCCCCCCCCCCTCACCGGGTCCCCCTTTGTTCTCCCACTGTCCCTCATGGCATTCCTCCCACGACTGGTCCCTATTCCCCTCCCCCCTCATGCTCATCGACCGTTGATTGTGGGTCGATCGTGAGGCCCCCCACCGCCGGCCTCCGAGGCACCTGTCGCAGCCGAGGCTCCCATTGCCGCCGAGGCTCCCATTGCCGCTGAGGCCCAATCGCCGTCGAGACGCCCATTGCAGCCAAGGCGCTCGCTGTCGCCACCGAGGCACTCGCTGCCACCGCCGAGGCTCACATTGTCGCTGCCGAGGCTCCCATCGCCACCGCCGAGGATCCTTTGCCGCCGCATACCTTCGGCCCAAACAGGCCGTGCTGCCCGGCTTCTCCGGCCAGTCGGGCTTACCAGGGCATGTTCCGGTTGGCGCCGTGGTTGTTCGGTGGTTAGAACGGGCCCGCGCGGCCCCCCCGGGACACTCCTGCCATGCTCGCAGCTCCCCGGGAAACTGTGATTATTCTTATAATCATTTCTTCAAAAGAAAACTTCAGAAAATTCCCACAAAAAATAAATTATGCAAGATTGTACAGGTTAGCACTATAAAATATGCTGCTTATACTTTTAGACATATTTATGTTTGTTTAATGAATCCATTGTGGTAAGATGATGCAAATTGTTCTGTCAATTACTGACATTTTATGAATTATCGATTTGTTTGCAGTTAAATAATGATTTCATTGTATTGCAGTCATAAAAGCTCAGAATAACAACTTTATTTAATTACCCAGTGTTTACCTTCTTGTGTTCACTTGTGTTCACACATCTGATTTAAATTCCATCTGCCGTTCCATTGCCCACTGTCCCAGTTGAGTAAACTCTTGTAACCTACGTAAACTGTCCAAACACAGGCAATTTTGGTGTCATCCACAAATTCACTAATCATGCCACCTTTATTCTGTTGCTGAAGGGACTCCTCGGGTTGGCCAGTGTGACATGGATGGGGTGAGCTGTATTGTACAGGATGCTCCACAGTTTGAGGAGCATCCTCCCCTCCACCTCCCATGAATCCATCTCCGCCCCCAGGACGGAGCCAGTTTGTTGATCCGATTGGCTTCTGCAGCCTTCGCCCTGCTGCCCCAGCACATGGCAGCGAAGAAGATGGCACTGGCTACCACCGATTGGTAGAACATCAGCATCTTACTGCAGATGTTGAAGGAGCGGAGCCTTCTCAAAAAGTACAGCCGGCTCTGTCCCTTCTTGTACAGGGCCTTAAGGGCCTGTCCCACTGTACGAGGTATTTCAAGAGCTCTTCCGAGTTAAAAAAAACAACTCATGGTAAGCACGTAGAATGTACGTAGCGGGTACGTCGGAGCTCGGGGCGTCTCTTAGCGGCTCGTAACGCTAACGGCAGGTACTCGGGAAACGCGGTAAGCTTGTGAAGCCCCAAGTACCTACGAGCGGCTATTACCATAATTCTCCGAGTTTGAATCAGGGGAAACTCGGGAGAACTCTTGAATTAGCTCGTACAGTGGGACAGACCCTTCAGCGTTCCTGGATCAGTCCAATTTACTGTTCAGGTACACTCCAAGGTATTTATACTCCCTGGAAAACTGCACATCCACACCATTGATGGAGACGGGGGATAGGGCTGTTCCTTTCCTTCTAAAGTCCACCACCACCTGCAGCTCAACACTAAGGTCTTCTCAGTGTTGAGCTGCAGGTGATTCAGCCCACTCCACTCATCAAAGTCATCTACTGCATCTCTGTATTCAGCTTCCCTCTCCTCACTGATGCAGCCCACAATTGCAGAGTCATTGAAAACTTCTGCAGGTGTCAGGAGACTGAGTTATATCTGAAGTCCGAGGTGTAGATGGTAAACAGGAAGGGAGCGAGGACAGTCCCCAGTGGGGCCCCTGTGTTGTGACACAATTCTGTAGCCTGACATATTGTGGTTGTCCAGTCAGGTAGTTGGTGATCTAGGACACCACTGGAGCATCCACCCACGTCTTCGTCAGTCTTCTCCCTAGCAGGCCAGATTGTGTTAAAAGCATTGGAGAAGTAAAAAACCATGACTTTCTCAATGCCTCCCGGCTTATCCAGGTGAGCATAGGAACGACGGAGCAGGTGGATGATGTCATCCTCAACCCGCATCTTCGTTTGCAAAGCAGGGGGTCCAAGCAGTGTTTAACCAGGGGTTGCAGGCGAGTGAGCTTCAGCCTCTCCAGGGACTTCCTGTACCAAAGAGGAGCTGGGGCGCGTCCACTTTGGTACAGGAATTAGTCAGGATGTCTTCTACATCACTGGAACCCTCTCCAGGCTCAGGCGAGGGGTACAAAGAAATAGTTGCCTGAAAGTGGCAGCACTGGTAGACAGCATGATGAAGAAGGCAGATCACCTGCTTGCATTCAAGAGTTGGGTCATGATGCCATAGTTGTATAAAACGTTGTTTGGACCATACTTGGAATATTGTGTGCAGTTCTGGTCGTCACGTTATCGGAAATATGATACGCCCCAGTCTATACCGTCATGATTCCATCTGAATTTCCCAGTTTTGGGAAAGCAGCCAACATAATCAAGAATTACTTACACCCAGTCATTCTCCAATAATTATTACAAAAATTATCAGTAATTTAACTTGAAGTCTCTTAATTATGCTGAAGGATTTTTGTACGTACTGGACATCAATTTGACAAAATTCCAGTCTGAAAAATAAATCTGGTTCAAAGTGTCTTGTGGGATAATTTATCTTTGTTCAATAACGGCTCTGGCCCAATTAGCTCATAACTCCAGTACAGTAAAGCTCATGTGAGGTAGATTTGTCAGCTTGAATGAATTGATAACACACACAGTTCAGAGACAGAAGGTCATGAGTTCAAACTGTATTTCAAGGGCTTTGATTTATCCATCTTGGCATTCTATTCCAATACTGAGGGGGAAATACATTTTATGATTTCCATGAATTGATCTTGTCTGTTAAAGTAGTTCAAGTGGATAACAAATGACTCAATAATAATGAAGAACTGAAGGTACTTATTGATTACAATATCCAAAAAAGGAAGGCATTCGTTCTAGCGAAAAGAGCCCTAACCTGAAACTTCACCTATCCGTGTTCTCCAGGGATGCTGCCTGATCTGCTGAGTTACTCCAGCACTTTATGTCTATTTTTTTTAATAAGTAGTTTCTGTTGTTGCAGTTTTGTACAAATAGAAATTGCAGTTTTCCTCTCTAGCAATGGTCATTTAACTTCAAGTTAATTTACTTGTTACTTGCCAGTTTTTGACCCAAGCTCGTAAATGTAATAAATTCCAGATTGTTTGCAACCACTATTTTTAGACATGGGGTTAAATGACCATACCTTGTGCAAATGTTCAAATTATTGATTTTATTCATATACACAATGAAATACCTTTTCACACAAAGCTCCCAATAAACAATATCCATGCGTTATGGTAAACACAACAGTAAATATAACAAGTGCAAAACAGTGTTATTTGTCAACTAATTTTATTGTGAACTCCATTCATTGTTCCAGAATAATTGTAATCCTTGGAAGAGACTTGGGGAGAAGTTATGACAAGCTTCATTTAATTTAACTAAATTGACCTGCACATTTCATATTTTTAAGTTTTACAGTGCTCTGCTGTAATATTTAGTGTGTGTGTATGGAGCTGCTTTGTGCATACTTTACAAGCCCTCCACCACATTTTGAAAATTATCTCTTCCAAGTTACTCCATAGTTATATTAAGAAATTATTCTTCTGTGTCTTGATCCAAAAACTGACCAGTGCTAGAAATTGTTCTTTACATAGTGACTTGGAAGAGAATATAAAGAAAAATGGAAAAAAAATATTCAGTGGAATGACAGAGGGTAAAATGTAACTTGAACTAACCGCAGTATAACCACCATTTTAAAACTATTTCTATGTTTCTATTTCAAAAATTTCAGTGAGGGCTTATTCTGACTTGAAATATATTTATCATGGTGTGTAATTTAAAAAAAAAACTATTCATGAGATGCCAAATATAAGAATGCAAAATATTCAATAGAAACAGCAAAGTTCAACTTCACTGTAAATAAATGCTATCTGAAAGACATTCTTCTTTGGTAATTCTTATATTCTGCAACATGTCTGCAAAGTAACAGAACCTTAGAACTAAATGCTGGAGAAACTCAGTGGGTGAGACAGCATCTATGGAGCGAAGGAAATAGGCAAAGTTTCGGGTCGAGACCCTTCTTCAGACTGATGTGAGGGTAGGGGTGGGGGGGGGGGGGGAGAAGAAAGAAAGAGGCGGTGACAGTGGGCTAAGGGAGAGCTGGGAAGGGGAGGAGAAAGCCGGGACTACCAGAAATTTGAGAATTCAATGGTCATACCGCTGGGGTATAAACTGCCCAAGCGAAATATGAGGTGCTGCTCCTCCAATTTACATTGGGCCTCACTCTGGCCATGGAGGGTAATAACATTTTGAGTGTGACAGTTGCTCAAGTTATGGTCTGACTTTTCAGTGTTGTGTGACATAACGAGTGAATTTCCATCGATCAGGTTGTCTGAAGCTCTGTCAGCAGTTAGTGAATTTTTGACATACTGAGTGGTGCTTCTCATGTAGTCACGGAGTTTATCCATGCCAACCAGGTTTTATAGATTACCTATTTGCCTGAATTTAGGCCATATCCCTCTAAACCTTTCCTGTTCATATACCTGTCTAAATGTCTTTTGATCGTTGTTGCTGTACGTGCCTCCATAGCTTCCTCTGGCAGCTCATTCTTTTGTGTGTAGAAATTGCCCCTCAATCTCCTTTCATTCTTTTCCTTCTCATCGTAAATGTATGCCCTCTAATTCTAGATGTTTCTGCTGTGGGAAAGAGTCTATGGTGCTCAATTGTCATACGTACTGAAACAAAACAATGAGATTCTCAATTTACTTACAGCAGCATAACAGACCTGTAAACAGAACTCAATAGATAATAAACAAAAGAAAGTTCAAGATATAAATAAACCAGTTTTTTTAAACAAAAATTGGTACAAAAACAAAAAGCCCAAAGTTTCAAATGCATCCAACACAGTTCATAGTTCGATGTTTCGTTGGTTTTGTATTGTTCAGTAGCCTGATGGGAATTTAATAGGAACCTGATTTAATAAGAGTTTTTCACGCAGAGCGGGTGGGTATATGGAATGAGCTAGAGGAAGTGGTTGAGGCAGGCACAATGACAGCATTTAAAAGCCGCTTGGACAGATACATGGATAGGAAAGGTTTAGAGAGATATGAGCCAGATAGGACAAGCTTGGATGGGGCAATCTTGACCAGCATGGACAAATTGAGCTAGAAGCTGTTTTTCCACATTATATAACTATGACTAAGTATTACTTTAATATTCAATTTTCTCATGAAGAAGAGATAAACATTGTTATACTTCTTTAGCCAGTTTATAATTCTCTGGCTCCAGAGCAACTATCTTTAAGAAAATACTTTGTGCAATGGATATTGAATATAATATTTTGGCAAGTCCCTTTTATTCATTTTCAAGGCACAATTGTATACATGGAACATAATCCAAGCACGCTTTTAGTTAGATCAAAAAAACAAAATAATCTGAGGCCATTAAGCACATGCATTTGAGGAAAAAATATATAATCTTCTCTAATTTACACCTTGTTTCATTGACATTCTTTACCACTTCAACACTCCAAAATAAAATTAATTTTAGCCTGACCTTGCATATTACTGAATAATGAATGATGGAGTAATACATCACCGAAACAGGCCGTTTCATCCACTGAAACTGTGATAATCATCAAACATCCATTTAAACTAATGCTGCAAATCAACTATACAGCAAGGCAATTTAGAATGGGCAATTAACCTACATCTTTGAAATGTGGGAAGGACCTGGACCACCTTGGAGAAAGGTCATGCAAACATGCATTAACCTGTAAACCGCACACGATAGTACCAGATGTTGGGATCAAATCTGACTTTGGAGTTGTGATGCAGTAGCTACATCAGCTGCCCCATTGGGCCACCCAAGTGTGTTCTATAATGAATTCTGATCCTTGCCCTTTATTTCCTCTCCTACTTGCATACGACATGAACATTTCCATATTTGACGGTAATGAAATGTTTTGCTGAAATTAGATTTCTATCTGTTTTCTGACAGCAAAGTTACCAAAATATAGATATGGGTGCCAAATTTGTAACATAACAAAAAGAACTTTGGGAGTAATGCATTTCTGTAGATTTATTCTTATTGTTTAGTTAAACTGCCTTTTGGAGTTAATAATATTTTTTGTGCATTGGTAGGTGTTGTGCACAAGAAATTATGACTTGGTTTCGGCATCAATTTTATTTCTTTTTACATTGAAATATTATTTAGAAGTGCAATATAATACAGCTGTGAGTTAAAGATGTTTTAATTTTCTTTTCAATAGTGAGATCAGCCGGTTGGAACTTGGCTTGATTGTTGAAGTCTGGAACAAAGGGTTAATCTGGGATACAATGGTTGGAAATGTGTGGATACCACTGAAGAGCATTCGGCAATCTGATGAGGTATGAATTTTAATATTATTGCAAATTAAATACCCTGGGAAATGTTATCTCTACTACCTTTGAATAAGTCTCCAAATTCTTGTATAATGGCTCCTTCAGAAATTTTCCTTGGTAACTTATTAAACGTGATTGACATTTTTACAGCGTTTGAATAAAATGTGTTAATTATTTAATTGTTTTACTGGATAGAACCCATGAAGAGGTTTTCTTTAACTTTTTTTTGGTTGCACACATACTAATTGATTAGCAGTTCATGTTTTCTAGTACTGAAAGATCTACATCTTTTGAATAGTTGTACTTTTAGTCATGTTGTCTTTACTTCTTCAAGACTTCAGACTGAAGAAGGCTCATGACTTGAAACATTGTCTGTCCATTTCTCTTTGCACATGCTGCCTGACTCGCTGAGTTCCTACAGCACTTTATGGTTTGCTCAAGATCCCAGTACCTGAAGTCACTTGTGTCCCAAATATGAGCTGATGTGTTTTGAAAAGTTAATCCAGTAGAACTTGCACAGTAAATGACAGCATCCTGAGAAGTGTTGCAGACAGAAACATCGAAGGGTACATATTCAGCTGAAAATAACACCGCAACTAAACAAAGTGGTGAAGGTGTATGGCATGTTTGCCTTCATTGGATGCAATATTGCATACAAGAGTTGAACGCCATGTTACATCCTTACAGGATATTGGTGAGATGATACCTGGAATATTGCGTGCAATTCTGGACTCTATGCAGAGGGAAGGATATGATTAAGTTCAAGGGGGTACAGCAAATATTTATTAGGATGTTGTCAGGACTGGACAGCTTGAGTTGTGGGAAGAAACTGGTAGGCTGGGACAGTTAACTGTGGAGCAAAAGAGACTGAGGGATGACCTTATACAGATTTATAAAATTAGGACGGACATAGATAAGGTCACATTCTTTAGAGGGGAATCGATTTATGGTGAGAGGGGAATGATTTAAAAGAGACATGAGAGGCAAGTTTTTAACATAAAGGGTGGTGTAGATTGATGTTGCATGTTAACCAATCACACACCAGCCAGCATCTCTAACTCCGCCCCACTGTAATACTTATACTAATACTATTTCTCAGCACCGACAGTTTGAGCAGCCAGGATGTGTTGATAACTAACCATCCTTCATGCTGCTAAGTCTAGTACTGATTAAAGATGTGTTTGAATCATGTACTAGAACTTAACAGCATGAAAAAAACCACGAGGAATTTGACTTTCTATGTCTTGAACTTTAATTCAGTTACTCTGCTTGGCAACCGGGCCTGTCACTAATTGGGGCTGATCTCCTTTGACAAAACGGTCCACAAGCTGCAAATTTCTCTGGGCCCGTTGAGTGAATTCCCTGATCTTTTCGACAACTACCTGGGCAAGTTGCCCGTGACTTACAAGATTATTATTGACCCCGAAGTGACACCCGTCATCCGACCTCCACACCGATTGTCATTTGCCATGACTGACAGGGTTCACTCTGCGCTGAAGGACATGGCCTCCACAGGCATAATTGAAGCAGTCAGCGACCCCACCGACTGGGTCTCAACCATGATTGCCACAGTCAAGAAGGGAAAAAATGAAATCCGTTTGTGCATCAACTCGAAAGAACTGAATACTGCCATTAAGCGCCCACACCATCCTATGAAGACTGTCGAGCATGTTGCAGCAAAGGTCGGAACGGCCACCTTATTTTCTGTCCTCGATGCAAAGAACTCTTTCTGGCAGATACCGCTGGACAAGGAGTCATCAAACCTCACCACATTTGCCACCCCATACGGCAGATACAAGTTTCTGAGAATGCCATTCGGAATCAACTCTGCCAGTGAAGTCTTCCAAAGAACTATGGAGCTATTATTCGAGGACCTAACTTGTGCCATCATTGTCGACGATATCCTAGTGCATGGCAAAGATGCAACGGAGCACGATCACAATCTCAGGCTCATCTTGGATCGCGCACGCAAGATCAACTCAAGCTTAATCCTGACAAGTGCAAGTTCCGGGTTCCAGAGGTTTCCTACGTCGGCCACATCTTCACTCCTAAGGGTCTCAAACCCGATCCGAAGAAGGCTACTGCCATCACAGAAATGCCTGCCCCCACAGACGTGAAAGGCCTGCAGCGTTTTCTGGGCATGGTAAACTATCTCGGCAAGTTCATACCGAACCTCAACGAACAAAGCTCCACACTGCGGGAGCTGACAAAAAAGGACGCAGCATGGTCATGGTTCCAGCAACTTCAGATTGCTTTCGATATCTTAAAGTCCAAACTGACCAGTGCACCGACTCTAATTTTTTTCGACCTGAAACGTCCGGTGACGATCACCTGCGATGCTACGAAATTCGGGCTCGGCGCAGCCTGCTTGCAACCATCTGCCGAGGGCACTCTACTATCTGTCTCGTATGCCTCTCGCACCATGACCGACACGGAGCAGCACTACGCGCAAATCGAAAAGGAACTCTTTGGCCGTCGTTTTTGCTTGCTCCAAATTCCACGACTTCATCTTTGGCAACACCTTCACGGTCGAGGGACCACCAACCCCTGGTGACAATCCATGACAAGCCCATCCACGCCGCTCCAGCTAGTTTGCAGCGTATGATGATGCAGCTGCAGCGGTACGATTTCTCTATTACCTACACTAAGGGTAAGGACATGCACGTCGCTGACACTCTCTCCCGTGCACCTCGGGCATCTTGCGAACAACATCCCTATGAACAGGAAAATTTCACGGTTCTCTGTGTCAACTTCGTCTCCAGCAAGCAACTGCGCACCTTGGCCGCACACACCGCCACAGACGATACGCTTCAAATCCTCTCCTCCATCATCAAAACAGGCTGGCCAGACAGACAATCCAACACGCCCACAGAGGTGCAGCCTTTCTTCCTGGTTCGTGATGAACTGGTAGTTGAGGATGGGGTTGTCGTCAAGGGTCACAAGGTGGTGATACCCTCATCGCTACGAGACGTATACTTCAAAGAGGCACACAGCGGTCACCCAGGAGCCGACGCCACACTGGCACGCGCCCGTAGTCTGTTCTACTGGCCGGGAATGGCCAGCTACATCCGGGACCGCGTAGCCTCCTGCCCCGCTTGCTACAGCCTTGTGCCTCATCAGCAGCGACAGCCCCTTCTGCAACAACCTCCACCAGCTCTGCCCTGGACATCGCTGGCGGCGGACATTTTCGAACGGTGCGGGAAGCACTACCTCGTTCTAGTCGACTCCTTTTCTAATTGGTTTGAACTAGACCAACTGACCTCCCTCACATCGGAGATGGTCATCCAGAAGCTGAAAAGACACTTCTCTACCTTTGGCGCTCCCGTCAGCCTGAGAACCGACAACGGTCGGCAGTTCACCAGCCACATGTTCAAGCTTTTCACAGACCGATGGAACTTCCAGCACGTCACGAGCAGTCCCGAGTATCCACAGAGTAATGGTCTCGCTGAACGCGCTGTCAGAAGCGGCAAACACTTGCTGGAGCGAGCACAGATTTCAAAGTCAGACGTTTATCTCGATCTCCTGAATCTCAGAAATGTTGCCAGGGACGGAACCCTGGGATCGCCAGCACAGCGACTGATGTCGAGATTGACGAGGCCTCCGGTACCCATCGCACAACAGCAACTGGTTCCTCAGGAGCTGAAGCTGCCACTATCCAGAAACGTCTACAAGAGAAGCACGATATTCAGAAACGGTCATACGACAGTTCCAGCAGACCACTCAGGCCTTTACTCCCGGGTCAGGTCGTCCATCTACGAACTTCAACTGGACATTCCCGTCTGGGCACTGTGGTCAACCCGACTGACGAGCCACGGTCTTACCTGGTAGACTGTGAGGGAGCGGTGTACCGGAGAAGTCGACAACACCTGCTTGCTGTAAGGGAGCCTCGCCCACCACCTGCTGGTCCCTATGCTCCACCGCTCCAGTTCCAGCCGCCTTTTGCAATGTCTCCCACCCGTCCCCGCATGCCTTGCACCCCTCCAAGTCCCGCGGTCTCCACTAACCACGGGGCCTCTCCCACCGCATGTTTCCCCTTTTGGTCACCACAGGCCTCCATCACGTCATTCTCGCCTCCAGACTCTCCGTCTCATCTTTCAAGTCAGGGAGGGGAGGGTTTGGTCCGCACGCGCTCGGGCCGTGTTAGTAGACCACCAGACAGATATGGCGAGTATGTTTAACCCCATGGCGTGAGTGCCATTTCACATTTAACCTTTGGGGGGAAGGATGTAGATTGATGTTGCATGTTAACCAATCACACACCAGCCACCATCTCTAACTCCACCCCACTGTAATACTTATACTAATACTATTTCTCAGCACCGACATTTTGAGCAGCCAGGATGTGTTGATAACTAACCATCCTTCATGCTGTTAAGTTCTAGTACTGATTAAAGATGTGCTTGAATCATGTACTGAGTCTGGAAGTCATTTACAGGTGGTGTGTATGGAAGCAGTTACCAGATACAATTGCATTATTTAAAAGACATTTGGACAGCTTCATGAACAAGTCAGGCGTGGGAGGGTATGGGCCAAATGAAAGCAAATGAAAATATCTCTGGAAAACACCTCAGTTGGCATGGACGAGTTGGGTAATAAGGCATGTTTCTGTGCTGTATAACTATGACTCGATAAGGTGCAACCGTAGCCATGAAATGAGCAATTTCTTGGTTAATTTAAATCAAAACGATCACCTTACTGAAGCAGGTGGACAATAGACAATAGACAATAGGTGCAGGAGTAGGCCATTTGGCCCTTCGAGCTAGCACCGCCATTCAATGTGATCATGGCTGATCATCCCCAATCAGTACACCGTTCCTGCCTTCTCCCCATATCCCCTGATTCCGCTATTTTTAAGAGCCCTATGTAGCTCTCTCATGAAAGCAGCCAGAGTACCTGCCTCCACCGCCCTCTGAGGCAGAGAATTCCACACTCATCACTCTCTGAGCATAAGTGTTTCCTTGTCTCCGTTCTAAATGGCTTACTCCTTATTCTTAAACTGTGGCCCCTGGTTCTGGTCTCCCCCAACATCGGGAACATGTTTCCTGCCTCTAGCGTGTCCAAGCCCTTAACAATCTTATATGTTTCAATGAGATCCCCTCCCGTCCTTCTAAACTCCAGAGTGTACAAGGCCAGCTGCTCCATTCTCTCAGCATATGACAGTCCCGCCATCCCGGGAATTAACCTTGTAAACCTACGCTGCACTCCCTCAATAGCAAGAATGTCCTTCCTCTAATTAGGGGACCAAAACTGCACACAATACTCCAGGTGTGGTCTCACTAGGGCTCTGTACAACTGCAGAAGGACTTCTTTGCTCCTATATTCGATTCCTATTGTCATAAAGGCCAACATGCCATTTGCCTTCTTCACTGCCTGCTGTACCTGCATGCTAACTTTCATAGACTGATGTAGAAGGACACCCAGATCCTGTTGTACTTCCCCTTTTCCCAACTTGACGCCATTTAGATAGTAATCTGCTTTCTGTTACAAAAGTGGATAACCTCACATTTATCCGCATTAAACTTAATCTGCCATGCATCTGCCCACTCTCCCAACCTGTCCAAGTCACCCTGCATTCTCATAGCATCCTCCTCACAGTTCACATGGCCACCCACCTTTGTGTCATCTGCAAATTTGCTAATGTTACTTTGAATCCCTTCATCCAAATCATTGATGTATATTGTAAATAGCTGCGGTCCCAGCACCGAGCCTTGCGGTACCCCACTAGTCACTGCCTGCCATTCTGAAAGGGACCCGTTAATCCCTACTCTTTGTGTCCATGTTCCAACCACTTCTCTATCCATGTCAGCACACTACCCCCAATACCATGTGCCCTAATTTTACCCACTAATCTCCTATGTGGGACCTTATCAAATGCTTTCTGAAAGTCCAGGTACGCTACATCCACTGGCTCATTGTCCATTTTCCTAGTTACATCTTGAAAAAATTCCAGAAGATTAGTCAAGCATGATTTCCCCTGTGTAAATCCATGCTGACTCGGACCGATCCTGTTACTGCTATCCAAATGTGCGGCAATCTCATCTTTTATAATTGACTCCAGCATCTTCCACACCACCGATGTCAGGCTAACTGGTCTATAATTCCCCGTTTTCCCTCTCCCGCCTTTCTTAAAAAGTGGGATAACATTAGCTACCCTCCAATCCACAGGAACTGATCCTGAGTCTATAGAACATTGGAAAATTATCACCAATGCATCCACGATTTCTAGAGCCACTTCCTTAAGTACCCTGGGATGCAGATCATCAGGCCCTGGGGATTTATCAGCCTTCACTCCCATCAGTCTATCCAACACCATTTCCTGCCTAATGTGGATTTCCTTCAGTTCCTCTGTCACCCCAGATCCTCTGGCCACTACTATATCAGGAAGATTGTTTGTGTCCTCATTACTGAAGCCAGTTCCAAAGTACCTGTTCAACTCATCTGCCATTTCCTTGTTCCCCATAATAAATTCACCTTTTTCGGTCTTCAAGGGTCCAACTTTGGTCTTAACTAATTTTTTTCTCTTCACATACCTAAAGAAGCTTTTACTATACTGCTTTATATTCTAGCTTACCTTCGTACCGCATCTTTTCTCCCCGTATTGTCTTTTTGGTTATCTTCTGTTGTTCTTTAAACATTACCCAATCCTCTTGCTTCCCACTCATCTTTGCTCCATTGTACTTCTTCGCTTTAATTTTCATACTGTCCCTGACGTCCCTTGTCAGCCATGGTCGTCCCTTTCCTCCCTTGGAATCTTTCTTCCTCCTAGGAATGAACTGATCCTGCACCTTCTGTATTATTCCTAGAAACACCTGCCATTTTTGTTCCACTGTCATCCCTGCGAGTGTATCTTTCCAGTCAACTTTGGCCAGCTCTTCCCTCATGGCCCCATAGTCCCCTTTATTCAACTGCAACACTGACACCTCCGATATACTCTTCTCCCTCTCCAATTGTAGATTAAACCTGACCATGTTATGGTCATTGCTTCCTAATGGCTCATTAACCTCGAGGTCCTTTATCAAATCCGGTTCATTACATAACACTAAATCCAGAATTGCCTTCTCCCTGGTAGGCTCCATTACAAGCTGTTCAAAGAATCCATCACGAAGGCACTCTACAAAGTCCCTTTCTTAGGGTCCAGTACCAACTTGATTTTCCCAGTCTACCTGCATGTTGAAATCTCCCATAATAACCAAAGCATTACATTTACTACATGCCAATTTTAACTCCTGATTCAACTTGCACCCTATGTCCAGGCTACTGTTTGGGGGCTTGTAGATTAGTCCCATTAGGGTATTTTTACCCTTACAATTCCTTAGTTCTATCCATACTGACTCCACATCTCCTGTTTCACTGTCACCCCTTGCAAGGGACTGAATTTCATTCCTCACCAACAGGGCAACCCCACCCCCTCTGCCCTCCTGTCTGTCTTTTCGATAAGAGAAGACAGGGCAACCCCACCCCTTGAATATTCAGTTCCCAGCCCTGGCCCTCTTGCAGCCATGTCTCAGTAATTCCCACAATATCATACTTGCCAGTTTCTAACTGAGCTTCAAGCTCGTCCACTTTATTCCTTATACTTTGTGCATTCGTGTACAGTACTTTGACCTCCGTATTCACTTCCCCCCTTGTAATTGGCCCTGACCTTATTCTGCTGTCCATTCTCAAGCTTTCCAAAGGTTCAAAGGTTCAACGGTTATTTTATTGGTCACAAACACCAATTGGTGTAGTGAAATGTTTCTTGCCAGTGCAGCACATACAGACATAACATTAATAAATAGATGTAAACATAAAAAACATCCCCCCACAATGGTTCCCATTATGAGGGAAGGCACAATGTCCAGTCCCCATCCCATGTCCACCCATAGTCGGGCCTATTGGGGCCTCCGCAGTCGCCTTTACGGAGGCCCGATGTTCCAGGCCGTTCTCGCCGGGTGATGATGCTCCGGCGTCGGGAGAATCCTCTCAGCGGCTTGGGATACCTGGAACGGCCGCTTTCTTACCGGAGTACGCGGCTTCCGAAGCCAACAAGGCCGCGCTGAATGGAGGTCCCCCACTGGCTCCCGATGTTGAAGTTCAACACCGCAGCCTGCAGCTGGCCACTCCACAGTCCCGCAGCTCCGCGATGTTTTTCTCGGCGGTCTCAGCTCACCGGAGTTCCAGCTCGGCGACCCAGGCAAGGCATCGCCCGCTCCGTGATGGCACTCTTGCGCTGCGCCGTTGCCGAAACCGAGGTTCTTGGCGGTCTCCTCAGGAAACGCCGCTCCAGGCCCGCTGGTAGGCCGCGATGGACAGGTCGAAAGTGCAGCCCGGAGAAAAGCTGCCTCTCCGACCAGGTAGGGACCAGGAAAAGTAGTTTCCCCCTTCCCCCCCCACCCCCCACATAAAAAAGAATAGAACTCCAAAACAAGACACCTTAACTCACTAAAAATAAAGAAAAGAGTGAAAAACAAAGAGCTGCAGGCTGGGCAGCCATACCATACAGGACGGTGCCCCCTATCGATTCCCATTAATTCGAGAATCTTTTATAATTTTTCCTGTAGCTACTTACTCTTCAACTCCACCTTTATACTCCCAATTTGTAAATCCCTCCCCCCCACTATTTAGTTTAAACCCACACGTGTAGCGCTAGCAAACCTGCCTGCCAGAATGTCGGTCCCCCTACAGTTAAGGTGTAACCCGTCCCTTTTGTACAGGTCACCCCTACCCCAGAAGAGATCCCAGTGGTCTATAAATCTAAATCCTTGCTCCCTGCACCAGCCCCTCAGCCACACATTCAGATCCCCTACATCCCTGTACCTACCAGAGAGCACAGCCTTGTTCTTCTATTGTAACTTTTGATCCAAAATCCTCCACAAACTTCTGCTCATCCTGTTTACTTGATAATTAGCAGAAATTGTTACCATCACGTTGTCACAAGTGTGAGATTATCTCAGAATCGCAAAACAACAAATTACTTTGAAGGAAAAAGCTGCAGACGCTGGAAAATTTAATACTCAGCAGACCAGGTTGCATCTGCTGAGAGAGAAAATTAGTTCACGTTTCAGAACCGGAAATAAGCAAAAATATGTTTGATTGTTTGCAGAAAGGGAACATATTGGACCTTGAGCTGGGAAATGAGCCTGGCCAGGTGACTGGTGTTTCAGTGGAAGAGTATTTTGCGAATAATGATCATATCTCCATAAGTGCGAAGATTATTTTGAATAGAGAGAAGGCTGTATTTTATGGGAAGATGCTAAATTGGAGTATGGCAAACTACAGCATTATAAGGCAGGAGGCCGGGAGGGTACACTGGGAACAGTTGATATTAGGTAAGTCCAGAACTGATGTGTACGAGTCGTTTAAAGGCCAGTTGATGGAAGTTCAGAGCCGGCATGTTCAACTAAGGATAAGGATGCAAAGTAAGGGAAATCTGAATGACCAAAGGGGTTGTAAATTTGGTCAAAAAGAAAAAGGAAGCGCATGCAAGGCTTAAGATGATGGAATCACTCAGCGCCTTTGAGGAATATAAAGGAGGAAAGAATTCAAGTGGGCAATTAGAAGGGTCAAAGAGGTCACAAATGGCTTTGAGGAGTCAGATTTTAAAAAACTTGAAAAGGTTTTTATATCTATATTAAAAACAAGCGGGCAGTCAAGGAGAAGGTGGGGTTGCTTCAGGATAAAGGTGGGACTTTGTGTTTGGAATGTGGGGACTGGGGATGTAAGCGAAGTTCCAAATGAGTATTCTGCATCTGTTCTCACCAAGAAGGAGATCAAGGAGGACAGTGAGGTCAGTGTGGAAAATGTTAAAATGCAAGGGGAGTTTGAGAATAAGAAGCAGCAAGTGTTTGGATTATTGAAGAGCATTAAGGTGGACAAATCCCAAGGACCCGATGAGATCTATCCCAGGTTATTGAGAGAGGCAAGAAAGGAGATTGTAGGACGCTTGAAGAAGATCTTTGTATCTTCAAATTTAATGGGAAAATATACCATTAATTCCATGGCCATTGATAATGCATAGAGAAATCTTACGGTAGACACAAAAAGCTGGAGTAACTCAGCGGGACAGGCAACATCTATGGAGAGAAGGAATGGGTGACGTTTCTGGTTGAGACCCTTCTCAACCCGAAACGTCACCCATTCCTTCTCTCCAGAGACGCTGCCTGTCCTGCTGAGTTACTCCAGCTTTTTGTCTCTATCTTCGAGGAATCTTAGGGTCCAAGTTCATAACTCCCTGAAATGGCACCACAGAGTTGTTAAAAAATAACATATGCCATGCTTGCTTTCATTGGTCAAAGCATTGAGTATTAGAGTCAGGAAGTCATAATTCAGCTTTGGTTAGGCCTCATTTGGAATATATTGTGTGCAGATCTGGTTGTCCTATTACAGGAAGGATGTAGATGCTTTGAAAAGGTTGTTGAGGTTGACCAGAATGATGCTTTACTAAAATCTATGTAGACAATGTTCACCTACCCTCATCGATCACCTTTGTCACTCTCAAAAAAGCCGATCAAGTTAGTAAGACAATACCTGCGAGGTACAAAGCCATGCTGACTGTTCCTAATCAACCCATTCTCTTCCTAGTGAAAGTAAATCCTATACCGAAGAAACCTCTCCAATAACTTCCCTCCCAATTACATGAGGCTCACCAGTCTATAATTCCCAGGATTCTCTCTACTTCCCTTCTTAAATAGAGTAACAGAGTTAGCTACTTTCAGTCCTCCGGGACTTTGCCTGTGACTAGAGAAGAGATAAAGATCTTCGTCAAGGCTCCCTGCGTTTGGGGTTTTCTCCAGTGCAGAGCGGACACACTGTGAGCAGCAAATGCAGTGCACCAAATTGGAAGATGTGCTGATGCATTGTTGCTTCATCCGGAAGGAGTGTTTGAATCCATGGATGGAGGAAAGGTAAGAGTAAAATTGTAGGTGTTGCATTTATTATAGTTGCATGGGAAGGTGTTGGCAGAAGGGAAATTGTTGATGGAGATGAAAGAATTGATCATGGTGTTTTGAAAATAATTGTCCTTTTGGTGGTTTGAAAGGGGAAGGGAAGGGAAGATTTGTGTGCTGGTGAAAATCTGTCGCAGGCATAGCAGCGAAATCTGTTGGAGGCATAGCAGTGGATTGATTCCTGGGATGTGGATGGAAAAGATTTGGCCATCACCCGTTTCTGGTCCCCGCCCATAAAGTTTAGAAAAGAAGTGGAAAACTTTGTTGGGGCATGTAATATTCAGAGGGTGCTGCCCGTGATATACCCCATGGGCTGGTAATGGAATCTAAAATAATAAGGAAACATGCTTTCAGGGTTAATGGTTGTCCATTTAAAATTAAAATGAGAAATAATCTCTGCTTTAAGAGTTGCGATCTACAGTGATCAAGGAGGCTGTGAATGTTAGACTATTGGGAATATTAAATAAATACATTTCTGAAAAATCATGGAATTAGGACTCCTGGAACTGGCACAGAAGAGGGGGTATGGGGCAGATCAGCCATGATTTTATTGCTGAAGGGATGAATGACGTGATCCTCCTACTTTCTTTCATGGAAGTGGCAGACAATGTGGAGATGAATGTGTGGCTGGTGAGGTGGAAATTGAAGACAATGGGAAGAGCAGGTGTGGAAAATAGAGAAGATGCATTTGAGAGCCCTTACTATATACTACAGTTTTGCAAACATCAATAACTGTCAAAAGCACAGTTTAAAAAAATCTGAAACATACACAACAGAGCTTTAACTTCTCCCTTCTGTCTTCATTGGGAGGTTTATGGGGACTATTGAGGAACAGAGAGATCTTGGAGTACAAGTCCATAGATCATTGAAGATGCCGACACAGGTAGATAACATCGTTAGGAAAGCATATGGGATACCGACCTTCATTAAACAGGTCATTAATTCCAGATGTAAAGAGGTCATGCTCCAACTTTATAAAAACCTTTATCAGACCTCAGCTGGAGTAATGCTTGCACTTCTGGTCACCTGCTATAAAAAGTGCTGTGACTCATCATCCTCCACAATATACTAATCTCAAGATAGATAATGATTAGTAAGAAATCATCATAGAACATAGAACTATACTTCTGATGTGATTTCACCAATACCCCTAAAACAAACTAGGGAAGTTATGCTTCAAGTATTTGATTCCTTTTGCAATAAATAACTTTCCAGTAGTTTTCCTAATTACTTGCTGAACATGCAGGCAGTCATTTATGAATTGTGGCAAAGATAGTCTTAAGCTCGTCATAAATTCCAGGCCTTTGACTCAGCAGTGAAATATTTTGATGTGAGGATGTTTGGCGAGAAGTTATAGGTGGCAGTGTTCTCATTCATTGAATGACCTTGGCCTACTCTGCAGCACAGGTTGCATTTGTGCGAGATGCTGATGAAAAAGATTTGCTGAAGTCAAGTCTATAATTATTACACATTGCATCCACTGCAAACCTGCTCTGAAAGAAATAGACCTATAAATTCATGCAGGGCTGCTGATAATTGTTCTGGTCTGTTCAGGTTAGTGTCAAAGTTCCTGAATGCTGTGGCAGTTGCACCCATTCAAGGAAGAGTAGAGTATTTTCCTTGTTTAATTATCTACCATGATATATAATTGGACATCCTCCACCGTCAACCTCCAGTGGGGTCACCACTAATCAGAAACTTAATTGGAACTGAATACTGTGGCTGGAAGAGGCAGGTCAGAGGATGGGTACTTTGCAGCAAATAACTTGTTTGTCAATCTGGCATCGACAGGACACTTCCGGCATGCAATGGAATATTGTCACTGTTGTAATTAATGGAAATGTGTCTAATGGATTTATCACTAACCTGTTCAGCATTTTTTAAGAAGTATTACAATAGCAGATTTAAAATTGTGCTGGATGTGTTGAACTGCCGTAAAGGATTAGCAGTAAAGGATTTTTCCCATCAATGTTCATCAGCATATCTTCTTGACCTGCTTTTTTTTTTGTTTATTTGGAATCTGTTCTGTGGCTCCCTTATGATTACTTAATGTTTTCCCGTGGCAAACTTTCTGCTTTCATTTATAATGAAGATTATATATATTTACTTAATAGATTTTGCCATATTTTAGACCTTCTAAAAGTAAACTCTACCATCATTAACTATTTTAGTTAACATGCTTCCATTATATACCTTTTGCTGTTACAACACATTTATACACCTTTTTTCATATTTCTGTTTCGTCTTCCACTCTTCTTGCCTTTGGCCCCATTCCTCATCATCTTTATGGTTATTGCTTTAATTTTGTCATATGATTCATTTACCTCACAATATACAGAACCTTTACTATGTTTCACCCTTAACCCTCATGATATTATATTCAAATTTTGTTTTGTGCTCTTCAGTTGTTAACTGCAGACTTACAGATTCCTGCCCACTTATTATATTGAGACTTTTCCACTACATCATTCTTATCTTTGACTCTATTTCTGCTTTTCTTGCATTAAATCTATTTGTTGCCACTACTTTGTAGCTATTTTCTATTCACATAGTTATTTGCTCCACTTCATTTCCCAATGTAAATAAATAAATTAATAGCTAATTACAAAGTTTAAAAGGCTTTTGGATAGGTACGAGGATAGGAGTGGTTTAGAGAGATAATGCTGCAGGACTATGAAATGTAATCATATGGTCACTATGTTGTTACTTGGGCATGAATGGAACAATCACAAACTGTCCTTAACGCTAAGAAAGCTAATTTTTAAATTAAATTATTTTATTCCTTTAGATGTTAGTTTTACTTTTGTTCTATAATTTGCAGTAATTAATTCAAAGATGTAAGATTTGATTAATTGTAATAAACTCTTTTGCTTTTTTCTTTCATTTCTAATTGAACATATCACATTTAACGATTAATGAATGGCCTTGATTTTTCAAATTCATATTTTCATGGTTTGTGATATTTTGTACACTTTGTCCATAAGGTTAATTTCTCCAATTGCGTTTTGTGATCATGAGCTACTGAAGCCCATCACAAGACTGAGTTTGTACGTTCTCCCCGTGACATGCATGGGTTTTCTCCGAGATCTTCAGTTTCCTCTCACACTCCAAAGACGTACAGGTTTGTAGGTAAATGTAAATGTAAAAATTTACCTGGCTTGGTAAATGTAAAAATTATCTCTTGTGTGTGCCGGGTAGTGTTAAGTGTGTGGGAATCACTGGTCGGCGCGGACCTGCTGGGGCCGAAGGGCTGGTTTCTGTGCTGTATCTCTAAACTAAAACACTAAAAACTAAACTAAACCAAAACAAAACATTCTTACATAGAAACATAGAAACATAGAAAATAGGTGCAGGAGGAGGCCATTCGGCCCTTCGAGCCAGCACCGCCATTCATTGTGATCATTGCTGATCGTTCCCTATCAATAACCCGTGCCTGCCTTCTCCCCATATCCCTTGACTCCACTAGCCCCTAGAGCTCTATAGCTCTGCAGCTTGTTACAGGATAGAAGGTAGACAAAATGCTGAAGAAACTCAGCGGGTGAAGCAGCATCTATGGAGCGAAGGAATGTGATGTTTCGGGTTGAGACCCTTCTTCAGACTATTACAGGACAGTCCTTGCAATGTAATGGCTATTTTTTGAACACATTTCATGGTATCATGCCCTTACTAGTTTAGCCTTTTAGTTTTTTTTATATGGAATGCGTGCAAAATGATAATGTTATTGTCACAGAAAATAGGTATCTTGTACTCAAATCTACTGACAACCAGTCACATTAATGGATTATGAAATTAACAACTTGAATTTCTGATGCAAAGTCTCAACCCAAATGTCACCTTTTGTGTCCACCATTGCTACTTAATCCATTGAGATCTAACAGCATTCTGATTTCTCGTTCCAGATTCCTGCAGCTGCAGTCTCTTTAGTCTTCTCTATTTGTGTGGTAGATTGAGAGTTGGAATTCATAATAGTTCTGTCTTGCACTTTGTGAGGATCCTGATCCTTTTATTAAAATAAGACTAATATCCATCATACGCCTACTACAGCTCTGATGGAATGATAGCGGAGGGCTAGAGTGTCCTTTGGACATCTGAATTTTATTGATTAACAGCATGCCCCACTTGGTGGTCGAGGTGTGGAAGATTTCTATTGTTCATCGTCATTATTGATATTAAAGCATTGTATAACAAATTATTTCTAATCTGAACCATAGCATCCGTGACCTTTCCAAACCTACATACTTCTTGTCTGCAGATTTATGTCTAACCCAAGCCCTTGAAATCTACCTGTAGAGCCTCATTCTTTGTCTGCGTTGGACATAGTCTCAAATATGTCTCAAGACACTGTTCCATGCAGGTTACATAGTAACACATTGGAACCTGGCATCAGTGAGACAACATACATCTGGAATCATTTTGCTTATCACAAAACACCTATATGTTTTCCTAACTGTAGAATTCCATATAACTTTTGCCCTCTTGACATTTCTCCTCTCTCCGTGTACAGTTGAGGCACTTAAGTCTTAGCTCTGGCTGTACTTCCCAGTGACATCCTCTGGCCCCACCAGTTACAAAAATTAATGCTAGTTGCAGAGTAAGATGCTCTCGGAGGTATGTTGAACTACCCACCTGCACTTTTATCTGTCATCTATTTCCAATTTGCTGCACTCTCTTGAGCTGTGAGGGTATCCTGACTTTCATGTAACACTCAGACTTACCATTAGACTGTATCTTGGTGCTCAAACTGCAGGTGAAGGTACTGTCATCAGCTTGAGTATTTCCTGCACTTTTAGTTGTCCAGAACAAGGAAAACAGCCTGGACTGCCTTTGTGGCACAAGATCCATGGCCCAGAGGTGTGAGATGCCTTCCACGTTTCTCTGTATTTGTTTAACTCAGTAAGTGGAGATAAATCTAGTTTAAAAACTCTGACTCATCTTCACTCACTGACCTTCTGCTCTTTGTAATTGCGCACTAATCTCCTGGAGCTCCTTTCTCCCATGCTGCTGTCACACTCGTGTGGCTTCTTGCTCTCACACTGGTTTTAAGTACATGGACTCTGTCTCACCCATGCTGGTTTCACACTGAAGGAACCTCTTGTACCATGGGGTTATGAGCTATGATTTCTGATGAGCTGATTTTTTCAGTTTAATTAACGTAGCTGGTGCTTATTCTACTCACCCTCTCATAAATCACAGGAAGTGTGGGACAACCTCCTAAACCTGTATTAGGCTGGACTGGATTGAGAAGTTAGGAACCCATTCATTTGAATGCAGAAGAATGGCTGTACAGGAATAAGATAGGTTTCAAGGCAATTTGCCTTGTTATTTTGTTTGCTTTACCGGAATAATCTTTCTTAGCTGCTGTTAGGAGTTCTGACCTGAGCAGCTTGCATCATACTTGCCATTGTGCTACACAGCTACTACATTTGAGCTGTCATAAAAATGCCACTTACACTTAGACTAACTCATCTGCCGAGAGTTTTATATATATATCAACCAGGTTTGCTTTTTTTTTTCCAATATGATGAAATGTCTCCAATTGTGATCGTGGTTATAGTTGGGTGGACTGCGGATATCCTTGATGGATGATCATAATAGGTTCATGCCCTGGAATGGCATCAGGAGTATGTTACTACATGCAACTGTGTCTGGGTTATGTATAAATGGTGCATGATTAGGGATATTGCCGAGGGCCAGTGGTGGGAGAAAAATGCTGACATCTTAAAAGAGGTTGGCAGTTTCCCAATCTACAGTATATTGCCAAGAAATGCAATTCGCACTGGACAGATAACTTGCAACAAATCTGTTCTGACCTAGTTCACACAGTTGCATTGGTGCCTCTAAGCCAATGCCAACATGGATGATCAACTTCACCGTGGTGGCAATCTGTTCTTTAATGGGAGCAATGTATTCTCAGTTGTCAACTGTCAACCCTTGTATGATTATTTGACATCTAGTAGTTCTCATCGGAGCATCCTGCAACTCCACTGAAAAGAAGACTTTGGATGACTTTTGCCTGTGCCTGCATAGAATCCGCTGCCTTTTGGAAAGTGAAAATAATCTAAGGGAATTGATGGTAAAATAGTGAGAATACATTCTAACGTAGGTACATCTTGATTTAGCAATAAAAGAGATTAGATTAGATTAGATTAGATTCCTTTATTGTCATTCAGACCTTTCGGTCTGAACGAACTTTTTGTTACCTTGCAGTCACAACATATAATAAATTTAAAAAAAACATATAATAAACAGATATTTAACATCCACCACAGTGAGTTTACCAGGCACCTCCTCACTGTGGTGGAAGCCAAAAGTCTTAAAGTCTTTGTCTTCTTCCCTACTTGTTCTCCTTCTGTGCTGAGGCGATCCAGGCCTCCGATGTTATCGTCCACTAGGCCCGCGGCCGAGCCTCCGAAGCCGGGCTGCCACCACCGCCGTCGCCGGAATGCTGGAACACCGCCACAGCTCTGAATCAGGGTCCACTGCTGGAACGCTGGAGCACCAGAGCTCTGAAGCCGTGCCGCCGCTGGAGCACCGCTGGAACGCCACTGGAGCAACCGCTGGAGCACCAGAGCTCTGAAGCTGGGCCGCTGCTGGAGCACCGCTGGAACGCCACTGGAGCAACCGCTGGAGCACCAGAGCTCTGAAGCCGTGCCGCCGCTGGAGCACCGCTGGAACGCCACTGGAGCAACCGCTGGAGCACCAGAGCTCTGAAGCTGGGCCGCTGCTGGAGCACTGCTGGAACGCCACTGGAGCACCGGAGCTCTGATGCTGGGCCACCGCTGGAGCACCGCTGGAACGCCGCTGGAACGCCGCTGGAGCACCGGAGCTCTGAAGCTGGGCCGCTGCCGCCGCTGGAACGCTGGAGCTCTGAACGCTCGCCACAGCTCCGAGGCCACCAGCTCCGCCATTAGGCCTCAGCACAGATGGAGACGGTGATGTGGGACAAGACAAGAAAAGGTCGCATCCCCCCGAAGGGAGAGACTAAAACCTTGTTTCTCCCACCCTCCCCCCCCCCCCCCCCCCCCACCCCGCCCCCCCTCCCCCCCCCCCCCACCCCCCCACCCCCCCGGCCCCCCCCCCCCCCCCCCCCCCCCCCCCCCCCACCCCCCCCCCCCCCCCGCCCCCCCCCCCCCCCCCCCCCCCCTCCCCCCCCCCCCCCCCCCCCCCCCCCCCCTCCCCCCCCCCCCCCCCCCCTCCCCCCGCCCGCCCCCCCCCCCCCCCCCCCCCCCCCCCCCTAGCCCCCCCCCCCCCCCCCCCCCCCCCCCCCCCCCCCCCCCCACCCCCCCCCC